>CM065464.1:32425869-33625869 GCA_032872475.1 Leptopilina myrica (nomen nudum) | reverse complement strand
AAAAAATATGTTATAAAAAAACTATGTTATATACCAGTACCAGTCTTTTACGGGTTTTAGTATCTACTATAATACATTTAATAAAGTGTCTACTAATTGCGCGGGGAAACCGATAAATAGCTGCGGACATTTAATTTGACCAGGAAAAATCGGTACTTTTAGCTCAAACATATAGATTTTGTTTAGGTCTTAGCAATCGTAACGTAGGTAGTGATGCATGTCGAGCAGATAGATGTCATTTGTTTTTTTGTCTCCTTTCATAAAGGAAGTGAGATAAAACTATAAAATTCAATTGTTTTAATTGTTATTTTAACGATTTTCTCGACTTTAACGAGAAGTTGTCGATCAAGACTCGCTCGACATGCAACACTAAACGTAGGGCCTAATTGCGACACAATTATTTATAATTAGACTCTATTTTGAATTCAAATGCTGGTGTTAATTTAGGGTTAAATTTTAATACATTAAAAATTCATGTTTTTTAAAAAACTAAAAAATCAAAAAATTTTCAAATTTTACATTTTAAAAAAAATGCTTTCAAACTTTGTATAATTGAGTATAACATGTTGTTTAGTCACATTCTAGAATAGTGTTACGTCCGTAACTTTTTCCTAATATACTACATTTACTTATAATAATTATGTGTTTATTCTTTTTAAATATTAAATCTTACCTACATATTGTAAGATATTATTATTGTCATTAGAATGCTTGTTATTGTATTAATAGAATCTCTACATGTTATTGCATTATATTCAGTATGTTTATGGTAATTGTTATCATATATATGTCTTGCAACAAATTTATAAATTGTATCAAATACAAGAAAGAAGAGTAATATTTAGAATTATGTGAAAATCTTTGCCACAGACAAAATTAACCTTGAATAAAATAATCAGAATAACGATTAAGCATCACACAAGGAAATCAACGAACAAGCAAGAAATAATCCATCAAGCAATCAACCTGTGAGGAACAGCTAACCGAACGAGTGGCACATATCCCCACTTATAATCCATGCGATGATTCAAGAAGCACGCATAAAATTAGAAAAACAATAAGGGATAACCATCTCTCCACAATTCCATTAGCACCAAAGGCACAAAGCTTATGGGAGAAGTTTTATAAATAAAGGGCACCAGCTCTTTACATTCAGAGAGTAATTTTTTGAAACACTAACCTATAGTCATCGAACCATCGAGTTGAACACATCGTCTACAAGTAAACTAAAAGTACAAAGTTTAAAGTGCACTCCCAAGTGTTTAAAATCAACCTAAGTCTATCAACAAATATTCATTTCCAAACAAATATAATTTAAAGTGAACACAAGTATTTTTCCAAGTGTTTAAGTTAAAACGAACTTTGTTTTTAGACTTTTTTCCCCGGTTCTTAAAATAGAACTTTAAATAATTTTTAAAAATTATTATTTGGGAAATAGTTTTTAGTTTCGTTAAAATCTATTTTGAAACAAGACATTCCAAATTTCGAACCATCGAAATTTGCTCAACTACCGACAACCGTCTGGAAGGAAGGAATTATTTTTAAAATACAATACACTATCACACTAGTGTAAACAACAGTGATAATATCCCACACTAAGGACAACTGTCAGAGGCCCACTTTGTAAAGGGCCCTCTCAAGATTAGATTAACAGATTATTATCACCAGCTCATTCACCACCAGTAATCGTTATTCTTAAAGTAAGATTTATAAATTAAAATTATACTCATTGTATTTTTGTCAATACTTTTCTTTCTTGTTGGTTTTTAAATAAATTATTATCTCACAACATTTAGTAGGCTCATTGACTTATCCTCATCCCAAATTAGATTCAGTTTATTTGAAACTAATTTAAAACGAGGAACGTTAGGTATATTTAATAAAGGTTTCTCGTTTTGACGTAACAGAAGCGGCGTGGTCGAATTGCGTAAGGCGGTCAAAAGAGGACCGAAAATTTTCCGAATTGCGGAAGGCGGTAAGTTAAAGGGCCCCATTACTCCTCCGTTCCTTCTTTCCCCTTCTACTCTGCAATCGGTTTCAGGAGTTGCTAGAAAGGCGGGACGATACAGCGGTTTTCCCTCAAGTATAGACGATTGAGAAAGGGGTTTCCCTGTCTCACACTTTTTCCTTCACACTTTGTACAGGCTTAGGACTGTCAGCATTTGACCGAAATTAGCAATTCATATTAATTAGCTGGCGTGTTTAAAAAAATGGGTGTATACAGTAAATCTATGTATATTTATGTATAATATATATATATACACATTTTTTGTATTCACCATTTTTTTCTAAAATTGATAGTTTTCGAGAAAAATGCAAAAAACCATGAAATTCCATAAAATGTGGTTAAAATATACTCTCACCTAAAAGGACATCTAATTATAAAAAAATAAAGTCTTATAATGTTTTTTGGTGCGTAATTACGAAAATCATAGTAAAAATAGTCGAATAGTTCAGCTTCATAGTAAAAACCATAAAAAACACCATAAAAGTTTGATTTTTTGCATTTAACTTGTAAAAAACGCAAAAATTTCAAAAAATGTTATATACAAATATTGACTTTCTAGTTGGTACTAGAAGGTACTTAGAACCCAGAACCAATCCCCCTTACAACAAAAAAAAAATTTTGACAGGTGTCCCTTGAAGAGACCACTCAGAGGCGGGCGAAGCCCGCCGCACCTAGTTCCGCTTCACGTTTAGAGAGAAGTCCTCTTGCTTTTCTATGTAGAAAGGGAGTCAAATTGACTTTCTAGTTGGTACTAGAAGGTACTTAGAACCCAGAACCAATCCCCCTTACAACAAAAAAAAAAAATTTTGACAGGTGTCCCTTGAAAAGACCACTCAGAGGCGGGAAACGAAAAAAACCGGGAAACGAAAAAAACCGGGAAACACAAAAATTTTGACAACACCAGTGTTTACTACGAGCCCGATCCGTGAGAAATGTCTGGCCGTCTAGATGCAACTATGTACCGCTGTGTTATTAGCAAAAATTAGATGTACTGGGGGTAGAGGTGTGACCTAATGAACTCATTAGTCGATCACTCCTCCTTCTCGGCAGCCCCTCCTTCTACAGTCATGGCAAAAGAGTGGGAGAAGGGCTTGAGATTTGACCATTTTACGCAACTCGGAAAAATAAAAGAAGACCCTTTCCGCAATTCGGAAAATATTTGACCATTTTACGCAATTCGACCCCAGCCAACAGAAGCCCTTATTAAATTTTGGTGCATCGGACCGGGAAAATTATATAGTCGAGCAGCCATAATTTGGTCAAAATTTTAATAAAATTTAAAAATTTTAATGAATTTAATTTTTTAATTTACAAAAAATTTTAATAAATCAATTAGTATACCAATTGTTAAAAAAGGGGAAAGTTTTTATTTAATAAATAATAATAACATATAATATCAAAAAAAATTAATGACATTTAATATTTTCATTTAAATTATTACATTTTATATTGATTGATAATGTTAAGTCGCAAGATTTAAGTCGCAAGGTGCATTCATAAATATTTTTTATACTGGTTTTAATGAATAGGGGTTTGAGTCCTCTTAACTTGTAATTTTTAAAGTTGCAAGGTGCATTCTTAAAATAAATCCAGTATTATATTGATGAATAGGGGTTCGAGTCCTCTTGACTTATGGAATTTTTGTCTCGAATATAAATCATTTTAATATTTAATTTGTGCTAAATCAAATTTTGTTTTATTCTTTAAATTGTGATTTGTTATTATTAAATCTTTAAAAAAAAATTTATCGTCCTGAAGCTTAAAAAAATTAACTATAAAAAAAAAGTATATTTTATATTCAAGAAACAAGATTGACAATTTTACAATTATTGCGTAATTATAAATTTTGATATTATGCAATCTTTTAATGTATTCTTCGAATAAAAATACAACTAATTCCTCACATTTATATCACTTTCAATTAAAAAGTAATCTAGAATTATTATTGAATTCAGGAATTCCTTATTATAAAGAAAAACCACACACAAGTACACCTAGATATTCTAAAGAAAATCCTGATTCCGATGAAATACATAGAAAGTTTGACTCAGGTTTTGTTAATTCTAACCTTTTTGACACTCTAGTAGATCAAAATTTATTAAATCATTCTAAAATAAATTCAGGGTCAAATAATCCTTTAATTGACGACGTTGAAACAAACGATCACTCTGAAAACAATTCTTTTGATAACTCTAGAAATAATATTATTTTTGAAGCACGAAGAATTATAATAGGAAATACTTTTAATACAGTAGAAGAGTTAACAGAAAGGTTAAAACAAATTTACGAGCCAGCAAAATCTGTTTATCAACTACAAGGAGAACTAGGAGCAATATATATGAGCGATTTCATGTCAAGTGATCAAGGTGGAGAAAAATTTTTCTCCAATCGTAGCAACTTGGGGCTTTTGTAGTACTCATAGATAGTAATTTTTCGTGAAAATATTTTTTTACCTAGTCCAATATTTTCCGAGGGGGAGGGGGTTAATTTTTTTTGTTTTTCAGTACAATGCTTATTTCAATAATTTTTTACTCTTAAACAATTAAACATACAAATTTGACAAAGTACATTTTGGAAAGGTTTTTTCATGCTCTTTCGATTGAAATTAACATTTTGGAAAAAAAAATTTTTGACCCAAAAAAATCCAAATTAAAAATAAATTTCATTTTTTGGGGGAGAAAGACCCAATTTTTTTTTTAACGAAAGCTGAGGTTTTTTCCTAAAAGGACATGTAAATGGTAAAGTGGGACTAGAATGTTTAAACATTGAAAAAGAGAATTTTCTCCTAAACGGAGTTTAAAACCGGGTTTTGAGCGCTCCGGCGAGTAGAAAACTCATTTTTTCAATGTTTAAACATTCTAGTCTCACTTTACCATTTATATGTCCTTTTAGGAAAAAACCTCAGCTTTCGTTAAAAAAAATTGTACCTTTCTCCCCCAAAAATTGAAATTTATTTTAATTTGGATTTTTTTGGGTCAGAAATTTTTTTTCAAAATGTTAATTTCAATCGAAAGAGCATGAAAAAACCTTTCCAAAATGTACTTTGTCAAATTTGTATGTTTAATTGTTTAAGAGTAAAAAATTATTGAAATAAACATTACACCAAAAGACCCCTTAATCACTTGCGGTGGAATCGCTCATATGTGAGAACACGAAAATGTAATTTCTTACGGTTTAAGAATCGCAGAAGCAGCAGAAAGAATATTAGACGCGCATAGGCATAGGCTCACCTTAAAAATAATAAAGAATTTGATAAAATAACCAATATAATATTGCTCAAGAAAATGTAATAACTTGTTTAGTTTGTGGAAAAAAGGGTCACTTTGCAGTAAATTGTTTTCAACTTAATAAATTGATAAGAGCAAGACGAGAAAACTCCTTTTCTCCAGGACCAAGCCAAAAAATTTTCCAAATCAAAATCGATTTAATAATCAAAATCATGCATTTAATAAATTTCAAAGTCAAAATACTTATATAAATCCACAACAGAATAAAAGGCAAAATCAATTCCAAAACCAGTTTAGAAACACGCTACAAAATCAATTTCATACTTCATACAACCAACAAAATTTTTTCCCTAATCAACAAGGAAATTTTTCTCAGGAGTCACGAACTAACAATACATCAAACTTTGCAAACAGAGAACCAAGTATAACGTGTAACTATTGTAAAAAATTAGGACATATTTCCACTAATTGTAAAAAAAGAATGTGGGATGATAACAATAAACAACAACAACAAACAAATTCGCAAACTCAAACTCAGGGAAACTCCGAAATTCCTCTTCAGTAGGATGCTCTGAGGAAGAATTAAAAAGAAATTACTATGCATCCAGAAACATTCATTTAGCAAAAACCAACACTATTCCATATATTCGAATTGACACTCAAGAATTAAAAATGCCAATAACAATGATGATTGATACAGGTGCAGGACCAAATTTATTAAAAATTCGCGCGTTAAAATTTTACATAAAAAACGATGAAAATGAATGTCTAAAATTAACAGGCATTAACGATCAAGCAGCATATACTTTAGAACAAGTAGAAATCAATGTTTTCGGAATTCCAACTACCTTCAACTTATTATCTAATATAGTTCCAATTGAGCATGATGATATTTTAGGGACAGAATTTTTTGTAGAAAACAAAATAAAAATTAAATTAGAAGAAAGACATTTTGAAATCAATAAACAAGTACACTCAAGGATTTTGCAAAATTTTAATTATTTTGCGAGATATTGTTAATTAAACTTTTTGGTCACTTTTTTCAGGAATTTTTATCTTGTAAACTGTTGGTCCTAGAAAAAAATGTTTTAGATAAAAATTGAAGAGAATGTATTGAATTTTAATAATATTTTATTAAAAATAATTTTTTTAATTTTTCTACTAATTTGTTTAAACAATTATTTTTTAAAGTTTTTTTTTCATGAAGGGAATAACCAATTTTTATAAAAAAAAATATTTTTATTAAACTCTGGAATGTCCTTAAAAAGTACCCCAGTTTGTAAAGATGTGTTTTTTGATATTTTCGAGAAATTAATTTTTTAATTTTTGATTGCTCGGTTGGGCCATACGGCTTGCCCGGCAGCGGTCGCAAACAGTTATCATACGGCCCGGACCGAGCAATCAAAAATTCAAAAATTCATTTCTCGAAAATATCAAAAGACACATCTTCACAAATTGGGGTACTTTTTAAGGACATTCCAAGCTTTAATAAAAATATTTTTTTATAAAATTTGGTATATTAGTTTAAATAATTGAATTCTTGTCAAAAACTTTATTTGGGAAAGTAAGTGAATTTTACGATTATGAAAATAATTAAATTCATGCTTAGAATTTTATCAAATTTTTTTTGAAAAAATGGAATTTACATGAAAAATTTTATAATTATTAAAAGTAATTGAATTATTGGGGAAAATAAATTGCATAAAATTTTGTTAAATAAAATTGATTTTTTTTCAATATTAGCGAATTAAAAGTAGTGGAAATTCTCTAAAAAAAATTTGTTTATATTCTTTGTTCGGAAAGTTAAGTACCTATATATAGCTAATAATTTTTTTTACCTTCACTATTTATTAGTTTAGTTATGTATCATAATAAATAATTATGGTTATTTCCTTGATGAAAAAAACAACTTTAAAAAATAATTGTTTAAACAAATTTGTCGAAAAGTTTAAAAAATTATTTTTTAATAAAATATTATTAAAATTCAATACATTTTCTTTAATTTTTGTCTAAAACATTTTTTTCTAGGACCGACAGTTTACAAGATAAAAATTCCTGAAAAAAGTGACCAAAAAGTTTAATCAACAATATCTTCCAAAATAATTAAAATTTTGAAAAATCCTTGAGTGTACTTTAAAAGCACCCTAAACACAACAAATTAACCAAGTATAAACAAAATCTGAGATTCAAAAGTTCTTCCAGCTATGGAACGCCCCATATAGCTGAAGAATATTTAAAATGAACACACCTTATAAAACACAGAATAATAGCAACAGATGACACATTAATTATTACTTCCACCTGTTCACAAAGAAGAAATGACACGTAAAGTAAACGAATTATTAAAACAACAAATTATTAAACATTCCGACTCACCATACAATACAACAATTTGAATCGTACCAAAGAAAAAAGACTCACATGGAATTAAAAAATGGCGATTGGTTTTAGTCTTCAGAAAGCTTAATGAACGCACGGTAGGTCAATTTTACCCACTCCCTAATATTACGAATCTATTTGACCAACTAGGAAATGCTCAAGATTTTTAAGTCTTCGATTTGGCATTAGGTTTTCATAAAATCAAAATGGATCCTAGAGATTCTTATAAGACAGCATTTTCAACGCCATTTGGACACTATGAATTCCACAGAATGCCTTTTGGATTAAAAAATTCGCCAAGTACATTTCAAAAATTAATTGATCAGGTACTATTAGGTTTACAAGGATCAGAATTATTTGTTTATTTAGACGATATTGTAATTGGTAAGGATCAACCAGT
Source organism: Leptopilina myrica (nomen nudum) (assembly GCA_032872475.1). Taxonomy (NCBI): domain Eukaryota; kingdom Metazoa; phylum Arthropoda; class Insecta; order Hymenoptera; family Figitidae; genus Leptopilina; species Leptopilina myrica (nomen nudum). The sequence goes on along the minus strand of CM065464.1, from coordinate 33,617,855 downwards.
TGCTTATACTTCGAGAACTTTAAATGAATGTTAATGAAAATATGACACTTATGAAAAGGAAGCTTTGGCAATTGTATATAGTGTACAACATTTTTTACCATATCTTGATCAAAGAAAATTTACTTTAGTTACGGATCACAATCCGCTTGTGTAGTTTTAAAATTCTAAAGATCCCTGTTATAGAGTAACAAGATTAAAGCTAAAATTAGCAGAATATGATTGTAATGTGGTCCACAACACAGGTAAAACAAATGTAAATGATGCCTTATCCAGAAATCTAGTTGAGGATATTATTTAAGATAAAGTACAAGGAAGTACGATTGTTTTAAGCGATCTACCACTAGAACACGAAAAAATTATAAACTTACGACTAATATTTAACAGACTTAATAACAACACTTCATGAAATAAGAAGCATCGCTAAAGAAAATTTAATTCTTAAATAATACATATATAGTATAATGTTGCAATAAAGGGGACGCATTAATGTTCCACAAATCTCATTTGACATAATAACAAGTAACCGAAATCCACTTCGCCGAATCACTATTTACCATAAGATATATGTATTAGAATTATTATTTAATCTAATTTTCATTTTCCCGATAATTCATTTGCTCTAATTTTTATTTTGCAGATATATTCTTTAACATAGATTTCGTTAGTCCGAAAAAACATTTGATATAATTTTTATTTGTCCAATTAATTGTTTGGACTAATTTCCGATTTTCCGATATATTATCTGTTATAATTCCTATTTTTCAAAATCATTAATAAACAATTTTTTTAAATCGAAATGTTTTTTAACCTAATTATTAATTACTCTAAATGCGATGAGTTATAAATTTCATTTAATCGAAATGTCATTCGTTATAATTACCATTGTCTCGAATAATTATTTACCAGTATTTACGTTTTACAGAATTGTCATATAAACTATATCCTATAACAAAAGTTATGTTAAATAATCTTTCTGATTAATAAACATTCGGCTGAATGCTACTTCGAGGTAAATGAATTTCTGTTAAATAAACATTAGAGCAAATAGGATATAGTTTATATGACAATTCTGTAAAACGTAAATACTGGTAAATAATTATTCGAGACAATGGTAATTATAACGAATGACATTTCGATTAAAAAATTTTTAATTTAATAAAATGGCGGCTATTTTTCGAAAAAAGTGAAAATCAAATTTTCTCAAAGACCCCACCGTTTTTTTCTCTAATTTTTTTTACTATTTTCTAGAAGTCTGAAGATTATTTTCTAATATTTATCGGGGTCCCGCATCTTAAAAAGGAATAATAAATTTTTTTTCTTTTTCAAAAATGAAAAATTGAAGTTTTTCGAAATTTTTACAATATACAACTAATTTTCAAAAATATAAAACATTTGTCTTAAAAAATTAAGTAAATATTTATTACAATTGACATTTCCACCATTCATGAAAATTAAATTTTTATTATTTTATAATTAAATCAATAAAACTTGCATTCTTAAAGTATATTAAAGTTTTAGTTCAGCATTTAAATGCAAAATACTTTTAATGTTACTAAAATTCAAAAACTACATGAAATACATTCAACAAAAAATAAATTTCCATGGAATTCAAAATTATTTTACTCCACCTTTAGATTAATTCAATACACTGAAAAAAAGTTCATTGAATCAAATAAATGCATTTTCTTGGCCTAATTTACTTGAAACAAACCCAAATTTTCTTATTGGAAGAAATTTATTTTCTTGTGACAAGTAATTTTGAGCATTGGGAAAATAATTTTTTTGTTTTCTTTAAATAACTATTTATTTCATCTAACACCCATAGTCTTGAGCCAAGAAAATGGAAAGATTAATAAAAAAAGAAAAAAATTTATTATTCCTTTTTAAGATACGTGTCGTCTAAAATTGTGTTAAAAATAATATATTTCCATAGGAAAATATTATTAGACTTACATATTTTAGCCTGTCTGAATTGAAATGGAATCAACCATTTTCTTATTGTATTCTACTTATTAATTATATTATTATTGTATTTTATATTATTGTATTTAGCATATTTTCAACGTATGGCAATTGTTGTTATATATTTTAATCTGATCTTATTGAGTTTTAGGAGATCGCTCGCTCGCCTCTTTTTGGGCACTAAACCAAACAGAGCTTTCGCTTGCCTTCCCACTTCAATGCCCGCCCAATACTTCTCATGTTCCCTTTGACCCCATATTTGAATGGCTCCCTTAACCAAACACGGCATTAATGCCACTGCTGGTTCAGGACCTAAATTATCGTTTCAGAACCTATTTTTGATTCCCGAGTGACCCGGTACCCAGATCAACGAAAGTTTATTTACTGAACCTAACTCGCCTAGTACGCTACGGCATTCCCAGGCAAGCTTCGATTCTATTGTAGGATTCTTTAGAGCCCCTAGGGCCGCCTGACTATCCACACAAATACTAATCCTTTTGTCCCTTGTCCCTTTTTGAATGGACATTTGGGCACAAGTTAAAATCGCACAAACCTCGGTTAGCCAAACCGTGGCATATTGTAATAGTGACTCAGCCACTTTAATGCAGCCAGTTTTTCGATATATTCCGAAGTTTGCACCGCAATCTATTTTGGAGCCGTCCGTGTACCACACCTCGTCCCCAAGTGTTTACCACTTGACTTTCACTTTTCCTGTGCGTTTAGCCTGTCCATAGTAAGGGCCGCCTTTTGCACCATCTGCCACAAAGCACCACAATAGAGGAGAAAGAACTCCTCCTTGTGGGTATCCTTTTGAGACGACGCCTGTTATCCTGGCCTCATCAAACTCTGCTTCGAGAGCCCTTTCGCGAAGCATGCTGTCAATCCATTTAATTAGTGGCTCGGGCACGCCTTGCTGTCTAGCTGCCCTGCAGATAGCTTCGCTAGTGGTGTTAGGGAAGGGACCTTCAATATCAAGAAAGATACCCACCGCATAACCCCCCCCTGCCAATTTGCTCTTCTTTCTACCTACTGCACAGTGGAGGGCTGATTCTACTAAAAAACCTTCTCTAAACGCATGTTGTCCCGAGGGCAAGGGATACTCCCTCAGACATTCTTGTCTGATAAAATTATCAACCAGTCTTTCTAACGCCTTAAATATAAAGGAGGTTAGACTAATTGGTCTGAAGTCCTTTACAGCAGTATACCCTGTGCGACCGGCCTTCAGGATAAATACCACCCTCGTCCTTTTCCAGGCTCAGGTGTATAACCAAGAGCAATACACGCTCATAATTTTACACAGAGGTAATCTAATACAATCCAATCCTCTTTGTAAAAGAACCAGATATATACCGTCCCCCTGAGGCTTTAAACGGTTTGAAAGAGCCTATTGTTTAATCAATACCCTACGGAGTCACAACTCTGGCTGCTAGTTTTCAGTATTCCTGGTTTCTTCGGGCTCTACGTGGACCCTCGCCAAAGTCCTGTAACGTTCTCTCCTTAAAGTCCGGGAAGTTAGCTGCCATCAGATACTGTAAGCAGTCTTTTTTATACTGAGCATATTGCCCATTAGATAACTAAATGGTAGATAGTTTTGCCAAAGGGTCTTTACCCAGAACTTTATGGAGTCTTGATGCTTCTGGTACTCTTTCGATTCCTTCGCAAAAACTCCTCCATCTAACACCTGGTGCTTTATCTATCTCTTTCTTATAAGAATTACGAGCTGCATGGTAATCATCCCATGCTTGCTGATTCTTACGTTTCTTGGCTTTATTAAAAAGCTTTCTTACTGTTTGCCTGTGTCCCTCCAAACAAGAGCTCCACCACCTATTACTCCTGTTGGGGTCCACCCTTTTGGCTACACAGTTTCTCTCAAAGAAGCCGACAACCGTGTCTCGCAGATATTCCGCTGCAAGTTCTAACTCTTCATGCGTTTCGTATGAAGTGGGGAAGTGACCCATGGAGGTCTTGAGGTCCTCAGTAAATGAATCCTAATAAGTACTCCTAGTCCCTCACACCACCCCACACCCTCTTATTTCCGTTTGTCTCTGAGTACTTAGCCTTTACGACAGCTAAGTCTCTAGTTGTCAATTCCAACAAAGGGAAAGCGTCTAGACCTTTATAGATTAGACACGCCGTTGGAACCGATTTATGTGGTAAGCAAACTAGCTCTCCGCACCCATTTAAACCTCTGATTCTCCCCTTGAAGGCCCAAGGTTCTTAAACAAAGGCTAAAGCTGTATGCATCCTTGTCAAGTTCTTTGGCTAAAATCGCCGAAGCGGTTTTACAATGATGCAAATTGATCTGCATACGCTGGATCCCGGAAGGAGCCATTTTAAAGGCTGATTCATGGTCTCCTCAGATCCTTCAACTGCTTCTCAGGCATGCTCCGGGCAGGGGAAGCCACCTCCGAGTCCAGCCGCCCTTTAGACGTCAGAGCCCCAGACGAGACCCCTCCGCTCCCAGAAGCACCCTGAGAAGAGCCAGTAAGGCTCGATCCGGTCCTCTCAGAGGCCCTGGCTCGAGCTCGCCTGTCCACTTGTTGCAAGGTTGAGTCCCCTACGGTCCTCTTAAAAACATATCACGCACTCCAGTGTTGCGATCCTCCAAAGAAAGCTCTGCAACACTTCCGTGCTTAGAATTTAATTCTTCATTCGTAGTGTCCATATTTGGTCCCACGAGTACAGAGAAAATAAAGGACCCTCCTTGAATAGCCTCAATCTAAGGATAAGGCTAATTACATCCGAGAGGTCGCCTGGTATCTTGGAGTCTTGTTTAAGATACCTCCTGTCGGAACCCCACCATGGGTGGGTATTGGGTTATAACGGTTATAACAAACAACGTAAACAAATAATAAAAATTTGTCGCTGTCTTTTTCGGTTAAATAAAGACATAAATCTAATTTGTTGTCTTCGTTCAGTTCACGTTTTATCATTTTTTATTTTTAAATTTAAAATTTCGAATTTCATTTGTTATATTTTATTAATAATAAAATCTATAACTTGTTACATCCAAAATTGTATCTACATTTTAATTTCCTCTTAATAAAATTTTATTTAAATTCACAGTTGCAAATCATGAAACCTTTACTTATTATTTAATAAACCAATATTTATTGCTTATAGAACTCATAATTTATCATTAATAAATCATACTGAAGACTGAAATTAAGAGAAATTTAATATATACAAAATAAAACTGTCGGGATTACCTTGAATTCTTAAAAAAAACCAAGTGATCGGGTTTACCCCGAGGGGTGAGCGGTTTTACCCTAGAAAATTGTGATTTTGAAATTTGGCATATGTGTATTATAAATTTTCCCTAAGTAAAACTAAAACAGATAAATCAAAAATTCTTTTTTATTTTGTTAGTACAAATCATAAGCTTTCAAGTTATATAAATTAACTTGGATTTAGAGAATAATTTCCTAGGTTTTTACAGTTCTGAAAAAAGTGAGCGGGTTTACCCCAGTCTCCCCTACTTTACGCTTTTATTTTCCTTACTTTTACCGCATGTAACTCGAAAAATATTCTTTCTGGGGAAATTTGCCCCATACTTAATTTGTTCAGAACATCCCAAAGAATATCTTTCTAAAGTTTTAACCAATTTGGCCAAAAGCCAATTTCTGTACTTTTTGTGCGTTGTCCTTTCCAGTCCTTTTTCCAGGAAAATTCCATTGATAATTTCCTGCAAGTTAACAGTAAAAACTTTAAATCTTGAGACATATCAAGTTTCCTGGAAGTTTCCAGGAACTTAAAACGTCAAATTTTCGAACTGAACGTGGGAGACTTCTTGGAAACTTCCCGGAAAAAACTGTGCTATGTGGGTAAAATTAACAATTGGATATATAAGTAAATTGAAAAAAAAGAAATCCGATTGTTAATTTTACTTAATATTAATTTGTTTATAACCACAATTTGTTTATAACAATTTTATGAACAAAATATGAACAGTTTTCAAAATTTTTATTGATTTGTTTAAACAATTGGAAATTTAAAACAAAACAACAGGTATATTTTATTACAATTTACCTATAAATATAATTGTTACTTTTTTAATACAATGGCTTCTCTTTTCATGGGATTTAATGATCGATATTTTAATTTAATTAATATTATTTTTTGTTTATTTAGAGCAAAACTATATATGAAAAGTCGTTTGAGGATCTTAATAAGTTTCTTATTAACCTACAAAAAAACCAGACATCTATAGAATTTGGACTAGAATTCGTTAAATTTACTATTAGAAACCAAGCGGATAATCCAGTAATAAAATTAACGATGTTAGATAGCAATAAAGACTTAAAAGATATATATTATCTTTATGTATTTATCCATTCATGCCATAGCAAGGTGAGTTGACATTTTTTCTGGAAAAATATTTGTTCTGGATTATATCATACAAAATTTTAAAAGATTTTACTCTGACATTCGAGTTTAAATATCAATTGTGTCAATCAAACACCTAAAAGAAAAAAAATGACTTAGACCAATAAAAGTAATGTTGAAACTCCTTCTTTATTAAGAAAGCTAGTTTTTTATTTGTTGGTTAAGTTACACAAAATGGGAAAAAATTATATTTGAAAAATAAGAAATATTATTTCAACCCTTAAAAGAAATAATGGATGTTTTAGACCAATAAAAAAATAAACGATCTTTTTTCTCCATTTTGTTTAAATCTACCTACAAGTAAAAACATTATTCTTTTTTTCTTTTATGGTGGTTGGAACTATATATGTTTTTTTTAAATATAATTTTTTTTCCATTTTGTTCGTAACTTGACCAACAAATAAAAAATAGCTTTCTTAATAAAGAAGGAGTTTCAACCTTATTTTTATTTGTCTAAGTCATTTATTTTTTCTTTTGAGGTTGGAATTATATGTTTTATTTTTCAAATATAACTTTTTTCCTGTATTTTGTTTAAATCTACCAACAAATAGAAAAATTGATTTTAAAAGTAAGAGGAGTTTGTTTATTTTTGTATTGGTCTAAAATATCCATTTTTTCTTTTGAGGGTTGAAATTATATGTTTTATTTTTCAAATATAATTTTTTTCTTATTTTGTGTAACTTGACCAACAAATAAAAAAATAGTTTTCTTTATGAATGAGTGTGTAATATAAAGCCATGGACATATAGAGATAATAATATATCACCATGTGAATTGTGGTAGACTGACAAAAAATTTATTTGATTCAAATAACTTTAATGATTTGAATCACACTTATTTGATCCAAATAAATCGTATTTGATTCAATTAAATAATCACAGGTCTAAAAAATAAGACTTTTTTTTCTTTTTAGAAATGGGAGTGGTTTCCGATATATTTTTGTGCGCTGAATACGATCCTGGGTCCCAAAATTGCCTATCACGTCAGGATTTTGAGAAAAGTGGGGGTAAAGACCCCAAAACCCGTGTTTTTGAGGTTTTTAGTATTTTTTTTCTTCTCAACCTGACGTGCTATAAACCTCTACATAGTCTTAAATAAAAGCTTAAATCCCACTCTATAAGATCCATATCCGTTAAAAAAGAAGAAAAATGTATTTTTTCAAAAAATGGGACTGAAACATTTTAACACCCGACGTTTTTAAACCTCTTTAAACCTTTCAAGCCCAACTTTTTATAAGTACCGCAACTTTCGTTATATTATATATACCTTGGGGTTATTGGGGTCGCTGATTACGAATACGAAGTCAGTTTTTAGAAATTCAAAATGGCGGATCCAAAATGGCGGACGACTTTTTCTAAAAATTGGCTCAATCTGCCTGAAACTTGTTACTCGAGGGTTCTTTGGGTCGCTGACTACGTATATGATGTCAGTTTTTAGAAATTCAAAATGGCGGATACAATATGGCGGACGAGTTTTTTTTTAAAATGGAACAATCGGCCTGAAAATTATTACTTAGGGGTTCTTGGGGTCGCTGATTGTGCAGGTCCACAAAATTCAATTTCCTTTTCTATTTTAAAGTGGTTACCGATGTATTTTCGTGCGCTGAACATGTATCTGGAGTCCAAGATTGCCCATTACGTAATGGTTTTTTAGAAAAGTGGAGTTAAAAACCTTCTGCAAAGTCAGAGGTGGTAGTATTCTAGGTAATTTCGAATTTAATTCTTTGTGTTATTCTTTTGTTTTTCTTTAATCATTTGTTGCGTGAATGTTTTATTCCATACATGATCTTGATTTCTTTAAATACGTAACATTTCTCATTTATTAATAAGGTTTATTTGACTAAGCACGCGTAAGTCATTTGTTTTGTTCGTCGTATTCATATTATCAGGGTAAGTAGTTGGAGTAGTGTTCAATCATTTTTTTGTGTTATTATTTTTTTCTGAATAGAGATACTTTTCGTTCATCAAATGTCTAGTTTATTTAAGTATGTGATATTTCTCATCAATGGATGAGTTACAGATGAATTAAACGTTATTCATTTGTTTTGTAGTTTTTGCTGCTTGTTAGGTCAGTAATAGATGCTTGTGTTTCAATTTATTTTGCATTTTTTAGTTACAAAGTTTTGAAATAGAGGTATTAATTTTTAGATTTTGGTTTTTTCCGGTTAATCATTTGATTCAACACGTAACATTGTTCATGATTTAACCTATAAGAAGGTAAGCATTTAAATATAGTTTTAGCTCTTTTTTTTCTTTTCATGCATATAGAATTAAGTCTTGTTTACGAATTTGAAATTTATCTTTATTTCATATTTAGTTACTAATTAGCAAAATGTCGCGAAGATCATGCGTTAATAGCTCTGATAAATTCTGTTATATTTGTGGTAAGTATACATTTGAAAAACAACGTCTAAATATAACTGACTTTGTAAAAACAGCATATTCCAAATACTTTGGAAGAGAAATAGAAAGTCGAGACAAAACTTGGGTACCTCATAAAGTTTGCCAATCTTGCACTCGATTTTCAAGCTTGTGGGATACAGGAAAAATAAAACATTTGCCCTTTAGTGTACCCATGATTTGGCGTGAACCTTCAAGTCATGATGTATGCTATTTTTGCTGCTGCAAGATATCTGTAGGGAGATTACGATTGGAGACGGCGCTATATAGTGCTACGCTATATAGAGAAAACATAGACACGAAGTTATATGTATACAAATGAAAGTTGATTAAAAATTTATTTAGACAAACATAATAATTGTGAAAAAATAAGACAAAAAATATTATATACTTTCTTAATAATTTTAATATTTTTTCCGTAAATTGCAATTTAAATTTTTAAAATTATAAGCAGAAAATAGCCGTTTTCGAAGACATTTAAAGAAACATTTAAAATTTAGTAAATGTAAAAAGAAGAACACTGCAAGTCCTCAAAGCATTCATGCAAAACTCAAATAATTGAAATTGTAAAAACCCACACAGAATTCGTCATTCATCAATCAACTTGACTTAAAAAATTACATTCTAATTTTAAGAAAAACTTCTTAAATATGCAACAAGAATATATATATATATATATATATATATATATATTAGGGTGGCCGTTAAAAACATTTTGGAATTTTGTCCATTTCCGGGTCTCATTTTGTCATAAATTGAAAAAATTAGATAAGTATTTTTTTTTAAATTAATATTTAGTGGTGCCTGTAGGCTGGTGAAATTTTGCATGTATTTTGCATGGGAAAAAAACTTTTTTTCTTTGATTTCCTGTAAAATCGTTAAAAATTAATATTTTTTACCAGACTACTCTGTTTCTCTTTACAAATGTTCAAAGAATAATATAAAATTTTTAACAAATGAAATTTGTTAAGTTAACTATTTTTTACAGGACCCAAAAGTTGACCAATGAAAACCAAAATAGGTTATTATTAGCAAAAAATATTAATATTTAAAAAACGAGAATTTTAAACTGCTAATCATGGTTTCTATTGTTTTTAAGGTCGCTGATTACAAAACTGAAGTCATATTTCAAAATGGCAGATCCAGTATGGCGGTCATAAAAATTTTAAAATTTATCAATTTCTAGGAAACTTTGTACTAAGGGTTGTTGGAGGTCTCTGATTACAAATGTGAAGTCAGATTTATGGAAATTTTTAAATTAATTAATTTTTATGAAACTTCGTATCAAAGTTTTTTTGGGGACCCTAGTTACAAAACTGAAGTGTAAAATTTAAACAGCACCTCGCTGATAATCAGAAAGTAGAAGGTTAGTATTTATTAGCTAGATAAGGTTCATTCACAAATTAGATGATACGATTTTATATATATTAATTAAAAAAATTTCATGACCGCCATATTGGATCCGCTATTTTGAATTTTTAAATTCTGACTTCAGTTTTGTAATCAGCGACCTCAAAAACAATAGAAACCATGATTAGCAGTTTAAATTTCTCGTTTATTTTAGTAATAACATTTTTGCTAATAATAACCTATTTTGGTTTTTATTGGTAAACTTTTGGATCCTGTAAAAAATAGTTAACTTAACAAATTTCATTTGTTAAAAATTTTATATTGTTTGAACATTTATAAAGAGAAACATAGTAGTCCGGTCAAAAAATATTAACTTTTAACAATTTTACAGGAAATGTACAAAAAAAAGTTTTTTTCCCATGCAAAAAAATGCAAAATTTCACCAGCATACAGGGCCCACTAAATATTAATTTTTAAAAAAAATCTAATTTTTTCAATTTATGACAAAATGAAACCCGGAAATGGACAAAATTCCAAAATGTCTTTTTTAACGGCCACCCTAATATATATATATATATATATATATATTATATATATATATATGTATATATATATTATATATATATATATATATATTATATATATATATGTATATATATATATTATATATATATATTATATATATATATATAATATTCTTGGCATATATTTAAAATTTTTATAATATTAGAATGAAATATTTTTAGTGTTGACTTTAATTTCACGGTAATTTATACTATTGTATTAGAACAATCAATTTCTACTTGAAATTATTATTAAATTTTGATATTGAGTACATTAATTTTTTTAAAAAAGAATAACTTTTTATATGATATTAAAAAATAAATAAATCTTACTTCAATAAATGTTCTTTTAATTAATCTATAAGATAGTTATAGTATTTTAATAGTTAAAGGAAAATTCTTATATAAAAAAATTCAAATAATTATATTTTTGCCCATTTTTGATATTTAAGGCCATGTTCCTCCAAACATTTTTAAAAAAATCGAAATTTTTTTTGCGTGAATTGCTATTTAAATAATTTAAATAATAAATTATAAATTGCTAATAATGTAGAATTAATCCCGAAGGTCGGCATGACTGAGAAGTATGTATACAAGATGTGAGAACAGAGCGCGCTATAAAACCCGGCCGTTCGTGCACTCCGGATGGCCTTTAGTCCCCTTTTTCTCGAAATTTTTTTTCCACGGGATTAAAATAATTATATTATTTATTAATTTTTTGTATCCTTTTACGCCACGAAACCCTAAGATGTAGGCGCATTACGTATGCTTTAATCACTGATTTTTTATTCATTATCCTACATGTTGTCATATTGAATGTGCCATTATTAATTTTAAAATGATTATAAAATTATAAAAACTTGTCCGCCATATTAGATCCGCCATTTTAAGTTTTAACAATTTAATAATAGGTTTGTAATTCGTGACCTCGCAAACCCCGGGTGAAAAGTGTGAAGCTAATTTAATAAAAGTTATAAAAATTAAATTATGCGCCATTTTGAATTTTCAATATATAATATTTTATATACACACGAAAGGGATAATTGTTTTAGATGACAGTAATTAGTTTTTTATTCTCTAATCTTAAAACATCTATAAGTACTGCATCTATAGCTGTCTCTATGCGATCTCTATGCTTTCATCATTCTCAGACAAAATAGTAGCGATTTGACAGAAAATTCTTGTCAATTCGCTAACTCATAGCGCTACACAAATTTCTCTTTTGTTTTATTTCTTATTACTTAACTTTTTTTAAACAATTATAACATTTCATGTTTATTAACATCATGTAAAACATATTTTAATAAAAATTTATAATATTTGACAAAATATAAATAATTGAGCTATATAGCACCGTCTCGAATCATAATCCCCCTACAGGTCATTTTGACGTGAAATGACCAAACCTTTAAATATATAAAATAGTCCGACTACTCAATAATTGGATTATTAGGGGGGGAAGGATGATCACTGAATAAATTTGAATAATGAAATTTAACACTGAGGAAATTTATTCTCTCGAATTGTGCACATTAGTCGGCGGCAAGCCGCCTAAACAAGCCTTGCATTATATTATTATTATTAACCGAATCATAAACTTGAGACTGGTCGGAGGAACAGCTCAACTTAGTAGAAAGGGGGACACACCGTCAAGCCGACGTCTCCCACGGATGGACCCACGACTCATCTCAAGCACAAAATTCTTATTCGATTTTAATTTTGTTGAATTAGTCACAAACGTGACGCACACTATTTGACAGCCACAACGAGATTGATGGCCGTCTCTCTAGCCATCCGCGCGTCGCTTCATCCGCGCTTCGTTTTCGTTTTATTTTGGTGAGTCCCTGTGTAACTAATAAGTCAAAGTTTGTTGGTCAATTAACACTCGTCGATAAAGTCAATCCACTGTCGGTAATTAGTAACACGAGGCGCCACCCGAGCGCTGTGCGTGAATCGTCGTTAACGACCACAATCCAATATGGCCGCGCCATATTTTTTTTAAAACATCAAATTTTAAACATTAAAAACAAAAGAAGGAACGATTAATTTCCGAGATTATTATCTGGATGTTGAATATCGATGTGACGAGTTTGCAGGTGAATGTCAATAAATTATTAGTCTTTGTCAGGAGTGACAAATTTAAGGTAAACATCAGTGCTGTAAAAAAAATAATAAATAAAATAAAAGGAACCAAACGGGTCGATTCCCGTTTTGGTGTTACTTTTATTGTAATAAATTAATATTAACAGTAAATATAGATCCAACAGAGTGATGTATTTCACATTCAGTGTATGCTTTTGTTATTTTTGAAAATTTTGTTGAGGAATGTAGAAATAACTTTGAAACTATAGCTACCAACTTGTAGAGCATTGAAAAACGCTGCGATTGACCTATTTTCTAAGCTAATTCGATTAGAAATAAAGAAGTTATTGGTATTTTAAAAAACAGAAATTGTGAAAAAAAATTTTATGTGGAAGTATTGAATAAAGAGAAAAAATTATTACAGCACTTAAGAATGAAATGAGCACCAAAATTATAACAAAGATATATAACTTGGCAGCGGTTCTTGTTTCAAAATTCAGTTTCGATACATAAGCGATTTTGATTTTTATGATATATTATGACTTTAGTTATTTTCTTTTTTAAAATTTTAGAAATTATTTAGAAAATGATATTTTTGAACTTTTCAAAGTTACTTCCACATTAAAATTTTTTTTAACTTCTATGTTTCATCACAATTTTTGTTTTTAAAATGTGAATAATTTCTTTGTTTCTAATCGAATTACCTTAAAAAATAGGTAAATCAAAGCGTTTTTTAATACTCTACAAGATGATAATAATAGTTTTAAAGTTACATCTAGATTTTTCAAAAAAATTATCAAAAAAGTCTTATTTTCCCAAATTTTTGATTTTTAAAAGTTTAATATCTTTGGTGAATAAAGACGAAAAATGTTCATTGAGGGCTCAAAAGATGAGTTTAAAAAAACTTTACAAAATTAGAGAAATATATTTATAGGTGTCCAAACATTTTTTTAAAGTTAAGGAAAAAAAAGGTTTTTTTGGAAAAATAAAAAATATATAGGGTCAGAATTCGTGAAATTTTCACAGAAAATAAAAAGTATTTTTTTTAAATAGAAATGTTGGAAAAACATTTCTATTTGGCCTTAAGAATGTGTTCACCAAAAAACAGAAAAGAAAATTATTTTTTTATAAAAGTTATTGCAAAATTAATATTTTTGCAACTTTTTAAACAAAAAAAATTTCTCCTAAATGAATGAACCGATTTAAATGAACCAAGCGGGAATATCAAGGGGATAAAATATACTTTTGTTTAGAATTAGAAAATTTTTAAAAAGTTTATTTTTTAATAATTATTTAATAAAAATTTTATAAACAATTAATTTTTTTAATGTTCTACACCTTTTAAAAATTTGAAAAAAATATTAACATACACTTAAAACTATAAGAAATCAAAATCCGTTGAGATAATTTTAGAGCGACAATTATTTTAAAAGTTATAATGAAAATTATATTGAACGGAGATGCGATTTTGATGATTTTCAGAATTAAAACATTATTTTTATCTACGAAATGAACAAAACACTGTCAATTTAACATTTTTGTTTAATTATATAACCTTAAAAATTGTTAAAAATGATCAAAAACTAAATTCAGCGCTGATGCATAAAACTGCGCTAATATAATTTTCACTATAACTTTTAAAATAATTGTCGCTCTAAAATTATCTCAACGGATTTTGATTTCTTATAGTTTTAAGTGTATGTTAATATTTTTTTTCAACTTTTTAAAAGGCGTAGAACATTAAAAAAATTAATTGTTTATAAAATTTTTATTAAATAATTATTAAAAGATAAACTTTTTAAAAATTTTCTAATTCTAAACAAAAGTATATTTTATCCCCTTGATATTCCCGCATGGTTCATTTAAATCGGTTCATTCATTTAGGAGAAATTTTTTTTTGTTTAAAAAGTTGCAAAAATATTAATTTTGCAATAACTTTTATAAAAAAATAATTTTCTTTTCTGTTTTTTGGTGAACACATTCTTAAGGCCAAATAGAAATGTCTTTTCAACATTTCTATTTAAAAAAAATACTTTTTATTTTCTGTGAAAATTTCACGAATTTTGACCCTACAGTTAAACTTTATTAATCTGTCTAAAAGTAGGGGAGAGTCACTACGGTCGGGCCACATTTACGGTTGGGCCACCTCGGGTTTCTTAGTTGTAACAAACTAGTGCCATTTACCATTGCATGTAAATACTTGTTAGTGATGGTAGAAAACTATTCACGTCATTTTCATTATGTTCCAATGAAGTACGCGAGCAGTATAAACGTAAAAAGTAAATGTATGGTGAATTTTTGAAGCAAAACTTTTACATAATGTCGAGAAAGATTAATTAAACAAAAGGGAAGATGCAAACAATAAAGTAAGATGATGAAATTTATTCATTAGAGAGTGCTTTAATACTTTAGTATGATATTTGGTTTTTATATCGTGCGTTTATGTCTGTGTGCTAAATAAATCAAAACGACTTGAAACTTACGGTCGGGTCACTTTATATCGTGCAGGTTGGGACACATAATTTTACAATTATGGTGCGTTCTGACATCGGACATTCATTTGTTTATGGTAGAGATGTGTGAAGAACGTCATTTTACAGTGGAAAAAATATATTCATTGTCGAAAAACGTTCGTAAAACATTTTAAAAAGTCTCATTTCACATCTCCTTCGATAACGTATTGTAAACGTTTCGTATACTAAGAACGTTTTTAGATTAATTTTTACATGAATTTTATATTTCCTATTTTCCATTTTCAAGTGCATTTCAGCATTCTTCTGTAATTTACGGTCCATTTTTAGAAATATTTCTTCATTTCACATTGATTTTCTAAGGTGGCCTGACCGTAAAGACCTGGATCGACCGTAACGACATTTTTTTCTTTTTTTAAATGTTTATAACTTTTCCAATTTTTGTCCAGACATTTTCTGATGTACAGAAGAAACATTCCACTTTAGCAGATCTTTCCAACCATATGTCAGAAAACGTGAAATTCGGCCTAGAACAGAAGTTATGGGCACAAGTCAAAAAGTGTCCCGACCGTAGTGACTCTCCCCTACTCTTATTTTATGTCCACATATGAGATCTACAATCTAAAAAAATTTAGTCCAAAAGCTCTTCATAATTTGAAGATATTTATGAAAATGTGATGTTTACACACCCACGCACATACGGAATGACATTTTTTAAAAATGTCATTTTTGAACTACTAAGGTCAAACAACATAAAGATACATCAAAAAATCGAAGACGAAAAATTTTGGTATTATAATACTTCCTCTTTATAAGGAAGCAACATTAATAAGTAAAATGAATAAATTATCAAAAAATGTATTTGACGTCGTTAAAAGAGAGCGCTAAACATACGATTTTCGTCTCTTCATAAAATATGTTTATATAGGGCTAGGATACAGAATCAACAAAAAAATTTAAGGTAATATCATTTTTCATTTAATTTTGACTAAACGCACCGTGACGCTTAAAACATAACGGCTTTGCGCATACGTAAAAGAGTTTGGAATTATTATAAGTTTTAACTAAGTAAGAATTTCTTAATGATTTAACCATGTATTGGGTGTTTTCGGCATGTCCACGGATCAAGATGCGGATCACTCAGTAACCAATCACTCCATATGAAAAATGATCCTGAACACTAAGTAACCAATTACAGCATACGAAAAGTGATCCGGATCATGATCCTTGAGCATGCCGAAAACGGCCATTGTACAGAAAAGGATTTATAACGTCAAATTTAATGCAAACTAACCTAAGAAAAAATAGCGGTTAATGCTTTGTTTTAGCGCACCCTTCTATGAGTAATAGGTAATTTTTAAACAGGTTTGTATATATTTTACTTCAATTATCAATATCAGTTCTGAAATTAACTGAATCAGACACATAACACAAAAACTTTCAGGAAGTTTTCCGTGGCAACCTTCGGAAGTTAACCCTGGTAACTTCCAGGAAATACAATAATTTCCGCAGGTTAGAAGCTTTCCAAGGAAACTTCCTAGAAGCTTCCCATAGAAACTTCTTGGAAACTTCCCTTTGAAGTGGAAACTTCTCGGAAGCTTCCCTTTAAAGTGGAAACTTCTCGGAAGCTGTCAAAGTAAGTTTCCTGGAAGTTACCGGGAAGTTTCCAAAAATTATTAAAAATTTTTTTTAGTTAAATTGTTATTTAAAAAGGTTTAAAAAAATTTAGATTATTCAAATTTTGGATTCGTTTCAGGGACCGTCTCGAATGTTTAGTTTCGTTTTAGTGTTTGAATTGACACGAAACTAAATTAACGAAGTGACAATTGCGTATGTTACAAAACTTACGTAAGTTTGACCATTTACTTAAGTGACTGTGATTACGTGATTTACTCTGGTAACGTACCTTATATTAATTACTTACGTTGCTCTAGTTACGTAAGTCAGGGGAAGCAATATTTCTGTGATTGACACTAAATAATTTTGTTTTTCAATCTTTTGTTTTGTGTCGACACGAAACTAAATCTAATTTATTAATTTAGTTTAGTATCGACTTGAAACTAAAGTCACTTTGTCAATTTAGTTTCGTGTCAATTCAAACACTTAACGAAAGTCATTTTCTATTTAGTTTCGTTTTAGTAGCGGTCCCTGATTCTTTTAAAATAAAAAAGTGTGTTTAATTAAAAAAAATTATCTTTACAACTACAGCACACATGAGGGTAAGGCAGACTTGAACCACAATAGGCCTCAAAAGTGTGCTGATGGGATAGCGCTTAATGCTCTCAACCAAATCGCCACTTGACTTTACAGGGTTAATTTATATATAATGTATTTCATTATATCTTTGAGGAAACTAATTTCTACTTAATATAAATTCTTTTGAATTAAATTTTACAATATTTGGAAAATTAAAATATTTTTCAATTAAATAACAAATTCAAAAATTGAATTAATATTTTATTTCACCTAAATTTTCATTTTTTGAAAAATCTCATAATTTGTACAAATAATGATTATTGTTTATAGAATTTACTTTCGATAATTATTTTCAAAAAATGTTTTAATTAAAGTTGTAATTATAATGTTTAAATTAAGTTTCACAGGAAAAAGGTTAGTTTGGCAGCTATGAAAATTTAAAAGAAAAGCATGTAAATAATTTAGATAAAACAAATTTCTTGATTGATATTTGTTAAAAATGTGTTAATTTACTTGTATAAAAAGATTATTATGTAAACATACCCAACATTAATTTTAAAACTTACCTTTGAAATGTCGAAAGTCACCATATTTCAATTAAATTTTCCTAAGAACTTTATAAATATTAAAAAATGTATTACAGATTAATAATTAACCCTCTAGCGTACCTATTTCTACCCATAAAATTGTTTCCAAATGCACAAATTTTTCTGACTGTTTGATTTTATTATAACTTGGTATCTAAGGGTTTTTGAGATCGCTGATTATGAATCTGAGGTCAGATTTTAAAATTTCTGAATGGCGGATCCAATATGGCGAACGAATTTTTAAAAAATTGTTAGATTTTATTAAAACTTGGTATCTAGGGGTCAATATGGTCGCCAAATTTAGAAATTTTTTACATTTTTTATACATATGGGGCATTTCATGTCAAGTGATCAAGGTGGAGAAAAATTTTTCTCCAATCGTAGCAAAACTTGGGGCTTTTGTAGTACTCATAGATAGTAATTTTTCGTGAAAATATTTTTTTACCTAGTCCAATATTTTCCGAGGGGGAGGGGGTTAAATTTTTGTGTTTTTTAGTACGATGCTTATTTCAATAATTTTTTACTCTTAAACAACTAAACATACAAATTTGACAAAGTACATTTTGGAAAGGTTTTTTCATGCTCTTTCGATTGGAAATAAGCATTTTGAAAAAAAAATTTTTGACCCAAAAAAATCAAAATTAAATTTCAATTTTTGGGGAGAAAGACCCAATTTTTTTTTAACGAAAGCTGAGGTTTTTTCCTAAAAGGACATATAAATGGTAAAGTGGGACTAGAATGTTTAAACATTGAAAAAAAGAAATAATGTACATTGTACCTGATAGTACATGTTGTCACGAAATTTTAGCAACTTTAAAACTGAAAAAATATTAACATTTGTGGAAACTGCAGCTGTTTTACCAAAACCCTTTTTTAAGGAGGCTTACGGTGTGCACGATATAACGGGAACAACTCAACTCAATAGTAAAGAAAAATTTGTTAATTTACTATGTTCAGTTCTGACCTCTGAGAAGTACCGCGCTAAAAATATCAATAACTTCGGCTCTAATGCACCGATTTCAATAAAAATTTGGGAAAACATTCTCGAAAATATATACTTTTAAAATAAGCAATAAAATCTTTTTCGATTTTTTTAATTCTCAAAAAGGTATGTAACCCCTTAATTTGCAATTTGACCAAATCAGAATTTTTAACAGTAAGAAGATAAGGTTCAAAGCCATCTATCATTTTAATGATAAAAAAGTTTGTAGCAAACAAGACACTTAGAACAATTATTGTTAAGGTCATGGTAATGTTATATTGTTTGATTGTTAAAGTTCTACAAATTATTTAAAAACATTAGAGGTGTGCAAAAAGCCCGAAACGTCAGGTCGAGTACTTGACTTTTTCGAGCACTTGAGTGAATAAGAGTACTCGCATTATATTATATAGGTAATGATAACCTTCACTTGCTTGGACCACATCCGAGATCGGTCAGTCCATGTTTAAATTGCAATATTTTCTAGATTTTTTTACTAACTTAAACAACACTTATAATTCATGAAGAAAATCTGAAAAACTTCGGAAAAATGTTAACAACAATTTTTGTTTAAATCATTAAACAATTGTTAATTTGTTGAAACAATCGAGTAGTCGAATTTGGTCAAGTGCTCGAAACATTTAAGTACTCGAATTCATTCGAGGACTCGAAATAATCTAGTGCTCGAATTCATTCGAGTACTCGAAAATTTTCGAGCTTTTTATGAGGCTCGGGCTCGAACAATTTTTTTAAACATGTCTATATTAATTATATAACTAAATTCTTTAGAATTTTTAATAAAAATTATTAAAAATTAATTTTTTTAAAAATTTTAATTTCAAACTTTATGAAATTTAATTATTTTTAAAAATTCTTTCAATACTCCATTATTTTCTAGAATTTTTACTATAATTCCTCTGTAAAGTAATTATTTTTAATAATTTTCAGAAATTTATTCAAGATTTCGATTTTTAGGTTGTTCTCACAATTATGTTTTGACAATTTAAAGGGAACATGTCAAAAAACAATTAATATATATCTTATGCTGTTTTTGAAGTCATATTTAAACAAAATGTAAAAATGTGCAATTTGACGTGCAATATTATGACGTGCAACTTAAATTTTAATTTAGTTGCTAATATTAACTATTTAGTCAAAAAAGTGTGACTGTTGAAACAGGTAGTGTTTTTTAGGTTATCTTAGATGAGAAAAGAAAGGATCTGTATTTTTGACATTATTTAATTTTCCGAATGTTATTTTTTAATAGCATTTATAATTATTTATTATTATTTTTTAGATTTCATTGATTGTAAAGAATTCATACTGAGGAGGTCTTTCTTTGAAGGACGAAAGCTTTGTTATTGACATAGACGTTGTTCTCATGTCATTTTTTTAAAAAACAAATATATAATTTTTCGACCAGCAAGAGGAAAAAACACATTTATTACACCAAAAAAACTAACTTAGAATAAATAAGTTTTTTTCATTACTAATTAATAAATATATTATTATTTATTTATTATATAAATGTTCTTATATAAAATAATTAAATTTAATACAAAAACGTGCTTACCGCATCCGAGAAATATCTAATGTCGGTAAGTTAAAGTAACAAGGAATTATCAAATTCTAACCTTTTTCAGTGTGAATAAATTTTTTGAACAAAATTATCCTTTTTTTTAAACTTCATTTCCCTTGTAAATTTAGCTTTGTTTTACTTTAAAAATTTATTTCTATTATCTACATGTACTTTAAAATAGTGTTATATTAAGAAAAATGCTTTAAAAGTCACCTCGTATACAAGCATCTATACACTTCTCATTACGGAAAAGGCTCGTATGAGAGTTTTCTCATATTTCTCATACGAGCTACTGAGCTCGTATACGAACTCCGCGGTCCGTGTATAGAATTTTTTTTACTGGGTAAGTGTAGGAGATAAAATGTTTATGTACACTCAGATCCTATTTTAAAATAGAAGGCAACCAAATAATGGTTGTACAGTAATAAAAATGAAATCTATTTTGGTCGAAGATGTAATACTAAAAATGTCAAAATTGTGCACACAAAAAATTTTAAAAAAATTCAAATTCAAATGTTAAAGTTTCCAGAGATTTGCCCATATTTACAACATTTTTTTATACAACTTTTTCATACTTTGAAAAACAAATTTTTTGTATTTTTTTAAACAACTTTTTTATTTTTTAATATTTTCATTAATTATGGTCAAGATTACGTTCCTGACATTAAAACGAATCGATTGATGTACATAAAGTATATCCACATAACACAAAAACTTCCAGGAAACTTCCAGCTTTATGCTTTATGCGCTCAACCAAACCGACACTTGACTTTACAGGGTTAATTTATATATTATATATTTCATTATATCTTTAAGGAAACTAATTTCTACTTAAGATAAATTCTTTTGAATTACATTTTACGATATTTGGATAATTCGAACATTTTTCAATTAAATAAGAAATTCAAAAATTAAATTAATAATATAGTGGATATTGTAGACCTTATTGTTAAAATGGAGGTAATATTTTTGTGGCCTTTGGTCTATTAAATAAAAGGAACGGTCTTTTTGTTCACAAAATAATTTTTATATATTTAAAAAATTCGAATTCATCTATGCATTTCGTCGTGATATTACGACTCTTCAGGACTGTAAAGACTACAAATGACAGTTGAGAAAAAATTTCGTTGAGAAAAAACAAAAAACCAAAGAATAGAAAAAAACATACCAGCAGGAGAATTACGAAATAAGAATTTAAATTATGGATCAAACCATTATTTACAAAAAAACATAAATAAAGTAAGAACACAGTATAAAAAAGATGACAAGAATTTTAACAAAAAATTTTTTGAGGTTAGAGATGTTGTTTTTCTCAATTATGTATATATGCATGTCGCTGAGTGTGTAAAAAAACATAAAGAACACTCAACATTAAATAATACAATTCAACATTAAATAATAAAAATTCAACATTAAATAATAACCACACAAACAACACATTATATAAATTATACATTAAATAAAAATAAAATGTGAAAATGTGATCATGCTGTCATCATATGGCATAGAATGTTCTCCACAAGGAGAACATTCATTATTCACCTAAAGTCGTTGCAGCCTACTTTTAGAAAAATCTCACAATTTGTACAAATAAAGTTTAATGTCTGTAGAATTTACTTTTGATAATTACTATCGAAAAATGTTTTAATTAAAGTTGTAATTATAATTTTTTAATTAAGTTTCATAGGAAACAGGTTAGTTTGGCAGCTATGAAAATTTAATAGAAAAGCATGTAAATAATTTAGATAAAACATATTTCTTGATTGATATTTGTTAAAAATGTGTTAATTTACTTGTATAAATAGATTATTACGTAAACGTACCCAAAATAATAGATAAAAATTAATTTTAAAACTTACCTATTAAATGTCGAAAGTCACCATATTACAATTAAATTTTGCTAAGAACTTTATAAATATTAAATAATGTATAACTGACTAATAATTAATACATTCAATGTACTTTTAAATTATGTGCTGATTTTTTCGTTTTATAGTATACAAATGTGAAAAAAACGTACCTTTAATAT
Organism: Leptopilina myrica (nomen nudum); assembly: GCA_032872475.1. Classification (NCBI taxonomy): domain Eukaryota; kingdom Metazoa; phylum Arthropoda; class Insecta; order Hymenoptera; family Figitidae; genus Leptopilina; species Leptopilina myrica (nomen nudum). The sequence continues at coordinate 33,595,272 of CM065464.1, read as the reverse complement.
TCAATCTTTTATGATTTTCCGTGATTTCAATCACTTATATGTGTTCTTTTGCTGTGGCGTATTGAAATCAGCCTATGCCGCATTGGACTCATATTTGATAGTTCAACTTACCTTTATCTCTTAAAGTTTAAATTTTACACTCACTATTAGTATTTTCTTATTCCTTTAACCTCGAATTTTTCTCCACTGCCATTCATTATTTATTCCTGTCAAGTATTTTCTTTTTTTAAAGCTTAAAACTTGCACCGCATTGGGACCCCTTGATTACCGCATTCACCACGACACCCAATGCGCTATTTCGCGAATACCACATTGACAGGTTGGCACTGCATTGCGGAATCCCGTACCTCCCAATACTTTTTTTTTACATGGATATGAAACATAGTGCTCCAACTTTTTTGAGTCACCGGAATCGACTGAAACTCGTTACTCGGGGGTTATTGGGGTCACTGATTACGAACATGATGTTATTTTTCCAAAATTCAAAATGGCGGATCCAATATGGCGGACAACATTTTTAAAAATGACTCTATAATGCTTAAAATCTGTTAGTCGGAGGTTTTTGGGGTCACTGATTACCAATATGATGTTATTTTTCTAAAATTCAAAATGGCGGACAACTTTTTTAAAAATCACTCCACATTGCTTGGAATTTGTTACTCGGGGGTTTTGGGATCACTGATTACGAATATGATCTTATTTTTCCAAAATTCAAAATGGCGGATTCAATGTGGCGGACGAATTTTGTAAAACTGACTCCACCTTGATTAAATTGTTATGGTCCATTTCCGGTGAATAATTCGCCGTTTTCCGACTCTTACCGCGTGGGGATGGACATAAAAGAGTCTTTTCTTTTTTTTTTTATATTTTTTGTTTTTTATAATTTTTACATTTTTTTGTTAATTTTTTACTATTTAAAAAATGAACAAACAAAAAAATCCGCCATATTGGATCCGCCATTTGAATTTTGGAAAAATAACATCATATTCGTAATCAGTGACCCCAATAACCCCCGAGTAACGCGATATTTTGAGAGCATCCATTTGCATTTATCTGGTGAAAATACGGATGAAAGAAATTTTTTTCTCGAAAAATAGTGTTTTTTTGGAAAAAATTGTTTATAACTTTTAAACAATTTGTTGTAAACAAATTTTAACATCAGAATCTGAAAGAGGAGTAAATTTTACGTTTAAAATATTATGTGTCAATTTTTTGTATCCATTGTTGTAATAAACCAGGTCCTCAAAGTCCATTGAAATATTTCGTCCGTATGGCGTTAATGGGTTAAAGCAGTTTAAAACAAAATTATGCACTTAAAGACCAAAGCTCAACTAAATCGTGTACGAGATATCCCAATTAGCACATAAGCTTGACACAAACTTGCAACAAGCTTGCCATGCAAGATGTGCAAGCTTGTTGCAAGTTTGTGGCAAATTCATAGCAAGTACTAATATGTCCTAAATTTTGCAAGGTTGTTGTGTTATCTTGCTGCAAGTTCTTAATGCAAGCTCGCAGTAAGGTTGTCTTCAAAGCAAATATTTAATTATACAATATTAAATAAATTATTTAACATATATAAGATGTTATTGTTTTTTGGATTGTAATTAATTTAAGCAAGATGTTGATTTGTTTATTTTTTTAATCCATATTAAAATCATTTTCAAGCACGAAGCTTTTCGTCCATCAACGATGGACCTCATCAGGTAAAATTCGAAAATTCAAAATCTGTAAACAATTCCTTAACTTTTACAAACAATTTACACTTAAAATTAACATCCATAAATTACATGTCAAAATGATTGTGTATAATTTTGACATACAATTTTGACAAATTATATGTAGGTGAACCGCAAAAAAAGTGACCGGTCTCATCGGACACCCGGTTTTGTGTATTTTCGGGAGTCCATAAAATTTGGGAGCTACCGAATTATAGGAATGTAAATGTTTTGAAGTTGGACAGTAAATGAAATTATTATGTAGCATATAAGTTACTTTTTTATTTAAATCTCTTTGAATTGACTGAGTAGGGTCCGAATTCAATTTAATATAGACATTATTGTCATTTAATAAGATCAAACAGTTCTCAATATATTCATTTGTTGAGGAGAATTACATTAACGACCTTTTAAATTCTTTTAATCAATATAATGAACACATACAATTTAATATCGAAATCGAGAAAAATTGTTGCATTCCTAGACACCACTGTCATAAGAGAGATTAACCGTATTATTACAAACTGGTATCATAAAGATACATTTTCAGAAAGATTTGTCAATTTTCATTCTAATTTTTCAAATAAAGACAAAATATCCGTTATTTTTGGCCTTGTTGACAGAGCCATCAAATTATTCGATGGTAGATTTCACGAAAGTAATTTTAAGTTTATTTATTATGTGTTAACTGAGAATAGTTACCCACTCTCATTTTTGTCAAAATATGTCAATTTAAGAAGGGATAATATTTTTCATAACAATAACATCATTAAGAAACCTTTTGATTACACAGGCCGACAAATTTTAATCAACTGCATGTTGCCTAAAATATTACTGCCGATTCTTACAGGATTTTGTCCGTAGAATACGAATCTGACCTTGAAAATATTGGATTGGCTTTAGTTTTTAATCAATTTACGTTTCAATATACAAAATATGCATTTTTAGCATTTTTTGAATGAATGTACAACAATACACCGAATCAGTAAATCTGTCCGCATAGCACAAAATGAAAGTTTAAACACTGCTCTTCAATATCCAGAAACAAAAAATGTAATTTATGTACACTTTAACCTGTAATGTCAAAAGAGACATTCGCTGTTCCACAAGCATATTGAAAACAACAGTACTTTTGACCATGTAAGGTAATTTAAATAACAATTAGTCTCTCTAGGGGTTTTTATGGTCGCTGCTTACTGATCTGTATTTAGATTTTAATATTCAAAATGGCGAATCCAATATGGCAGATTTTTTTTAAATTTTAAATTTTTATCATAAAAGGCGTAAATTATCTTTAAAAATTTGGTCCGCCACTTGTAATTTTTATATTTCATAGCAGATTTGTAACTAGCGATTATAAAAACGCCAGAGACACTAATTTTTACTTGAATTACCTTACATGGTCAAAAGTAATATTAATTTTAATACGTTTATGGAACAGCGTATGTTTTTTTGGTCATTATAGGTTAAAGTGTACATAAATTACATTTTTTGTTTTTGGATATTCAAGAGCAGTGTTTAAGCTTTCAATTGGTGTTATGCGGACAAATTTACTGTTTCTGTGTATTGTTGTACAATCATTCAAAAAATGCCAAAAATGCATATTTTGTATAATGAAACGTAAATTGATTAAAAACTGGAGCCAATCCAATATTTTCAAGGTCAAATTCGTATTCTATGGACAAAATCCTATAAAAATCAGCTTCTATTGGTTAGGCCACAAAATTTTGTTGGCCTGTGTTATAATAACATTATCGTCTTACCATTCGTTAATGAATTAAAAGAGTTTTTTAAAAATATATATAAAAATTATGATATCAGAGTTGTTTTCTCTCATGAAAAAGATCCTTTTGGAGTTTTTTCGAAAAATAAAGATACCATTGATTTTGAGCATAGAAATCATGTAGTATACTGTGTTCCATGCCAGTGTGGATCTTGTTATATAGGTGAAACAAGTCAGTATATTAAAGACAGAATATATGAACATAAAAGAGACTGCAAACTTGATAAGAGAAGTACGGCTCTCGTCGAACACTCACACATTCATGATCACAAATTTATATTCCAAAACACTAAGATTATATGTAACGAGCAGAATAATAATAGAAGAAAATTTAGAGAGATGTTTCATATTTTGAGAAATGATACAGTAGACTTCTATATCCGTATTGATAAAGCATTTTTCAAATTTTCCAATAATTAAATCACCAATTTTCACACTTTTTTGAATTACATTTGATTTAAATTATACATGTGGTTATTTATTTCCCACAAAGTGTCTGTTTTTGCAACAATGATCTTTTTATCTTTGTTTATTTTTTGGAAAAAGTTGAACATTTGTGAGGATTCACAACAATGTTTTCTTACAATGTTCATATCACTTTTAAAAATGAATGACGACATGTGAGAGAAGAGATCCTATTAGTAAGTGAGGTTATGTTATTCTAACGTTTTTTGTAAATTTAATGTTTTTTGTATTTTTGTGTTTTTTAAAAAAACCTTATAAAAATTATTAGTATTATATAATGTAATTTTAAATCGGAACATCTTTTTGACATGTAATTTATGGATGTTAATTTTAAGTGTAAATTGTTTGTAAAAGCTTAGATAAATATACAAGATGCAGCAAGGCGTTAGTTTTGGCACATGAATCCAGGTTCAATCATGAATCATGTGCTTTTCGTCTGATTTCTGTGTGCCTCTTATAATCGGACTACTTCGGCAATCTTCGGTTTATTAAAGGCGGAAATATTTGAAAATATTAACCAAGCGATAATTTCTTATTCCAATTTTATGATTATAATTGTGTACAATTTATAAAAAAATTGTTGTTTTTCTTTAAACTGTTTACACTGAAAAAAAGTATTGAACCAAGAACATTTTTCTTGGTTGAAGCAAATCGTGAGATTGTATACGGCTAAGACTATTGTAGTATTGATTCAAGAAAACGATTTTCTTGACATAGTATATTTGGGAGAACAACGTATTATCCAAGAAAATGTGTTGGATGAAAAGAATAGTAATTTAAAGAAAATAAAAAAATGATTTGCATAATGCTCAAAATTATACTTGACACAAGAAAATAAATTTCTTCCAGTATTAAGAATATAAGAAAATAATAATAATAATTTTTTATTAATAATAATAAAATAATAATTAATAAGAAAATATGAGTTTGTTTCAAGTAAATTAGGTCAAGAAAATGCATTTACTTGATTCAATGAATTTTTTTTTTAATTTTGAATTTAATTAAAAAAACAAATTGTATTTATATCTTAAACAAATTGGAAATTTCTGTATTTAAACGTTCATTAATAATTTTTTTCAATAATAATATTAATAATAATTATTATTAATTTACAATGAATAATATTATTACATATAATAATAATTATTACTATTCATATTTAAAAAAATTTAGAAAAAAACTTAATTAATTCAAATAACCGGTCAATTGACTATTATCAATCAAATATTTAATTGATAATGGTTTATTGATTGGTTATTTGAATCAAATAAATTTTTCTCAGTGTAAATTATATATCCCTAATATTTTTTATAATAGTGACTCATAAAAAAAATTAAATTTTTTTGATTCACAAAATTTCTAGACAAATAATCTACTCACAAGCCAGCTTTAACTTACACGACTTTTTTCAACTTTTCAAATTTAAAAAAAGACAGAAAATATTTGTTTAAAAATTAAATAATTTTTACATTATAGAAATTTTAGTACCTTTTGATACAAAATATTTTTGTTACTTTTCAAAATTTTTGTATTTTTAAAAAATTTACTTTTTTTATTTTAACAATTTTTAGTATTTTTCCGACTAGAAAAAGACAAATAAAATATTACTAGAAATATGACTTTAGATTTTTGTCGTTTTGAAAAATTTAACTTTTTTAGTAGTTACTACCTATTGAAAAAAAATTTGGGTTTTTTCTGTATTGATTATCGGTAATCATGATTTTTTAATTTAATTTCTAAATGTAATATTAAATTGTAATTTTTTAAACATACATTAAATTAATTTTGTATATATGATTTTATTAAAAAAAATTTATTTTTTACTTTTTATTCTAAAATTAAAATTTTCCTTTTTGTAAAACATTTCAACTTTTTGATTGACTAAAGATATCTATAATTAAAAAACATTGCATGTGATTTAAAAAAAATTTAATTGATTCAAATATCCATTTAATTGACAATTATCAATTAAACATTTACTTGAATCAAACAAAATTTATTGAAGTCAATTAAATAATATTTGAGCCAATAATTTCAGTATTTGAATCAAAATCTTTTTAAATAATTACAAATAATCGTTAAATGTAATTGTTGCATTAACTTTGTAAAAATAAAAATAAAATAAAAGGGTCAGACCAGCTCAACTGTGTTACAAAATTTTCGTTAATTTTCTAAAATGTAAAAACTTTTATGAAAATCGGTAGTTCATAACAAAACAAAAAAACACTTTTAACCGTTTTTTGAAATTTTAAATTTTTGTTATTGTTTTGGCATTAACAAAATTATAGAAACTTAAAAAAAATTAAAAACTCTAAAGTCGTTTACAATAAATTAATGAAACTTACACTGATTACACAAAATTGTTCACTCTTTTAAAAGAAAATATTTGCAAGATTGTAAATTTAAAAATTTCATATTTTTAATAGCAATTTTATAAACAATTTCAATTATTTATGTGTTCTATCCCTTCAATTGATTGTCATGGACAATTCAGTCTACAGGTGATAAATATTATTTGCTTTTAATATTTTTTTTCAAATGAGAATTTATAAAATTGAGCACCGGTATGAGGCGGTAGAATTTTGAAAATTGTTAACCCCTTGACTGTCGCGGACGCATATATGCGCAGATTTAAAACTGGCCAAAAGTGCTCTTGACGCATATATGTGCAACTTAAAAAAGGTGGTTTAAGGTTATGTTATTCAGTGGTCACGTGCCCCATTTACTTTACTATGGAAAAACTTCCCACTGAATAACATGACCTTAAAACTTCTTAAAAATCGCTGAAACTGGTTACTCGGAGGTTTTTGGGGTCGCTGAACACGAATCCGGCGTTAGTTTTTCAAAATTCAAAATGGCGGATCCAATATGGCCGACATCATTCTCAAAAATTGATCCGATTTGGCTGAAAATCTTTACTCGGGGGTTTTTCGGATTTGCTGATTACGAATTCGAGGTCGGTTTTTCAAAATTCAAAATGGCGGATCCAATATGGCGGACAATTTTTTTTAAACTGATCGGATTCGCTTGAAAATGGTTACGCGGGGGTTTTGGGGGTCGTTAAACACGAATCTGGCGTTAGTTTTTCAAAATTTAAAATGGCGGATCTAATATGGCAAACATTATTTTTAAAAATTGATTCAATTTTCCTGAAAATCTTTACTCGGGGTGTTTTTGGGGTTCCTGATTACGAATCCGAGGTTCGTTCTTCAAAATTCAAAATGGCGAATTCAATGTGATAGAATCATGGAGCAAAATTGTATGGATTTGCTTGGAACTCACTGCTCATTAGTTTTTAGTCTTTCTGATTAAAAATCTCAATTTACATTATCAAAATTGAAAATTAAGCTGATACCCAATAAATTGAGTATCAATTTTAAATAAAATTTAAATTATATTATTTCTAGCAAATCCGCCTATTTTTAGTAATTTTGAATTGCCATTTTGAATTTTGAAAAACGGACCGCGGATTTGTAATCAGCGACCCCGGAAACCCCCGAGTAACCATTTTCAAGCGAATCTGATTAGTTTTTAAAAATTGTCCGCCATATTTAATCCGTCATTCTGAATTTTAAAAAACTAACGCCAGATTCGTGTTCAGCGACGCCGAAAACCCCCGAGTAACTATTTTCAAGCGAATCCGATTAGTTTTGAAAAATTGTCCGCCATATTTATTTCGCCATTTTGAATTTTAACAAACTGACCTTGGATTCGTAATCAGCGATCCCTAAAACACCCCGAGTAACCATTTTCAAGCGAATCCGATCAGTTTAAAAAAATTGTCCGCCATATTGGATCCGCCATTTTGAATTTTAACAAACTGACCTTGGATTCGTAATCAGCGATCCCTAAAACTTTAGGATACCAAGATTCATAAAAATAAAAAAATAAAAATTTACAACACACTTTTGGCCAAAACAGTGGAAATCTCGTCGACAGCCAATGGGTTAAAGAAAAATTTTTAACAATATGTATGAACCAAGGAAAAAAAATTTACTAAATATTAGTTAACAAATGTGTAGCATTCATATTTTTTAAAGTTAAGATATCAGATGTGATCTGATCCATGCTCTGATTTACCACTTTTGAATAGTTACTTTTTATTGATTGTGAATTAAATTAATTTTAAACAGTCGGATAACAATTGGATTTGTTCTAGTAGTACCTGAGAAACCAATTCATTATAAAAAAAAATTTCTAATAAAAATATTTTATTCTAATTTAAAAAAAAGTTAATTAATAATTTAAAAATTTTGTTTCAATTAAAAAAAAAAAATAATAATTTTTTTTTATAAAAAAATGAATCACAATTAATAATTAAAATATTTTATTCTAATTAAGAAAGTGAATTAAAAATATTAATTACATTTTTTGTATTAAATTAAACCTTTTTTATTTTTTTAAACTTTGTTTTAAAAAATTGTTTTATGAATTTTTATTGTTATAACAAAAAAAACTTTTTTCCAAAAAATTAAAGTAGTGATATTGTCGAGAAATGAAATTCTAGCCTTTTTGACTGAAATAATGCAATTTCCAAGCGGTAACCTTGGAAACGGCGAAAAGTTGAAGAGGGCGACACTAACATGCACTGAAAATTTAGTATGCTATATATATCAGTTGTCCCCACCACCGACCCTCGCCGCATCTAGTATATTTATCTAAGGTAAAAGTTAAGGAACTGTTTACAGATTTTGAATTTTCGAATTTCACCTGATGAGGTCCATCGTTGATGGACGAAAAGCTTCGTGCTTGAAAATGACTTTAATATGGATTAAAAAATAATAAACAAATCAACATCTTACTTAAATTATTTAACATTCAACATTTATTTAATATTACACATTGTATAATAACAATTATTTTTATTATAATAAAAATGATTTTTTATTTCTCCAAAGAATTGGAGTTATGAATTATTATCCGTAATAATAGTCCACTGACCCCGGATAATAGTTCACAACTCCAATTCTTTGGGTAAATTAAAAAATCATTTTTATTATAATAAAAATAATTGTTATTATACAATATGTAATATTAAATAAATGTTGAATGTTAAATAATGTATTTAATATTATATGATATTAATATATAATAATAAATAATAATATATTATTATATAATATTACTGCATGCTTGCATTAAGACTTTGCAGCAAGCTTATACTACAACCTTGTAGCAAGCTTGCATTACAACCTTGAAAAATGTAGGACATTTTAGTACTTGCCATGAATTTGCATCAAGCTTGCCGTGCGAGATTGCACATCTTGCATGGCAAGCTTGTTGCAAGTTTGTGGCAAGCATATGTGCCCGATTAGGATGTAACATTTACATACATTTTGAGGTTAAGAAGCCCTTATCCCACATTCGTCTCCCGTACTTGACCCAGTTGTGCTTAGCCTAAAAAGCAGATAACATAAAACTATTACGGACAGTATAGCTAACTGTCAGTCTACATGAAACTTATTTTAATGTTTTTGTCTTAATACTTACTTTCGTGCAGAGTGTACCGACTCATTTAGCCCCTTCGCAGTCAAGACCAAAATTACTATGTTTAATTCATGACTTAATAAATTATTTTCAGTTTTATTATTTTACTATGTTTAATTCATGACTTAATAAATTATTTTCAGTTTTTAGTTTTATTGTATTACCTAGTAAAAAAGTATTCAGAATACATAAAAAGTATTGGTGGTGACGTTCGGTGAATTCGCTTTCGCGTCAAAACCGTATTGGTAGGATACGGTGAATACATTTTGATTACTGCATGAATACATTTCTTTAGAAACTTTCGATTTTAAGATTTCTAAGCAAAGTTGAAAATATTTATGAAGAGCGTGAGTGACGTGAGGTGTAAAAATGACGATTATGACGATATAATAGATTAATTACAATTGTCATTCTTACACTTCACTTTACTCACGCTCTTCATTAATATTCTCAACTTTGCTTAGAAGTCTTAAAATCGAAAGTTTCTAAAGAAATGTATTCATGCAGTAATCAAAATGTATTCACCGTATCCTACCAATACGGTTTTGACGCGAAAGCGAATTCACCGAACGTCACCACCAATACTTTTTATGTATTCTGAATACTTTTTTAGTGCGTGAATTAATTTAATGATCTTTAGCTTTAAATTCAATTAATTAAAAAATTAATTTACATATTTTTAGAAAATGTCATTTGGAAAAGAAGATCAAACTTATCAATGCCTCACGACTATTCTAAACTTTTGTACTCAAGAAAAATTGGATATGACCACTTTTTTAACGTGTTCTTCAACTCCAATTTTGATAGACAGTGTTGTCCAGAGAATTCTTGATTCCAAAGAAATAACATACCATTTTTTGAATTTTGTGACAGTATGGTTGGATAGTTTAAGGACATATGAGTTGAAGAAGTCAATAAGTAAATTATCTCAAGATACAGTTAAAGCATTAAGAAGTTTAGTGCCACTGTTATTAAGTTTTACAGATCAAAATAATATTGTTTATAACTTTATTGAAATGGTAAGTAGATTAAATGTGTGACATTTCTATTTTAATTATTCTGACGTATTTTGAAGAAAGTCACTGTTTACATTTTTGACAAAGTATTAGTTTTTTATAACGTTATCATAACTATACAACTATACACATCATTGAAACTTTTCCTAAAGTTGAAATTACCTTGACTGCAATGTTCGTAACGTTCGGAATCTTTAGTTACGAGCTCTGAAAATAAGAAACGTCGTTGGTTGATTTTTAGGGTAAAAATTCCCAGCGATAAAAAGCCTCGGCAATAAATAACCGTTTTTCTTACCTCGAAATTTGAAACTTTTTTTATTATAAATGGTCGCATATGATAACCAAATAATCCCTGCAAAATTTCCAATGGAGCATATGCCCCGTTTAGCAAATAAAGAGGGTCAAAGATAATGTCCAATAACGAAAAAATAGCAATTTCACATTTATACTCGGATAATAATGTTTGAAAAAAGATGAAATTATTCAGTTGAAATGGTTTTTTGAAGTTAATCATTTCGAAATTGATGTCAGATTTAAAACATTTAAAATGACTGGTCCAAAATGACGGACAAGTTTTGTAAAAAGTTATTGGATTCACTTAAAACTCGTTACTTGGGTGTATTATGCAGATAAATTTTAATAATCCAACCAATAAAGCTAATTGTAAGATCCAATTAATAGAGGCAAAATGAAATAATTCGACCAGTAAAAGCAGGATGAAATAATGCGATCGCTAAAGGTAATCTGTACTAATCAAACTAATGGAGGTAAGATGAGACAATCCGGCCAACAAAGGTAAGATGTTATAATAAAAAATGATAAAGGTAAGATATAATAATCCGACTAATAAAGGTGAGATGTATTGATAAAAACTAATGAAGACAAGATAAAATAATTCGACTAATAAATGCAAAATGAAATAATTCAACCAATATTGACGAGATGAAATAATTCAACTAATAAGGCAGTGTTGCCAGATTAGTGATTTTCTTCCTATTTGTAGGTATTTTTCGGTTACATAGGGACAATTATAGGGCAAAAATATTCATAGAAATATCCCGTGTGGAAAAATTTTATGGAAGTCTGGTGTCTACGAAGAGACTAGACAGTTATAGTGTAGCCCGTCTAATACAGCCTGTCTTGCTATCGGCTAAGGATAGCAAGAGCAATAAGTTATGACAGTTTACAGTTGGTGTGCATAACATTTAGTTAAAATTACACATGGTCTAATTTTAACCAAATTTTGTAATTATATTATATAAATGAAATTAAAGTTAGAATGCATAATTTTGTTTAAAACTTCACAATCCAATTATGTTGTAAATTTCCTTGTTTTTAAATAGTGGAGGTAAGTATCGTATGGTAATTAAAAACATAACCTAAAAAATAATTGACAAAATGAAAAAGTAAAATTACTCGTGTGGAAAAGTAAAGAATAAGAAACCTAAGTCAAATATGTCCGTCTAGTACGGTGTTATTAAGACCGTCTAGATTTGGTCTAGGATGTTATATGCGCATGCGTCGATGTGTGCCCAGCTGTTAAGTAAGATGGCGCCTAATGGCGTCGCGTTGTTTGGCGTCGTTAGATCAGTCAGCGTATGGTACATTTTCTTTATGATTTTTAGTATTCGTTGTGGTTTCTGTTTTATGTGAATAATAATGTGCTATGTTGTTGTTTACTGTACAAATTCACTTTAAATGTGCACTGAAAAAATAGATTTTAATGTGTTTCTATGGGTTTTGATTATTCGGCTGAAGCTAGCAGTCGTACTCAGCATCAATGTTTAGGCGTCATCTATCAATATGCTTCTCCTTCAAATTTAGTAATACTTAATAATTTAAGAAACCATTAAGTACTGTTTTTGAGAATCACAATCCAGTAAAAAGCAAATATAGTAAGTTTCTATTTATTAATTTCATTAATTAGTGGTTGACGCCTAAAAATTGGTGCTGAATACAACTGCTAGTTTCATCTGCCTGTTTTGATTTGCAGTAAATTTTATTTTACAAAAAGACTACTATCTCCAATGCCAAATATTAGGAGGGGCACAAAGACTTACGCTTAAAGAAAGTTGAAGTGAAAAATACAGAAAGTTAAAATATTTTTTTAATACTTTTTATGTAAAAAAAGTCATTAAAATTATTTCAAATATAATTAAGTCTTATCATTCTAAGAATAGTTGTCATAACATACAATGAGAAATTTTGAATAGACGTAGATTAGAATTTACTAGCACTGCTGATCAGACCAGAAACGGTGGTCTATTCTAGACGGAAGTTTCGTTTCAATTCTGAACAGCCGCTCGACAAGACCGTCTGTCCTTGGTGTAGAAAGACGTTAGGCGGCCTCTTAAGCACTTGGTCAGCGCCCTAAAATTTTTCCACGCGGAATATGCAGAGAAATTAAGAGGTTTGAAAGGACTTTTAGGGTGAAATCTGAAGTCAGCACCCAAGTAACCTGTAAGTTTGCAGCACACTTACACCACAAGATTTGCATCATCGTAAAAAACAAAGTTTTTTAAAAAAATTTTCACAAAATTTTTAGGAAATTTGCAGTGTAGGCTTATCCTAAGCTTGCTGTACAATCTTGCAGCAAGTAGGACATTTTAGTATTTGCAGCAAACTTGCAGTAAGCTTACGTGTAAGATTGCAAATCTTGTGGTGTAAGTTTGCTGCAAACTTACAGTCTACTTGGGCATAAAAAGAAAAAAACAAAAACTGCTATTTATGAAATATTAATTTTACAACACTATATTCCATTTTTATTTTTTAGTCTATTATGTTAATGCACAATGTTAACTTACCTTTAAGTTTGGACTCAGTGAATGTGAACATAGCTTAAACTTAGAACGCAATGCGTGCAACTTACCATAAGTTTCATTCTAGTTCGGGTAGCTACAGTTTATTGTTGACAAAAAATAAAAATGATTTTTAAGGCTTAAGGGCTTCCCGAAGTTTTAGGCAAAAGACTGCTGAAATTTGTCCACTGTAGTTTAACACTTAGATGAAGACTCATCATTAATGAAAAATATAAAATTACATTGCACTAAGTGTACTTCTTTAATTCTAAAAGTGCTTTCACCATTTTTACTGGAAGAATTAATAAAAGATATAGACAATTCGAAATTTTCTGTGATTATAGACGAATCTAAAACAGTAGACACAAAGAAAATCATGAGAGTAATGGTGCGTTATTTTAGTCGATCTCTTCGTAAAATACGTACGACGTTTTATCGTCTTATACACTTAGATGCCGGAACAGCAGACCACATGACTTACAGTCTATTAGAACAACTTAAAAGACAGCATGAAGATAGAGAACCTCTTAGAAATTGGAGTCGATGGTCCGAACTTAATAATTGGAGCAAATAATTCAGTTTCATCTAAATTTCGAGAAATTGTCCCTCATCTCGTTACTATAAAATGTGTCTTACACTCATTGCATCTTTCTGCCTAGCGTGCATGTAATATTTTGCCAAAGAATTTAGATTTCCTTGTTAACTAAAGTGACTCTTGGTTTTCGAAGAGTACGAAAAGAAATGTCGAATACAGCGAATTACATCAAGTTATAGCCGACTCTAATCCTACAAAAAATTTTTAATTATCCGGGACACGTTGGCTTGGTCGACATAATGCCGTAGAAAAAATTCTTAATCAATGGGATGTTTTAGAACTATATTTCAATACTAATAGGATTACAGATCGTAAAGACATAGGTTTCAAGGCTGAAGCATTATACCAAATGTATCGCTGCGTAGAAAATAAATTGTATATTTTATTTTTGAAGTATGCTCTCAAAGATGTCATTGCTTTAAACAAATTGTTTCAGTCGGACTCGGTAGAATTTCTAAAATTGCTTCAGGATTTGAACAACCTTTTATATTCAACTCTCCAAAAAATAGTAATTCCGCACTATTTAGAAAAAGCTGATAAAAACGATTTATCAAATTTTCCATTTAAAAATCATTTAATTCAATTTACTTCGGATATTTCTTAAATTAATTGAGTAAGTAGTGTAATCCAGAAACTCTTACGTTTATCAAACGCAGATGTCGAGATTTTTTTATAAATTAGCTGAGGAATTTCAAATTAGAGTACCGGAAAATATTAAAATTTCACAAAAAATTTCTCTTTTTGCACCTGATGTTGCTTGCAAGCAAATTAAAGAGGATATAACGAAAATTGCAGTAACGTTTAAAACTGTGTGTATCGACGTGGAAGACACAATAAAAGAATGGAACTTAATTAATCGTCTCGATCTTACTGACACAGATTCAGGTGAATTTTGTTAAAAAATGAATGAGGCTAAATCTATAAAACTAGTTTTACTTAAAAAATAAACATCAAATTTGTAAGTAAAGTAACTGCACTTATCTATCAGAACCAATGGTCGATTAATTAGCAAATACTTAATAATTCTTTTTTTTAATAAGTATAAAAAGATCATATAAAATTCATTAGATTACATAAAGTTCATACTTTAAAAAAGTTATCCTAAAATTTTGCATGTTCAAATAAACAAAAATTATTTATTTCTTCTTCAAATTAAAGTTTTATTACTATTATTTTCCGTCACTATCAAATAAATTAATAATATAGTTTTTTATTGTAAGAATTCAGTTTTTAATTTTAAAACTTCAGTTTTTAATTGCATTCAGTAATCTATGAAGATATTTTTAATTAAAAAAATTCGTTTATCTGAACAATCAAAACTTTTTGTTCATTAAAATATACAAAAAATATAGGGAGAAATATAGGGATTTTTCACTTCAAGTAGAGGAATTTTGCGGGAGAAATGGTACAGATAGTAGAGAAAAGCATAAAACTGATCTGCCAACACAGTAATAAGGGTAAAATGAAATAATATGACTAACAAAGGTAAAATGATTACATCTTATCAATAAGGGCTAAATATATTTTATATCCTAACCAATAAAGTTAAACATTTTTGTCATCTTTTTGCTTTGGTTTTGACCGTTTTTTAGTTATAGTTATTATATATCACATATATTTTCTTAATTAACCCATTAACGCCTGAATGCACTGAATTTTTAGTCCGACTTCAAAGTTAAATATTTTCTAATAAACTTAATATTTTTTCTTTGACAAATAATTTTTTTTGCATTAAAGTGTCTTCTATCCAAATATGATATTAGAAAATGAATAAAAAATTGTTTAACAATATTTTTTTGCATATAATTTAAAAATTGCACGAATTTTTAAGGTTTTTTATTACAAATTCGTAAATTTTAAAGTCAAAATTTTTTTTTGACAGCTATCATTACCATAAATTGTGCACTCGATTGTTATACTTTCAAAATATATATTGACTTTTTCAATTTAAACATTTAATTTTTCAAAATGGCGCCTAAAAACTCAAAAATTTTAAATTTGATGCTCGATATACATTTTTTCAAACTTTGGCTTGAAAATGTTTACTCGGGGGTTTTCCGGGTCGCTGATTACGAATCTGATATTAATTTTCCAAAATTCAATATGGCGGATCTAATATGGCGGACAAAAATTTTAAAAATTGGTTGGATTCTCTCACAAATCAGTACTCGGTGGTTTTTGGGGTCGCTGATCACCAATCTGATATTAGGTTTCCTAAATTCAAAATAGCGGATGTAATATGGCAGACAAAATTTTCAAAATTCAGTCAGTTTTTTTTAAATTCCTTGCTCAAGAGTTTTACTGACGGTTTTTCAATTATCTTGAACATCTTTAGCCATCAGTTCGTAAACTGATGTTTTCAATTCTCACCGTGTGGAGGTAGTTAGACATCAAGAATCTTATTTTTTTATTAAAATTTTTTTTAATTTTTATTTTTTTTAATTTTATAGATTAATAAGTTTTAAATCAATTTTTTCTTACATTTGTTTATCCTTGTCGCTATCATAAACATGATTAATTTCAAGTTTCTTTTGTGAAACAATAATTTTCGTATTTTTGGAAATAAGATTCTTTTAGAATTGGTACGTCATCTTCACAACAGTCAGTATCACATAAGCCGTCTTCTTCACTAAATTCATTTTTAGATTCATTGAAATGATCTGAGTCTGGAATAAAAATTGCGTCAAAATGATCCTCAGCTTCTTCAGACTCAATTGATGAGGATATATTTCGCATTGAGCGTCTTAGTTTTTCAACGGTAATATTAAATTTTCCGAGGATACACCTTTTTCTTTCTGTCGACATTATATGACGTGCAAACTACACGGTTATATAAATATGTTAAAGTGGTAGGAAAAACATTAACCCAAAAATTTTTCTTAAAAAAATATTTTAAATAACAACGAAAGAAAAACTGTAGAAATAAGAGAAAAATTCCACTTACCTTTGAAAAAACGGAAAATTTGTATTATTTGAAGAACAAAAGATTCCTACTCTTATATATTTCATAACGCATTTACATAGCGGGAGAAATACAACTCTACCACCTGGCGGACGAAAAGAGAATTATAAAAAAACGCGCGAAGGTTTCAAAATGATAACAACTTTACATAAAAAAGAGTACAAAAAAATGTAATTAATATCAAACAATTAATTTGTCGTCATTTATATCAATAAATTCTTTATTTATTTATTTACATTTTTAACGGGCAGTGCCCTTTTATACAGATGTATTAACATTATATAATAATAATAGAAGAATAAAATAATAATGATTCTATCACTCGGTTTCCAAATTAATTATGTGTTGAAGTTATCGATCACTCCGAGTCAAGTAAATGGAAATGTTTACTGATGGGTTATTCACCTCATCTTTATCGATCCACGTTTGTATCTTCTGGAAACTTATAATATGAATTAGTGTCTAATCGTATACGATGTGATGAGGATGTTTCCTCCATTCATTTCTTTCTTTTAAATATGTATATATAATTTAATTTTTTTCGCAATTTTTACGGTAATAATTTTATTAATGTTATTTTATTTTAATATTTAATATTGTAATGAACTAATTGTCTAAATTTATTTAATAAATAAATTATAGTTTCTGAAGAAGGCAGCTTTGCTGTTGAAAACGTTAAAGGAATTGTTTTAATTTTTTCCATTTACTTGACTCGGAGTGATCGATAACTTCAACACATAATTAATAATAGAAGAAGTTCAAGAAATATATATAAGAATAGGCAAAGGGATAACAATAATAAACGCTAGTCAAAACTAAAGAGTAAGTTACGCAAATTCGCTGAGAAGATGGAAAGGGGAATGCCATAAAAATCAATATTACAATGATAGAGATTTGCTTCTCTGCTAAGACGTGGAATAATCGATTCATTAATATAATTTGTTCTATGCAGTGATAGTTTAAACAAAGTTGGGTGTCTAGAAGATCTAAGAGGAACAAAGAAATTGAATAAAGATAGGATTTCTGGACAGTTTATAATACCGTTAATTAATTTAAATAAAAACAGCAAGTCACTATACAACAATCTCTGTTTTATCGTAGGAATATGCAAAGTTTCTCTAAGTCCAGAATAATCATGACTTAGTGCGTTAAACGGTATTCCCACACGTCTCGCAACAAAACAATGCCAAGACACTCGTGAAATAGGCAGAATTTCGTGTCACGAAACCCAGGGTTCTGTTGGCCTTATTAATTATATTCGTTATTTGCAATTTAAAATCCAGTACTGAATTAAGAATAACTCCAAGATCTCTAATCTCGGTCACTCTGGAGAGATTCATGTTTTCAAGTTGATAGCAATAATTTATAATGCTGCTTGATCTAGTGAAAGATATTACAAAGCATTTCTTTACATTTAAAGGAATTTTGTTATTATGCGACCAATCTACTAGACGGTTTAAGTCAGATTGAAGGTCGATGTTGTCATGTATACATGTGAGACGTTAAAAATTTTTTAGATCGTCAGCAAATAACAGAATTTGACTGTGCTCAAATAAAGGGTGTACATCATTAATAAAGAAGTTAAAAAAAAGAGGACCAAGATGAGAGTCTTGTGGGACACCGGATGGGGCTAAAAAACATCTGAAAAATCATAATCTATGTGTACCGATAAAAATCTTTCAGCAAGATAACTTCTGACCCAATTTAGCATGTCGTCAGAAAAACCCAGAGCCCTGAGCTTTGCAACCAAAAGCACATGATCAACCCTATCGAATGCCTTAGCAAAATCAGTATATATAGCATCTACTTGAATTGACTTACCAAAGTTAGGGTGTATAAAATTTGTAAACAAAGTTAAATTAGTAGATACAGACTTGCGCTTCATAAAACCATGCTGTTCATTAATTATTAAGTGTTCCGTTGATCGATAGATCTCGTCGAAAACTATGCTTTCAAAGACTTTAGCGATAGAATTTAATATTACTATTGGACGATAGTTAGCAACATTTCGCTTATCACCATCCTTATAAACTTGTACAACAATACCCCGTTTCCAAAGAAACGGAAAAATTCCTAAAGTTAGAGAAAGATTAAATAAAATAGTTAGAGGCTCAATAAAAGCAAAACAGCATAATTTCAAAATAGACGGTGGGACACTATCTGGGCCAGCACCTTTTCTTACATCCAATTTTTTTAACTTTGACAAAATAGTGCTTTTGCTTATCGTAAAAGAGGTAATGTGACCACAGTTAACGTAATCGAAAGTAGACGACAAGTCGCTCACATCAGGAGTAGTATAAACAGATTCAAAATGCGTGCGAAATAAATTGGTACCTTCTAGACTAGTATTAGCAGTAAAATTATTTAGATAAACATCATTAGGAATGCGCAACTCGTGACGAGAGGAATTAACGTAATTCCAAAACAATTAAGGATTAGTTGTAACTAAATTTTCAATCTTAGAGATATAAGATTTAAATAATATCCTAGACAGAGATTTACATTTGTCACGCAAGTGAGAAAATTCTAAATAATCGAGTTGATCTTTTGTACATTTAAATCTCTTATGCGCTATTTTTTCAGGAATATTAAGCGTTTAAGTTCGTGTGAAAACCAAGATTTGAAATAATCATGTTTAATTCTTCTAACAGGCACAAAAAGGTCAAAAGCCGAATACAATTGATCGAAAAAATTCGCAACAGCTTCATCCAGATTACAATTATTTAATAAAGTGTTCCAGCCAATATTATTAAGAAAAGTTGTAATGCTTCCTAAATCTGCATTATTAAAATCGTATTTAAAGTAACTATTATTAGAAAAGGAATTACCATTAGACTTGACGAAATTATGAATAGTAAAAATTAATGCAGGATGATAATTTTCTACAGGTAATATTGGGTCAAAAGACTGCTCGAGAGTATAGTTTAAGAAATTATAAAAAATTAAGTCTAAAAATGAACCGTAAATGTTAGGAATACAATTTACTTGTATCAAATTTAAATAGTCAAAAGTCGCTGATAAATAGTTTGCAATGACCTTTTGTAAATGAGAAGAGTCCATGCTTGGTACACATGTTGGTCTATCCTGGAGGTTTGAATTCCACGTGACAAAGAATAGATTGAAATCGCCAGGGATACGCATTTGGGTATAAAATATATAGCTTCTCTAAAATTGAGCACAAAGTAGAAAAAACAAATAAGCTTGAATTAGGGGGAATATAAAAAGATCCGATAATATAAGTGAAAGAGTTATGAGAGAATTTAATAAACATGTGTTCGATAGAAAAAAAGTTTGTTGGTATTATGGAAGAATGTAACTCCTTATCACAGGCAATGAGAACCCCACCACCGCGCGAAAAATTACTCGCTTCCTTGTTTCTGTCAAATCGAAAAATTTCATAATTACAAAAACCGAGTTCTGATGATTTAATAGCGGGAGTCAACCATGTATCGGTGAAAACAATTATATTATAAGAGGATTAAAGGAATGATTCACGCAGTATATGTAATTTAGTTCTAAGTCCTCTGACATTTTGATAATAAATGGACATGTCAGAATCTCGCACTGTTCGAACAGCTGATAAGACGATTGGTGGGGCATCAAATGGTGCGTCGTCGAGAATACTTAAACGATGTAAAGGCCTGACACAGTTGACTACAAACACTTCACTGTTTTTATTTAATTCTGAGGATTGACAT
The DNA here is from genome assembly GCA_032872475.1 of Leptopilina myrica (nomen nudum). NCBI lineage: Eukaryota > Metazoa > Arthropoda > Insecta > Hymenoptera > Figitidae > Leptopilina > Leptopilina myrica (nomen nudum). The sequence goes on along the minus strand of CM065464.1, from coordinate 33,574,753 downwards.
TTTGTTTGACATTTTTGTTATTAATTAATAATTATTAATTTTTAGTATTATTATTAAATTCACTTCTATAATTTTTTCATTATTTAATATAAAATAAAATTTATTTAAATTTTTTTATAAATATTTTATTAAATAAATTGCATAATATTAGATCCGCCATTTTGATTTTTAAAAAACTAAAATCCTATTCATAATCAGTGAACCCGAAAAATCCTAGAGTAAGGATTTTCAAAAGAATCTGACTGAATTTTGAAAATTTTGTCTGCCATATTACATCCGCTATTTTGAATTTAGGAAACCTAATATCAGATTGGTGATCAGCGACCCCAAAAACCACCGAGTACGGATTTATGAGAGAATCCAACCAATTTTTAAAATTTTTGTCCGCCATATTGGATCCGCCATTTTGAATTTTTGAAAATTAATATCAGATTAGTAATCAGCGACCCGGAAAACCCCCGAGTAAACATTTTCAAGCCAAAGTTTAAAAAAAATGTATATCGAGCATCAAATTTTAAATTTTTAAAAATTTTTGAGTTTTTAGACGCCATTTTGAAAAAACCAAATGTTTAAATTCAAAAAGTCAACATATTTTTTGAAAGTATAACAATCGAGTGCACGATTTATGGTAATGATAGCTGTCAAAAAAATTTTTTTACTTTAAAATGTAAGAATTTGTAATAAAAAACCTTAAAAAAATTGTGCAATTTTTTAATTATATGCAAAAAAATATTGTTAAACAATTTTTTATTCATTTTCTAATATCATATTCGGATAGAGGACACTTTAATGCAAAAAAAATTATTTGTCACAGAGAAAATAATAAGTTTATTAGAAAATATTTAAGTTTGAAGTCAGACTAAAAATTCAGTGCATTCAGGCGTTAAGGAGGTTCCATCCATTATCGAATAAACAAACAGTTTTTGATTAAACTTAACATACTACTAGTTAAAGCTTCTAAAGTTATGTAGTTACATTTTTGAGACTCGTAGGTTCCGGAGAAAAAAGTTCTGATCAATTTATTTTTTTACTGTTTAACATTGATTCTTATGGGAATTCATTACTTTGCCACATATATTTTCGTACTATAAAATATTAAACAAAGAGATGTTGATCAAAGTTTGTATAGTTAAAGTCAGATATATAATTAACCGATATTGTATTTGAAAAAGGTCAATAAGTTCCTGTGAGAGTTAAAAATAATTAATTTATAAAAATTTTTTTCACTTTTTGCGATACAGAAAGGACAACTTTCAGTGTCTGGCAACACGGCATTTCGCGTCACCACATTTTCCACCGTGTGCATGTCAAAATTTTGAGGTTATGCGCGCTTTATTTAAAATTTTACCATTAAAGAAAAACTTATTATTCTTTTCTCCTGTAAAACTGTCAATTTTCCCCATTTTTCATATACATTACGCGACAATACAAAACAACAGCTGATGACAACGTACACACCGTGAGTTGCAGTGTTGCCAGACGTTTCAAAGTACCGAGCAAGTCAAATCAGACAAAAGTGATTATTGCTTTGACTAGTTCAGTGAATGGAGGGAACCTCCTTAATGGGTTAATTTGTTCAATACATCTTACCTTTATTGATCGGATTATTTTATCTTTCCTTTATTGGTCAAATTATTTTATCTTACTTTTATTGTCTTGATTATTACATTTTATATCCTCCATATTGGGTCCACTATAATTACCTTTCATACTTTAAAATTTTGCAGGTTATATTTGGTGATCATTATGTGAACATTTGATATAAAAAAATTTCAAAATTCAAGGTAAGAAAAACGGGCATTTTTTGTATAGGCTTGCCGATGCTCTTTTCTCCTAAATAAGAGAGCCACTATGTATGTGAATTGGCTTTGGTTAAAATTCTCTACAACAAAATTTATACATTTTTTCTGCATTAGGTTCCTAACAAACACGTTCTATAAGTATTCCATAAAAGTACACAGGTGGAAAACTCCCACTGGCACGGTTCCGCGCCTGTGCAGACGTCGGTAAAGAGCTAAGCACAACTGCTTCGCGAATGTCGTTCGCGAACGCAGAGCATGGGTTAGAAAAGGATAGAGATATATTTATGTCCTTTTCTAACTCATGCTTTGCGTTCGCGAACGACATTCGCGAAGCAGTTGTGCTTAGGCCTTAAGACTGTACTAGCATTCGTCCGCCTGGCAACCGGGCGGTGCAAGCATTCTACTGGATTATGAATATGTGTTGTAATAGATGCGCGTTTGGCTCGTTACAGATCTGATGCCGCCGAACAACCGGCAATGCACCAGTATTCGTTCGTCTAGCAAACGCCGCACAGTGGGACAAAATTAAAAAACGGGGTTTAAAATAAACCACAGCCTACAAATCTTAATGGTTTTTAGAAATCTCTTTTTAAACACTCAACATTAAATTTTGAAGAGATCTCTCGAGGCGGATTTCAAAATTTTTTGAAATCGTTTAAACAATCTTGCTTTAAACAATAAAAAAACGCATTTTCTTTTAGTTTTTCGGATATAAAGTTTCACAAATAATCCATAACAGTATTCAATCGCCCAATACTCATCACTCGTGGATTCTCTCGGTCTCTTATTACGCATCCAATGTTAAATATCATAAATTCAAAATGGCGGTTTCAAATGGCGGCAAACTTATTTAAAAATCGAATTAATTTGATCGAAATTCTCCACCCGTGTGTTTTCGGGATCGCTTATTACGATTTCAAGGTTAGTTTTTAAAAATTCAAAATGACGAACGACTTATTTAAAAATCTAATTAATTTTGTTTAAAACACATAACTCGGGGGTTTTTTAGGTCGCCGATTACGAATCCGGTGTTATTAAAAAATATGTAATATTTTAAACTTTCTGACATTAAGAAAATTGTTTAATGATAGAACGTCCAACGTCCTTCCGGCAGGACCAAAAAGACTCAGGTGAGTTCGTCCGAAATCGCCAAATAAAACTAACATGGATTGACATAAACAAAAAGTAATATATATCGTTGGAAAGGTGATGAAACAAGCTTTCAGCGTATGTAAATGTCGAGCTTGTAAGTTCAAACCGAAGAGAAGGGTAGCTTAAAGAAGTTGAATTTTCCAAAAATTCATATAATTTTTAGTCACAAAATGATGGAACCCGGTCCTGCCGGCAGGACGATTTTCGCTTTGTTTAAAAGGCTACCAAGCCTAGGCATATAAATTTAGAAACTTGATATTTACATAATTGGAAAGCTTGTTTCATTACCTTTCCAACGATATATTTGTTTTTGTTTTTATCTGCTTCCATATTAATTTTATAAAGAAAATTTGAAGAGAGTTTTTATTCAATTGGCCGCAATTTTGCTGATTAACATTAAAAATGAAATTTTTTAAAATGAAACAAACAGGTTTCATTCTTTGAATGTTTCTGAAGAAAAAGAGACTAGACCGGACAAAATATATTGATTTTTGTGGATTTTACATTAAATTTACGAAAAAAGGTTTTTTTTAACTTTTTAGAAGCATATATGGATTTTTTCGTCTACTTTAATCCTAAGGAGTTCCGGAAAAGAAAAATTGAATTCCCTTTTTTAAAAGCCTTATTTTCGGAACATCCTTCCGGCAGGACGGGCGCTTGGACGTTCTATCATTAAGTGTGGAGATCCATTCTACTCTATTGCACTTTTGACACTAGTTCTCAAATTAGTCAGAAAACAGCTTGCATTTAAATTTCAGAGCCTTTTTCATATATTGCTCCAATTTTTTTTACACAAATAAGAAAATCTCGCATTTTGGCATTTGTTAAAAAAAATCTTTTAATGAAAAACTTTTGGCTTATCATAGAATGAAATGAAAAAATATTACATGATTTTGATTTGTTTATAGCTATAATTTTTTATACTATTTACTACAGTATTTTTTTTTCAAATGAGGACAGTAATTTGTATAATTTATATTTTTTATTCTAAAACCTTCAAATTAAGTAATATACTGTTGAATAAATGCAAAAGACCGATTTTGTAAAAGTCAATTACTTTCGTCAATTAACGTTTTAAAAACATTATTTTGTATGCATTTTTTCGTTCTGCTTCTACTTCAATCACTCGCCCTGTGAAATTCACGCTTGGGAGCTGAGCTGCGTTTTCTCGTGGACGAAAAATTCTGCATATTTGTCATTTTCCATATTTTTATTAATTACAATTTAATGAATTGTACCTTTAGAGGTATTAATTAACAATTTATTTTTTAATCTTTTTAAAAAATTATTTTAATGAATAACAAAATTTAAAAAAAAATGTTTTTCCTATTTTTGGTTTTAATTTAACATATTTTATATTATGTACATTTTTATAAACAAAAATCCCTTTATTTAAGTTTTTTGTATTAATTTTTTTATTACCAAATATTGTTTTAATAAAAAAAAATTTTTTTTTTAATTAAAATAAAAAGGTTTTTAATATTTTTCGTTTTAATTTAACATATTTTATATTATGTACATTTTTATAAACAAAATCCCTTTATTTATGCTCTTTGTATTAATTTTTATTATTGACAAATATTGTTTTAATCATTCTCAACAAAATAAAAGTTATTGCCCTGTTTTATCATACTGTTATGCCTTTACGTAGGCAACCTGCTTTACTCCACTTTTCTGTTGTGCGGCCATTTTATCCCCAGATCAAGTCACCTACATCTGTCAATTGCAATCGTAGAAACAATATTGTGGCTCGTAGAAACATCGTATCAATACAAAATAAATTTTCACTAATTCTTTATTAAATTTATGTTGCGGGTAAAGGCCCACTTTTTCGATTAAGTGTTTAGTTTTTTTTTTAAAAAGTGATCAAAGTGGAAAAATACAGGAAAGTAGGGGAAGTGGGTTGGCAACACTAATCAGTTCTCGACCTGCAACACCGTTAAACCGCATATTAATGAATTAATGATCTGCTTCAAATAAATTATATTTAGGACTCATTATTCTAAGTGGACCTACAAAAAAGTGGTTTATTTTGACCCATATCGATGAAATGACATGAAACACTCCTAAAATGTCACTACCGTGACATGTCCCCTACCCAGTTTTTATAACTTTCCATTTGCTTTTAAAAACAATTATTAAAAAAGCAGAAATCTTATAGTATAATTATGAATATGATTATAGAATGACTGCATTTATAAGTATTATTTTATATTATGTTGTTTTTTTTATTTACAAAACCTGTTCAAACTTTTTCCCTAAATTTTTGAGATTTTTACAATTACTATTAAATGTTTGACTATATCAACAGCACGGGCGTTGCAGAAGTATTTGTAAGGTCCCAAGAAATTTGATCGTAATTTGAAACCAGGTCCTTTTTGAGTGTTGAATAATTCCGTCCTTTTCATAGTATTCATCTGCTCACTAGTTAGATTTTCTGGACTTGGATCAGCATCTTCACTTTCTAAATCAGCATTGCCAACCCCTCGGATTTTTTCTCCGGATTAACGAGTGTCGAGTAAAGTGGGCAATTTAAATAAATAATCTAATATTTTGTATTTTTGTAAATTGAGTTCATATTTGTAATCAGCGACCTCAAAAACCCCCGAGTAAAAAGTTTTGAGTAAATTGGGTCTTTTTTTTTAAATTGTTCACCATATTGGATCCACCATTTTGTATTTCTAAAATTTTTGAAAAATTTTAACATTTTTTGATTTTTTAAACCTCCAACACTGTTAGTGATCAGTGTAATGCCGATTGAAACGTTTTTTTCGTATTAAATGATGTTTCAATTAGACATTTTCTACTTTTCAGTCATATAATGTGTCATAACTTGTCCTCCATTTTGGATTTTTAAAAAGACCAGATCGTAATTGATAAAGTACTTCAATACAAACATTTTAAGACCTTACACGTTATAATTGAGCTCATAGAATTATGCATAGAGCTCTGATCCAGTTGACATGGAACGTCCCATACTTATTTGTAAAAGAATAAAGCAAAAACTATTATAGTACTTACTGCTCATAGAATTATCGACAGGAATTAAAGAAGAGTTTATATCCGAAACTTTTGAGTTTTATACAATATCCTTAGGTAATTCCAGTGTTTTATTATTTATTTTTCGATGACGGTTGATTTTAGAAAATCATTTTGAGTAACATTCTTCGAAACTTTGTGTTTCTTGGTCAGTAGTATCTTGTGACTCATTGTCTGCTGAAGTCGAGCATTCATCGCTTTCAAAAGTATTACTATTTTTTGTACGTTCTCGCCTAATTTTTCAAAGCCATTAGAATGACCATCGTTAGAAAATTTTAACCCTAAATTTGTCATTTTGATTATCTTTCGTGAAAATTTCGGGATATCTCTTAATGCTTAAGATATTTTATCTTTATTTAAAATGTTTGGCAAATTCGGATTCTTTTGCCTTCTTTCTTTTGTCTTCTGTTTTATTTCCGCTAAAACAATCACTTTCACATTGACTACTATCTATTTTATCTGTTAAAAAGATTGTGTAAATCTTCTTGATCCTTGATTACAAATGCCTGTAAAAATTTATAAAAACAGTGTTATACTTTGAAACATAATTATTAATAAAACGTATTTTTTACTTACGAGCTTCTTTTAAGATAAAAATTTAGAACATTTGCCAAATATCCTCATCAGGTTCTTTGCTTTTCTTTCACCACGTGCCGACGTTACAATATATTAAAAAGTTAAATAGACCTGAAAAACTATAATTATTATATAATCAAATAATTTTTTAAGGTTGAAAAAATGATAAATTAGTTTCGTACAATTTCTAAAAATCTTAAATACATTTAAAAAAAACAACTTACAGCTGACGAAGTAATGTAGCAGCAATTTCCTGATCGTCTACATTTATAATAACACACTTTGCCCAAATTGTACCAGTATTAAACGTTTTTAATTTTTTGATAAATGCAATTGGTAAATTTCAATATCTTCTGAATTGGATGGATGCGTGAATCAATTTGATAATTTCTGTCTTTTGTAGCCACTCAAGCGAATTGAATTATCTTTGGATGTGCAGAATATTTTAGTCACCTGAACTATTGAGCCATTCTCTAATAAAAGTGTATTATTTACTTCAAAGCAATCAATTAAATTTACAATGAACTCCTCCATTCTAACTACTTTTTTGGCAAGCCGTTTTTTTTATTTCCGGTATATCGTCTGCCATAGAACAAGCATGAGCTTCTGATAACCTTCTTTTAATTTGTTGTAAAGTTTTGTTTTCACCCTTTTCATGTTTTTAATTGCTCCCAAACAGTTCTCGAACGCGAAAGCCGAAAGGAACACGAAGGACTATCAGACTTTTAATTGATTCGGGATTTTTATTATTAAAAAGGATGCTTCGGATTTTTTAACCTGTAAGCCTATAAAGGATAAATCACGTTATTATGGGATGTAGTAGGATTAATATGTTAGGCACGTGTAAATTAAGAATTTTATACAAAAAGGATACGTATTTAGTAGCAAAAGGTAATTTACCCATAGAATACGATGCAATTTTAGGTATTGATAGATGTTATAGGAAATTATAATGCCATTAACAATATAAAAGATAGAACTATTACTCTTAGTGATTAAATTTTTAAATCAAATGAGACTCCCTCAATAATACCTTCCCTTACTGCTAAAATTTTCCATATCACTTTAGATATGGAGTATTCAGAAACATGTTTATTAGAAGGGTAGGATATTAGTCCAGGGTAATTTCCGGGAAACAGAAAGAAAAAATTTATCACTACAATCATACTATGGATTTATCAGTCTCACATGAATGGCAGACCTATTAAATTACTTGAATTACCAGAAATTGTTAAAATTCGTAGTCTCAAGACTGTTGGTATTTTACAAAGAAGAGAATTCCTTTTTTCTAATACGCGATTAGATCACTTAAAGAAAACAGAAAGTGATACAATTAAAGAAATTATAAAAGGCTAAATCCATTTCAAATCAGGCAGGTCGACTAACTTGAAGTTATAGATTTAGCTGTCGCTAAAATATGTTATTGTACATGAAAAATAAAGAGACACGTATTTTTTTATTTTTCAAAAAAGTTAATTTTAAAGAAGTTATGCACATTTGAACTTTGAGTGGTAAAACTCGAATGAATAGTGAAAAAAAATTGTTTTGCTTGGCATTTTTTTCTTTTAAGTATAATTTAATATTCTTTCATGGGTCTTGTAGATGGTCTTGTTCTCTTCAAAGTACAGTTTGAAATTTAAAAAAATATTTAAAATTATAAAAATAGGGGATGATTTTCTGAAAATAAATAAGATCCATTTTCTCAAAAACACCACCTTTTTTCTATCCAAATTTTTACAAGTTCTTAAAATAATTGTGAACATTTCCTATGAATTTTAAGCGAGCTAAACCATTCTGGCAATCAGGAGAATTTTTTTTTGAAATATTTATTTTCGCAAATTTTCAAATTGTTAACGTTCACGAGCGTAGCGAGTGCGAAGACGAGTTTTTCAATATTGTACGAGGTCATAAACGAGGTTACCTCCCTTGTTCCATACTTTGCTTTATACAACAAAGGCGTATTATGGTTACTCTATGCTACCTGTACCAGTGCATGCTAAGTTCTCCCATATAACCCAGCTGGTCAATAAAGTAACCATTATTGCCCTAGGGAGATAAAGGGTACTTTATTGACCTGTGAGCGGTCAATAATATACCCTTTATCTCCCTAGGGCTATAATGGTTTCTTTATTGACTGTTGGGTTATAAGGGGGAACTTAGTACGCGCCTGTACAGGTAGATAAAGTGACCATAATACGCCTGAGTTGTATAAAAGAATTTACTTACCTTTAATAAACGGAATAACACACAACATTCATCTTGACACTGCCATCCCTATACATACTAAACAATACAGGTATGCACCAGTTCATCAAGATGAAATCAAGAAACAAACAAGGGAAATGCGACAAAAAGAAATTATACAAGAATATAATATAAGAATATAATATAATATAAGCTGCTAACCTAGAAATATCGCGTCTGCAATACCCAAGCTTTACTAACATGAAACGTTTTTAAAAAAATTTCAAGATGGCGGTTTTAAAATGGCGATGAAAGACATTTTTTCAAATAAATTCATAATTCTATTTACGAAAAAAAAATTTAATTATTTTGTCACTTATCCGAATGTTTTTGGGGTCGCTGATTACGAATCTGATGTCCGTTTTTCAAAATTTTTATATATCGTTACTCGGGGGTTTTTGGTCGGGCCAGGTCTTTACGTTTGGGCCACCATAGAAAATCAATGTGATATAAAGGTATATTTCTAAAACTGGCCCGTAAATTACAGAAGAATGCTGAAATGCACTTGAAAATTGAAAAAAGAAATATAAAATTCATGTATACATTAATCTAAAAACGTTCTCAGTACACGAAACGTTTACAATACGTTATCGAAGGAAATGTGAATTAAGACATTTTAAAATATTTTACGAACGTTTTTCAAACATGAATATATTTTTTCACTGTAAAATGACGTTCTTCACACATCTCTACCTTAAACAAATGAATTTCTGATGTCAGAACGCACCATAATTGTAAAATTATATGTCCCAACCTGCACGATATAAAGTGACCCGACCGTAAGTTTTACGTCGTTTTGATTTTTTTAGCACACAGCCATAAACGCACTATATAAACACCAACTAACATACCAAAGTATTAAAGCACTCTCTAATGAATAAATTTCATCATATTACTTTATTGTTTGCATATTCCCTTTTGTTTAATTAATCTTTCTCGACACTAAGTAAAAGTTTTGCTTTACAAATTCACCACACATTTCCGTTTATACTGCTCGCGTACTTCATTGGAACTTAATGAAAATGACGTGAAAAGTTTTCTACCATCACTAACAAGTATTTACATGCAATGGCATAGGACTGTGCAAATTAGATGTTTAAAAACAATTTTTTACAAAAAAATTTCATAATGAATTAATTAAATTTAATTAATTAAAAAGAACTGCATAAAAGTTTATTCTCTTGTAATTTCTTCTACAAAAAAATAATGCATGTACTATTTCCAAATCGTAAAATTCGTGTTATTTCCATATTTAATCCAATAACCGGTATCAGAAAATCGTTTAACTAGTTACTTAAAAGTAAAAGTTAATAGGTTAAAACCGGTTATAACCGAATAACCGGTTATTTCTCTGTAACCGTTTAACCTGGTTTAGAACCGGTTATTTCAATAACCGGAAACCGGTTACAGAATTCAATAACCGCACAGGCCTACAATGGCAAATGGCAGAAGATTGTTACAACTAAGAAACTCGAGGTGGCCCAACCGTAAAGGTGGCCCGACCGTAGTGACTCTCCCCTATTATTAATAAATTTTTATTTATTTAAATTTGAATCTTTACAATTATTTTTCATTTTATAAAAATATTTATAAAAATTATATTATTATTATTAATTTATTTTATTTATTAATAGTATTGTATTGTAATTGTTTTTTAATATTTGTTATTAATTTATTTTATTTGTTAATAATTTATTTATTATTTTATTTGTACTATTTTTAATTTAAGATAATTGTTATTATTTTTTATTAATTTATTTTGTTTATTAATAATTAATTTATTATTTTATCTGTATTACTTTTATATAGGTGAGAAAAAATCATTCTTTCCGAGTCAAATAAAAAGAGAAACTTCTTTTTTAACGTTTCGACGATAACAATCGTCCTCATCAGAAACTAAAATTTATTTAGAAAAAATTACACTGTCACAGCGAAAAAAAACTTCTTATCTGACCTACTGGAGGTTTAAGTTGTGACAAACTAAGAACAATAGTACGATTTATATTTCCCAAACACCCCCAAATTTTGATTATAGAGTAAAAAAACGGTTTTCACGAGTTTTTAAGTACAAATAGGCTCATAATATCCTTATTTCTAGGCCGATTTCAAAATTTTTTCATATTAAATCTGAAAAACAGAGCTTTCCAAACCATCTAGAGTTTTTTTGTTTACAATAATATTTATAAGAGAAAAATCCCTACAAAGTTAAGAAAATGTCATTTTTTAAACAATTTCTCAACTTTAACTGATATTTTTGGGATAAACTTTATTTCAAATATATTTTATTTTCCTGCAACGTTTAAGTGTATTAAATTCTGCGTTCAACGAGCCCCAAACAAATATAATAACTAAGAAACAATAACGATTAAAAAACAAAGGAAAACTGCCAAGTACTAAAATCGACTACTTTGACTGCAAAGACATAAACTGCAATAACTCAGGTAATTTTTAACAAAATCCATTTGTTTGGGGCTCGTTGAACGCAGAATTTAATACACTTAAACGTTGCAGGAAAATAAAATATTTTTAAAATAAAATTTATGCCAAAAATATCAGTTAAATTTAAAAAATTGTTTAAAAAATGACATTTTCTTAACTTTGTAGGGATTTTTTCTTATAAATATTATTATAAACAAAAAAACTCTAAATGGGTTGGAAAGCTCTGTTTTTCAGCTTTAAAATGAAAACAAAATTTGAAATCGGCCTAGAAATAAGGATATTACGAGCCTATTTGTACTTAAAAATTCGTGAAAACCGTTTTTTGACTCTATAATAAAAATTTAGGGGTGTTTGGGAAATATAAATCGTACTATTCTTCTTAGTTTGTCACAACTTACAACCTCCAATAGGTGTTCTCCAATAGTGTTCAATGGACTTTATGTAATCAATAATTGTTTTAGTTTGTAAATTTTGCTATAAACACAAATTTTGGGCCTAATGCTGCGACTTTTTTTACATCATCAGGGATGTCAATGCCTGATAAATTCATAAACCATTTATCAATTAAATTGTTATTTACTATATTGTTATTTCTGTCATTTTTTATGCATTTTAAATTAACACAACCCACAATTGCAAACATAAAGGAATTTTTTAATCAAGTAAGACCTTTTTACACAAACCAATCTAAAACTTAATATCTGAAATTTTTTTTAATTAAAATGCATAAAAACGACAGTAGGGTAAGACTACGTCAGAAAATATGCGATTTGCATGAGGTCCTTGGATTAAGCTGTAATTTGGTGAAATTGTTTTTTTTTTGAAAATTTTGAAATTTGTTGAAGTTACGCCATTTTGAATTTTTTGGTTATAATTTTTTTAAATCTTAATATTTCCAAAAGTTTTCGATGAAATTTAATAAAATTTGGAAGGCTTATACTTGAAATCATGTTTCTTCTGACTATCACATAACAAAAAAAAATTTTTTGAAACTGTTTTGCCCGAGCGGGACCGTTTTTTGAGTTTTCTTGTCAATTAATATAATATTCCTTATAATCAATTTAATTTAAATTAGTCTAGTATGACCATCCGATAAATAATAATGCATAATTCAGTTTATTTAAATAATTTCGTTAATTAACAAATAGATAACTCTGGTCCTTCTTTAAAAAGATTGAATTTTTTGCAGACTTTATGTTTATTTAAGTAATTTATGTCTATTTTGTTAAAAAATAATTTTAAGGTTAATAATTATCAGTGTTATTAACAAATATATTTTGCAATATCTCGAAAACTATTTGAGTCTCCATCGATTTCTTTTTCTTAAATGAAAGGTGAAATTATAAGGAATTAACTATAATAATTTTCGTATTCTTTCATTCATTCATTCATTCAGTCTGTTCGCAGTAAGAGAGAAAGATTGATAGAGAGAAAGAGAGGAAGGTATTGTCTCTCCTTTCAGTTTAGAGTAGAAGCGAAAGAGAGACAAATAGTTAAGAAAGTAACGCCTACATTTTTGGTTTAGAGAAGGGTATCATGTTTTCTCCTATTTATGGGTCAGATAGAAAGAGTGCAACAGGAATTGGTAGGGGAAGGAAAAGTAGGGAATTTTACTTTCAAGCCAAAATACAAAAATGGCGTCTTATTTTTTCATTGGCTGATTATTATTCTTCTTTTCTCAGTCATAGACAGAGATGGGTACGTAACATACTTCATGTATGTTACCTGGGTTTGTTACTGTATGTTACCTAGTATGTTACGTCCTTACATTGATACATGCACGTATTTTTCGAGAGTGGGGGGAAACATACGTATGTTACTTCATGTAACATACATGTAACATACGTAGAAAACCTCGAGTTACGCGTAACTGCGCAACCCTGGTCATAGATAGTAGGAGTGAAAATTAGGCTTTGTTATAAAACAGGGCTTCGCGGTGCAAAAGTTTTGATAATTAAAAAATTAATTATTATAAAATTAATTATTATTATTAATAATTAATAATAATTGTGAAAATTTTTGTATTCAATAATTTTGTTATTGAGTAAATAAATTTATTTATTTTTGTTAATTTTTTGGGATAAATTTTGATTAAAGTGTTTTTGAATTATATTAGGTAAGACATTATTGCAATTTTTTATATATTTATTTGTACTTATGTGCCTATGATTTATATGAGTTAATGAGTTATATGTGTTTATGATTTAAATAAGCTTTATGAGTTATATGTGCTTATGATTTATATGAGATTCATGAGTTATATGTGTTGATGTGATTTATTATAAAAATTATATGATTTATAAATGACGAAAATGAGACTTATGTTATTTATGTGATTTATGAGATAAATCAGAGATTTGATGACTATTTATTATAAAATATATAGTAAATAGAAAATATAAAAAAATTTAAATAAAATAAATTATAAAAAATTATTTGCATTTAGTTAATATTTTTATTTATTTATTTATGAGTTAAAAGATTTGAGTTTTAGTGTTTTCAAAAAATAAATTTTTAAAAAATATTCTATTATTAGTTCATTTTATTAAAAAATCATGTCTAACAAAGAAGGAAATGTTTATTTAAGTGACAAAGATAATAAAATTTTACATACTGAAGGAAAAATGTTAAATGACAATCATATTTCTGAATTTGAAAAGTTGTTGAGAAGAGAATCAAATTTAGCATTTAACATGCAAAGTACTTTATATTTATTTACGCTTGATTTCATTATTCCGATTGATAAAAATCAGAAGCACATTCAAATACTTTTTAGTGGTGATTGCAAATATGGTCATTGGATTTGTATTTACTACGATGGATTAAGGTTATACATTTATGACAGTCTTAATAAAGGATACTTAAATGAAGATCAACAAAAATATTTAAGTAGATTATATCCTTTCAAACCATCGGTAGTTTTTTTAGCTGTCGATCAGCAACCGAATGGAATAGACTGTGGCATATACTCAATAGCTTTCGCAACATCTATATATTGCAATGAATTGCCAAATACTGTTAATTATATTCATAGTGACATGAGACAACATCTAATTTTTATGTTTGAAAATAATCGTCTAATTTCATTTTCTTCCGTGAAATTGATAAATATTATTAGACCTATAATGTGAATAAAGGTAAATCTTTGAAAGATTCGGAGGAGACAAGTAATGAAAATGAAAAAAATGAGAAAAAAAGATTACGCTCAATAAAAGAGAAGGAAAGAAAATGAATGGCTAGGCTCAAGGAAACAGATGAACAGAAAATAATCAGACTAGAGAATGATAGATTGAGAAAACGTAATTACAGAAAAGCGAAAAATGTAGATGAAAAACAAGTAATGAAACAAAACAATTTAAATTATAAAAGAAAAGAATTATCTTTAGAAACGGACGATGATAAAAAAATCGACAAAAAAATAATTTAGAAAGTAAAAGAAAAAAATTATATTTAGAAAAAGAAGATGACAAAAAAAACCGTCAAAAAAATAATTTAGAAAGTAAAAAAAAAATTATATTCAGAAACAGAAGATGAGAAAAAAAATCGACAAAAAATAATTTAGAATGCAAAAAAAGGAAATTGTTATTGGAAACAAAATTAAACAAAGAACAGCGCCAAAAAAAGGATTTAACAAGTAAAATGGACAAAAAAAATGGGAAAATAATAGAAACTTTAGGAGTTGGAATTATGTTGTCTAAAGAGTTTGATGAAAATAGAGTTTCACAAAATTATTTAGGTTTAATGAATGTCAAATGTATGTTTTGTGACGCGTTACATTTTTTGTGTGAAAGGCCACAGGATAAAAAATTTAGTAGTTGCTGTCATAAAGGAAAAGTAAAATTGTTTGATTTAAATCCTTATCCCTTGTATTTGAAAAATTTATTATTTGGTAATAACTTTAAAAGCAAGAATTATAAGGAAAATATTCGTTCTTATAATAGTTCGTGTGCATTTGTTAGCATGGGAGCTAAATTAGAAGTTCCAGAAGAATGTGGTCATTATGTTTTTCGTATACATGGACAAGTGTATCATGATACATACTCTCTTCATCCTGATGATGGAGATAACCGAAAATATGGTCAATTGTATATTCTTGATACTGATGAAGCGGTGATGGAACGATTGAATAATGAATGTAATAAAAAATGTTTGCAATTACTAATGACTGAAATATATATTTTACTAAGAGATATTAATATTTATGCAAACTCATTTAAAATGATGAAAGAATTGGAATTGGAAGAAGAAGCAAGGGCAAAATTAATGATTGAGTGTCCGAGAAGCATTCAAATGTGGTTTAAACGTGCTCCAAAATTTTCTTAAAGCAAATATAATGTTCCGTTTTGCAATGAAGTAGCAGTTATATTTGTTAGCGAAGATGGTGAGCCTCCAATTGAACGTGATATATGTATACATCCAAGGGGTTCTAAAAGTATTCCAATTAGTAGTCTTAGCACACATGCCGATCCCATGACACATCCTTTAATGTTTCCGTCATGTGATCCAGGATGGACTGTAAATATCAAACATACTGATGGTGTTCAAAATATTAGTCCTTTACAATTTTATATGTATCGCTTGTCTCATAGATGAACATTTAATCCATGTTTACAAATGGGTCAATTAACTCAACAATTTATTGTTGATAGTTGGTCAAAAGTAGAAGGTGAGCGTTTAAAATATATTCGTTTTGAACAGAAAAAACTTCGAGCAGAAATGTACTGTGGATTAATGGATTATATATATAATATTAAATATATAAATATATAAATAAATATAAGATATAAATAAATATTTGACCAGGAAAAATGATCATTTTACATTCTACATTTACCGGAGGACCACGTGCTTATCAACAATGTTTTATAGATGCTATGCGATTAGTACAAGAATTTGGAAAACCAGATTTATTTATTACAATGACATGTAATTCAAAATGGCCTGAGATTATAGAAAATTTGTTGGATTCTGAAACTGCGTCTGACCGACCAGATATTGTTGCCCGTGTTTTTCAAAAGAAAGTAAAATAATTAATATATGAATTAAAAGATAAATAAATTTTTGGTCCAGTCATTGCTTATGTATATGTAATAGAATTTCAAAAGCGTGGATTGCCTCATGTACATTTAATAATTTTTTTAGATAAAAAGTTTGCGTTTCGAGATGCAGAATCCAGAACTTTATAAAATTGTTAAACAGTTTCAAGTTCATGGACCCTGTGGAAAACAAAATGTAAATTCTCCTTGTATGAATCCTGAAACAAAGTTATGCATGAAAAATTATCCTAAACCATTTTCTTAAAAAAAATGAATCAAAAAACTATCCGGAGTATAGACGGAGAAATGATGGCAAAAAATTTATTTTTTATAATACAGATGGGTTAATTAAATGCACTGCTGATAATTCGATGATTGTATCATATAATCCGTATTTAATAAAAAATTTGCATGTCATATTAACTTAGTAGCTTGTGGTAGTACAGGTGGTATTAAATATTTATTTAAATATTGTTATAAGGGACATGATTATGCAATAGTTGGTTATAAAGATGATAATCAAGTAATGCATTATGATGAAATTTAAAATTATTTAAATACGCGGTATGTCTGTCCACCAGAAGCAATGCATAGACTTTACGAATTTAATATGCACGAGAAATCACATGCAACATGGAAATACAATGTTGACAGGATGGTTTCAATTAAATAGACAAGATCCTGAGGCACGCAAATATTTGTACTCTGAAATACCACATAAGTATGTTTTTGTTGAGTCATCTAAAACTTGGAGAAAACGAGAACGAATTACAAAACCTATAATTTGTCGAATGTATTTTGTAAGTCCAAAAGATATTGAAAGATATTTTTTGAAAATTTTACTACTTTATGTACGTGGTGCTAAATCATTTGAAGATGTGAGAACATATGAAGGTATTACAAATAATACTTATACAGAAGCAGCGCGTGCAAGAAATTTGATGGTAGACGATAAGGAGTGGGATAATTGTTTGTCTGATGCCGTGAGTATGAAACTTCCTAAAGAACTTTGTCGTTTATTTGCATATATATGTGTGTTTGGTTTGCCTGTAAATACTGTTGATTTATGGAATAAGTTTAAAGAACACATGATTTTTTATAATAATTTACCTGTGGAAGTATCGCTTCAAAAATCATTAGTTTTAAATTTTTAATTAACGAAGTATTTAATTTTCATGGATTTACGTTACATCAATTTGGTTTACCAAATATCGATCTAAAAATTCTTAAAGATTATAATTCTGTTGATAAGGAAAATAATGTGTTAACATTACAATTGCTCAAAGAAGAATCTAATACTCATATTGAAAGTTTAAATGATGAACAACGGCAAGTTTTTAATGATGTTATGATGGCCGTACATAATGATGAATATGGTAGTAGATATTTCTTTCTTGATGGGCCTGAAGGAAATGGTAAAAGCTATTTACATAATACAATTATTACTACAGTCGAACGTGAGGAAATAGTAGTTTTATCAGTTGCTTGGACTGGTATAGCGGCTAATCTTCTAAAAGGAGGACGAACATCACATTCTATGTTAAAATTTTATATACCAATCAATGAAGATTCAACATGTAATATAAGTAGAATGTCGAAACATGCTGAACTTTTAAGGAGTGCAAAAATTATTATGTGGGATGAAATTACAATGGCACCAAAATATGCTTTACAAGCAATGGAATCTATGTTAAGAGATATTACAAAATGTAATAAAGCGTTTAAGGGTAAAGTTATTTTGCTTTCAGGAGATTTTAGGCAAACTTTGCCAATTGTTCCGCATGGTAGTCGCACTCATATTGTTGAGGTTTGTGTAAAAAATAGTAAATTGTGGCAATACTTTGAAACTAGGTCTTTAAATGTTAACGTTAGATTACATGATAATCAGGTAGTGTTTTCAAATTGGTTATTGAATATTGGTGATGGCAAACCTCAAAGTAAGTTTGAAAAAGAAAATTATTTATTAGAAAGTCCACAAGATTTGATATCGAATGGGAATTTAATTGATGAAATATATGGGTCATCGATAAATCCAAATGATGTGAATGTTTATTCTTCTTGTATTCTTTCATTGACTAATTCAGAAGTATTAGACATGGATGATCGTATTTTGTCAAAATTAGAAGGAGAAGATGTAATTTATTACAGTATTCTACTGGAACAACAGTTCCAATAGAATTTTTAAATAGTTTAACACCAGATGGTATGCCTCCACATAAATTATCATTGAAGATAGGGTGTGTAATTATGCTTTTAAGAAATATGAATTTAGTTCAAGGATTATGTAATGGGACTGGATTAGTTGTAAAATTTTTATTGAAATACGTTATAGCTGCAGAAATAATTACAGGAAAATCGAAAGGAGAAATAGTTTTTATTCCTCGTATTGATTTATCTTTTTCAGTAGACACATTTCCTTTTAAAATGGTAAGAAGACAATTTCCAATCAGGCTTGCTTATGCAATGACTATCAATAAATCTCAAGGACAGTCTTTTGATAAAGTAGGAATATTTCTACCCATTTCTGCATTTGGTCATGGTCAAATTTATGTTGGCTGTTCTAGAGTCAAATCTAAACAAAATTTAAAAATTCATGTACTAGATAATGCTGTATTCAAAAACTTAAAATATCCGCAAAAATTATACATTAAAAATATTGTTTTTCATGAAATACTTTAATAATATGTTTCAGACACAATATTATATTATTATGTTATTTGTTTTAGATTGAAAAAGAAGGAAAAAATTTAAATTTCAGCGTTGTTTTATTTTTGATATTTCGATTGATAAAAATTGCAATGGATCGTTTTCTATTAGTGAGGTTATGATTATATATTAAGAACTTCTGCGTGTGAAACTCGTGAAACTGTCCGTGAAAAAAAGTTTTTCGAAAACTGGCATTCAAAATCGTTTCATATGTACAGTCGTCGGATACAAACTTTTAAGAGTGACCAGTCGACTACACTGAGAGAAATGGACCCAAGTTAATACAACCAGAAAAAGGTGGTTAATGAAATGCAGTTACTGGACCAACTGAAAATTGTTTCTGTAACATGTTTTCTAGTTGCAGTAACCAGAAATTTAGTTATATTAACTAAAATTTCAAAAAAAACAATCCTGGTTGTGACAACCATGATTCGTGGTAAAATTTGTCTTTAATTAAAACCAGGTTTTATCGTCAACGCAACTATGATCAGTCATGTTCGAACAACTTCAATCGTAGTCAATGACGTTTTTCACCACGAGAATTTGGTTGTATGAACCAGGAATTTCTCTCAGTATAATTTAGGAAAAAATTTATTTTAAGACTAAAGTTTTGGCTTGATTATAAGTATTAACACTTTTTTCTGTTAGAAAATAAAAAATATTCCTAAAAAATGTAAATTAATTAAATTTTTTTGAATTTCAAGTGAAAGCCCCCATTACCCCACAGATTGGGTGAACAAAATGAGAAGAAAATAATCAAAGCAATAAATTATTGTAAAGATAAGTTGGTTTTTTAAATAATTTTCTTTAAGGGGCTCTAATTCCCCCACGCTCCCTTAAGTGTTGTACTTTACGTGGCGTTTTTTTGTGACGCCACGAATAAAACAATTAAATTCTTCTATTTATTTATAAGATCGTTTTAAGAAATACTGACCTAAAATCTTTATTTCAAAATGCCTAAAAGACAGAACGAAATATTAGACGCGCGCGTTAGACTGCTGGTATTATATTAATTGACAAGAAAACTCAAAAATCGGTCCCGCTCGGGCAAAAAAGTTTCAAAAAATTTTTGTTGACTTTTTTTGGGCAAAAAAATTTTTTTTTTTTATGTGATAGTCAGAAGAAACATGATTTCAAGTATAAGCCTTCCAAATTTTATTAAAATTCATCGAAAACTTTCGGAAATATTAAGATTGAAAAAAATTATAACCAAAAAATTCAAAATGGCGTAACTTCAACAATTTTCAAAAAAATTTTGGCACACTAGTTTCTAGTATCCAATACTACAATTTCACCAAATTACAGCCTAATCCAATGACCTTATGCAAATCGCATATTTTCTGACGGAGTCTTACCCAGTAATAACAATATAGTAAATAACAATTTAATAGATAAATATAAACGTATTTTTAAAATTAAAAGTACATTATAATTAGTTAAGGACTTTCCTTTTTTTATTGTTTAAATCTGCTATTTTGAATTTTTGAAAAGTAATACCGCATTTGTAATCTACGACACAAAAGATTTCTGAGTGGTGAGTTTTGAATTTTTTAAAACTAACCTCGAAATAGTAATAAGCGACCCCGAAAACCCACGGGTGGAGAATTTCGATCAAATTATTTCGATTTTTAAACAAGGGGTCCGCTATTTTGTGTCCGCCATTTTGAATTATTGATATTTAACATTGGATGCGTAATAAGCGACCGAGAGAATCCCCGAGTGATGAGTTTTGGGCGATTAAATACTTTTATGGATTATTTATGATATTTTATTCTCAAAAGACTAAAAGAAAATGCGTTTTTTTATTATTTAAAGCAAGATTTGTAGGCTGTGGACTATTTTTAATCCCGTTTTTTTATTTTGCCCACTGTGCGTCATTAAATTAAACAGCATGGGTTGTGTTTTGTTTAGTTGTTTTTATTGGTTTTAAGTGTTTTTAAGTTAAACTTTCATATTTTTGTTACTTAGTGTAAATATTTAAATTATGTAGTGTTTTTCTGTATATTTTATGTGTCCAACTGACGGTTTTCAGAACCAAAGGAGAGTTGATTGCATTCACTTTTGACTCCTGTAAAAGTAATTTGGGAAATTAAATTATTCTTACCTTAAATATTTATAATGTAATAAATAAGCATTGATTTGCATTAAATATTACATAAATTGCATCTTGGAATGCACATTTATTTATGTCAAAATAAGTTTTTCATTAAATTTTTGGTTCTTTTCCAAATCACTTGGTTGATTTCCCAAGTTCTTTTTGCCGGAACAAAAAACATATTGGAGTTAAAAGAAAAAGAGTAAAATAATGGGAGTTGAAATGTAAATATTGTATTAATAAAAATTATTTTCTATTGAATTTATTGATTCTGATATTTATCGTTTCCACTTCTTTTATTCACGTGCTTAGCAAAATTTTATAAATATTATTAATCCATTTTAACACTAACTTTATCCTTGCATTATATTATTAAACTCAAACAAAGATGAAATACTATATAGTAGAGGTCTGCATTTAATCGAGTCGAACTGAAAATTATTTGACTCGACAACAGAAAACTCAAATCGCGGATAATTCGACTCGAATCACAAATTCAAATCGGGGATAATGCGACTCGAATCAGCAATTCGAATCGGGGATAATGCGAGTCGAATCGGTCAATTCGAATTTCGCATTGCTCGATTCAAATCGGGTATAATTCGACTCAAATCGGCCAAATCGAAATTCGAAGTTTCCAATTTTGAATTACTCGATTCGACTCGGTTTGCTTTCGATTTAAATCGGTCTATTTAAAATTCGCAGTTTGTATTGTACAATTCAGATCGGTTTGTTTTCGAATCGAGTAGACACATTCGTACAATTATTTTGTCAGAAATCCTAACATAAAAATAGTAGCTAGGTTATAGTATACATAAGGTAAAAAAAATATTTTACAAATTTTTTGTACAACTTTTAAAATAAATTTTTTATGTATTTTAACAATCTAATAGCTAAAATAAATACTTTATTTACATTATTAATGAGTAAGTATTTCTAAACCGTGCCACCTAAAACTTGAACATTTTTATTTTTTCCAAAATGTTAATTTTTCTGTAGCATTTTATATGAAAAATCACTGGAAAAAGGATTTTGCAAAACAAATTTTTACTCTTCTCATTTACAATTTAAAATTTTGATTACTTTTTTAAAAAAAGATTAGTTTTAGAAAAAGTTGTTGCCTGATTTCAATGATTCAACTGACATTATTAATTATGTTTTAAAACGGTTTTACTTATTCTTTTAAAGCTTTTGAAATAATATTTTGAAGATAAATAAAATGGCACGCATTAAGAAGTAGCAAAAATCATTATTTTTTGATATTGTGTATGAAATAATTTAGATATAATATAGAGATGGGCATACCACTTCCTACGTAAAATTTATCGCTCTTTCAGAATATGAGGCCAAAATTTATTTATAATTATCTCATATAAAGTTATAACAATTTTATTGAAAAAAACACACTTTTTTACGAAAAATTTGTTTTCAATAATTATTTTGAAATGGAAAGCTAAAGAATATAATCTCAAAAGCACAAAATATCGCGTCCTCGAACCCACCGCTATAAAAATACATAATTTTTTTTTTAATTCAAGATGGCGGATATGAAAATGGCCATTTTTCGAAAATGCAAAAGCCTGGAAAATGGTTACTCGGGGGTTTTTAGGGACGCTGATTTCGAATCTGATGTTACTTTTTTAAAATTCAAAATAGCGGATCCAATATGGCGGACATATTTTTTAAAAAGTGTTTGGATTTGCTTGAAAATAGTTACTCGAGGGTTTTTGTGGATGCTGATTACGAATCTGATGTCACTTTTTTAAAATTCAAAATGGCGGATGCAATATGGCAAACAATTTTTTAAAAAGTGATTATAGGGTATTTCCATTGAATTAAAGTTTCATAAAAATTATTTTTAAATAAAATGTTTCTTTTATTAAAATATTAACTTACAATGAAAAATAATTGTCTTCCAATGAGATTGTTCAAATGAAAAAAAATTATTTTAATAATTTTACAAAAAAATTGTAAATTAAGTTCTTTTTTCCTTATGTACTACAACACGTTGTCTAACAAGGATTGAGAAAAAAAATTTCCCTACTTTTCTTTGACTTTTTACTAATTTTATTTCTGCTTTTTTGGAACAAAAATATGGTAACTGACATGTTTGACAATAAATTAATATCTAATGATAAAAACAAACTATATACATAGTTTACCATATGAAAAACTATATGGCTTACCATATGAAGTACCAAATGGTCAAAACTTTTTCAAATTTTATTTTGTTTGCAATTTAAGTGTCGGATTTTGAAGGAGGACGAAAAAAGGCTTTAGAAATAATTCTGATAAAATTTTTGCTGTACGCGAATACAGAGAACAGTGGCCTTGAATCTTCGATAAAAAAACTGTCCTTCCCGTCCTTAACGGGTTAAAAAACATAACTTTTTTATGTTTTTATTTAGTTTGTTCAATTTTATTACAGTTATTCATCTTGGAATAAATCTAAAAGTCCTAAATAACGCTTCAAAAATATATTTCCTATTAGATTGGGGTATTCCGAAAAAATATTTCAAAATGGCGTCTAAAGTGAATTTTTATTTACAATATCGTAGCCATGTGAACAAAATTGCAAAATTTAATAGATTTCTTTAAAATTTGACAGCAAAGTGTTTTTGATGTCCATGATCACGAAAATCAGTATCAGAGTTTGTAAATACAAAATGCCGGATACAACAAGGTGGACAAAATTTTTAGAAAATCTGTGTAATCGCTTAAAATTTGTTACTCGGGGGTTTTCAGGGTCGCTGATTACGAATCCAAAGTCAGATTTAGAAAATTCAAAATGGCAGATATAATATGGCTGATCGCTTACTTAAAAGTTGATTAGATTTTACTAAAAATTGTTACTTAGGGGTTTTCAGGGTCGCTGATTACAATTCCAAAGTCAGATTTAGACAATTAAAAATGGCGGATCCAATATGTCTGATGGCTTTTCTGAAAATGGATTAGATTTGCCTGAAACTCGTTACTCAGGTGGTTAATGTGGTCTCTCATCACGAATCTTTCATCCATTTTTTAAATTTAAAATGTATAGATAAACAAAATCACAGAATCGCAGCCCACTGCGATGACTTGCTTAATACTTAAGGACACTCCTGCCACAGTTCAACTGATAACTGTAGTTAATTTTACTACTTAAAGTAATTGCGTTTACAACTTCTCACAGTTGGTACTCTTCTAAAACTCTATAACAAAAATGACATGGAAAATTATTCAACTTCTAGAAGAAGTAAAATTTACTTCAAAATGAGCCTATCGAACTACTTTAAGTAGTAGGATCTACTACTTTCTGTTGTTATTTCTGTAACATACATGCAATTACAAATTTAACTACAAATTTACTTTAATTGAATTAATAAATTTTAACCACATAAAATAGTTAAAATTAGTATCAAATATACACTGTAAAAAGAAAGGTACTAATTTTGGTATTAAATCGTAATTTAGTTCTACTTTAATACCGAAATCAGCTCTAATTTAGAACTTTTTATTTACAGTGTAGTCAGACTAAATAAAAAAGTAGTTTCTTTTATTATTTTTTACTCTACTAAGGGGATGTAGTTAAAAATATCTCATGAATTTTTTTCATTGTATGATAGAAGCATCTGATACAAACTCATTTCATTTAATATTATATCACCGCTGAGCCTAAAATGTAGAGTGACTTTCTTCACCAATATTGCAGAGCTAGACTCAAGTCTTTTACATTAACAAATATTGAATTATATCCGTTTATATTGTTTTTACACTAAATATTTTATGTATTTACATATTATTCAATTTTATAATTAAAATTATTTTTTAG
The DNA here is from genome assembly GCA_032872475.1 of Leptopilina myrica (nomen nudum). Taxonomy (NCBI): domain Eukaryota; kingdom Metazoa; phylum Arthropoda; class Insecta; order Hymenoptera; family Figitidae; genus Leptopilina; species Leptopilina myrica (nomen nudum). Next base: position 33,549,853 of record CM065464.1, on the reverse strand, counting down.
GTACATTATTATGGAGAAAAGTTAAATAACACCAAATAGGATAAGATTCAAAGTATATGTAATCAATTTTGTTCTAAAATATTTTTATTTTATTGTTGTTAACATTATTAATTTTAAAATTCTTTATTCAAAGTATAAAAAATCCTAAGACTGATTCATTTACATTAAATTGTAATTAGAGATTATACATAGCTACATCTATATAAATTAATCTTGATCCAAAATTTGAGTCTTACATTAAAAATTGGATAATTTTCTTGTGCCCGTTTCAACAAATGTGGTTTTTATAAAATTCATTATTTTTTACGAGGACGACCACTCCGTTGCATAAAACATCCTTTGAAGGAATTCAGTCGAACATCTATCTCTCCTTCTTCTAACTGAAAAAGTTGTTCAATTTAAAAAGAGTAACAATTTTTCTTTTAAATTGTATAAAATAAAAAAAAATGTTTTAATATTTACTTGATCAAACAAATAAATTTCTTTATAACATGAAGGTGATACACATTCTCGAATACAACGTATTTTTGATACTGCACTCCTTTGTTGTGAAACTCCTTTGCAAGCTCCACTTTCCTCACAAGCCAGCTCAAATTCTCTAAATAACAGCTCCTGAAGTCAAAAACAAAACAAATTATTAGTCTCAATAAATATTTCTTACTTACGTACATTTAATTACCTATGATAAATCACCGTAGTGACCTCCCACAACACCGAAACTTTTCTAAAAATTTATTAAATATTTACTTTCAATATTCGGCATATTTAACTGAAAAGTTGCGTGAAAATTGTGAAAAGATTTAAATGTCCAATTAAATAAATGTTCAGAAAAGTTTCACACTAAACATTTATTTAAGTGGGACATTTAAATCTTTACACAACTTTCAAGAAACATTGCAATTAAATATGCCGAATATTTCAAGTAAATATTTAATAAATTTTCAAGAAAGTCTCGGTTCTGTGAAAAGAACCTCCGTGCCTTGCGATCATTGAGGTGAAGCACCTTTGAATACGCCCGGTAGAAGCGTGGAATAGAGAACAAAGAAATTTTCAAAAAATAGAAATTTACAGAAAATAGATTTGAAATCAAGAATTTTTAAATATTCTAAATAGGAGAATTAACCTCGCGCTTACCGGGCGGTACAACCCCGTAATTTACTACTTTCGAGATCATATCAAGCGGGACTTTTGACATGGAGGTACGGGTGTTTTCAGCAAATACTCGTATTATCATGTAGAACTATCACAATTCAATTTGCTATATAGTAAAGATATAATTGTACAGTCACATTTCACTGCAAAAAGATATCAAATGAAGCTATTCATCTACTGTCAAATATTCAATGTATAAATGGTAACTTATTGTAAAATAGAGGATAAATAAATACACAAATGCATACATTTTAATTTATTTTTACACTGAGAAAAAGAGTTGGCTGCCATAACCAATTAGATAGTTGCTATAGCGCGATCCAATTAATTGGTTAGCACATCCAATTATTGGATACTGTTTCCATGCGAAAAGGTACCCCAGCTATGTATGTAATGCAGGTAAGGTAATGCCGCTAAAAAGTTGGATGTGTCAACCAAGAAATAGTTGCCCCATCCAATTAATTGGATCGCGCTATAGCAACTATTTAATTGGCTGTGGCAGCCAACTCTTTTTCTAAGTGTACTTTAAACCTTTCTGAAATACATTAGAATTCAGATTCATTTATCCAAGTGTTACGTGAATGACCAAATCCCAACCATTTTATAAATAGGGGAGACCGGGGCGTAATGGATCACTTTTCACTTTTTGTTGATTAACTTCGTCATTCTTGTTTTAATAAAAATTTCATCATATGGAAAACTTAGCCTAACATATCAGCTTTCAATTAAAAAAGTACGCCCTAATATCACTTATGCTTTTTTTCTAGAATAATGTTTTTGGAAAAATGCAAGGTGACGAATTTCACTTGGGGGCGGGGCGCAATAGATCAGCAATGAAATTATAATTTAGATTATCAAATATTATTACGCCATTGATAATTTTCGTTTCTTTGGTACATTTATAACCAAAAATATTGAAAATGCGTAGTATAGCTAGGCCGGTTCTGGACAATTTTTCGGTAATGCAGATTCCTACTGACCGACCGCGAGGGTAAGTTACCGACCGTTGTTGGGGATTCGGGTAATTTATCGGCCGTTAGAGAGGGTTCCTCATTTGTATATATGCAAATTAGTTAACCCTTTTAATTTGCATATATGCAATTTAGTTAACCCTTTTAATTTACATATATGCAAATTAGTTAACCCTTTTAATTTGCATGACCCTAATTTGCATACGTTTTCTATTGTTAACCATTTAAGTTTATGCAAATACCACCCACTTTTCACATACCTTTTTTAACTTTTACGCAAATTTCACCTTTTTTAGACGTGGAATATGCAAATACCACCCACTTTTCACCCTATTAATTTGTATAAACCTTAATTTGCATACGTTTTCTATTGTTAACCCTTTAAGATTATGCAAATACCACCCACTTTTTTCGTGTGATTGTTGAAGACATGGAAAAAACTCATTCCTTTTCCTCCTAACATTGAAGACACGGACATTGAGTCCTTATGACGATAAAAGATATTTATTAAAAAACAGTACAGATACTCTTGCTTGGGGACATTATAAAATCATAAACGAAGCGATAGGTGATGATGATGTTATTAGAAGTTTAGAAATTAATGTTTTATATATTATACGCATTTAAATATTAGATGTTAAATTTATATTATAGTATTGTATACATTGTGAAAGATTAGATGAGTGAAATTGGAAGATTATCAATAAACCAAAAATTTGTTACCAATATTATGTCTACTTTATTTATTAAAACCATATAAAATTAGCTTAGATATTATTTAATATTACATTAACTCAATAGTAAATTATATTCAAATCAGTATTATTCATTTTATAATTCATATGCAAAAAAAAATTTTTTTAAGCCATTTTAAACTTTATATTTTCTAATCAAGTTAAAACCGGTTTAAAGGTTACTTAAACAATGTATTTGTTCTCATCAACAGTCAGGATGAAACCTGTCTAAAAGTTTTTTTGAGAATTCCTTTATTCTCTTCGAGAATCCGGTTAAAACATGGTTTAAGATTCTTAAAAAATACCATTATTATTTGGACAAAAGTCAAGTTGAAGCCTGCTCACAAAAATTTTTTGGACAATACATTCGTCCCCTTCAAAAATCAAGTTGTAACCTGCTTAGACTACTCGTTGTAAGTATACATTCTTTTCAGTATTAAAATATATTAAAGTAAGAAAAAGTTAACTTCAACTTTTTAAAAAAGTTAGCTTTAACTTTTCAAAAAGTTAACTTTAACTTTTTAAAAAGTTAACTTAAACTTTTCCAAAAGCTAACTTTAACTTTTCAAAAAGTTAACTTCAATTTGACTGGTATCAATGTTTTCTTAACACAAAGATTGTAATAAAATGTACAGTATATGCATTAAAGGAAAACAATAATACCAGTCAAATCAACTTTAACTTTTTAAAAAGATAACTTTAACTTTTACATATCTGTCTTTTATATCCAATTTTTTTATGAGATATATATCTGGATATTTCACTTTAGAAATTTCTTCTTCGTAGAAACCACCTTCGATGGGTTGATCTTGATAATCTTTCAGCTTATAAGTTACTGGTTTTGTTGACTCAATTTTAGAAATGGTAAATATTTCAGTTGTCCAGTTTGGTGTATATCCTTTCTCGAAAACATGTTTATTCTTGCTGACTCGAACTCTGTTGCCATAGCTATACTTGTACAAGTATAGATTTCATAGCAGTACAAACATCTTTTCCACATTTACTTTTTACAGGTATTGCCCAAGCATACTTGGAAAATATATGTATTACAGTAAACATATATTTGAATCCTTTGTTAACTATTGCATATACTATCATTTCAACCAAATCTGCTTGCCATGTTTCATCTACACCACGCAATTGTACTTTTCGACGTGGATAATTTCTCCGAGCTTGTCTTTGTAATTCTGTGACCACTGTTAACTTTTTATTATCCATATTTTAAGATACACTACCGGCAGAAATTGTCGGTACGAACGACGGGCGAGCTACGAAAAGTTGCTGCCGAAATTAAATTAACATATTTTATTATTGAAAAATGATAGAAACTTGGTTCTTGGATCGTTTGAAAGCCAATTAAATTCTGCGTCGTTTATTTTAAACTCTAGCAACATAATCTTTAAAGTCTCAGCTTTTATTTGAGCCTTGAAAATTGAAAATCCGTTTAGTAGATTTTGAAATATCTAAAAAAATGTCCAAGCATGTTGTTTTATAATTTAGGCGGTGATACACACTTATTGCACTCTCGCTGATCACCTGGTTCGTTGCGGCAGGGCCGAATAAGCGGAATATAGAGTAGGGGTCATATTTGGCGCCCTTTTTAAGTTTTTTGTCATTTTGGATTTAATATTCATTAAAAATTTAATAATTTTTAAAGTTAATTATTATATATATATATATATATAAATAAATAAGTTATCATTTTACAAACTCTAATGATCAAATAGGCGTTTATTTTGGGAAAAAAAGTTTAAAAAGTGAAAATTTGTACATAGAAATAAACGACTATTTGATCAAGAAAGTTTGTAAAATGATAACTTATTTATATATATATAATAATCAACTTTAAAAATTATTAAATTTTTAATGAATATTAAATTTAAAATGACAAAAAACTTAAAAAGGGCTCCAAATATGACCCCCACTCTATACTCAGCTCATTCGGCCCTGCCGCAACGAACCAGGTGATCAGCGAGAGTGCAATAAAGGCGCACTCACAGCTAGTAGGCAGCAATACAAATTTGAATTTACTGTCTCTTTCACTCTAATGGACTTTCTCTCTTACTCCAATTACTGCCTGCGCAGGCAGGCAGAGCTGTGAGTGCTCCATTAGTGTGTATCACCGCCTAAATTATAAAACAACATGCTTGGACATTTTTTTAGATATTTCAAAAACTACTGAACGGATTTTCAATTTTCAAGGCTCAAATAAAAGCTGAGACTTTAAAGATTATGTTGCTAGAGTTTAAATTTTTTCTCTAAATTTTTCTAGATTATGCAGCCACACAAACATGGTGCACAAAAATAGAAAAATTAATCAATTTTTTTCCAAAATCTTTTAGGTGATAAAATCTCTTAAAAATATCAAATAATTTTCATTTATATATCAAACGACGCAGAATTTAATTGGCTTTCAAACGATCCAAGAACCAAGTTTCTATCATTTTTCAATAATAAAATATGTTAATTTAATTTCGGCAGCAACTTTTCGTAGCTCGCCCGTCGTTCGTACCGACAATTTCTGCCGGTAGTGTATATGTATAAATACATCAATACTCAACATAGTTCTGATTTAAAGTTGATATGTATTGTCTTAATATATAATTTTAGTATTTTAGTATGATTTATTTTCTACTAACATAGATTGCGGTAATAAATTTTTTTTTGTAATTATTATCCAGTTTTCTGATAAAGCTTAGCAATTACGTTTGTATATTTAAAACTTTTGTTTATACGAATAGGTTTATTTAGACTGTAATTCTTTCTATGTGCATTAGTAGATTGTAATATGTTTTTATAGTTGACTAAATCATTTTAACTTATAGAATCTTCATTAGGTTGCTGTCTGTGTTACGTTTATAAATTGATAGTCGCGGTCGATTTAACGTTATTAGTAATTTACTTGAAAATTCGGAGGTCGTTAGCAAAGTTTTCGAAAAAGAAAAGGATCTTGATTGAAAGATAAATAAAATTTAGTAGGGGACGTTATAATGCTCAGTTCTATGGGAACTGTTATTGATATTGCTCTTATGTAAAATGAAAATAAGGAAAATAGGAAGGAGAAATAAAAGATATAAATGAGAGTAATATGATTGGTTTAATATAAATATTCTTACCGGTTACAATGGTGATTTCTCGACAAGAAATCGAATCGATCAAGGTTGATTTGGTTTGGAAGTCTTACACTTATTTTAATTTGAATGTTATCGAATCCCGAACTTCTTCAAATAAAATAATGCCTCTTGACTTAATGTTTTACATCGAGCTGCCTCAGAAAGTTTCTGAGTAGTTCAGACTGTATGATTTCGTCAAGAAAAGTCTTATTCGATTTGACGAACTACTAAGAACAAAATCAAAGTCTAATTTCAAAATACAATCTTTGGCATCTCCCTGATAGGACACTGTCTAAGTTGGTTGTAACAATTGATTCGAATTGCCCAAAAGAAGTGACAAAATTGGGAGTGGTCCATTGGTTTTTATAAACAGCTTCTATAATATATATATATATATATATATATATATATATATGTATATTGGGACTAATGGGGGTATTATTTACATCTCATTGGTTAATATTTTTGCGCACGCGTTCTGTTATATATGAGTGGGGATGATGCAGAAATTTGCATAGTATATGGCAACGTCGCAATGCATAAGAAATGTGCGCGCGCATTTGGTTACAAAGAAGTAGGCGTGTTACGTAACGGTGAGATCACCACTCAATAACAGAATCAATGAGGTGTATATAATAATATATAATAATATTCTAGCCAATGTTAATAAAAAGTTTCTATAAAATATAAAAGAGTTTAGAAATTATATGTATATTTTTGGCTAGGAACATAATAATTTAGACGCAAAAAAATGGTACAATCTTAAAAGTCATTCGATTCTTTTCGTCTCCCATACTTCCGTTTCTACAAGTGCACTCCGTAGTATCCGCGAGGGCATTGTTCTGTCCTCGATAATATTTCTTGAGAAAAAGGCCTATGCGTCATGAGCATATTTCGAAAATATTAAACTAACAAAATGCTATATAATATGTCATGATGATGAACTATAAAATAATCTATTAAATATTGAGATTATTTTATATATAAAAAAAAATAATTTAGTACGAACGTAACGGTCTGAATAAAAGTTTAAGTAATCCTTCTGTTTTATTATATTTTTTCTTTCCAACTAAGTCAATAAAAGGGTCATTGGAATTAATTTGTGTATTACCTATCATAAAATTTCCATTTTCAACTTTCCGCACTCCGTAAACCATATCCAAATATTTTTTTCTATTTTTATTCAACAATTTTATGAATTTATCTGTTAATTTGTCAGAATCTTGGTCTTGTACATTATTCTGCTCATCAAACTCTTGACTTGTTGAATTATCATTTAACACATCGTTTTGCTCTTGATTTGAAAAAATGTCATCATTAATTATGCTTTCATTTCTTACATTTTGTAAATCTACTTCAGATACAGGATCATGAAATGTGTTATAATTATTATTATAAGAAGATATATCAAATGGTTCATTTTCACTAACAGCAGTCTTGAATGTTGTTTCCAAGCCTTCTTGTTCTTCTTTTTCTTTTTTAATTTTGGATACATTCTCACTCTTGATAGAATTATACGGTCTATTAACTAATTTTTCCAATGGAGAAACTAATGGTTGAAAGGTTTCTTTTAAAATATTTTCTGCAGTCTCTTTACCACTTTTAAGTGTGCGATGTTTTTTACGTATAGCATCACTTGCTTTAGCTATTTTATGAAGCGTTTCCCGATCCTTTCGAAACATGTTTCTATATTGATGTCTAATATTATACTAATGAAATTCTCAAACCAATTGATACTTAAAACTGAATAAAGCAATCGAAACATTTTGTATATCTTCCTTAATTTAAATTTCGGTCTTTGTCTATAACCAAAAACCCATATCTATCAGAATTCCAACATGCTAAGCATGAATCACGAAACTGATTGTAAGTCATATTTGTATTTACATGATCATTATAAACATGCTTAAGGTTTCTCTCATCTTGTTTAAAAAGTACTAATAAGTTAAAATTATCTCTAAGAAGATGTTTGAGAATGTAGTCATATGTCTGACATAGATAGAAACTGTCAACGTTAACATGTCTACCCATGCAAAAAAAATGCTCTAACATTGTCTTGCTTTTCACAAGCAATATCATCGAAAATAAATACTGAATTTGGTTTAGCGTCTTTAGGTAAAAAAGAGTACCAAAAAAGTTGCTTGTCGTGGTCAAGGCATTCTCAATAGTATAATCAATAAATTACCATTCGAGTTTCATTTTTCGGGTTATTAATATTGTGGACCTGGTACGAAGTTAGCAAAACGTCTTGCACGTGGTGATCCTGGCATAAACCCCTTTAGATGCAGCTTGTAAAATGCATTATATAGTTTATTCAAAAGATACAGACGTAGCTACAAAAAATTCTGCAGATAAAATACTTGCTGAAAAGGCGTGGGAACGAGTTGTTTCTAAAGACGCTAAATTAAGTGAAAAAGTAGTTGCATTAGCTGTAACTAATATAATGAAAACCAAATCTAAATTTGGGATGGGGATAAAAGTTAATAAGAAATATAAAAAGACAGAAACCAAGAAGCAGAAGAAGAAGACAACAAAGAAGAAGGTTGCTTCTAAGAGGCATGCTACATTAAAAAAGATTGTTCATGCTGCTAAAAAGTATATGAAATCTAATAACAACTCATTCGATACAATAAGAACGGCTATGATTGGTGCTAGAAAGGCTATAAAACAATATGTTGGTAAATCTAAGATTATAGCACCTCGAATTCTTCCTATACCATCTAAAGTTGGTGGTATTTTACCGCTGGTTTCAATTTTTGCTGGACTAAGTGCTCTAGGGGCCCTTAGAGGTGGAAAAAGTGGTATAGTAAAAGCTGTAAACGAAGCTTAGGTTGCTAAAAAAGAACTTTCAGAAGCTCAACGACATAATCATACAATGGAGTCTATTGCCTCAGGAAAAGGTTTAAACATGAAACCATATCAACGATGGCTTGGTCTTTATATGCAAACTTATAAAGGTAAAGAGTTAAGCAATAAGAAAATTTTTTTTTAACTAATACTGAAGCTATCTTACCGTTCACTAAGTGATTATGATCTTCTAAAATATACTACGAGTTTAAAAATACCGCATTTTAGAGGAGTCTTTATGAGAAATGAATTACCTATAGGAGGACCACTTCAATATGAATCAGCAATAATAAATCTTGATAATAAAGAAGGTCCTGGAACTCATTGGGTTCCATATAAGAAGGTAAACAATGAAACCGAATACTTTGCCAGTTTTGGCAATCTTTCACCACCATTAGATCTCACTGTTTACCTAGGTGTTGGTAGCTGTATAAAATATAATCATAAAAGATATCAAGATTTTGATACGTATATATGCGGTCACTTGTGTCTAAAATTTCTATGCAATCAACTTAATGTGAGGAACAGTTTCAATCTATATAAGACTGTGTAATCATGAGTATACTTCAGTATAAAAGTAGATATCCAACATTATTAGTAGATCAGAACGGTGATATAGCTAATTTTAGAGGAGAGACAATAACAATTCGTTTACAAATAAAATCAGTGTAATGGGAATTATTTACAAGCATAAAAATAGAAAAGTTGGTGGTAGCTATAAAAATCAATCAACATGTGTAAAGAAGAACAGTGTGAATATAACTCGCAAGGTGTTTACACCTCAGAATCAAATATTTCTAAAGAAAATTGGTCTACGAATCAGACATCAAAAAATAAAAAAAAGAGAGGTGATAAATTCTTTATATTCATCTTGTGTTGTTGTTATAAAAAAATGGACGAAATTCTCAGCATTCCAGCTCTAGTGAACTTTAATGAATCTATAGCTAATTATGAAATTCATAGTCATCAAACATATGTATCATCATCTTTTAACAATAGTGATGAAATTCGGATTATAGTTCAAAATCAAGATTTATCTATTTTACCGAGCAGCAGTTCTTCACATATATTAGTACCATATATTTTACTATCTGACGGTAATAAAATTAAATTATTAAAATTTATTGAGAAGGATCCATTAATTTCTATGAGTTTCCGATCGTGGAAAATGTATGAGTATCTTTTACTTCCAGCTAGTACAAGAGTTATTTGGTAACTTAAATCATCATCTCAATTAGAGAAACCACGATATGTCATTGTTGGATTTCAAACTGGAAGAATAAATCAACTTAAGAAGACATCCTGTTACTTTGATCATTGTAATATTATGAATGCAAAACTCTTTTTGAACTCACAATCTAACCCTTATGAAAATTTGAATTTAAATTTTGATCAAAATTAGTATGCTATATTATATGATATGTATGCAAACTTTCAATCTTCTTATTATGGTAAAGATTCAGAACCTACATTATCGATTGATACTTTTAAATCCAAAGCACCATTAATTTTATTGATTGTTCGAAACAAAACGAGTTTTTAAAGCGCTTTTCAGTCGATGTACGTTTAGAATTTGAAACAAGGGAAAATATACCCAACGATACAACTGCATATTGTCTCGCCATACATGATAGTGTTGTACAGTATAAACCAATCAGTAGGATTATTAAAAAGTTATAAGGAGTGGAGTGGGAAACAAGTGGTGGGGTGAAGTGGAAATATATAAGACATATTTCTGAAGCAGATACTCTTTTCTATTCTAAAATGAAGTTTATAGTAGACGTTCAAGGTTTTTAAAAACTCTGCAATGAGTTTATTTTTAAAGAGTTGGCTATTGAGTTCCTCTGGAGCCAGATGCTCAACCAAGAGTTTACCTTTTTGAACCACCTTGTGCTTGGAATTCACTACCTGGACGTTATAAAAGTGAAAACATATGGTTAACAAACAACTATCATTTAATCCCTTGGATGGCTGGAGATGTGTGTTACGATGAAGTGCGAACCATTTTACAAGATGCTTTACGAGGAGCAAAAACTATCTACGTTAAAGGTTGTGAAAAAAACAGTGGCTAGAAAAGTATTTAATGAATGTATACAATTTAGAAGAAATTGACTGTCCAGCGTTTAAGAATATTGAAACTGAATTTTCATCACCTACATTTACTCATCATATTACACAAACTGAAAATTGTGCAGTAAACAATATATTTAAGCTTTGAAATTGATTTTTGAATGTAACAAGTGAACTGAAGAACTTCTCAAATGGTATCGACGAAGTGGATGATGTGAATACTAATTTGAAATCATTTTATGAAAATTATGAACAACTATAGTAATAAGTTTAAATTTCTCATATATATTAGAATAAATATAATTTATAATTTTAAAAAGCGTTTTCTTTCTTTCATGACTTACCTACTCCTTTAATATTATGTAGTTGAAAAAAATATTTTTATTCCTTTAACTTTAATAAAAATTTTCTTTTATAATTTTATAAAATATTTTTTATTTATTTAAAAATGGTTTATAATAAGAAGGTGAGATAATAAATAATCCTTTTAAAAGTAGTTTTTTTATTATTAAAAACCTTCAAATATGTACATAATTTTTTACAATATAATCTTAGAATATATATTTTATTCAAATCCAATGACATTCAATTTACCACCAATATATTTTAATTGCAACTTCTCCGATTGCACGGCTTCTTCCATCATTGTGAAGGAGGTAGGGTCAGCTTCAAATAGTTTTGCGAACCTTGCCAGAAGAAAAGTCGTAAATGCAGCATCCAGGTCGACTACAATCCTAGAACCATATTTGGTATGCACCTTGTTTATTTTATTTACGTTGTATAACTTACTCACAGTCATCTCAGAAAGCGGCTTCGTTGACAGAAATCTCTCCAAGCGACCAGTAGCATTGACTTTTTGGAAGTCCATTGTTTTAATATCAGTAAACAAAGCAAAAAGATAGATTTTTAATATTAAATTTAAAAAACAAATTTGGAATACAAAATTTTTCAATATAAGAAAGAAAATTTACCTGTTAAATAAGAAGATGATACTATAGTTTTTAAAGCTGATAGTACTGCTATTGTTGCTGTAAAAGCTGAAGCTGCTGGAGCTGCTGATGTTGATGAAAACTGTAACAGAAGTGTCGAATCGTGGATTCCAACCTACCTTATACCCTTTAAACCCCACTCTTCTTCAACTCCCTTTTACCCCCACTTTAACGACTGTGCACGCAACTGCCTCCACTTTAAGTTACAAAGAAGAGTCATTTGGAAGACGTGTTCAAACTTGTATAAAAAAAATGACGTCACTATATGGTTTCCTAGAAAATGTCTTTGTTATTATCTGTAGGCAGATTAAAACCTGTCTAAAGGTTTTTTAGACAATGTCTGCATTCTATTCAAGATGCAGGTTAAAACTTATATTAAGGTTTCCACACAATACTATTGTTATTTTGAAAATAAGCAAGTTGAAACTTGCTTACATATTTTTGAACAATACCTTTATCCCTACGGTGCTGTAGTGCCAGTGAAGCACTATGCATGAGTTAGACAGCAAGGTCTGACGCATGGAACTATCCACTCACTCAACGCGGTAACCGTACGCGCATTGGGCCTTACCGCACCACCCACTCCCACTACCCACAACGCCCGCGCGGTATCGCGCGAACGCTTAGTCCCTCGCGGTTCTCTATACGATTTTTGAAATTTATGGTTTATACAAAGTGGGTGGTGGTGGGTGGTAGTATAGAAAATATACATATAAAGAAAAAAAGTAGGTGGGTGGGAGGAAAGTGGCTAACGAAAAGCAACGTATTTTACATAGGTAACGGGTGAGTGGGTGGTAGGAGGGGGTGTTGGCAAAGAACAAGATGTACACAGGTTAGGTAGAATCTAAAAAGAGGGGGGTAAGTGGGTTGCATATTCCACGTCTAAAAGGATGGATTTTGCATACAACTTAAAGAAGGTGGGTTAAAAGTGGGTGGTATTTGCATAAACTTAAAGGGTTAACAATAGAAAACGAATGCAAATTAAGGTTTATGCAAATTAATAGGGTGAAAAGTGGGTGGTACTTGCATATTCCACGTCTAAAAGAGTGAAATTTGCGTAAAAGTTAAAAAGGGTGGGTGAAAAGTGGGTTGTATTTGCAGAAACTTAAATGGTTAACAATAGAAAACGTATATGTAAATTAAAAGGGTTAACTAATTTGCATATATGCAAATGAGGAACCCCTTCTAAGGGCCGATAAATTACCCGAATCCCAACCAAACGGTCGGTAACTTACCCTCGCGGTATCTAAGTAGGAATCTGCATTACCGACAAAAATTATCCAGAACCGGCCTAGCTATACTACTAAAATGGAACATATTTTATTTCAACTTTAAACATTTTCATGCAATTTTCAAATTTGTAAAAGTTATAACGAAATGCAAAATCAATTTTCTTAAAAAATATATTCTCCACATTTTTTAATAAAGGGTTATCATCGGTACTCATTAATGTATAAATTACAAGAAATTAAACTTGACAGGATTATTTTATTTATATTTTAAAAATAATAGGTTTTTCTTAATAGAATAAGCAAAGTGATCCATTACGCCTCGGAGGTGTTTGTTGAAAATTTTGTTATTTTTTATCAATACCGTAAGTATTAAACAAAAATTGTCAATTGTTCTTTAAAAACAAATGTTTAAAGCTCAAAACCTGATATACAAAAATTTTTTACAAGTAATTTTGAAAAAGATATAACAAAAAAACAAAGATGTGAAAAAGTTACTTTCGGGCGTCAAAATCCCTTTTTCTACCATATTTTTAACAATAATAAATGAATAACAATGAAACTATTGGTACAAACTTACAGTATGACAAGTACATTATTTTAATCAAAAACCGAAATTATTCTGATTTACCACTTTTGAATAAATTCAAGTGATCCATTACGCCCCTGATCTATTAAGCCCCGGTCTCCCCTACATTAAATCCTCGTTTTTAAATATTTTTTTAACTAAATAAATATCTGGATATATAACTTCAGAAAGTTCTTACTCGTAAAAACATCCACTTATTGATCGGAAGTCGTATTTGTAGTATAATATTTCTCAAAAATATGTTTAACTTTCAATATACGTTCTTTATCTCCAAATCTAAATTTCTTACATTGCCTGTTTAGGGGAGACCGGGGCTAAACCGGACAAGTCAAATATTTCCGAAACCGTGAATAATTTCAAATCGTGTAAATAACCTATTAACGCGCAATTTCGTGATGCATATGCTGCATGAGGTTTTAGGGACGTGTCAATTTTCTTGTAATAATACTTGCCGTTAATATGTAAAAATGTCATTTCTTGAGGTAAAAGTAAAAAAAATTTCTTCATTTTTTTGGGTTTTTATGGTTAAAATTAAAGTGCAAATATCATACGGCTATTTTTCTTTTAGTTCAAGGTGTACTGAGTTTAGTAGAAAAAAAGTTTAATGCAAAACATTAAAAAGAAATAATATATTGCAGGTTAATTATTAGATGACGGTGTGGGGCTGAATCGGTCATCATGATTAAAAACAACTAAATCTTTGAATTCTTTAATTTATTTTATATTAATTAACTATTTTATATTATATTCTTTGTTTAAAACCACTTTATAAATAAATAAATAAAGAATTTATTTTAAAACTCGAATTCGCAAGCGAGTTAATACAAACAGACAAGCCTGAAAACTGTAATTCATTTTACCCAGCTTAAAATCCCCGTACAGGATCCTTAAAGGATCCTCTTGGGAGCCTGTGCAGGATCCCATACAGGATCCCGTACTGGTCCTGTACAGGATCCTATACGGGATTTTGGGACAGAGTTCCTGTGCAGGTTCCGATGCAGGAACCTTAGTTATCAAAGATTTCTGTAAAGGTTCCTGTACAGGAACACTTGCAGGATCCAGTACAGGAAACTTTGTAAAGGTTCCTATACAGGAAACTTTGTAAAGGTTTCTATATAGGAAACTTTGTAAAGGTTCCTATACAGGAACCTTTGTAGTTTTGTAAACTGCAGGTACTTAAGTGTAAAGGATCCTGTAGGGAACCCGTAAAGGATCCTACACGGTTTCCTCAATTAATTTATTTATATTTTTAACTCCTGCGCTGTAAGGAGATCAGTCCAAGCGCCTCGTCCGTTATTGCATCTGTCCCCTCAATTATAAACATCTAATGAAATCATATTATTTACCTAATTGTTATTAACAAAATAATAAACAAATAAACAAACAGCTTGAAAAAGAGAATTAAATCTCACCAAATCTAATATTGCGGTCACAAATTCCAAAAGTAGATTTAATCTCACTAAAATCACTACTCGGAGGTTTTCGAGTTCGTTGATGACGAATCCGATGTTAGTTTTTCAAAATTCAGAATGTCGGATCCAATATGGCAAAACAATGCTGTTTTGTAGCCCTGAAAAGGCTGATTGGTAGTAACTTCCAAATAAGGGATCTAATATGGCAAACAAAATTCTAAAAGTACATAGTTTTTAGATATTTTTTTTTTAGATATATTTTAGATATCCTTATCTACTGCCAAAATGACAGACAAAAATTACAAAAGTAGTCTTAATCTCATCAAAATCACTACTTGGGGGTTTTCGGGGTCGCTGATTACGAATCTGATGTCATTTTTCGAAATTTCAAAATGGCAAATCCAATATGTCGGACAAAAAAATCATAAAGTAGATTGAATCTCACTATAATCATCAGAAGGTCTTCTTGAAAAAAGAATATTCTCAAATTTTTAAATGAAATGATAAAACAACTAATTTTTTTTCTTTGTTTTGAACATGGTTGTTGTAAGTAAAACAAATGAACACATTTCCCGACTGAGTGAACTGATACAAATAAAAATTATAACATATTCAACATGCATTTGTTTCGGTCATTGCTTGTTTCAAGACATTGCATAAAAAACATTACAGTTTCAAGCACATAAGTTTCAATCTTCTTTTGTTTTAGACTTGTGGAGTTGCGACGAATACCGACATAGTACATAACTTATTGATAATGTAAGATCCTTTCATTAACTCCTTGCGAAGAAAATGGAAAGCTAATCCTTGCGTTTTAGATCCAGAAGCGCAAGATCTGCTAATTGTATGAAAATATAGCTGACGAAGAAAATAAAAAAATCAAGTCTCATAAAAAAACATTTTAAATCTTTTCTGTTTGAAGACATAAAAACTATGTACTTTTAGATTTTTTTTTGCCATATTAGATCCCCTATTTGGAAGTTACTACCAATCAGCCTTTTCAGGGCTACAAAACAGCATTGTTTTGCCATATTGGATCCGACATTCTGAATTTTAAAAAACTAACATTGGATTCGTCATCAACGAACTCGAAAACCTCCGAGTAGTGATTTTGGTGAGATTAAATCTACTTTTGAAATTTTTGACCGCCATATTAGATTCGCCATTTTGAAATTTGCAAAAATTACACAGATTCATAATCAGCGACCCCGAAAACCCCCGAATAAAGATTTTGGTGAGATTTAATTCACTTTTTCAAGCTGTTTGTTAATTTGTTTATTATTTTGTTAATAACAATTAGGTAAACAATATGATTTCATTAGATATTTATATAATTATCACTCAATACATTTTACATGTATACTCACACATGTACACACAGCACATACACATGTATACTCACACATATGCACTAAACACATACACATGTATACTCACAAATATACACACAACACATACACATGTATACTCACAAATGTACACACAACACATACACATGTATACTCACACATATACACTCAATACATACACATGTATACTCACACATGTACAAAAATTTGAATAACTTCTAATTTTGACGTCCTGTTTATATGAAGAAAAAATGACAGGTTAATGTTTATAAATAATTCTTATTCTATAGAAAGTGACCTTTAAAATAAGCTTAAGATTATTTAAAATCGTTTACTATTTTAGAAGTTTTTTACATTTTTGTAAAACATTGAAAACGACAATTCTTGTAAATTTCTAAATAAATAATTTAATAAATAACATAAGTAATTTCAAATCAAATATACTGTCCGTTATTATTATTATTATTATTATCGTTACAGTACTATTACTGTAATATTTTAGTATAAATTTACAGTAATCTTACAGTTAATTTTTCAAAGCAAAATTTATTTAAAATTTTAGTAGTATTACTCGAGCAGGTAAAGTATATAAAAATAACTTTAAAATATATATTTAACGAATAAACAAGAATTTTTTACTTATTTTATCATTAAAAACAGAACTGTTTTGCAATTTTTTCAAAAAAAAATCAGGATCTTGTGCATGTACACATTCTTCTACAGGATCTCGTACAAGAAATTGTACATGAACCTTATTGTTCGAAATCGAAAAAAATTACTTGTGCAAGTTTTTGTACGAGATCTTGTACAATAACTTGTTTCAATTTCTTATGCTGAAATGGTACAGGTTCATTGACACAAATGGTATAGTTTCCTGTACAAGTTCTTGTACAATTTTCTGTACAAGATATTGCACGGGGATTTTTAGTAGGGTAGCAAATGTTTTTTCGAGTAAAAACTAAAAACAAAAGTATAATAAATAATAACAACATAATTAAAGTTGCTTCGCTCAGATCATTAATTGCTCGGATCATTTTAAATAATACTCGGCTTTTAATAAAATTTAGATTCCTTGAAGTAAATTATACTTTTTTAAAAAAGTAAAATTTATTTGAAAACAAAGAAAAACTTATTTACCACGAATTCCAATATGAAACCTTTAAATTTTTCTAATTATAACAATAATTCTTTTCAAATTTCTTAATTATTTAAGAACTACCATAAAATAAATAAATGATATAATAAAAAATTTTACTTAAACATTTTAAAATTAATTCAATTTCTTAACTTAATCTACTGGTGGAGTAATGCTTTCATTATTTATTAAAAAAGGGAATTTTTAAAATGTTTTGTAGGAAAACACAGAAAAAATAAATCAATTAATTAATTATATTGAGATGTCCAAATACACTTTTTAAAAATGTAAATTTTAAGATTAATTAATTATTATAATATATGTGTATTATTTATAAATCAAATATAAATAGTCTTTTATTTAGTAATTAATAATTTTCATTAGTTATTTAAAATTATTAATTTAACCCTTTAACGACGAGATGTGCTGATTTTCAACATGAATTTCAATCTCTTACAATTATCAAAACAAATCCATAAAAGTTTTCAAAAGTCCATATCCTACTATTTTTGGGGTCTCTCTTTCGAATGGCGATGTCAACATTTTCAAAAATAATATTTAACCAGAGAGAAACTGAGAGTAGGCACGCAATAAAAATGAGTTGTTCCGGTATAATATCGCCTCTAGTAGCCAAATAGTGGTACTTAGGGGTGCATTTTGAATTGATTTGCGTTCGCGGGTTATGTTTCCTCCCTATGTCCGTGAGACACACACTAAGTACCACTATTTGGCCACTAGAGACGCTATTATACGGGAACAACTCATTTCTATTGCGTGCCTTCTCTCAGTTTTTCTCTGATTTAACCCTTCTTTTTTTCAAAATTTTTGTCCAGACATTTTCTCATGTACAGAAGAAACATTCCACTTTAGAAGATCTTTCCAACCATATGTCAGAAAACGTGAAATTCGGCCTAGAACTGAAGTTATGGGCACAAGTCAAAAAGTGTCTTGACCGTACTGACTCTCCCCCATATATGTATTTGTAATTTTTATTTTTTTCGATCTTTAATTTGAAATGGCGCTTGAAGGACAAAAAAATTTCTTAATTTTTCGAAAGATGAAGCATTTTTTTAAATGGCTCAAATCTGATTGAAATTTGTTACTCAGGGATTTTTCAGGTCGCTTATTACCAATATGAAGTCAAATTCCAAAAATTCAATATGGCAGACTAATTTTTAAAAAATGATCAAATCTGATTGAAATTTGATTCTCAAGGGTTTTTGATTTAAGTTTGACTTAAAGTAATTTGGAACAAATATAACCAATAAATATTAACAAATTTGACCGGGAACTAATTTATGTACTTTTTGTGCGTCGTTTTTGTTACTCGGGGGTTTTTTTGGCTCGCTGATTACGAATCTGATGTCAAATTCCAAAAATTGAATACGGTAGATCTAAAATGTCAAAATTATTATACTCTATTTGTTCTGTTTCTACCAGTATCAACTAATCTATATTTCTCTATACATTTTGAATTCAATGAGGTAACGATTGGAACTGCGAAGAGTACTTAATCTTTTTCTAAACTTTACAGGTTTATATTTTATAAACTATTTCAGAACTAACCTACCATAACCTATTTTGAATTTTTTAAATCTAACTTCAGATTCGTAATTAGCCACCCCAAAAACCCTCGAGAAACAAATTTCAATTAAATTTGATTAATTTTTAAAAATTAGTCCGCCATATTGAATTTTTGAAATTTGACTTTTAAGTCTTTTAAGCGCCATTTTAAATTAAGACCGAAAAAAATAAATATTAGAAATAGATATTTTTCAAGTAAAACTATCGGAAACACGTTTCTGATACTTATTATTGTATATTAAAAGCGTTCTGACAGAGAAAAAAATTCTTTAAAAAAAATTATTTTGAAATAACTTGACATTTTTTTAGTATTTTGGAAAAAAAGAAGGGTTAAATATATTTTTTTTAATTTTGACCACGCCATATGAAAGAGAGACCCCCAAAAAAGTAGGATATGGACTTTTGAAAACTTTTATGGATTTGTTCTGATAATTGTAAGAGATTGAAATTCATGTTGAAAAGCAGCACACATCTCGTCGTTAAAGGGTACGCATTTTGTAGAAATTTATATTAAGGTGCATGTACAACTTATATTATATAGTAACAGTAAAGATGCCATTAAATAAATAATACAAATTAAAATATTATAATAATATTGTGAAATAATAAATATTTATATGTAAGTAGAAATAAGTAAACTGTCATCCGAGCGAGCGTTAGTGAGTGAGGAATATAACGCTATAGTATTTAATAAATGTTTAGGAAAGTTTCGGTGCTGTAAGGTTGTTTACTATTATTGTGCGCATTTACCAAATCACTTAATATATCTATCTATTTGTAATTACCGCATAAACTAAATTGCATCCATATTTTATTCTCCAAAGTATGGATTAATTCACTTACAAATTGACGTATTCAAATTATTCTGCGTAAAACTCAAATTAATGTTATAATTTTGAATGAGATTTTCAAACTGTGAATTATAAAATTCTTTTCCTTATCTACTTGTAAATTTTTCGGTACACGTTTTTTCATTAAAATAGATTTTATTGCCGCAATCACATCTTCACCTTTTTGGCCTTTACTGCCCAGTAAAAAAAAGAATTGGAAGATAACGAAATCGAATTGGCGGTGAATTTCTGCCAATCCGTTTTCGAGAGAAAACCGAATTGGGAGAATTCTGCCAAAGCGATTTCGCTATCTTCCAATACTTTCCTCTTGAATCTTTCGATTGAACGATTATTAACCCGATTTGGCATTCATATCGATAAGATTAATTGAGGGGCTGGATGCTATAATGTGTTACGCGCCATGTTAAGTGAATGGCGCGTAACACATTATAGCATCCAGCCCCTCAATTGTTCTCAAGATTAAAAATATTGATTACTAACAAGCAATATGCAATATTAATAAAAAGTGTATAAATAAATGTGACATGTGAAGAGATGTTACCATAAGCTTGAGCATGGTAAGTAATGCACAGTGCAACCGATGTTGCCGACAGTAAGTTAATGAAAAGAAAGACAAATTCAAATAGTGAAAATGAATTCAAAACAATTTAAATATTTTGAAGTAGCGTTTTCTTATTAATTAATAATTGATTATTAATTGATTATAATTAATTAATTCATTCATTCATAATTAATAAGAAAACGCTACTTCAAAATATTTAAATAGTTTTAAATTCATTTTTACTTTTTGAATTTGCCTCTCTTTTCGTCAACTTACTGTCGGCAACATCGGTTGCACTGCGCATTACTTACCATGCTCAAGCTTATGGTAACATCTCTTCACATGTCACAATTATTTTTACACTTTTTATTAATATTGCATATTTTTTGTTAGTAATCGGTATTTTTAATCTTGAGAACAATTAATCTTATCGATTTGAATGCAAAATTTGGCTCTACAACATCCCCATGTGCATTGAGTGGAATGTACCCCCACAGCACCGAAATTTTCCTAAATATTTATTAAATATTTACTTGCAATATTCGGCATATTTAACTGAAAAGTTTAGTGAAAATTGTGTAAAGATTTATATGTCCCGATTAAATAACTGTTTAGCACGAAACTTTCCTGAACATTTCAATGAAATCTTCGCCTAATTATAATTATAATTATAATTAGGCGAAAATCTTTAGGAAATGTTCAGGAAATGTTCACTCTAAACACTTATTTAATCGGGACATATAAATCTTTACACAATTTTCACTAAACATTGCAATTACATATTCCGAATATTGCAAGTGAATATTTAATAAATTTTTAGGAAAGTTTCGGTGCTGTGGGGGTAGTCAATACCCTCTACTAGGTGCAACATGTTTCCCAAAAATTTGTCAGTATCTGTGTAGAGTAATTTTGCAAAATCACTAAAAGCCATTTTAATGTAATTTTAATAAATGTAATATGTTATTATTTTTGATATGTCCAAAATAGTAAATCCTGTATAAATTGGTTTGTGAAAGATTACTTTTGTTGTATTCATCTCAATAATGATCATGTCTTTATCGAATATGGTGCAACTATAAAAATTAGGTTAAGCAATTAAATTTTTCGTGCAATACCTCCCCTCCCATTTTGACAAAAAAACATAACGCACCAACATACAAATCATACCATTACTAATATATATTTTGGGTCATTTTCTATATTGAATGCATTATAAATGAGTGGATTGGTTGGATTTTTTAATGATTTTGCAAAAAGATTTCTAATTAATTTAAGAATAAAAATATCCAAGGGATATTTGCTTTGTTATACATTTTTTTATTAGAGTAAAATCTCTTAAAATCAGTCTAGGGGTAGCGATACATTCCGAGCCAAGCCCGCAGACAGGATAAACATTTCTTGTGTCAAATTTTGAGTTTTTTGAGGTTATCTCAAAACCCTGACGTGATGGGGTTAAATGAACTTCAGATTCAGTTTCAGCGACCCTAAAAACATAAAGTAGTCATAGTCTGATCAAAAGCTCAGAGCATCAATTTTTTTTTGTGTGCCAGTGTAATTATTTAACCACAACTTTTTCCGAGTTCGTAAAATCTGATTGGATATTCAACACACTCTTGAATTTTTTTTTTCTCTCTCTCTCTCCTACTTTTACTTTTTGGGGCGTTCCATGGCGGCAAGCGCTGGCTGAGTATATAGAAAAATTGTTCACAACGCTCGTTGCTAACATTACTTTTTTGACATAAACTTGAAAAAATTATAAAAAAATGTATGAATGTTTATATAAATATAATTTTTTGAAAAAAATTAATATTTTACTTTTCAGTTATTCATTTTTTATTTTTTATTAAATTTAATAATAATTTAACATAATTGTTTAATTTTAATAAATAATAAATTATTTAAACAAATTAAAATACTATTATACTTCTTACTATAAATAAGAAATTATTAAAAAATTACAACTTGTAGAATGTTAAATGCAATAAGTAATGTTATTTAATTCTGTTATTAAAAATTTAGTTTAATTTATTTTAATTGAATTTATTACTTCTAACGTATCCCTATTTTTTTTCATCTTTAATTCAACAATTGTAAGTCTCAATGATACTGAGATATTAAAACTTTAATGTACACGTGTATCGTTAGCATAGTGATTAGAGCGTTAGTCTGTAAATCCGTAGGTCGTACGTTCGATTTCCCTCGTGAGCAATTTTGTTTATTTTCATTGGTTTGCGATACTTCTAGATTCCAATCGTTAGGTACTAAAATATGAAAATTTAATGCATACTTACTGTAATTGTCTATTATTTAATTTTTAAATGTTATAAACAATTTTTTTCTACTTCATTTGCTATATCCATTGTTACCCGTGTAGAAATTTCGCTGGGGCCCTGATCAGGGCCTGATAGGGCCGACCTATTAGGGAATGAAACGCCGCGCCCGATGTGGCCCTGATCAGGAAATCCACACTTTCTTGTCGCCCCGATCTGGCCCTGATCAGGCGCGGCGTTTCATCCCATACTACGGCCCTAGTAGGGTAATTTCTGCATGGGTAGTCTCCATCTTTAATACAATTTCTTTAAAAAGAGAAAGATTTTATGAATAATGACTATTTATTAATATTATTTACCATTTTGTTATTAAATTATTTATAATTATTAATTTACGACTAATTAATAACAATACGGCATTTATTGTGGCAATATTCTCAGCCAGCACTCGTCCAGTGCTACGCCAGCGCTGTTCGTTTGGAAATACCATTTGAAGTTAGGTTATTTGAAACAAATAATTTGCTTAAAACAACCCTACTTATAAATATTTTTTTGCTTTAAGAAATAAAGCAAAATGTAAAATCTAAAAGTTTTTAGCAAAGAGTAAAAATTCTGCAATTAGAAGAAAAAAAATTTATTTTCAAAAAATTTTATTTACTTTCTTTTTAAAATACATCTTGGGCTAACATATTTCTTTCCATTCATAAAAATATTTTTTAAACATGCAACAGGACTTAATAGATTATTTATCAAAATATATTGATAAATACTGCTAATTTCAATTTCTTATGTCCTTAGATCGTCATCGAAACCATAAATTATTAAATTTAACCCTTAAACCGCACCCTAGGTGTGCGACACCCATATTCTATCTTTTTATTTTAATATTTCGGTTAAATTCGTAAAAATGGAACCAGACACATTTCTTTTCCATTTGTCAAGATATTTTTAAAATCTACATTTTTGAAGGAGCTTTTTATAATCCATTTCACGTAATCACTAATGAGATAATAATTATTTAATAATTTTTATTTATTTAATTTTGGGCTTGTTAAAAATAAATTAATTTCCACTTAATGCACAAAACCACTATATTTTAAAAACTAACATTTATTTAAAAAACCACTTATCACTGAACTGAGAAATTGTATTTTTCTATGACACTTTGCTTTAAAACCAAAGACTTCAAACAAAAACAAGATACTGCGAAATAACAGAAAATTTGAAAGATTCACACTGGTTGAAATGCCTTCTATATTTTCCGATATTGTACGAAAAACGCCGATGTTAAAAACTATTAAAAAAAGATACCAAGGTTATTTGAAATTTGGTAAGGGGACTTGAATTTTTCTCCTTAGAGAGGATCATATTCATGGTCCCCCAGGTGCAAATTTTGGTCGGCAGCCAGAGTCGGGAGGTCGGACCCAGATCGGCCCATCTATGGCTGTCAATAGGTCGGCAGCCAAAGTCGGGTCGACTTTGGATACTGTTTCCACCCACAGTTAGCCCGACTATGGCAGCTAGAGTGTACAAAACCTAATTTCAGTTGGTCGGGCCGACTCTGGCTTGAGTCGGCCCTACCATCTTAAAAATCATTTCTATATTGCCATGGTAATTAAATGGTAATTAAATGGTAATGGTAATTAAATTTTTTTGTCATAATTATTTTATTTAAAATGGATTAACAAAAAATTAATAAACATTATCTTATTTATTGATCGTTATGAATTACAAATTTCTTTTTGTTTGAGTTGCAGCTTATAAAATCATTTTGGTTCTTAGGCTTTCATGTGTGCGTAGCGTAATGGTTAGCGTGTTAGACTTCGGTGCGTTAGGTTGCGAGTTCGATTCCTGCGAGCGTTACACGGAAAAACTTTTTTCAAGAGTCATTACTAAACTTATTCAAGAACTCAGGATATGGAAATAAAACAAGAAATGCTACAAAACCATAGATTGAAACATTATTTTAAGCTGTTCGGGGATAACTGTAGTACATTTCTGGACTAATTGTTGAATTTTTTTGAAAAAGTCCTGAACTGGTTTAAGAATAGAAAAATGTAAAATTAGCGAAAAAAATTTGCCCACCTGAGTAGTCGAACTTGAGACCTCGAGACTCAAGATCGCTTCGCCTTATGCCACTCGGCTGCAGGGACGCGTTATGATACTTTAGTTTTAGATCGTTTTAAAGCGTTTAAAGCCAAGTGGCGCTGTATACCTATTGGTTACGCTTCGTCTTCTTTCTTAAATAGTTCGAGACTTTTTCAGGGCGCAGTGACTGAAGAACTTAGTCGCAGCGTCAAGAACAATTATTTCCAAGCCATTAGAAAAACTCCTGAAAATTCTTTAATGAATATTTAACTTTTCTAAAACAAGTTATAAATTTTTCCCATATCCTGAGTTCTTGAATAAATTTAGTAATGACTCTTGAAAAAAGTTTTTCCGTGTAGAAATTTTAATTTGTATTTATGTGTAAGATTGCGTTTAGTGTTAAGATGTATGCAATAAATATATAAATAATTAATTTACGATATCACCTAATATCTGTTAATTGTAAAATTAATAATTTTTTGCAAACGGTCGGCCGACATTTGGCTGCCAAGGTCGACACGACCATGGTTGCCAAAGTTAAGCCGACCTTCTTTCTCATGGTCGGCAAAACTTTGGCACCCCTGGTCGGCCCGACCATGTCAGCCACTGGACGGCCGATATTACATTTTGCTAGTTCGGCCAACCTTTGGCTGCCAAGGTCGGCACGACTTTCCACTAGCTCAGCGCAACCATGGCCCGACCAACTTTTCGCACCTGGAAACATGTGGTTTCTAAACGACGAAACGACAATAAATTCTCTATTTTTATTAATTGTTAACAGATATTCCTTTTGACAGAATACTTAATTTTTATTATTATTGCTTTTTCATGAAAAACGAACCTGTTAGGTAACAATCCATTATTATTCTATGAAAAGTTATAGATATTTTGCAATTGTTACATTTTGAAAAACCTTAGTTTCTTTGTATTTAAAAAAAAAGTTTATGTAGCATTACAATAATTCATCATTATTATTAATGTAATTGATAGAAACTTTAATTCAAATTGAAACAAAATGTTTTAGTGTTTTAATTTTTTTAAATAAAGAAATAATTATACATATATGTAAAGTAATTTCTTTATTAAAAAAATTTTAAGTGCTGCAACAACAAACAATCGAATTTCTTAATTCTGTATAACAAATAAGAAGTCCGGAAATGTTCTAAGTTCGCATTTGAATTATAAAAAAATTTTTTTTAGTAAAATTATTTAAAAAAGAGACTCGAACCACCATAGACCTCAAATATTATATATTTCATTATATCTTTGAGGATTTTTGGAAACTTCCTGAATTTGCTAACCTATGGACATTATTGTATTTCCTGGAAATTTCCAGGAAGTTACCAAGGGTAACTTCCGAAGGTACCCAAGGGAAACTTCCTGGAAGTTTCCTGGAAGTTTTTGTGCTATGTGGGATATAGTTTTGTAGATTTTTAAAAATTAATTTACCAGAAATTTACGAATAAATAAATTTATGTCAAAAAATATAAATTTACTGATTGATCTATTAATTTAATTAATAAATTATTAGCAATAACAAATTCAAATTTTTATTTTTTTAAATTTTATTAATACTCAATTAAATTTTAAACTAATTTTTTAAATTGATAGGTTAGTTCTGATTTGTCAAAATTTTATTTACTTAAAATAACGCAAAGACCAATTATATTGTTGCAAGTTTTATAATCCAAAATAATATGATCAATAATTTAAAAGTGGGAATACTTAGACATTCAATTTTATAATTCTGGTTAACTGTCCTATATACAATGTAAAAATATCATAAGAAATATAATCTGGATTATATAACATATATATAATCCATTTTTCTCCGTGTTGAAATATATATAATTTTAAGAATGTTTAAACTTTTATAAGTTACAAATATTATTATAAATTAAAATAATTAATTTTGAAAATAAGTTATGACTGAAATATAATTTATAAGCAAAGTACGATTGAAAATACAACGTAAACTACAAAGCAAAACTAAATAGAAATTATTTTTCAAGAGGCTTATCTTGCCTTGAAAAAGAACATTCACAAAATATATTTTGCGAAAAAAAATTACACAGGCCATCCAAATTTTGTGGCCTAACCAATAGAAGCTGATTTTTATCGAATTTTGTCTGTAGAATACGAATTTGACATTGAAAATATTGTATTGGCTCTAGTTTTTAATTAATTCACGTTTCAATTCACAAAATACACATTTTTTGCATTTTTTTTGAATGAATGTACAACCCTACACCGGAACAGTATATCTGTCCGCATATCACCAAATTAAAGCTTAAATTACTTTTGACTATGTAAGGCAATTCAAGTCAAAATTAGTCTCTGTGGGGTTTTTTATGATCGCTGCTTACAAATCTGATATGAAATATAAAAATTACAAGTAGTAGACCAATTTTCAAAAATAATTTACGCCTTTTATGATATAAATGTGAAATTAAAAACAATTTCTGCCATATTGGATCCGCCATTTTGAATATTAAAATATAAATACAGAACAGTAAGCAGCGACCATAAAAACACCTAGAGAGACTAATTTTTATTTAAATTGACTTACATGGTCAAAAGTATACTGTTGTTTTCAATATGTTTATGGAACAGCGTATGTCTTCTTAGATATTATAGGTTAAAGGGTACAATAATTAATTTTTTGTTTTTGGTTATTAAATAGCAGTGTTTATGCTTTAATTTGGCCCTATGCAGACAGATTTACTGTTTCGGTTTATGATTTAACATTCATTCAAAAAATGTCAAAAATGTGTATTTCGCGTATTGAAACGTAAGTTGATTAAAAACTACCCGTGTAGAAATTTCGCTATGGCCCAGACCAGGGACAGATCGGGCTTTCCCTATTAGGGAAGGAAACACACGGCCCGATATGGCCCTGATCAGGAAATCCACATTTGAGTGTCGCCCCTATCTGACCCAGGTCGGGCCGTGTGTTTCATCCCTAATACGGCCGTAGTAGGGCAATTTCTACACGGGTAGAGCCAATCCAATATTTTCAAGGTCAGATACAGGACAAAATCCTGTAAGAATCGGCTGTAACATTTTAGGCAACATGCAGTTGATGAAATTTTGTCGGCCTGTGTTATGAATACAGTCTGCTTCTTATACCTACAGAGATCAACGTCACTTTCGAGTTGCAGAAAAAGCCACAACCATCTAGGGAGAACTCGAAAAAGTAATAAACGAGGAAATATTGAAAACCAGAGGAACATTTAAATATTAAATAAGAACTTATGAAACATCAATATTTTTTCCAAAATTAATTATTTTAATCGATAACTAGCGTCGTTGTCCTCGCTCGCTCGGAAGACATTATACTTGTTTATTTCCACTTATATAAATTTATTAAATAGCATCTCCATTGATAATGTATATATGGGTCAAACCATTATATTTCGAATAAAGTCGTTGCGGCCTAATTTTATAAAAAATTGATACTTTTAGAATTGATTCTGTATGATCTCTGAATAACGAAATGAAAAGAATTAAGGTAAAAGTCCCAATTATGGGACACTGTTTTAGCTAAACCAAATTTCTATGATAAATTTCTTGGAATCAAGAGTGTTAATATGAACAATTAGGGTATAAATTAAAAGATTTGTACACTGAAAAAAAGTGATGTTGAATCAAATAGCTCCATGCTATTGAATTTCCCGTTATTGATTCAATGACACATTTATTAATCGAATAGCAAATTGCTTAAAACGAAAAAATGAAACTATTTAAATGAAAAGTACGGTACTGTTAAATTAATGATATTTTCAGACTCAAAAAAATATAAAGTGTGTTTGAATGTGTATGTGTGTGTGTTTGTCGTTGGAAAAAATGAAAAAAATTATAAAGATGTGTATGTTAATGTGTAAAATTGAAAAAAAGATGTATATATGAAGTGTTGTGTTAAAGGTGTGAGAATTAATTATAGTATATAAAAAATATGTGAACAAAAATTTCCTTTTTTCAATTTATCGTTGGTATATCTTTAACTACATAAAAGAATTGACTTAACAGTATGGTGTTATTCAATCGATAGCAACAACTGAAAAAATTAAAAGTACAAATTTTTGAATCATAAAAATGATGTTTTTAAATTTAAAAACTGTAGTCGTTGACTCAAAAGCATATACTGTTAAATTAAAAAATTTTGATCGTTGATTCAAAAGGAATACCTTCAAAATAACATAGTATGCTGTCAATTTGAGAAATATGCTTTTGTTTCAATGAAAGTGATACTATCGAATCATTAGAATCGGTGCTTTCAAAACAACAGCATATACGTTTGGCAGCCCGTTATGACACTATTCAATGAATCAAACTCATATGTCATTGATTCAACAGCATTTTTTTCTCCGTGTAAAAGACAACCGGCCCGGTAGTAAGGTCGAACAATAACCGGTACCGGCACTGTGGTACCGAGCCGGTTAATAAAAGACAACCGGCCCGGTACTACTTTTTAATACCGTTTTTACACCGGCGATGAACTTTTTCCGGCATCAAAATTAGTACCGGCCCTGCACCGGCCCGGTTCCGGCATTCGATTTTAGATAGGGTACTGATCAGGGCCTCGACAGTTTTCCTCGTTTGAATAAAATGTAAATGAATTAAGTTTTTTAATTAGTTCCCATAATAAAATTATAAACAATTGAAAAAATTAATTAAACGGAGTAATTATACTACATTTTTAAGAATTTTTTTATCTTATGGGTTTGACCAGAAATTCTGGCCAAAACCCTAAGTGGGGTGTTCACTAGATATGAAATAGGGCTCTGATCAGGGCCACGGCAGTTTTCCTCGTTTTAAAGGCATGTAAATAAATTTAATTTTTTAAAATTAACTTTTTTAAAACAGTTATTAAAGTTAAAAAAACGTTTTCTTTTAAAACACTTTATAAAATAATTATGGTAATATATTTAAAAAACGAAAATACATATAATTTTTTTTCTTAAAGTACAATATTATAATAAGGTTTATTTATTAATAATAACAGCTAAATTATAAATAACGAATAATAATAGTTATTAAATAATTAATTATTATACATTTAATTAAAAATAAAAATTATGAATTTGAAAAATAATAATTAATAAACAATTAATAATAAATTATACTTAATGAATTTTAATAATTATTAATTTATAGGATGAAAACCACCAAACATACACGTTTGTCTGTTCTTTCCAAAGCCTTTCTTTCAGTGTATATAGGGAATTTATGTTTAACTGGTCCTTAATTCTTTAAAACAATTTAAATAATAATTTTTTATATAAGAATTTCAGAAACGACAGGTTTAATAAACATATAAATATGTGTAGCACCTGTCAATGTCTCAAATACATAGTGTCCTTATTTTTATAGCATATGCTATTGGCAGTCCGCTATAGCACCACTCATTGAAACGAAAGCATATGCTTTCATTTTTAAAAGCGCGCTTCTTTGGAGCAAACAACTTTTCATTTGATTCAAATTTACACGCATTTTCTTCAAATTTATCTATTTGATGTTTCAAATGAATAATGTCAAAGAAGCAATAAATTATTCTGTTGCTATATATAGATGAACTATAGAAACAATTTGTAGAATATCATTAATTTAACAGTACCGTACTTTTAATTTAAACAGTTTCATTTTTTCGTTTTAAGCAATATACTGTTCGATTAATAAATGTGTTATTGAATCAATAACGGGAAATTCAATAGCATGGAGCTATTTGATTCAACAGCACTTTTTTTTCAGTGTATAATAACTTTGTTTGTTTAAAATAATTTTGGTCAGGTTTTATCTGATTTATTATTATAAAATTTTTATAATCTAACAAGGTATTATATTATGTTCATTATTATACTAAGTTCCTGCAAGTTTTTTCTATAAAGCCGGTACCGGGCCGGTACCATGCCAGCGGTTTTTCTTTAGCCTTAGTCCCAACGTATAATGACATTAACAAATGTTATTATAATTATTAACTTTGACATTACATTATTCAAACTGTCTTTTAGAAAAGGTTTTTTCTATTAATTTTGAACATTTTGTAATTAGTCCTGGTGTCACACTTCATATATAAACTTTCAATTAACTTTTCATAAGCAGGTTTAGGTTAGCGGATGCGGCGTCGACTTTGCAGCCCGAGGGTCCTGAGTTCAATTCCTCATGTCTTCATATTTTTCGTTAATAATTAATAATAATTCATATGTTTCAGCATTCTATTTAGTGTTTACAATTAAATTAATTAATAAATAATATTGTTTAACGTTTAATATATGTAAAAATGTATAATAATAATAATTAATAATTTTTTTTACTATCGAGCCGGTGGTTTACCGTCACCGGGGCGGACATTTCCCGGGTTACACTGAAAGAAAAAATTCGCTGGTACAGCTAGAATTATGTCTAGTTTTTCTATAAGGAATAGGTAATAACCTGATACCGGCTACTGACATAAATTATAGGTAGTTCAGCTATACTGATCGGAGCGATACACATACATATGCCAACGTCAACACACCAATGTGTAACATAACCTATATGGATTGCTAGATCGAACCAAAACCACCAAACATACACGTTTGTCTGTTCTTTCCAAAGCCTTTCTTTCAGTGTATCATTGTTGACTGGACCGGTTCCGGGCCGGCGGTAATGCCGGTCTCACACCGGCATCGGCAAGTCCGCCCTTGGTACCGGCCCGGTACCAAGCCGGTCGTTGATTTCTGCCTGGGTTATTTTGAAAAATTGATCCAATTTGCCTGAAAATCTTTACTCGGGGTGTTTTCGGGGTTACTGATTACAAATCCGAGGTTCGTTTTTCAAAATTCAAAATGGCTACTTCAATGTGATAAAATCATGGAGCAAAATTGTAGGGGAGAATGGAGAGTTATGAAGCATGGGGAGTTGTGAAGCACGGCCATAGATCTCGCATAGTAATTGTTTTGATAGATGTCACTTACTCTGAATATTTTTTCACCTAATATCTTCGTTTTGTAAGTGGATTCATTCCGATAGCAGATATTTTGCATATCTTTCAAGACAATGTGTTCAACCTTTCATTTATAAAGTTTTTTTGAGTGTTCCATTTTGTAGAATTCTTACAAAATTCGCGAACAAATCAAAAAGATAAGTTCACCCATATAATACCCAGCAATGATTAGGTTCTCGAAATTCAAAAGGATTTATGCAAAATCTCAATAAAGAATATTTACCAAAAAATATAATTATTAGCGATTTTTAATAGTGCTTCACAACTCCCCATGATTTTTAAAAACTTGAAAAAGCAGCTTTTTAGCCCAACTGAAAAAAAATTGTTGATTTTATTTTATTTATAATGCAAATTCTTCAACCAGTAAGCATATTTGAAAACCCTCTAGAGATTCAAGTGGAGGAAATTTGAAAAAAAAATTCTTTTTGAAGTTACAACTCATAAACAAAGCGTGCTTCATAACTCCCCATTCTCCCCTATGGATTTGCTTGGAACTCACTGCTCATCAGTTTTTAGCCTTTCTGATTAAAAATCTCAATTTACATTATCAAAATTGAAAATTAAGGTCATACCCAATAAATTGAGAATCAATTTTAATTAAAATTTAAATTATATTATTTCTAGCCAATCCGCCTATTTTTAGTAATTTTGAACCGCCATTTTGAATTTTGAAAAACGGACCGCGGATTTGTAATCAGCGACCCCGAAAACCCCCGAGTAACAATTTTCAAGAGAATCCGATCAGTTTAAAAAAATTGTTCTCCATATTGGATACGCCATTTTGAATTTTAAAAAACCGACCTTAGATTCGTAATCAGCGATCCCTAAAACCTTAGAATACCAAGTTTCATAAAAAATAAAAAAATAAAAATTTACAACACACTTTTGGCCAAAACAGTGGAAATCTTGTCGACAGCCGGGTTAATATGAAAAAATTAATGTTTTTTATTTATTTATTATTAAATTCTAATAACCGTATCAACATTAAACTACTTCACAATATTATTTATTCAATATTATGAATATTGTTAACATTCATATACTTACATTATTTACATATTACACGGTGGTCTTGAATCAACTTTGAATAAAAAGTCTTTGCACATCCCTTTTTTTTTGCTGATTTGGGATATATGCGTTCTAAATAATGTGTAAAAAATTTATAGCCCATAACTTGTCGAGCAGTTTTTGAGAAAACTCACTTTGAAAAAAATCATCAGTTTTTTATTTAAAATATTACATATTTGTATCAAAATATGAATTTAAGCATAATATTAATTAAAATAGGGCCAGTTGGGGTAAATCCGGACAAAATACCTATTTTTCACAAATGACGTAAGTTTTTTTATAATAAAAGGCAATTCTTTCGTTTTATACTGCATTAATTTCTTTCTTGAGTTCCATAGATTAATTTTTTATTACATTCTCATCAAAAATGAGAAAGTATTGGATTTGTGCGATTTTGAGAAATTTCTAATTTTCATAAATCTTTACGTTTCATGACCCCCTGATTACAAAAAAATGGTTTTTAGAGAAGTGTCTGTCTGTCTGTCTGTCTGTCTGTAGAAATTTTTGTCTCGACGATAACTCGAGTAAATTTTTATGAATCGACTTGCAATTTGGGGGATTTTTTTAGTCCATAAAAATGAAGCTCGAGTTCGTTGGGCAGCCCATTTCGTCAAAAAACAACAAAAATAAAAAATTTTGAAATTTTCAAAATTTTGTTTTTTTGACATTTTTCAAAAAAATATTTTTTTTTATTTTTTTTCTTAAATTTTGAACAGAAACAAACAACTTTTCCTTTCGACACTTTTTTGTACAACAAAAAACAAAAAAGTTATGAATTTTTGAAAAATTTTGAAATTTTCAAAATTTTGTTTTTTTACATTTTTCAAAAAAAAAAATTTTTTTATTTTTTTTCTGAAATTTGGCACAAAAACAAACAACTTTTCCTTTAATCACTTTTTTGTACAACAAAAAACAAAAAAGTTATGAATTTTTTTTGTCAAAAAAGTGCAAAAAATAGAAATTTATAGTGAGTGAAGCATTAGCTGAAACATGAATAAACATTAAAAACATATAAAAACTTTATGTTTTTTTTTTAGATGACAAATTTAGGTAAATATAAGAAATTATAAACCAAAAAGAACTCAAAATATTCAGAAATTTTGCTCTTTTTTAATTTTTTCCGTGAAATTTGTTTTTTACATTCTGTCACGTCATCGCGACGTATTGTTTTGATATTTGTAAAGTTAGAATCTGAATCCTCACTTTTTCTTGTAAACCAAACAAATCAATTGAAATGTGTGTCGTCTTGGACAGACTTTTCTTTATATGGTCATCCACGATTATCACCCTTCTATAAGGTTACTGAACTGTCTAAAACAGTGACGAATCAACGCGTTATTATTGATCAGAATGATGTCTTTGTCTAAGTAGCAGATGCCGAAAATTGGTCATCTGCACATTGTCAATCTTTCTATTGGTTCCCCACTTAAATGTAATAAAAATTTAACTACCTTAACCCAAAGGTAATAAATGTGGGTGGTATGTTCCCTTGTGAAGAAAGCATATAAAAGGGGCCACCCTTGACGAATTCGTCAGTCCAGGAAACGCCGTCAACTTAACTAGTCCAGAAGTCATCCTCAAATCAGCAAGTCGCGTTCTTCGTGTCTGTCGCGATTCCGCGACCAAGTTAACAAGTTATATACTACCCCTAAGCGTATTCTTCGTGCCAATCCAAAATCTCTTCAAGTACCAAATACATTCTTCAAGTCTTACTCAAGTTATTCAAGAAGAATTTTATCAAGGAGATAATTTCTATTGCGAGGCACATTACTGAAGATTGCATTATTTCGACTTCAATGTCAAATCAATTATTTGACACCTGGACTCCGGACCTTTCATTTTGACTGGCCCGAAAACAATTCAAAGGAAATCTACTGCATATTCAGTTTTCGCTAGACAACGTCATTTCTTCAACCTTACACTGACGGAGGTATCACCTGTTGGGTCTACGACTCTAATAATAATTTTAAAAGGTAAGTTACTAATACTTCAAAATCTTGTCCCTTTCAAATTCTCGATTGATCCCACAAAGTAATAATTTGTTACAGTATCCCTGAAGACATCTGGATCTACTCTTTCTCTTGATTCTAATTGTAAAGGATTCAAATAAATAACTTTAATAATTTAACTTCAATTAAGCAGTTACTCATTCTTAAAACCTGTCCCTTAATATCAGAGTTTACTGCTCTGTGAATAAATCAGGTTGAATCACCGATGCCGGCCAAATTAAATATGTAAATTATGATTATGTTTAGTTTCATTTCTTGAGACGTAACATAACCATTAATTTTTGGTGCATCGGCCGTTTTGAATCATAAGATTGAGTAATTGAAAAATTAATTTTTGATGCATTGTCACTGTGAACGATAATATAAAGTAACTGTAGAATATTGTGAAAAATAAAAAATAACTTTTATAATTCTTGATATATTTCTTTAAAAAAAGAGAGAGAAAGAGAAACAGGTACATCCAGAAGTTTAATTAATGTTTTCATATTAAATGTTAAAAAAAATAATATATCGAAATCACAAAATACACTTTTTACTCTAATTAAATCAAAATTATCATATTTCTAAAATTTTTAAAAACAAAAACATGTTACCAAATAATCAACAAGTGTCCCTTCGCGATGCACTCGAATTAGTGCCAATTTTCAATGGATCAAATATTCCATTGTCAGTTTTTATAGACGGTTGTAATGAAGCAAGACAGATGTTACCCGCATTACCCCAAGTTGAAGAAAATTTAGTAAAATTAATTCGGTCAAAATTAATAGGCGAAGCAAGGAAATCAATGTCATGGAGTAGTTATAGTACAATCACAGACCTCGTTAGTCATTTGAAAAAACTCTATTTACCTAACAAAAGTATTTATCAATTACAAGGAGAGTTAGGCAATATTTTTATGTGGGAAAGCGAATCAGTAATATCTTATGCTAATAGAATCAAAGATTTATCAGATCAAATTTATGATGCGCATAGGTTAAAAAATAACGGCATTTTAGACAAAGCAGCAATGGAAAGTTTAGAACGAGATGTAGTTTCATGTTTTCGTCGTGGTTTACCACCAGAATTAGATATTCGCGTTGGAGATTGTTTAATTTTAAAAGAAGCAACAAATAGAGCTCTTGAAGCTGAAAGAAAATTAAAAGTGGTTGCTGAGCTTAGAAAAGAAAATTCTTGTAGACAAAATCAAAGTAGAATCAATTTTACTAAAGAAGAAATAATAGTGTGTGAAAACTGTGGAATTAATGGTCATACTAAACACAGTTGTCGTAGGTCAGAACAAAATCAATACCAAACGCAGTATAAAACTCAACGCTTCGTATCTCCTCAAGAATGGAGAGAACCAATCGATTTTACAAGAAGAGGGAACTCCCTTTCATTTAGACGACCATGGGAACACACTCAACACCCGCATTTTTCTAAATCACCCCAAAATGACTTTAGAAACCAGCAATTTCAAAACAAACATAATTTTCCAAATGAAAATAATTTTGAACAATTTAAAAATCGAAATATTTGTAATTATTGTAAAAGAATAGGACACAATATTAATGAATGTAGACGCAGAGAATATAATAATCAGTATTATCAAAATCAACATTCTCGACCACATACCCATGTGAATCAGGGAAACGAATAAAGCCATCCCAAAACAGGTGCGCTGGGACAGGCAGTAATGGAATAAAAATTCCTAATAAAAAAGCATCTACTGATTTAGAAGTGATTCAAATTAATTCTACTAAAGGAAGTGTTATACCATCTATTTTTATTCAAAATTGTTTAAAACCACTTCATTTAATGATTGATACCGGTGCAGGAATAAATCTTTTAAAAGAAAAAATGCTTGATTCCTCAATGACAGTTAATACACTTAAAAAATTGCAACTTACAGGAATTAATCAACATCCAGTTTATACAATTGGTCAGATAAAAATAAAAATTTTTGAGTACCCAACTATTTTTAATATCATACCTAACGAAGTTCCTATAGAAGAAGATGGAGTTTTAGGCTCAGAATTTTTTACTGATAACAATGTTAAAATTAATTATGCAGAAAAATGTTTAGAGGTTAAAAATAAAATTTACCCTTTTGCATCAAACGATTTTATAATTTTACCACCTCGATCAATATCAGACATATTTCTATTTGTTGAGAATACTGATTTGAAAGATGGTTACATCCCTCTTTTAGACACCGAACCAGGAATTTACATAGGAAACGCTTTAGTCACGAATAATAATGGTAAAGCATATGTCAAAGCAGCAAACACATTATCTAATTCTGTAAAGATAAAAGTCCCAAAAGTAATTTTAGAAGAATGTCAAATATTTCAAAATCTTGAAAAATCAAATGATACTAAACAGAATAAATTGAACATTGAAAATAGCACAGCAGAAAAAATATTAGATAATTTCATGTATTCACAAAATTCAGAATTTGGATTTTATACATTAACAGGTAAAGAAAGAATTGAACAGATATTAGATTCACTTCGATTAGATCATTTAAACCCAGAAGAATTAAAACACGTAGAAACATTAATAACAGAATACGCGGAAACTTTTTATTTACCTGGTGAATATCTTACATCTACTAATGTTCTCCAACACAATATTCCTACTAAAGACGAGGAACCAGTATTCACACGTCAATATCGATTTCCACCTGTGCATAAAGAAGAACTTTTAAAACAAACAAGTGAACTCTTAAAAAATAAAATTATTAAACCTTCTCAATCGCCGTATAATACTCCAGTTTGGATTGTGCCAAAGAAAGCTGACTCTTTAGGAAATAAAAAATGGCGGATGGTACTCGATTTTCGCAAATTAAATGAAAAAACAATTACTGACTTTTTTCCATTGCCAAATGTTAATGAGGTACTTGAAACTCTTGGAAATGCCCAATATTTTTCTGTCTTCGACTTAGCTTCAGGCTTTCATCAAATAAAAATGAATCCAAAAGATTCACACAAAACTGCCTTTTCAACACCTTATGGTCACTATGAGTTTGACCGTATGCCATTCGGACTGAAAAATGCCCCAAGTTGTTTTCAAAGATTAATGAATTCTTGTCTGTCAGGTCTTATTGGTACTGAATTATTTGTCTATTTAGATGACGTAGTAATTTTTGCAAATTCTTTAGAAGAACATCAAGAAAAATTTAAGAATTTTATGAATCGATTGGAAGTAGCTAATTTAAAATTGCAACCAGATAAATGCGAATTTCTCAGACCTGAAGTAGTTTACTTAGGTCATATTATTGATAAGGATGGAGTTAGACCAGATCCAAAGAAAATAAGTGCAGTTAAAAATTTTCCAACTCCTAAAAATGTTAAAAATATAAAACAATTTTTAGGCTTAGCAGGATACTACAGACGTTTTATTGCAAATTTCTCTAAAAAATCAGGACCCTTAACGCAATTATTAAAGAAAAATGTGATTTTTAAATGGAGCGAAAAACAACAAGAAGCTTTCGAAAAATTAAAAGAAGAACTTTGTGAAGAACCTTTATTGCAAAGACCAGATTTTGATCAACCCTTTATTCTAACTACCGACGCATCAGGTTTTGCTATTGGTGGAATTTTATCTCAAGGCGAAATTGGAAAAGATAAACCTATTGCTTACGCATCAAGATCTCTAAACGAACATGAAGTCAAATACGATACTTATAATAAAGAAGCTCTCGCGATTGTGTATTGTGTTCTACATTTTAGACATTTTCTTTACGGAAGAAAATTTAAAATTGTGACTGACCATAAACCTCTATTATGGTTTCAAAATTCAAGCGATCCTTGCTCTCGTGTAACAAGATGGAAACTTAAATTAGCAGAATACGATTTTGACATGGTATATAAAGCAGGGAAAATGAATGTTAATGCGGATGCACTATCTCGAAACCCAGTAAAAATTGTCAAAAGTGTCCAAAACGAAATTCAAGTATACAAAGAAGAAGACGATGAAGAAGAAGATTATTATGACGAAGAAGATGATGACGAGTATTATGAAGATAAATATGTTAAAAGTAATTATAATGATGAAAATAATAATGATAATTTATTTAGTGATGAAGAAAATTACTATGAAGAAATTGAAGAAGAATTAAATGATATAATAAATGTGAACACAGTGTCTGCGGTCAGAGAATTGAATCTTATTAAAAAAATAATTAATGTGATTTCTGATACTACGAAAAATAAAGAAATTAAAAATATTTGTGAAAATTTTAGTGCGGTGAAATTACCAGTGAAAAGTGAAAAATTCAATGTTGTTACCAGAGGCAAATCAAAGAAAATTAGTCAAGAAATTATAAATTCTAATTCGAGAAATATTAAAGAAAATTTGAAAAATTCTAAATCGAAAACTTTGAATCAAGTAGGTGAAAATACGCGAAATTTACAAAATCAGAAAAATCTACTAAATCAATTTGAAGAAGGTGAGGAAAAATTACGAAATCCAGTTCAAGATAAAGTGCGAAATTCAGTGTCAAAAAGCGTAACAAATTTACGAAGTGTTAAACGAAATCTACTAAATCAAAAATTAATTCGAAATCAAGTTCAAGAAAGAGTGCAAAACGAAGAAAAATTAAGAAGTCAAATTAAAAAAGAAGTGAAGAATTCTAAGAATCAAAAATCTAGTTCAGTTCAAGAAAATGTTCGAAATCTACGAAATCGTGAAAAATTACGAAGAATAAATTATAATGAAGATATTAATGAAGATATGCCTAAAAGAAAAAGAGGCAGACCGCGTAAAAATGATATTGAAAATAATCAAAAGAAAAGAAGTAATTCAAGTGATAATTCGCAAAGTGAAAAAATGTATAAGAAAACGAAGAGAAATATTGAAGATAACGACAGTGAATCAAGTGAAAGTGATATAGAATTTGTATATTACGATAATATTAATCAATCAAAAAATGATACTAGTTCCGGTGAAGAATTTAGTGACGATAGTTTCGATGATTACAATGAAATTGAAAATATAGGAGAAAATAATGGATTAGGGGAAATTGTAAATACAGAGAATATTGATTTTTCTATGAAAAGACGGTTCTCGGACGAAGAGAAACGTCCACCGCCCGAACCCCCTCCTGAGTTTCCTTGTGGTTCCCTTCTAAACGCACAACATATAAGTGACACAGAAAATTTAACAAGTGGACCCTTACATAGCAATGTAGTTGAGTGTAAGGACCAGTTAAGAATGCGAAAGGATAATTATGCATATTTTTTATCCACAAGAGGCATCCCTATGGACAATGGTTCTTCTAGTTTATTTAAACAAAATGAACTTCCACAATTTAAAAATCTTTTACTAAACGAAGCTAAAGAAATTAAAAAAGGAAATAATTATTTACACATTGCATTACCAATTACCTCTGATTCAAGCGAAAGTATTACTCAAATAACAAATAACATTAAATTAACAATCCAATCATTTAAAAATTTAACTGAAAAACTTAAATTACGATCGGTTAGTATTGCAAAAACAGCTGTCATAAATCATGTTAATTGGAAAGAAATTGAATTAATTTTAAAAGAAACGTTTCAGAATTCTAGTACTACAATAATAATTTGTAAAGGTTATGTGCAATATGCGTCAAAAGAACAGAGACAAATTTTGATTGAAGAAGCGCATTCTTCTGCTTTAGGTGGTCACAAAGGTGTGACTAAAACGTACAACAGAATTAGGCAAAAGTATTTTTGGGAAAATATGAAACTTGATATTCAGAAATATATACAAATCTGTTTGCAATGTCAATTAAAGAAATTAGTTCGCGTAAAGACTAAAAATCCAATGATCATTACCGACACCCCCGGAAGTGCATTTGAGAAAATTTCAATGGATATTGTAGGACCTCTACCAGCAACTGAAAGTGGTAACGAATGTATTTTAACTATACAAGATTGCTTAACAAAATACTCGGTCGCAGTGCCTTTACCAAATCAACAAGCTAGTACAATCGCAGATGCATTTGTCAAAAAATTTATTTGCATATTCGGATCCCCTAAAGGTGTTTTAACAGATCAAGGAACAAATTTTTTAAGCAATTTAATGAAACGACTTGCAAAACGTTTTCGTATTCGTCAATTTAAAACAACGTCTTTTCATCCACAATCTAACGGTTCATTAGAAAGATCTCATCATGTATTAGCAGAATATCTTAAACAATTCATTAATAAAAATACTCAATGGGATGATTTACTCGAATTAGCTATGTTCTCTTACAATACGAGTGTTCATGAAGGAACTAAATGTACTCCATACGAGTTAGTTTTTGGAAGATTACCTCGATTACCGTCAAGTTTACCTTTGCAGCAAGAAGAAAAATTAGAAACATATGATGATTATCTTATGAATTTAGTGACAAAGTTACATGACATTCAGGCTCTTGCACGAAATAACTTAATTCATTCTAAAGAAAAATCA
The DNA here is from genome assembly GCA_032872475.1 of Leptopilina myrica (nomen nudum). Classification (NCBI taxonomy): domain Eukaryota; kingdom Metazoa; phylum Arthropoda; class Insecta; order Hymenoptera; family Figitidae; genus Leptopilina; species Leptopilina myrica (nomen nudum). The sequence continues at coordinate 33,508,447 of CM065464.1, read as the reverse complement.
AAAACCTATTATGATCGAAAAACTAACCCTCAAAATTTTAAAGTGGGAGATAGCGTATTTTTACTTCAAGGTCCTAAACCAAAGAAACTAGGAAACCAATACACAGGCCCACACGAGGTTCTAGAAATTTTATCTAAGGGAAATATTAAAATAAAAATAAATAAAACCCCTAAAATTGTACACATTAACAGACTTCGTTTGTCTCATATTAACCATACCAACACATTGTAGTTAACATAATTCCTCTTTCTGTCACAACAAAACACACAAAGTTCTATTGAATTAAAAATTAAACGTTGTTAAATCATTGAATAAAATCTAATATAGTTCTGCTTTGTTTCAGGAACATCGTAGAAGCGATATATAATCTTCATTTTTTTATACTAATGTCTATTTATCTTTTCAGGAAATTCTATAAAAATAAATAATAGTTTAACCTTCTTTTTTTACATAAAAAAAAATAATTAAATTTTTCTGAAAATTGTTAACAAACTAAAATTGTAATGTATCAATATTATAAAATTGAAAAATAACTATTTAAATATTGTATTTTTATTAAAAAGAAAATAAAGAGAAAATCAACTTTATAATATTAATTAAAAGTAAAATTACATAAATTTACAAACAAAATAAAATAACTTCGTCTTTTAAAAAAAAACAGATTTCTCTATAAATTTTTAAACACATCTGTTACTATAAAAATGAAATTTCTATGTAAACTATTAAAAAAATGTTATAATTTTATTCCAAACATAGAAAGAATACTAAAAATTCTTTTTCGTATTCTTTCTTTGAGGGAAGGGAAGGGTGACTACAAATGTGAAAGAAAAAGAATACTGAAAGAAATTAAATCTCTAAATAATAATTAAATAAAATTTTTTTTTTTCTAATATATGACTTGAGATTATAACTATTTTAAATATATATTTTTTTCAAAACCAAAAGCAAAATATAAAAAACCCAATCTATTTTCATAAAAATTAACTTAACAAATTAATATTATTCGAAAAAGAAAAAATTCTAAGCAATGAAAATAAATCTTTACGCGAATTAACATAAAAGTCTTCAAATTATAAAATTAAAAGTTTTAAACTTTGAATGCAAGTATGATTCAAAATTTGTACTAAGCCTTCTGACAACAAAATGTTATGCAATGAATGTATAAGTGATTCTAAAACTAAAATAACAAATCAGTAATGTATAACTTTTAAAATCTTTTGAAATTTTAACAATGTGAAATAATTAAATCATCTTTAGAAGTCTAATATCTGAATATATGTGTACGTGTGTATTTATGAATCAAAACTATTCTAAAGCAATTGTATTTGTTAAACAATGTACTAATTAGTCTTGCTAAATCTTGTATGTGTATGAGTCCAGTTTTTAATGAAAACTCTCTTAAATCATAAAAGAAATACTTTTGTACTAACGAGATATATTAAACAAATGTACTAGTTAAATTGTATATGAGTATACATGCCTTTACTAAATCAGAACTTTAATTCATTAAACAAAATACTTGTAGTAATCAGATTTGCTAAAAAAAAAATTTGTTGTTTCTAATATGTAATTAAAATCTTGTATGCGAATGTGTGTGCTTTTTAATCAAATTACTCTAAATCTTGTGTAAAACATTTTTGAACAAATTTTGTAATATTTTAAAAATGTGTATGTCTAACAGCCTTACTAAACAATTGTACTATTTAACATTTATATTAGAAGTTTGTATGTTATAACTAAATAATTAATCCAAATTATATCTCAAACATATTTATCAAAATCTTGTTCTACGCCAAAATCAATTGTGAATCTATATGTGACACTACCCTTTAAGTAATAACTTTGATTGTACTACGAATTCGAATTCAGAAATTGTTCAATTGCATTTTCCAATTTCCGAATTTTAAAGGGGGGAGGTGTCACGTCATCGCGACGTATTGTTTTGATATTTGTAAAGTTAGAATCTGAATCCTCACTTTTTCTTGTAAACCAAACAAATCAATTGAAATGTGTGTCGTCTTGGACAGACTTTTCTTTATATGGTCATCCACGATTATCACCCTTCTATAAGGTTACTGAACTGTCTAAAACAGTGACGAATCAACGCGTTATTATTGATCAGAATGATGTCTTTGTCTAAGTAGCAGATGCCGAAAATTGGTCATCTGCACATTGTCAATCTTTCTATTGGTTCCCCACTTAAATGTAATAAAAATTTAACTACCTTAACCCAAAGGTAATAAATGTGGGTGGTATGTTCCCTTGTGAAGAAAGCATATAAAAGGGGCCACCCTTGACGAATTCGTCAGTCCAGGAAACGCCGTCAACTTAACTAGTCCAGAAGTCATCCTCAAATCAGCAAGTCGCGTTCTTCGTGTCTGTCGCGATTCCGCGACCAAGTTAACAAGTTATATACTACCCCTAAGCGTATTCTTCGTGCCAATCCAAAATCTCTTCAAGTACCAAATACATTCTTCAAGTCTTACTCAAGTTATTCAAGAAGAATTTTATCAAGGAGATAATTTCTATTGCGAGGCACATTACTGAAGATTGCATTATTTCGACTTCAATGTCAAATCAATTATTTGACACCTGGACTCCGGACCTTTCATTTTGACTGGCCCGAAAACAATTCAAAGGAAATCTACTGCATATTCAGTTTTCGCTAGACAACGTCATTTCTTCAACCTTACACTGACGGAGGTATCACCTGTTGGGTCTACGACTCTAATAATAATTTTAAAAGGTAAGTTACTAATACTTCAAAATCTTGTCCCTTTCAAATTCTCGATTGATCCCACAAAGTAATAATTTGTTACAGTATCCCTGAAGACATCTGGATCTACTCTTTCTCTTGATTCTAATTGTAAAGGATTCAAATAAATAACTTTAATAATTTAACTTCAATTAAGCAGTTACTCATTCTTAAAACCTGTCCCTTAATATCAGAGTTTACTGCTCTGTGAATAAATCAGGTTGAATCACCGATGCCGGCCAAATTAAATATGTAAATTATGATTATGTTTAGTTTCATTTCTTGAGACGTAACAATTCTCATCAAAAATGAGAAAGTATTGGATTTGTGCGATTTTGAGAAATTTCTAATTTTCATAAATCTTTACGTTTCATGACCCCCTGATTACAAAAAAATGGTTTTTAGAGAAGTGTCTGTCTGTCAGTCTGTCTGTCTGTCTGTCTGTCTGTCTGTAGAAATTTTTGTCTCGACGATAACTCGAGTAAATTTTTATGAATCGACTTGCAATTTGGGGGATTTTTTTAGTCCATAAAAATGAAGCTCGAGTTCGTTGGGCAGCCCATTTCGTCAAAAAACAACAAAAATAAAAAATTTTGAAATTTTCAAAATTTTGTTTTTTTGACATTTTTCAAAAAAATATTTTTTTTTATTTTTTTTCTTAAATTTTGAACAGAAACAAACAACTTTTCCTTTCGACACTTTTTTGTATTTTTTTTTTTTTTTTTTAAGTTTTTGGGCCAGACTTTTTTTTATAAGTTTTTGGGCCAGACATTTTTTTTATTTTATAAGGCTTAGAGTTTTTATTTTTGAATCAAATTATTTTTTTAACTTTTTAACTTGATTTAAATGTATCCTTGTTGATGTTAAGCAGACAAATTTTGTTGAATTTAAAATTTTTTTTGAATTTTTGAAAATGGTATATCTCTATGGAAAATTAATGAAATTTAATGAAATTTTCAGGGAATGCTTATTGTTTACAGACAATTAAAGAAAATATTTAAAAAAAAAAATAAATTTTTAATATACAATTTCATAAAAAGTGCCATTTTTTTAATAATATTAATTCGATTCGTACTGAGTAAAACAAGCCATCATTTATTATAATCGGTCTAGTCGTTTTCTGTCAATCCTGCCCACGAGTTAGTAAATTTCGTAAAAAGTGAAATTCGAGAAAACGCGCTTTAACTGTCGCGCTACCGACGGGCCACCCGGCAGGTGGCCATGCAATTATTAATGTTATAAATCTGCTCGAATTTTGCATAAAAAATCGCGATTTTAAGTCACTGAACAAAATTTTATCTACTTTCAAAAAATAAAAAAATTATTTTTTTTTTACATTTCCTCTAGTTTATTTATAACAATTCAACAATTGGTTGTAACCTTCAATGTTTTTTAACTTAACTTTTTACACTTGACAAAAATCAACGAAAAACATGAAAAATAATTTAGATTGGCCTCTAAAACTTTAGGTACATATTCTTGGATGTATTTTCTAAAGATTTAAGCAACAAAAAAAATAGATTTTTTTGTTACCATGTAAAGTAGGCTCCCCCCTTAAATAGTAAATTTCCCCTATCGATTGCGTAGCCGAGAGGCTTAATGCTTAATGTAAAAGCGTGCGATTTATAATTATGCGTATATTTAGTTTGTATGGTTAGGTAGGTGTTTCAATCCCGTATGATTGTAAGATTTTCCGATATGTTTAAGTTGTTAATTGTAAGTATGAAGATGTGGGAAGAATAAAACTTGTGAATTAATGAATATGAATATATGAAGAGTGCATTTAACATATTTTTCTTTTTTTTTAATGATTGGTTATTGTTTTTTTTATATAAAATTGACGATGTGAATAAAAGGAATTATTCATTTCGCGTCGTGTCGGCCATTTGTTTTCGCAGGTTCCGCGCCTGCGTTTCTTTATTGTGAAAATTTCGAAGTAGGGGACTGAGTCCAGTTTCTCTACTATGCACACTGCAGCTCACCTTATAATCTTCGCCTATGTTTCAATGCTCTTTACAGTGACATTTGGAACTAAGGCCCTCTATACACTATACGCAATACCCTAAGATGCTTGATGGAAATAAATTAATGTACTTTTACTGGACTGAGTCCAGTTTTTTCAATATTGACTCCCAGTTTTTCAAACTCTATTTTTCTTAGTGTGGAAACAAGGTGTATTTTCCACTTTACCATCGCTAATTCATGATTTAACCTGACAAGCTTTTTTCTTTTTGGTCACTCTTATTTTATTAAGTCTTGATTTAGGTAGTTTTCTTAACTTCTCTTATTTTTCTTTTCTTTTGCTTCATTTGTGTACCCACTGTCTTTGCCTCACTCTCCCCTACCCCATCTTGCCCGCACCTACGAAAAAATTCAACAAAAAATAAAAACATATGCTTCCCTTCTTCTGTAACCCTTGTCAGTTAGAAAAAATTGTATGTACATCATTAACTGTTATTATTAAATAATTAACATCTCCTAAAAAAAGTGAAAAAATCACAAGAAAATCGTCGAAAACAGTTTTTTAGTAAAACAGATAAAAGATGGTTCATCTGAAAGTGACACTTTTAACCTAAAGTTTTTTAATTTATTGTTTTAATAATTAATCATTTTTCTTCTTTTTATAGATAAAATGTGAATAGGAAAATTAAACGTAAAATTCTCAGCTCTATTTTAATGTGCATTAAAATTTTGTTTAGGATGTTTTTAATGTATAAAATGTCAGTAATAATTGTGAAGTAATTTTAACCTAAAACTGAAGACAAAGTTTAAACATTTTTATCAAAAATAAAAGTGGGGGTCTAAAAATTTTTTAAATATACATGATGATAGGAAAAACATTGTACTTTCTAACACTATTTCAAAACAATTTCTGAGAGTTTGAAAAAAACCATGAAAAATTATTTTTTTTATAGAAGTCCTATTTGAGACATGTTAAAAAGGCTTCGGAGATTAAAGTAATTTAGTTATTACATACATTCAGTTAAATAAAATTATTTAATTTTCTTTTTAAAATGATAACTAAGTGCTAAATTTTTACTATGGAAATTGATAATAACTAGATCCAGAGAAATGGTATATTTGTCTCAGAACCAACTAGACTTTTTATTTGTTTTAAGTAAACTTTATTTAGTTTAAATAAAATTTTATTTAACTCAAATATATGTTTTATTTATGTCAAATATAAATTTTGTTTAAAACAAATAAAAAGTCTAGTTGGTTCTGAGACAAATATACGTTTATTTAAGTCAAATAAAATATATTTGGTTTAAATAATAATTTTCTCTGGGTGTATTAAAGAGTAGATTTTGTAAAATTAATCTAGACATCAAAAATGTCACTTTCAAAAGAATCATCCACATTGTAAAAATTAAATTTTATTTAAAAAATTAAAAAATGTTATTGTAATTTATTTTATAGAATTTATTTTATATTTTTATTTAAAGCTACGTGTGAAAACAAAAATTTTCATTATAAGAGCGTCCAATTTTATCAATTTTTGGCAGAATTATGAATATTTGAAAAAAATATATATGTAAAAAACGTGATATTTCAAAAATCTGTATCTTTTAAGTCGCTTTATGAATTTTTTTTTTAAAATCATGGTAGCTTGTTCCAATGAGCACTGAAAGAAAAAAATATTTGAAAAAAATTTAAGATACAAAAGCAAAATGATTTTCGACTTAGCGTGGAATGCCCCATATATATTAATAATAAATTACGAAATTTTTTTCAATTTTTTGGACAGGTTTCTCGGAAAATTGGACACTGTATTTGTTAAAAAATTAATATTTTATATTAAATAAAATATAAAGGTAACTTGTAAGCTTACAGTTACACTGGAAAAAATGATACTGTCGACTCTAACATACGAGGATGGTTAGGAAGTATAGCTGAAACAGCAATACTGTATAGCTGTTCCATATTCACTAATATAATATGTGAGAATTACACTGAAAGAAATGATTCCGGTATGTTAGGAATTTGGTTATGTTTAAGAATTTCTGTCAAGTTTTGAGAAACCGAATGTTGATTTAGAAATTTGCGTCTAGTTCTAATGGTATGGTTGAAACACCCTAACTGTTGGGCTGTTTCTATTCCAGCAATACTATATGGGTAATATAACCTAAATTATGCCTGTACCTTCTATGTTTTTCTTTCAGTGTAGCCATATTTATGTCAATATCAAAAATATATTTTGTTCAGTGTGGCATACATTAATCTTACAAGAAGATTAAAATAAGCTAATACTGTAAGTACAAAATAAGGTCAGAGTGAGCCTTCTACCGAAACTTATCTAAGTAATCTTACTATGATTTTACTAACAATAAGATGGGGAAATATTATTTACTGACGAACTTCACAAATATCGCCAGTATGCTAAAAAAGCTTATACCAAGAGAATGTGCTATGTAGAATCTGTTTAAGAATATTTTACATATTTTTTAGAAAAAAAATTAATTCTTAAAGTCGATTTTCACCTAATATTAATTTTTGATTTTTATAGTATATATTAAAAAAAAGAGTAAGACCGAGTAAGATTTTTCTAAACAAAAAAATAGTAAAAAAATTTTTATTTTGTTTTCGTTAAGAATTTTAATTAAAAATAAATAATAAGATCAATAAATAATTATAATCAATTAATTAAATTAATTTTTTTAATGAGGTAATATTATACTAATAATTTATTAAATATAAGTTTATTTAAAAGATTTACAATCAAAATAAAAAATCTTACAATAACTTAATAGAAGAAATAAATGAATTATTATTTAATTGATATGGCTTATTTTCCAGAAGTATAGATAAACTTATTGTCAGTAAATAAAAAATACACATTTTGATATGTTTCGAAATGACATAGTGTACTTGTAAATTTTGAAGGATGACGTCAAAATAGCAAAAATCAAACTAAATTTAAATTATTTTTAAAACTTACATTTTTAGAAGTTTCCTTATAAGGATATTCAGGAAATATAAATGTTTTTGCTTCTTGTAAGTTACAAAATTGTAGAGCGACCAGAACAAATCCAAGTACGTTCACCCTGTCAGGCGCCATTTTCACTATCCCCAATCAATATTCTTCATACTATAATTATTACCTTTTCATTTACCATATAACGAAAAAAAATTTTAAATCCGACTTACTTAATTTAGAATTAAAAGATTAATTATTTTTATTTAATATATTGCATGTAGAATGCAGCGATATTGTCAATATTGATATTATATTATTCTTGTAAGTTTAGGATTTGATTAGAAATACTTTTAAAGTTTTTAAGGTTTAATTCTATAAACCCAATTTATCAAAAACCTAATTAAGACTATAGTAAATAAAATTAAAAAATATGTCAAATAAATATGAATTTAAAATTTCTCGATGATAAGATAGGAAGACTACTTTATCGTATTGGTTAACTTTAAAGATTAAAGTGTAAAGAAAATTCTAGCTGCGAAGAAACACGACTGCTAATGCAGAGAAAATAACATTTCTTGAAAACATTGTACTCTTTTTCTTATCTAAGTCTTAATATATTTTTGAGAATTTACGAATATAATTTTTCTAATTTGAATTTCTTTCTATCTACGTACAATATTTACAAACTGTAGTAAATCCAGAAAGATCCAGAAAGATACTATATAGTCGTTTGTAAATAATAATCAAAGAAATATAATGAAATAACTTATTAAAAGGCATACACTACCGAATTCATACACGGAGAGACCGAGATTACTAATTTTTGTATAAAACCACACTAGAATTTACTATTTTCACATTGCAACCACCGGAAATAAGGGGACTTTTTGTATTTTTTACTATTTTCTACACTAAGTCACTAATCCCGACAAATGTTCACCAAATTAGCAAAGTTTCTTACTATTTCGTCCAATAGTTCCAAACAACTGTAGTAAACTCAGAAGTATTGTGTACGTAAAATTACTACAGTCGTTTGTAAATGCAGAAAGAAAGAGTGAAAGAAAAAATACGGATTTTTGTCGCCGGTTTCCCGTCAATTCTTGACTAATGGAGGTAAACTGGAAGGATTTATACATACACAGACACACACACACACACTTATATATTTGTTGGATAAATATTTGAAGACACACACATGTTTATTCCACTTATATGTATAGACGCGGTTAATTAATACACTAATACACAACTGCACGCACGACAACGAATTTCACTGAAAGTATACATCTTTGTTTCCTTATATATTGAATGATGAAAATTTACAGCACTTACGAGAAAGCAGTTTACTTTTAACAACTTATTATAAGACATAGTTCTTGGGACAGGAATGATCGAATGGCATCGGCTTATTTACGTAGATTGACGAAGTTAGCAACCAATAGAAATGTAGGCGCCATATGACTGCACTCGCTAGCCACACTTGCTCACCAAAAATTACTACAGTGGATCGTAGATTTTAGTAGAAAATGTTTTCATTTGTCAGATTTTGTGTAATGAAATTAGAGAAAACTATAATCAATTTTTGCTACATTTACAACTCTTACACAAAGTATTAAAACTTGCTATTTCAATGTAGCAAATTTATCTATTTCTTTTGTAAATTTATTTAATTCTGTAGTACATTATGCTAAAAGTCCCCTTATTTCTGGTCATTGCAACCATTTTTAGTAATTTTTACGAATGTGGGTCTCTCCGTGTAAGATAAGATATGACCAGGCTACACTCAATACGTACACATGTATACTCTCACATATACACAAAATACATACACATGCACTGCAAAATCAAGTGTCTCATTTCGAGACGTTTTGTTCCCATATTTGATAGATGTCTTGTATCCACATATTTAAAACAGATATGTATCTCATTTTAAGACGTTACAAAATGTCTCACACATTTAGCACTGCATTTTGAGACAAGTTATATGTTTCGAGTTGCCGTCTCACGGTAAGAAGACTTTTTATGTGTCTTATGCGCACTGAGTCATTTTCAAAGCCTAAAAATGAGACACGAGATGAAGTTAAATGTCTCGAAATATGACAGATTTTGTATCACAATGGTTATGTATGTATACACTTAAAGCAACTCATTTCAAGACACGAGTGGGATACCAGATTTTGTAGTGTGTATACTCACACATAAGAGTCATTTTACGTGTAATGTCACACTAAGAAAAATAGAGTTTGAAAAACTGGGAGTCAATATTGAAAAAACTGGACTCAGTCCAGTAAAAGTACATTCATTCATTTCCATCAAGCATCTTAGGGTATTGCGTATAGTGTATAGAGGGCCTTAGTTCCAAATGTCACTGTAAAGAGCATTGAAACACAGGCGAAGATTATAAGGTGAGCTGCAGTGTGCATAGTATAGTAGAGAAATTGGACTCAGTCCCCTACTTCGAAATTTTCACAATAAAGAAACGCAGGCGCGGAACCTGTGAAAATAAATGTCCGACACGACGCGAAACGAATAATTCCTTTTATTCACATCGTCAATTTTATATTAAAAAAACCAATAACCAATCATTAAAAAAAAGAAAAATATGTTAAATGCACTCTTCATATATTCATATTCATTAATTCACAAGTTTTATTCTTCCCGCATCTTCATTTACAACATTTACATGTAAAGTGTAAGGTAAGCTTACATGTAAAGCTTGAGGTAAGCTTACAAGTAAAGCTTGAGGTAAGCTTAACTGGTAAGACTGTGGTAAGGTTATTATTTGTGGACGTGTACATGAAAAGGGCCCATTTTGGCACTATTGGACTTATCTATATGGGCGAATTCCTTGCAAAATTACGAAAATTTTGAGTGGTCATACAACTTTTTGGTAAAAAATTCGATGAGTTACAGAATTCCAAAGTTTATTGTGACAAATACCTCATTTCGAGAAAAACGGAATTAAAGATTGTGGTACCTATTAATTGTGATATCTCTGGTTCTTCTGGGAAGTTATTCAGATAATAATGGTTTTGAGTTCAGGGTACTTTAAAGATGAAAAACTAATAGGTTTAAAATTTTTAAAAACCACCCCACCCTCCTTCCGGTTTGAAAAAACGAAAAACCGACAAAATGGGTCCTTTTCTAAAAAGGCGATTTTCTTATTAATAAACCATTTTTGTACAACATGAGGTTTTAATTTTTTTGACCCTCCATTTCAAAAATACGGAATATTTTTGCAAAGGACCGACAAAATGGGCCCTTTTCTTTTTCTAAAAAACCAATAAAGTTAAACACTTAAATTAACGATAAATTAATGTAAAACTCATGATTTGACTTGTCAAAATATGTAGATTGATAATAAAAAATAAAAAAAATTAAGATTTACTCAAAAAAGTATTAAATTGAAAATAACTCGAAAACTAGAACCGACAAAATGGGCCCTTTTCATGTGGACGTTCACATTTAGTTGTAAGGTTGTTGTAGGGCTGAGGTAAGTTTACAAACTAATTAATTAATTAATTAATATTAAAATAAAAAAATTAAATCCGTTGCCCTGCTCTATTTTTGAAACCTAACATAAAGCAGAAAATTTTGAAAACAAATTTAGTGGGACTGGGATTCGAACCCGAGGTCAACGCGCATAAACTTAACATCCTAACTAACTGATTTTTTTTTTAATTTATTTAATAACAACAATATATATGATTTTACAACAATAACGCTATAAATAAATTTAAAAGAGCGCAAATAAACATTAATTTATTTTAATTGGCATCGAGCAGACATAGTCATTTCGTCGACAATATTTTTGTTTAGTTTTTGTTAATATCTCGTGGTATACTGTGGCCTTGTATTCATTATACTGCTACTTTGAGCATTTCCTTTAACTATCATACATTGTGCTTCAGAAAAATTTTACCAAAAACTGATGCGACACTTTTGACTCCAAAAAAAAGAAAGAAACGGTATACATTACTTCAGATCATTCGTAGGAAAAAGTACAATATTATTTTTTAATTCAAAATACAATATTATTTTTTATTCGATTTACATATATATAATTATGCATTTTTTTATATTTTTCTTTTCTTTGTAAAATAGTTTGGCGAATTTACCATTATTGAATGCGATTTTGTGGCTTACTTTAAATTTTTCGCGAGAGAAATACATTGTTCTTTTTTAGTTAAATTTGAATATACATAGTTATACACCTTTTTGTTTTTTGAGAAGAAGTTTGATGAATTTAACATTATTGAATAAGAATTTGTGGATAATTGCAGAATCATTCACAATGTCACTCATACAGCCGTCTCTCGATGATAATATCTCTATATACATTAGTTTTTTTCCGCCTATTCTTCTCTCATTCAATTATCAGCAGAATATTTACACATAGTGCGATTCGATTTTTTGTATAAATTTAGCATTGGTCATGAATGTAGTTCGATAATCAACTTCCAAAAATGAGAAGGGATTAAACATTTAAGGAAGTGATATCTCACCGCATTATGGCCCCGCTAATTTAATTATGTTTTCTCGCCATGTCAAACAGAACTACGCTTATTGATATTTGTTCATTCAACACACCTGCTCTCTCGCATCCTTACACTCGCACTCCCCCGCCCCATTCCCCCCCCTCCTGAAATCCCCAAGAGGTGACGAAAAGTAGACAGGGGACGACAGAGCACCCCGACTGAGATTCACTGCTAGCCCTAACTAACTGAGCTAAGTGGAGAACTGACAGAAAGAAATTAAATTTTGCCTTTGAGGTGTACCAAGAAGATGAGAAAGTCCTTAAAGGCAAAATTTAATGTCTTTCTGTCAGTTCTCCACTTAGCTCAGTTAGTTAGGATGTTAAGTTTATGCGCGTTGACCTCGGGTTCGAATCCCAGTCCCACTAAATTTGTTTTCAAAATTTTCTGCTTTATGTTAGGTTTCAAAAATAGAGCAGGGCAACGGATTTAATTTTTTTATTTTAATATTAATTAATTAATTAATTAATTAGTTTGTAAACTTACCTCAGCCCTACAACAACCTTACAAATAAATAATAATAACAACTAAATAATCAAGCTTTACTTGTAAGCTTACCTCAAGCTTTACATGTAAGCTTACCTTAGACTTTACATGTAACCTTACCTTGACTGTTACATGTAAGCTTACCTTGACCTTTATTTGTAAGCTTACTATCAGGGCGGAACTTCTTAATTCACCTTATGTCTACCACAAAAATACCGCGTAACCTTACAAGCCTTACGTATAAGGTACACCACAAACTTACAGCAAGATATTGTGCTATGTGGGCGCATAATTATAAATCGCACGCTTTTACATTAAGCATTAAGCCTCTCGGCTACGCAATCGATAGGGGAAATTTCCTATTTAAGATACATCCCTTTCCATTGAAATAAATTACCCAGTAAAAAAAAGTATTCAGAATAGAAAAAAAGTATTGGTGGTGACGTTCGGTGAATGCGTTTTTGCGACAAAACCGTATTGGTGGGTTACGGTGAATACATTTTGCTCACCGTGAATACTTTTTGTTTTAAACTCTCGATTTAAAGATTCCTAAGCAAAGTTGAGAATATATATGAAGAGCGTGAGTAACGTGATGTATAAAAATGGCTATTGCGAGAAGGATATAAGAAATTTTGAGTAAAAACGAAAAATTAAATGTGAAAGAAAAAATGTCAAATGTTGATCGATTACCATATGCTTTACTATGCCTACAATGCATGACAGATTAAAGGGAGCATGACGTTACCGACAGAAAGTTATTAGGAAAGGCGGAAAATTTTGAATTTTTAATGATATGATAATGAATATTTAGTTATTAATTAATTATAATTAATTAATTATAATTAATTATAATTAATGAATAAAAATTCATTAAAAATTCAAAATTTTCCGCCTTTCCTAATAACTTTCTGCCGGTAACGTCATGCTCCCTTTAAACTGTCATGCATTGTAGGCATAGTAAAGCATATGGTAATCGATCAACATTTGACATTTTTTCTTTCACATTTAATTTTTCGTTTTTACTCAAAATTTCTTATATCCTTCTCGCAATAGCCATTTTTATACATCACGTTACTCACGCTTTTCATATATATATCTATCTATCTTATAAAAAGATATCGCCGCCGCCGCCGCCGCTGTTTCAAGATTCTATAGTATATTTAACATAACTTCCTGTCAAAGGCGAACATAACCTCAAAATTAGGTGAAAGATCATCACTCTGAAGTTGGCCACAAATGGCTATAGTATATTTAACATAACTTCCTGTCAAAGGCGAACATAACCTCAAAATTAGGTGAAAGATCATCACTCTGAAGTTGGCCACAAATGGCTATAGTATATTTCACATAACTTCCTGTCAAAGGCGAACATAACCTCAAAATTAGGTGAAAGATCATCACTCTGAAGTTGGCCACAAATGGCTATAGTATATTTAACATAACTTCCTTTTAAAGATGAACATAACCTCAAAATTAGGTGAAAGATCATCACTCTGAAGTTGGCCACAAATAGCTATAGTATATATAACATAACTTCCTGACAAAGACGAACATAACCTCAAAATCAACTGGGGGGTTGGCGCGCGAAGCGCGCAGGGGGGCGAAGCTCCCCTAGTATATATATATATATATATTCTCAACTTTGCTTAGGAATAGGGGAGCTTAGGGGAGCTAATTTATTTTGTGAACTGTCTTTTTTTTTGTTATCACTACTTTTAAGTTGTATAATGCAATTATTTTCTAATAGTGAAATAACCATTTATATTTTACGTATTTAATTAAATTTACACATGAATATTCATAAAATTATTTGTTTATTTGATTTTACTAATTTAATTCTTATTGAATGTTTTAGATATAATTAAGATTTAAATAACATTAGTTATCACTGAAAATTAATTCTCTTTATGATTTTTTTACTTTAAAATTAACATACATAACCTAAAAAAATTTTCTGCGTTAGGTTGTTCCTCATCACAAATAAATCAATTTATCAAAATCATATTCTCTTTAAGAGATAATAGTGTTTCATAATGTATAAGATTCTCTGTAAAAACGAAGACAGAATTTTACAAACTTTGATTTCAATTTTGCTACTTTATTACTTGACACTTTCACTTTCACTTAATCACTTTCGTTCAACAATGTTAATATGTTCACAGTTTTTTAGCGCGATTATTTTCAAAAAATTCATCGTGTTTTCGTCCATTATAGTCTTTTCGTCTTGACAGTTCACGTTCACGCACGAAATTGTCGGAATCTAGTCGCAACTTGTTGACAGCGCATACGCATCATAGGAATCGGGACTTACAAATTTCAGTTTGCTGCTACATCCAACTCGTTGGAAACCGTATCCAACTAAATAGATATAATGACTAATCATAAGTATAAATTTAAAAGTGTCACCGGAACCAACGCCGTTTGTTCATATATGATTTTACATAGGTATAACAGCTAATTTCCTTCTATCCAATAAAAATTGGATATATTATCCAACCTTTTTTTTGCGTGCACCAATACGGTTTTGTCGCGAAAACGCATTCACCGAACGTCACCACCAATACTTTTTTTCTATTCTGAATACTTTTTTTTTTACTGGGTACGTCATGAGTGTATTTTAATATGTAATTTTAAAGTTGATACGGTTATTAGAATTAAATAATAAATAAACCTTGAAACCTTTTTTAAGTTTGACACTCCTCATGGTAAATTTGATTTTTTCGTGTACAAAATAGTGAATTGACCTTAAATGAAATGTATAATTAATTATTCTCAAAGCAATATTTAATACTTTAATTTACTTAAGAGCGTTCGACGGTCTCTAAAATTTGTAGGTTATGTGCGACTTACAGTTATCGCCCGAGAAAAACGGCACTTGCCTGTTTGAAATCACGTGAAATGAGTAAACAACCGTTTTCGAACCAGTGTTTCTCTGCACACAAGCACTTTTTACAAAATCTGACAACGTACATTTGTCAAAAATGGTTTTAATTATCTGAATTCAAAAGATTTTGTTAATCCATGCAGAAACGCGGTTTCAGGATTGGAAATACAAAAGTAATGTAATGACAGGCGGCAAGACGTGTATTACAGCCATTTTGCCAGTAGAGGGCAGAAGCAAGCAGGGACCCTACTGAAAATCCCCGTGCAATATCTTGTACAGGAAATTGTACAAGATCTTGTACAGGAAACTATACCATTTGTGTCAATGAACCTGTACTATTTCAGCATAAGAAATTGAAACAAGTTATTGTACAAGATCTCGTACAAAAACTTGCACAAGTAATTTTTTTCGATTGCGAACAATAAGGTTCATGTACAATTTCTTGTACGAAATCCTGTAGAAGAATGTGTACATGCACAAGATCCTGTACAAGTTCTTGTGCAGATAATATTTTTTCTTATTTTTTATTAATTTTTTTATTTATACAAAATATAAGAAAATTTTTAACATTGTTGTTAGAGACTTTTTGCATTTACGATATAAAAACAACTGCGCAGCTGTAGAAGCTATAGAAAACTACTGCGCAGCCATTAAAGTTTTTAATTAATTTTAACATGTACAGGATCTCGAACAAGAAATTGTACATGAACCTTATTGTTCGAAATCGAAAAAAATTACTTGTGCAAGTTTTTGTACAAGATCTTGTACAAGAACTTGTTTCAATTTCTTATGCTGAAATGGTACAGGTTCATAGACAAAAATGGTACAGTTTCCTGTACAAGATCTTGTACAATTTCCTGTACAAGATATTGCACGGGGATTTTCAGTACACGGAAAAGTTTTTGGGCGAGCAACTCTATTTGCTCTAGTAACGCTGCGCAACTTCACGTCTGGTGGAGCAGTAGTCGCAAAAAGATAACGCAGCAGGCCAGCATTGGACGAGCTGCTCTACCAGTCGTGTATGTACCACTGACTTTCAGCGCAGCTCGTCCAACACTGGGTGAGCAGCGTTCCCAGTAGAGAAAGAAACTCACCCATTTACAAGGCATCGCCTTCTCTCTTTTAGGAAACCTTCTCTACACGCGGAGAACGCATCTCACCCGAAAACTTTTCCGTGTAGGGGAGCGTAAAGGCTTGTCAGCTGTCAAAATGATTCGCATTACATTGCTATGGTATTTCCAATGCTGCAACCCTGTTTCTGTATGGATTAACAAAATCTTTTCAATTCAGACAATTCAAAACATTTGTGTCAAATGTACGTTCTCATATTTTGTAAAAAGTGCCTGTAAACAGAGGGAAATCTGTTTGAAAATGAATGTTTACCAATTTTACGTCATTTAAACCGATCAGTGCCGTATTTGTTAGGTGATAACTGTTAGTCGCACATTATCGAGAAATTTAAGAGACCATCGAACACCGTTAACTGCACTGCATAATAGTTGAGAGTAGTAAGAGTAAGTGAAACGGTAAGATAAGTGAACGACCATTAGTGTGAGAGAGAGAATAACTTGTGGTTTTCGAGTAGGTATCTACGTTATGTGCACGGCGTTCATTTTTCGAAAGAACTGGACTGAGTACTATTTGTTCAATATTCGCTTCTATTATTGACTTGTGTTTTGTACACTGCCGCGTTCTTTTAACAATTACATGAGAATGTAATTTCTCTTTCCAATTTTTTATACTCTTATTCCCTCTTAGACTATATAAACAGTCTTCTTTAAGCTGATGAATGAGATAAATTGTGTTGAGTCCCAAACTGTTCAGCTAAGAAACTTCTAATACTATATAGTGTGTACCTGTCACATATTATTCTATAAAGGAGTACTACACTGACTGCATAAATTAATTTTTCATTTTTCTCCGTGCATAAGTTGAAATTTCAACTTCTTGAAAAAAAATTTAAGGTCAGGGAATTTATTGTTCTGCAGTAATGCGCCCTAAAAAATATTGTTTTGACTTTTCAAAAATTTGGAGAGGGTGGAGGCGAGTCAATTTTACTATTTTTGCTAAACCCCGTCTACTTTTTCAATTTTTCTGTACATACTTATAACGTGTAAGGTCTTCAAATGTTCGTATTGAAGTACTCTATCAATTACGATCTGGCCTTTTTAAAAATCCAAAATGGCGGACAAGTTATGACACATTATATAACTGAAAAGTAGAAACTGTCTAATTGAAATATCATTTAAGAAGAAAAAAACGTTCCAATTGGCATCACATTGACCACCAACACTGTTGGAGGTTTAAAAAAACAAAATATGTTGAAATTTTTCAAAATTCCCTGGCGGGCGGGTTTCACTGAACATCTAACGAATTCGGTAGACGTTCTGTAATTGGTCAAAAATGTGAATAAAAAAGCAGAAAATGTAGAAAGTAACTATTGAAAATAATACATAAAGTGTTAATTTATCCAATAATTAGGATAAATTATGTTGTGAATAATTAAATATTCATGTGTAAAATGTGAAAGAGCTAACCGGACAGTTGACATAGTGTGTGAAATTAATTAATTTTTAATGCAAATTAGTGTGAAATGTTTAAAATAGCAGCTAATAAATATTCTTTAATATTTAAAGTATTTAATTTATTATTTAGATTTGATAATTATTGCATATTAATAATACAAACATTAATTAAAGTAATAATTTTCTCTTTTTGTGTAAAGTGTCCATAACAATAATAGATAGCCGCGCATTTGTGACGACAGATGTCGGGACTGGCATTTGTGCTGTGGGGATCGTAGCAAGCATTACCGACGTTGCGTTCTCACGATAGAGAAATCTCTTCTCTTGCGTATAAGGGGGATGTATCCGTTTGTACCAAAATGGATTTCACGAATGACTATTACGTCGAATCCATAACCTCAGAATCTGTATTGTTAGAAATGTATTTTTATCGAATTTTAAATGTAAGGAAATTTTATTTTCTCGAATATTTAATTCACCTTTTAATTGTTTAAATTATTATCAAATTTCCACATTATCACGTCTGGGTCACCAATGTGGGAATTTGATAATAATTTAAATAATTAAAAGGTGAATTAAATATCGGAAGGCTTCCCAACAATTAGCCTGTTCAGGATTAGGGGTTTTCAATTAATTTATTAACTCGTTTAACTTTTATTATTGTTGACACGTATGAGAAACATCCCATATCACGATTGTTAAATTAATAATAATCGTCCAGGTAAATAAATGATTGATACTAAGTTGAAGTTATAGTTATATATATATTTAAGACAAAATTATGGTTGAAAGTACATTCTTAGTTTCGTCGCGAGTTCAAGTTTCGATTCCGACAGTTGCTGTTATTCTGAAAGTTTGAAAAAATAGAAGGTGTTTCAAAGTGAGAAATAAGAGGTTTTTAGGTGGGAGAAATTTGAAAACGCCCAAAAAAACGCCCTCAAGAAGTGGGGTTAAAAGTGGAGGAAACACTTAAGGTGCGAAATAATTACATGTCTAATGACTCTAGTACCTCCATAAACCGTAGGACCTCGATAATCCGTCCCGCAATAAACGTAACAATAGTTTATTTTGGTTAGGTTTCGTATTCAAAGCACGACGAGACAAATTTCGATTTTTTCTTCTTAAGTTTATAAGTGTTTAATTTTTTCCCTTTTTTTATTACGGTAAAAACCCACGAAGAAATTTGTAGAATTCAAAAGGATCTTATATTACAGACAAACTATAAAATTGGTATTTATTTCTCGTTTTATGAATTTAGTTTTAAAAAGAAATTTTCTTGTAAATGCTTAATTTTACACTATTATTAATTTGATATATTAACAAGTCACTTAACAATTATATATATTTATTGTAGCCTTGTAAAGTGCGTGCTACTCAAGCAAGGTCCCAGACGCAACTGCAGGGTGGCGAGTGAAAACGGTTTTTGAAATTCCCTGTCTTTTCCCTGACTTTTCCCTGTCCAAAAACAAAATTCCCTGTCTTATAAACCTATACGGGGCAATCTCCGTGAAATTTTCACTCAAAATTTTTTTTTAATTAAAACAATTTTTTTCGAATTCTATATGAAAAATAAGTAAATACCTGTATTTTAATTTTTTTATTTGATCAAAATTACAGAAGTTGTGATTTTTTAAAATTTAACGTCTTCAGAAGTAGATGAATTTTGAAACACTCTTTTCTCTGTTATATAAAAAAAGAAAATAAATAACACAATATATGTAAAAAATTTGTTTTTTCTTGAATATTTCAAATATGTAATAAAAAAATAACGTTTACAAAGCGAAAATATTAAATAAATTAAAATTACGTTTAAGAAATGACTTTTCTCAAAACCAAAGTAATCGATTTTCGTTATTTCTTTCATTACAATCACTGATAAAATAAAGAAATTTTTCCCTCTTATGTCAAAATGATGTTCTTAAGGGATAAAATGATATTTAAAATTATGTCAGTCGTTGCACAGAGTTTTATTCTACTTTTACACTTGTTAAAAAATTAACCTTTAATAACAAAACGAAACAAATGCCTTACTAATGGAATGAAGTTATGAAGTGGTTTAATTTCTCAATTTCTTTCACTAAACTCTGTGCAACGACTGATATATTTTTAAATATAATTTTATCCCTTAAGAACACCACTTTGACATAAGAGGGAAAAATTTCTTTATTTATCAGTGATTGTAATGAAAGAAAAATAACGAAAATCGATTACTTCGGTTTTGAGAAAAGTCATTTCTTGGACGTAATTTTAATTTATTTCATATTTTCGCTTTGTAAACGTTATATTTTTATTACATCTTTGAAATATTCAAGAAAATACAAATTTTTTACATATATTATGTTATTTTTTATCTTTTTTTTATATAACAGAGAAAAGATTGTTTCAAAATTCATCTGCTTTTGAAGACAAAAAAATCACAACTCACATTTTTTCATAGCTTTAAATTTAGGTATTTATTTATTTTTCATATAGAATTCGATAAAAATTGTTTTAATTAAAAATATTTTTTCAGTGAAAATATCACGGAGAATGCCCCATACATATCCATTAGTCATAAAAGCAATTATTGTTTTCGTAGAAAATAAAGTTTAAAATCAATTTTTTTAAGCTTATTATTTGTGTCCTATTGTGCATTAGACTTTATTGACATTTTTAAGTGTATAACTAAGAATATTTACACTTCCTACAGCTTTTCCCTGACTTCAGGTTGAATTCCCTGTCTTTTCCCTGACTTTTCCAGATTTTTCAAATTCCCTGTCTATTCCCGGTTTTCCCGGTTTTCCAGGTCGCTCGCCACCCTGCAACTGACAAAAAGGAGCGAACACTCATACGCATCACTCACACATACATGTTCATGCCTTAAGTAGAGTCTACATTGGCCAGGGTTGTGCAGTGACGCGTCACTGACGGTTTTCGACGTATAATACATTTTCGACGTAATATACTGTATAAAACGTAGAAAACTATGTATATTACATACCGACATCTTACATCTATACATAACCTCACTTTTTCAAATTACGATTGTAACAACGGTCAAAAACTCAAAACTGATATTTAATTCATTGATATTAATTTATTGATTGATTCCTATTTATTGATTTGTGAGTTAAAATTGAAAGTTCATATTAAAAACTATTTGCAAAATATGACAACAAAATTGAAGTCCACAACTCATCCATATATCGCTTATGATAAATTGCAATTTGAACGTTTGACAATAGTAGATGAATCAAATCAAAATAAATCAAATGTTACAAAATGTTTCACTTTTCCCCTTGTCTGGGTAATATCCTTAGGATTTTTTACAGTGTAGGACATAGGTAAGAATAAATCTTTTTTTATAAACATTTTTGTTTCAAATTAATATATTCATCCTGAATTCCCCTTTGTGTTAGATAAAGAATAATTACTGTTTATTTGTTAAAGAAATATTTGCAACAACGAACAAAATAAAAGTGTTTTTCAAAGTTTTGTTGCAAAGCAAGCATAAAGGCGCTTGCACACTTCCAAATTTTTCGGCGAGCAGCGAATTTTCACGGTTGTGAAAACTCACGTCACTAAATATGATTGGCTCTGACAAGGGTTCATTTTCAAATAGCTTTTTGCAGAACCAATCATATTTAGTGACGTGAGTTTTCATAACCGTGAAAATTCGCTGCTCGCCGAAAAATTTGGAAGTGTGCAAGCGCCTTTAGGCCGCATTTTTTCAGTTTTCCAATTTTTGTAATTCGAAACAATTCTTTCCACGAATTATGTTTCGGTCGACCACCACAATTCATAGTGTCAAAAATGTACACATTTATTTACAAAACAATTCAAAAAGATTTCCTATAACAACAAAACTGACCTAAGGATAAGAATACGTGACTATTTAAGGTTATGTAGCTTAATCTCACACCCGTGCTATATGTATAATACATTTTGTAGAAAACCAAAGAGGTATATTACGTAAGTAACATACGTAGAAAACCTATGTAACTTACCTTAGGTATATTACGTGCACAACCCTGACATTGGCTGAACGCGAACGTTGACGTGCTGACGTCACCCATTGTCACCCATTTGAATAGCACGGGTGACGTCATACGTTCGCGTACACGTTCACGTTCTAGTACCATGGAATGTAGACTCTACTTTATACGCAAGAGAAGAGATTTCTCTATCGTGAGAACGCAACGTCGGTAATGCTTGCTACGATCCCCACAGTGTGCCGTTCTGTTTTATCACATATTCAAGAAGACTAGAGACAGGAGGGCTAACTAGTAGTGGGGGTAGGACAAATATAGGAGGATTATGAAGGCGTGGTTAGATTGCGCCAAATATCGTGTTTTGATTCTGCACTTCCCCTCACACACGCGTGTTACGTATTTAAATATATAACGTAAGAGTGTGCGAGATGTGCAGAACCGAAACAAGATATTTGGCACAATCTAACCACGCCTTCATAATTCCACTAATTCTGACTCGCTGCTGTGAGTGAGAAAACAACCGAGTTAGCCCTCCTGTCTCTAGTCTTCTTGATCACATTCAAAACAAGAAATAGGAAAACGAACTTTTAAAGATGAATTTTATACAAATATATTATAATTTATAACACATAGTTCCAACTCCCAAAAGAAAAAATGGATGTTTTAGACCAATAAAAATAAAGTTGAAACTCCTCCCTCGTAAAGAAAGCCATTTTTTATTTGCTGGTTAAGTTACACAAAATAGAGAAAAAAAATTATATTTATAAAATAAAACATATAATTCCAGCCCTCAAAAGAAAATAGATATTTTAGACCAATTAACGTAAAGTTGAAACTCCTCCTACTTTCAAAATCAATTTTTTTATTTGTTGGTTGGTTGAGTTTCTTTATTTTTTATTGGAAAAAAGCGTCCGTTTTTTGTTTTGGGAGTTGGAACTATGTGTTATAAATTATAATATATTTATATAAAATTCATCTTGAAAAATTCGTTTTCCTATTTCTTGTTTTTAATGTGATAAAAAAAACGGCGTACAAATGCCAGTCTCGTCATCTGTCGTCACAAATGCGCAGCTATCTATTATTGTTATCGACACTTGACACAAAAAGAGAAAATTATTACTTTAATTAATGTTTGTATTATTAATATGCAATAATTAACAAAACTAAATAATAAATTAAATACTTTAAACACTCAATACTTCTTTTTTTTACTGGGGGGTATAGTTTTTGTATTAATAATTCAGTACCCCTGGCGGGCGGGTTTCACTGAACATCTACCGACTTCCGACGGATATACTTCCGATTAGTGCATATATCCGATTTTAATGAAACTTGGTATACTTACGTAATTTTGTGCCCTGATAACGAATATCATCATGAAAATTGGCGCAAATTTGATTTTCATGGTAAAAACCATAAAAAACACCATAAAAATGGGTTTGTTTGCGTTTAACTAGTAAAAAACGCAAAATTTTTAAAAATATTTCATACAAAAGATATAGACTTTACCAAAATAAACATTTTTTGTTTCCACTATTTTTTTCAAAAAATTGTTAATTTTCGAGAAAAATGCAAAAAACCATAAAATTCCATAAAAATTGGTTAAAATATACTTTCAACTAAAAGGACACGTATACATGTCCTTTTAGTTTTTATGGTTTTTACCATGAAAATAAAATTTGCGCCAATTTTCATGATGATATTCGTTATCAGGGCACAAAATTACGTAAGTATACCAAGTTTCATTATAATCGGATATATGCACTAATCGGAAGTATATCCGTCGGAAGTCGGCAGATGTTCAGTGAAACCCGCCCGCCAGGGGTACTGAATTATTAATACAAAAACTATACCCCCCAGTAAAAAAAGAAGTATTGAGTGGAGCGTTTAGGAATTGAGTGAAGCTCTGAGCCAATACGGATTCAAGCAAAAACCGTATTTAGACGTTTGACTCAATCTTTTGTTCATCCGCCGAATACGGACTTATTTTAGCATTAAAATTAAAATCACATGAGCAGAGTACACATTATAAATTGAAAGCACAATTGTCCTGGAATGTAAAAATGCCGATTTCGATAAGAAACAGTGAATATTTTTTTATTTTTTGTTAAAAATTGGTAAAAGCAAAGTTTGATAAGTGCGACTGAATTTACCATGTGAACAAATGAAGTGGTAAGTTTAAATGGACTAAAATAAATATACTGTTACCGACAGAAAGTTCCTAGATAATTGTGGTTAATTCAAATAAAGAAAACAAAACAATGAAATTTCATTGTTTACCACAATTATCTAGGAACTTTCTGTCGGTAACAGTAGATTTATTTTAGTCCATTTAAACTTACCACTTCATTTGTTCTCATGGTAAATTCAGTCAATTGATAATGTGTACTTTGCTCATGTGATTTTAATTTTAATGCAGATGAAAAAAAGATTGAGTCAAACGTCCCAATACGGTTTTTGCTCGAATCCGAATTGGCTTAGAGCTTCACTCAATTCCTAAACGCTCCACTCAATACTTCTTTTTTTACTGGGCCAATGCTCATAATTACTTGACACAAGAAAATAAATTTCTCTCTTCAAATAAATATGGGATTGATTCAAGTAAATTCCGTCAAGTAAATGCATTTACTTGGTTCAATTACATTTTTTTCAGTGTAGCTTTATTCAAGAGGAAAATGTGTATTAAAATCAAAGAAACTCTCTCTCGGCTTATTTTTTCAAAACGACATTTAAATTTAAATCATATAAATTGAAAATAAAATAAGTACAGTTTATCTGTGTCGAAGAATTATCATAAGCTTAAAATTTTGTGTCTGAGTTTAGATGACATATCTCATAGATGTCACTTGATCGGTAATGTCGATAACTTCTATTAATTAAAGTGTTATAATATTATTTCCTGTTTATAATATGATCAATATAAGATTATTTATTTAACTTTTATCCCAGAATTTTTCACGAAACAATTGTCAACTCATTAGTAAGACCCTTCACTAAACGTGAAGCGGAAACCTACAATATCGACCAAGTTTCAAATTCTAGAAGAAGTAACGATTTTTAAACCTAGACGTCACCGTCAAACAATATAAATTGAAAAACAAATTTAAAGCAATGAAAAAATGGGGGATTATAAAAAATGTTAATAATTAATTAATTAATTATAATAATAATATTATAATTAATTAATTATAATAAAGATTATTTATATTGAAAAGAGCTAGGAGTAAAATTTTATTATTTTGACAAATGAAATATAATATAAGATTATAATGTTAATCATTTAAAAAAACTCAATAAACGTTTGATATTAAATTTATTGTTATGGAAAATTTTATTACATGACAAGATTCTATATACTTGATATACTAAATAAAGTTCCGAGATTTAAAACATCAATAGGAAATATAATTTTATTGGTAAAATGCAGCTGCCAAAATGCAATGACAGTAAAAGAGATAAAGAATTAAATTGAATTTTCTTTCTCCCTTACTCTCTCGTTGTATCTCAGTTACTTGCGCAGGCAGCCGCAAATTTGACAAATACTTTTTCTCCCTGAATTATCGGCTGGTATCAAAAGTGATAAATGTTGTTTAGTTCATTGCCTACAGACGGCCGAGGAAAAAGCGGGAAAGCAAGTGACAATCATTGAAATAGTACATTTTACACTTGTTCGTTAACTGCTAACCAGTCATGTCTGCGTTTATGAAAATTCTATTAATTTTTGGAGTGTATATTCCTTCCAGTAAGTTAAATGAAATATATCGTCGAAATCAGAGAATTCATTTTTCTTTAAATCATGAGTTGATGTTACTTGAACAGGAAATTTGGGTATGTTTATTTTGATACTGATAAAAATGAGTTATTCTCGTCTCATCCGAAATTCTGTTTTAAAATTTTCATTATAATTAGTAGTTCTAACGGATCTTTAGTCACTTTAACACAAATAGTATATTGATTTCATCAACAACTTAGAAATATAAGAATATAAGAAGTTGTAAAATAAAAACCATTAAAATTTTTATGAGATATAGGTTAGATTCATTCATAACTTGTACACAAATGTCTAAATGTTAACAAAGAGAAAAAATTCTACAATTGGTAATCACATTATTTTTTGTATCTATAAAGATGAAAATATTAGTTGACAAAAATTGTTATTTGTTAAATAAATAATTGTTCTTCAAAAATCAAAATTGCCAGTTGACAAATTACTTATTATATTCATTTTATATTTATTTTTTACACATACAAATATTATGAAAACATTGTCGGTAAAGATATGGATTTTTAGAGTATATTTTTATTCTAAAACAATAAAAATTGAAAGATATATAGTATTTCTTAAATAAGAAGGCTGTATTTTGCGAAAATTGAAAATTTTAAATGAACATTGCTGATAAGAAAGAAAATGTCAGACTCGTAACTGTTTGTGGCGCTCTCTATTGAAGTTTAAATAAGTGACTCCTTGCAGTTACTCTCTAGATAACTTAATGACAATATTATAATGATAATGTATCGGTGGAATTTAATTTCGAAAATTATCTGTATTATCGCTAATGGTAAATTGCACCTTTGACATAATTTTACTTGGTTTCCTAATTCTATAAATTATATTATATTTATTATTTCTTCTTGAGTTTTTATTACTTCTAAATAAAAAAATGCCTTTTTACATTCTCATCAAAAATGAGAAAGTCTTGGATTTGTGCGATTTTGAGAAATTTCTAATTTTCATAAATCTTTACGTTTCATGACCCCCTGATTCCAAAAAAATGGTTTTTAGAGAAGTGTCTGTCTGTCAGTCAGTCTGTCTGTCTGTCTGTCTGTAGAAATTTTTGTCTCGACGATAACTCGAGTAAATTTTTATGAATTGACTTGCAATTTGGGGGATTTTTTTAGTCCATAAAAATGAAGCTCGAGTTCGTTGGGCAGCCCATTTCGACAAAAAACAACAAAAATACAAAATTTTTAAATTTTCAAAATTTTGTTTTTTTTACAATTTTCAAAAAAAAAATTTTTTAATTTTTTTTCCAAAATTTGGCACAAAAGCAAATATTTTTTCCTTTAGTCACTTTTTTGTACAACAAAAAACAAAAAAGTTATGAATTTTAGAAAAAATTTTAAATTTTCAAAATTTTGGTTTTTTTGACAATTTAAAAAAAAAAAAATTTTCAATTTTTTTTCTTAAATTTTGTAAAAAAACAAACATTTTTTCCTTTAGTCACTTTTTTGTACAACAAAAAACAAAAAAGTTATGAATTTTTTTGTCAAAAAAGTGCAAAAAATTGAGATTTATAGTGAGTGAAGCATTAGCCGAAACATGAAGAAACATTAAAAATATATCAAAACTTTCTGTTTTTTTTTAGATGGTGATTCATTAAATATATATAATTTTTTTCTTTCGATGAAAGTAGAATTAATGCCATGATAATCTGCAAATCAACACATATTGATGAGAATGTAAACCTTAAAGTCGTAGTAACTTTAAGACCAATAAATTATGTAAGGGCTCAAAAAAGATGCGGCGTGTCCGATACGTAGTCTTAGTTTTTTGAGTTTGATCCACAGGGAACTATATATTGGCGAGGAGTCAGTATATTTTAGCTGATCTTTTTTAAGACATGTAGATAATGGAGTTTTTTTTACATACAAGGAGGAATATGAACAAGAACGCACATAATGTACAATAATGGCAAAGTACTGCGAGCGAAGCGAGCCATTTGTGCGCGAAGCGCGCAACAACGTGCGGAACGCGAAGCGCGACGTGTGAAATAGTCATCGGAGCGCGAAGCGCGACGACCGGCATTGGCGCGCCCCGAGGCGCGCTCAAACTAGCGAGCGAAGCGAGCCTCCGCGCGAAGCGCGCATGAGAATGTGTCCGCCCGGAGGGCGGGCAGATTTTTTTAATAGAAGTTACATCAAACTTATCTGATATAATATTTTAATAAATCAATAAATTTAAAAACTAAATTTAATATTTTCAACTATATGATTAAAATACATTTTTACACTAAGATTTTTCATTTGTTGATGAAAATGTATATATATATGGGGGATTCCGCGTCAAGTGATCAAGGGGTCTTTTGGTGCAATGTTTATTTCAATAATTTTTTACTCATAAACAATTAAACATACGAATTTGGCAAAGTACATTTTGGAAAGGTTTTTTCATGCTCTTTCGATTGAAAATAAGCATTTTGAAAAAAAAAAATTTTTTGACCCACAAAAAAACAAAATTAAAAATAAATTTCAATTTTTGGGGGAGAAAGACCCAATTTTTTTTTTTTTTTTTTTTTAAACGAAAGCTGAGGTTTTTTCCTAAAAGGACATATAAATGGTAAAGTGGGACTAGAATGTTTAAACATTGAAAAAAAGAGTTTTCTACTCGCCGGAGGGCTCAAAACCCGGTTTTAAGCTCCGTTTAGGAGAAAATTCTTTTTTTCAATGTTTAAACATTCTAGTCCCACTTTACCATTTATATGTCCTTTTAGGAAAAAACCTCAGCTTTCGTTTAAAAAAAAAAAAAAAAAAAAAATTGGGTCTTTCTCCCCCAAAAATTGAAATTTATTTTTAATTTTGATTTTTTTGGGTCAAAAAAATTTTTTTTTCAAAATGCTTATTTTCAATCGAAAGAGCATGAAAAAACCTTTCCAAAATGTACTTTGTCAAATTTGTATGTTTAATTGTTTAAGAGTAAAAAATTATTGAAATAAGCATTGTACTGAAAAACACAAAAATTTAACCCCTTCCCCCTCGGAAAATATTGGACTAGGTAAAAAAATATTTTCACGAAAAATTAATATCTATGAGTACTACAAAAGCCCCAAGTTTTGCTACGATTGAAGAAAAATTTTTCTCCACCTTGATCACTTGACATGAAATGCCCCATATATATGAAATTATATTATTATAAGAATTATAACGAGGAAAAACTCGCGCCCTGCTAACTTGTTGCTTCCCTTTTTAAAATAAAATTAGCAATTTTAAAAGTAGTATAATTTGAAAATATTTAATTAAAATTTTTTTTCATAAAAACAATAAATTAATTGAAATATAGTTTTAATACCATTATTACTGTAACAATAATATATTTTAAGACAGGGAATTCAAGGAAAATTAAAGAATGTTTATTAAAAGTACAGGAAAAAAATTAAATTTTTAGAATTCATTAGAAAATTCTTAATTTTGGTGCCTTTTTTGTTTGCTTTATGAACTATGGAATTACTACCCTAGTAGCACAAAATGTTCCAGCAACATTGACAACATTGAGACAAACATTGGTAATGTTGAGACAATGTTCTCAATATTACTGTAATATAACGTGCTACTGGGGTACGCATTATAATACAAAAACTTCAATTATTTCTATTTCAAACAATAATTTCTTTTTAAGTATAACTTAATTCTTGAACAACTATCATTTCTTAAAATATAAAATAAAAGATTTAAGAAACTTAAAAAAAATTGTCCTTAAAAATTATTTAACCACTTTGGCGGCATGGCGTTCCAATTGGCGTTCTATGAGTAAGTGGCAGAAGCGGCAAAAAATGCGAAAATGGCGTTCCTGTTTAAACTTGATTCCTAAACTCTGTAAACAAATTAAGTTTACCAAACCAAATGTTATTTATTATTTGAGATAAATGAAGATGAATAGGGCAAGAAAAAAATTATTTTTTAGAGATGTTAAATGGTTTTAAAAAGGTTTTAATGTAGCCAATTTTTAATACTTTTTACGAATGGCGTTCCAATATTCACCCAAAATAGTTCACAATTTTGAATACGCCTATTTGAATTTTTTAAAAACCATTTAAGATTCATTATCTCAAATGATAAATAACATTTATTTTGGTAAACTTAATTTGTTTACAGAGTTTAGGAATCAAGTTTAAATAAGAAAGCTATTTTCGCATTTTTATGTCGCTTCTGTCACCTACTCATGCGACGCCATTTGGAACGCCATGCCGCTGAAGTGGTTAATGAATAATTTTACTCAAATATTTCAAAATTAAATTAATTTTAAAGGACGGTGCAGAAATTGCCCTAACAGTGCCTTGACCTCGCATGAAACAGGGCGCCCGATCGGTAGCACCGGCCCGGTACTACTTTTTAATACCGTTTTTACACCGGCGATGAACTTTTGCCGGCATGAAATTTAGTACCGGCCCGGTTCCGGCATTCGATGCAGTTTTTACACCGGCGACGGGATTTTGCCGACATCAAAATTAGTACCGGCCCGGTACTACTTTTTAATACCGTTTTTACACCGGCGATGAACTTTTGCCGGCATGAAATTTAGTACCGGCCCGGCACCGGCCCGGTTCCGGTATTCGATGCAGTTTTTACACCGTCGACGTACTTTTGCCGGCATAATTTTTTGTGTCTTAAAAAGTCTAAATATTTAATTTTTTGAAATTTTTTTACACCATTCGGAAGAATAAGAAAAACAAATCTCTCGAAATCAAATGTTTTTTAAAATCTTTTTTTATATAGTTGGAAAAATTACATTTCATTAAACTCTATTAATTCAGCTTTAAATTGTCCGGGAAAATCACTGAAAAATCTGGGAATATGTAACTGCCGAATTACTAGACACCCTATAATAACTTTGTTCGTTTAAAATAATTTTGGTCAGGTTTTATCTGATTTATTGTTATAAAATTTTGATAATCTAACAAGGCATTATATTAATTTCATTATACTAAGTTCCTGCAAGTTTTTTCTATAAAGCCGGTACCGGGCCGGTACCATGCCAGCGGTTTTTCTTTAGCCTTAGTCCCAACGTATAATGACATTAACAAATGTTATTATAATTATTAACTTTGACATTACATTATTCAAACTGTCTTTTAGAAAAGGTTTTTTCTGTTAATTTTGAACATTTTGTAATTAGTCCTGGTGTCACACTTCATATATAAACTTTCAATTAACTTTTCATAAGCAGGTTTAGGTTAGCGGATGCGGCGTCGACTTTGCAGCCCGAGGGTCCTGAGTTCAATTCCTCATGTCTTCATATTTTTCGTTAATAATTAATAATAATTCATATGTTTCAGCATTCTATTTAGTGTTTACAATTAAATTAATTAATAAATAATATTGTTTAACGTTTAATATATGTAAAAATGTATAACAATAATAATTAATAATTTTTTTTTACTACCGAGCCGGTGGTTTACCGGCACCGGGCGGATATTTCCCGGGTTATCATTGTTGACCGGGCCGGCTCCAAGCCGGCAGAAATACCGGCACCGAGCCGGTGTCTAAATTTCACTGGCCCGGTACGTCGTCGGTGTTGTGCCGGCAATAAACCGGTACGAAAACACTGAAAACAAGAATGGTTTACCGGCAAGGTGCCGGACCGGTGGTTTACCGGCACCGGGGCGGATATTTCCCGGGTTATTATTGTTGACTGGACCGGTTCCGGGCCGGCGGTAATGCCGGTCTCAAGCCGGCACCGGCAAGTCCACCCTTGGTACCGGCCCGGTACCAAGCCAGTCGTTGATTTCTGCCTGGGATATTAATAATAATAAAGTATAAATTTTAAACACTTATTCTCAATTCCTGTAATATTTTTTTCTCATTAATTTGATTAAAAATTCAGTTTCGATACACAAGCGATATTAATTTTTATGGTATATTATGACTTTAATTATTTTCTTTTTAAAAATTTTAGAAATTATTTGAAAAATGATATTTTTCAACTTTTCAAAGTTACTTCAACATTAAAATTTTTTTTTTATTTTCCATCACAATTTCTGTTTCTTAAAATATCAATAATTTCTTTATTTCAAATCAAATTACAGTAGGGACTCCATTATCCGGACTAATGGATGCAGGCACTTGTCCGGATAATCGAAAATCCGGTTAATCGAGTAAAGTACGAATTAAACAAATTTTTGATTCATAATTTAGTGTATTTATTTGCATATGTATTAAAATAAAACTCGAACAAAATAAAACTTTTAAAGTCAACATTAATAAATATTTAGTTAGAAATATTTCAAAATATTTACATAAACATTTTCTTAAAATAATAAAAACACTTTAAAACGCAACATTTCGTGTAAAAATTCATGTTTTTGAATTGAGTTGGGATTTAAAATAGAAGTGAACGGCTTGAGGCCTTATAAACTTTATATTAAAAAAAAATTATTATTATTTTCTTATATTCTTATTTAAAGAAATTTATTTGCTTGTGACAAGTAATTTTGAGCATTCGGCAAATCATTTTTTTATTCTCTTTAAATAACTATTTATTTTATCCAACACTCATAATCTTGAGCCAAGAAAATGGCAAGATTAATATAAGTTAATAATTGTTTCAACTCAAATTAAAAATTAACTTCTTGGTCGAATTCCACATTTTCTTGGATCAAGAATATATGTAAATATATATAAATATACTATGTCAAGAAAATCGTTTTCTTGAATCAATACTACAATAGTCTTGGCCGTATTCAATCTCACGATTTGCTTTAACCAAAAAAAAATTTCTTGGTTCAATACTTTTTATTCAGTGTAAACAGTTAAGAAAGAGAACAATTTTTTTTATAAATTGTACACAATTATAATCATAAAATTGGAATAAGAAATTATCGCTTTGTTAATATTTTCAAATATTTCCGCCTTTAATAAACCGAAGATTGCCGAAGTAGTCCGATAAGAGGCACACGAAAAGCACATGATCTACACTAACGCCACCCTAGATTTATGTGCCAAAACTAACGCCTTGCCGCATCTAGTGTATTTTTGAGAGATAATTCTGAGAAAATTACAGGAAACCTGATCCAGATTGATTAAAAGGTCATTTTTCTCGAAAAATTTCCAAAAAGTGGCAACCACCTTGAAATTTTTCAATTTTGAGGATGGCCGCAAGTCAGGATCGAAAGAAACCACGAATTAAAATACTTTGATATTATTTAAATGTCAATTCAGTTTTATATTTAGACGTTTTGTAATATAGCACATTATAATGGTGCCGTTACATTTTTCTCAAGTTTGGACGTTCTTACAGACATTTCAATGTAAAATATTAAATAATTTAAAAATTTGTTAGTCAGAGAAAATAAAAAATCAGTCAGGGAATTTTGAAAATAAAATTTTGTAGCTTCCCTGATTTTAGACTCTGAATATTCTTTTATTGAACCTATGACAGTTTATTCGTCGACATTAATTAAAATTTAATATCAGGTGATATTATATTAAGAAAATCTAAACTATTACAACCTGCCCCACTATCTTTGGTTTTTTGTATCTTATATCTTACTGAGTTATTAAATGAAATTTTTTTGTGCCTACAGTACCGTCCGAAATTGCCAGTCCACCCATTTTTAAAGGAATGAAAAAAAATTTTTAACATTAATTTTATGAAAACTAAAATTTCATTCGGTTTATATTTTGAAAGACGATAAAATTTTGAAAAGAATAAGACCTTACAGAAGTCATTTGACAAATATTTTTTCAAGATATTCCTAAAAATCGTCATTTTCAATGTTTTACAAAAATTTGAATAACTTCTAAAATAATGAACTCTTTTTAATAATCTTAGGCTTATTTTAAAGGTCATTTTCTATGGAATATGAATTACTTATAGTCAGTGACCTGCAATTTTTTTCTTGGAATAAGCATGACGTCAAAGTTGGACAAAAAAATTTGAAATAATATTATTAAAAGAAAAAGAATTTGTAAAATTTAAATAAATTTTTTTATTAAATTTTCTTGAAAAATCTACATCATATCATGTTCTATATATGTTTTAGAATAGTTTTTAGTACAAAAAATGATTTCAAATTTTTCCAATTTTTTTGTCCAATTTTGACGTCATGCTTATTCCAAGAAAAAAATTGCAGGTTAATGACTATAAGTAATTGTTATTCCGTAGAAAATGACCTTTAAAATAAGCCTAAGATTTTTAAAAAGCGTTTATTATTTTAAAAGTTATTCAAATTTTTGTAAAATATTGAAAATTACGATTTTTAGGAATATCTTGAAAAAATATTTGTCAAATGACTTCTGTAAGGTCTTATTCTTTTCAAAATTTTATCGTCTTTCAAAATATAAACCGAATGAAATTTTAGTTTTCATAAAATTAATGTTAAAAAATTTTTTTCATTCCTTTAAAAATGGGTGGACTGACAATTTCGGACGGTACTGTATACGTATTTCGGGGAGTTATAATGATAAGATCGAGTCAAATATATATAGTTATGTTAGATTTACTTTTAGATTAACATCTAACACTGTAAATTTTTCATTGGCAAGTATATATTTGTATACAATTTTGAACCACGCCGATTTCACGGTGTGCCAATTTAAAATTGTGTAGAGTTAAAACTGGTGTATATTCATAGCAAGGAATAAACAGAAATAAAAAATTTAAGAAACTCAAGATTATTCCCCAAATGTTTTTAACCGTATTAACATTCAATCTAATTATCTTTGTAACGAAATTACATTTAACTGAATTGCCATTTTTACGAATAGATAGATGTATAGACACTTTTTTTAATTGTCGCATTATTCCGTGAATTCTTATTTTAATAAATTGACTCTTATACAAATGTCACTTTTGTGAAAAAACTGTAGTAAACTTTTTTGCAAATATAAATGTACTGTAATAGTTTTCGAAAAAATAATAATTTGTAAAAATATCGTTTGGACAAATGTCAGTTCGAAATAATGACGAAGCGTAAAAATGTCGTTTCGGACAAAAGACAATTTGTTAAAATGCCAATTCGTGTGTAAATGATATTTTATTATAAAAACTGTTCTGTTAATTAAGATTTCGTCAAAATGACACAATAAAATGCACATATTATGGAGAATATTAATGCGTCTCAAAATTAAGCTTTTATATAATTAAAAAAATTGAATAAATTTAAGGGGGAAAATAACATGGGAAAGCAAAAAATATTAAAATAAATGGGGTCAGTTGGGGTAAATCGGAACAGATTTGCTATGTTTCACCAAAAACATAAGTTTCTTCTTTTAAATCGGAATACTTTCGGTTTTTTTGTGTTTTGGGTTGTTATTTCACTTTCGTGGAACAATTTTATGGAGTAGTACACGGAGAGAAAAGTTGTAGTTAATTCTACTTAACACGTTTAGTAAGTCAGTATTTAGTAATAATAACTGAATATTTAGTTACATTTAAAAAACATCGTTTAGTTTCGTTTTGTCGAATTTACTAAACAGTGTTGTCGAAGACACTGAATGTTTAGTTAAAGTCACTGAACACTGCGCAGTACACTGTTTTTTTAAAATGTCGGAATTGTGAAAAGTGATAATTGGTTAGGAAATGAACGTCAAGGAATTATTGTATAATTGGGGATTTTCGCAGTACGAAATATTCCCCTTTTAAAGACAAGGAGCAAACGTTTTCGAATCTAATCCTAATGAAAAATTTCAAGGAACGTTTCATAAAAAAATCAAATAACTGCAAATAAGATTGCTCAAAACCAAATTTTCTAACCTCAAAATTTTTATATTTATATATAAGCAAATAGTGAACATGACAAAAATTGAAATTTACAGAATAAAATTAAATGAAAACTACTGGTGAATATTGCTAATAATATTTGTATCCTTTTTCTGTATTTTGTATCATTCGCAGAAAACCTAACCTTTTAAAAATATGCAAATTAACTGCTTAAAATTTTTGTAATAATTGTTTTTGTTTTCTGTTGAAATATAAAAATTCCACGTTGACTTTCTACAACTATTGAAATTATTGCAAAATTAAATGTAGAAAACAATATTTTAATATTTTATACTGAACAGTTTAGTCTATTGGACTTTCTGTGCAGTTGAATTAACTGTTTGCTGAGTAGTCACAATGACTAAACGCCTGTTTAGTAAATCCTACTACTAGTTTAGTCAGTCCAAAATCGACTATTCTGTTTAGTATATTTAACTGCGCAAGTAGTTAATCTGACTACGCCCTTCTCTCCGTGTAAAGAATATGGTTATCATTGAATCGTAATAATAAACTGTTCCTATTTACCCCTAAATTTTTCAACTTTGCTAAAATTTAGGGGTAAATAGGAACAGTTGATTATTTCTTACGAAATTTGAGAAAAAATCAATTTCAAGTCTGGAAATGTTAAGAGATATAAAGAATTAGATAAAAAATGGTGTTAGTCATAAAATAATATAAAATAAGAAATAATAATGCGTTATATAAGCTTAATGATAGAACGTCCAACGTCCTTCCGGCAGGACCAAAAAGACTCAGGTGAGTCCATACGAAATCGCTAAATAAAACTAACATGGATTGACATAAACAAAAAGTAATATATATTGTTGGAAAGGTGATGAAACAAGCTTTCAGCGCATGTAAATGTCCAGTTTGTAAGTTTAAACCGAAGAGCAGGGTAGCTTTAAGAAGTTAAATTTTCCAAAAATTCATATAATTTTTAGTCACAAAACGATGGAACCAGGTCCTGCCGGCAGGACGCTTTTCGCTTTGTTTAAAAGGCTACCAAGCCTAGGCATATAAATTTAGATACTTGATATTTACATCATTGGAAAGCTTGTTTCATTACCTTTCCAACGATATGTTTGTTTTTGTTTTTATCTGCTTCCATATTAATTTTATAAAGAAAATTTAAAGAGAGTTTATATTCAATTGGCCGCAATTTTGCTAACTAACATTAAAAATGAAATTTTTTTTAATTTAACAAATAGGTTTCATTCTTTGAACGTTTCTGAAGAAAAAGAGACTAGACTGGCCAAAATATATGAATTTTTTCGCCTTTTCGTCTACTTTAATCTCAAGGAGTTCCGGAAAAGAAAAATTGAATTCTTTTTTTTAAAAGCCTTAATTTCGGAACATCCTTCCGGCAGGACGGGCGCTTGGACGTTCTATCATTAAAAGTATTCCATATCGAAAATTCTAACACATTATACAATTTTAAAGGTTTCAACAACTTTAAAAAATTTTAACAGATTGGTTTAACATAACTCTCGGTCTCTCTTATACACGGAAAATTTTTGTTCAAGAAAGATTACAAAATTTCTTCAGGAAATGAAGATATGGAAAAAATTCTATGACTGTTTATAAATGTTTTGTATAATAAAGGAAACTGTTTTCTATTTTTACGAAACTGGAAATAAATCCTTTTTAATATTTTAGGAAAAGGTATAAATGAAATTTCAGAAATAATTTCGGAGAATGTTTGAAATAATTTTATATTTCTTTCAAAAGATTTAATAGTTCTTTATAATTGTTTTGAAAGTATTCAAATTTTTTGTCATATAAGATTTCTATTTCTGCGTTTCTGAAAATTACAAAACTGGAATAAAATCGTTTGATGCGCAGCAAACGATAATAGAAAATCAGTTAGGCGGTGGATGCAATTACATATCTAAGTTATGGATGTAATATTCTGTTTTTAGAAGATTTTAAATTACATGTTTTGAAAAGAAACTAAAAGACTGCTAATATTAAGGAAATTTATGTAGATTATTGAATGTTAAATTAAATAAAAGAAATATTTTTAGTAACACGATCATAATGAACAAAATAATAAACAAATGTAATAATGTTATTAAGTGTATATACTATTTAAGAAAATAAAATTGGTTGTCACAAATTGTTCCACTTGAATTCGTAATTTATAATAGTAAATTATTATATTGGTCAGCATTGATTTAAGGAGTGATTTTGCATATATATTCTTTAAATATTGTAAGAAATAATATGTATTCGTATAGTTGTAAGATAGTGTTAGTTTTAGGTTGCGTTATTATAGTGTGTGTAATCTGTGACAGAATAATATACTTTGTGTGTGTCAGTGTGTGTGCGACCCCTCCTAAACCCGTGTGTCTGCGCAGGTCTGTTCCTTCAGCGTAATTCACAGACATTTAATTTTTTTTCACGCGAGCCCGTATTTTTACGAAACTGCTCTTGAATTCTTATTTTGTGACGCCTGACTTTGTGCGAAATCAGAAATAGAAGTCTTCTTTCAGATCTTAATATTAAAATTAATGAACAATTTATCAAGACCTTCAAAATTTTTCTTTATTTTATCAGAAAAAACCATTAGTAATAATTCAATAGCCACTTTAACTATTCTTCTAAATTTTTTTCCATATCCTCATTTCCTGAAGAAATTTTGTAATCTTTCTTGAACAAAAATTTTCCGTGTACTCTCTCATTCTCTCTCGGTCTCACTTATACTCTCTTATTCTCACTCATGCTCTCTTATACTCTCTCATTCTCTCTTATCATCTCTTGTTTCATTACACTTAGCGGTTTTATGGTCACAAATCCTAATGCAATTTGAAATGTTACAGTACACTTTGTGCTATGTAACGAACTAGCGAACTAGCTATGTAACGAACTACTTGTTAAATACTATGTACTGATGAGATTATACATGAATACTATTTTCAATGCATTTTTATAATGCTGAAAATAGTGTGAAGGGTTGATAGAACCAATTTTCTCTCTTTCTATTATAAGAAATACTGTTGAAATTTCTGTTCCGATTTTGTTATGCAATAAGAAATATTTTTGTATATACTGCTGCTAATTGACAAACTGAAAATGGGAAAATACTTAGAACCTGTTGGGAGTGATCTAAGGTACAAGGTTTAAGGTCGTATTTATTTAAAAAAAAAAATTATCTAAAATAACAACTGTTCCGATTTACCCCAACTAACCCTAATATTTTAAGTTTTGGAATAAACATTTAATTAAATTAATATGAAGTTAAAATTATATTATTCTCTTAAGTATATAAAATTTAAACAGTATTAAATTAATTCATAAAATTTTAAAAAGAAATGAAATCTTTTACATGGAACAGTACTTTTATTATATTGTAATAAAAAAGTTGAGTCATAATAATGAAGGAGAAACAAAATTTAATGAACCAAATGGATGAAGAACAAAAGCAACAAAGACGGCCGAAGCCCGTGTAGACAATTGTAATGGCGCTACCTAGTTCCTATCTAGTTTGTCTAGATGCTATACTAGCCATGTATATCTTTCCAATCTAGTTTCTAGACCGAAATGTAACGCTCGTATCCTTTAAGCGCGAGATAGTCATGTCAAGACTGACACTACATAGTCTCACTAGATAAATTTTTTAATTGTTACTGCGATCTAGAAACTAGTTAGAAAAGTTTATTTTACAAAACAAATGAGAAATTTATTTAAATTCAATGTTAATATAATAAAAAAATTATTAATTTGTATTTACAAGCGTGTAATAATCCTTAACTTTTAACTTTTAGTCAAGTTAATGTTTACAACACAGAAAAAATGGAAAACTATTACTAAATAAAATTTGACATTGCGGGGATCGAATCTATGACCTATTATTTTAAAACAATTTTTGTGTTTTTATTCATTTTAATTTTTTTTTATTTGATTTTATTTGAATTTTTAAGCAGCAAATGTCAAGAATTTGTGACGCAAAGTGAGGAAACTTCTCACCGTGCGACTGACCGCGTATACTCGATTTCATTTGTCATTAATTTTTTATTTAAATAATTAACAGAAAATGAAAGTTAATTTTACTTGCAATAGGTTGTTTGGAAATTATAATGAACATTCCAAAAAAAATTTGGCATTTTATAACAATTTTTGATTAATTTACGATGGATGAGAAGTTTCCTTACCTGCGACGGATCGCGTTACAAAAAAAGATGCGACGGATGGAGGGTTAACTATGTAATCTAGTTAAATTATTATTTAACTGAATCATAGAAAATTTACCGTAAATTACCTAATAAATTTCTATACATTACGGCGTAAATTTTTATAAATTACCTTAATTTTACGACTTTAAATTTTTTAGTTCGAATTTGTGTTTTACATAATTTTATAAACTATCGTTCAAATGTTTATAAATTACCACATAAATTTCCATCAATTACCTTGAAAATTTTCATAAATTACCAAAGTAATAATTTTCAATTGAGATTCAGACTACAATATTTTTATAAATAAATATAATTTTCATAAATTATTAGAAGAAAACACCTTCTTACGCCGTGCCGAAACTATCCAAACAGTGAATTTGTTAATTGTTATACTTATTTCCAAGAAATTTAATTAATTTTTCAGTTATAATTCTGCTAAGAAATCTATCTGAATAAATGCTTTTTTGATTCCAAAAAATTTATAAAAAGATTTAAATATTTTAAGAAATTAAAAAATCTCTCTTTAAATTTGATTAAACAATTTACAAAATTATAACCAATTTTTCCTGCCGCCATGAATTTTTCTTTCTGGACCCTTAATTTTCAAAAAAATATATTAATAACACTGGCACACAAAAAAAAATTGATGCTCTGAGCTTTTAATCAGACTATGACTTCTTTATGTTTTTGGGGTCGCTGAAGCCGAATCTGAAGTTCATTTAACCCCATCACATCAGGGTTTTAAGATAACCTCAAAAAACTCAAAATTTGACACAACAATTTTTTAATCATCAAAAATTTTTATTTTTAAGTCTCACTATCACTACTGTATGTTTGTGGGGTCGCTGAAACCGAAACTGAAGTTAATTTTACCCTATCACGTCAGGGTTTTGAGATAACCTCAAAAAAAAACTCAAAATTTGACCCCAAAATTATTTAATCAACAACAATTTTTATTTTTAAGTCTTACTACAACTACTTCATGTTTTTAGGGTCGCTGGAACTGAATCTAAAGTTCATTTACCCCATCACGTCAGGGTTTTGAGATAACTCCCGAAAAAACTCAAAATTTGACCCTAACATTTTTTTAACCAGAAAAATATTTATTTTCATGTCTTACTATCACTAATTTATGTTTTTGGGGTTGCTGAACCGAAATCAAAACTTTATTTAACCCCAGCATGTCAGGGTTTTGAGATAACAAAAAAAAAACTCAAAATTTGACACAAAAATTTTTTAATCATCAAAAATTTTTATTTTTAAGTCTCACTATCACTACTCTCTGTTTTTGGGGTTGCTGAAACTGAATCTGAAGTTTATTTAACTCCATCACGTCAAGGTTTTCAGATGACTTTAAAAAAACTTAAAATATGACAAAAAAAATTTTTATCAAGAACTTTTTTAAACAAATTTTGAGTTTTTTGAGGTTATCTCAAAACCCTGATGTAATGGGGTTAAATGAACTTCAGATTCGGGTTTAGCAATCCCAAAAACATAAAGTAGTCATAGTCTGATCAAAAGCTCAGAGCATCAAGATTTTTGTGTGCCAGTGTAATTATCATAACGATAATTTTTTTTTAATTTCCTAAACCAAATCTTGCTAACTGAAGATATAAATAAAACTTTAATAAATAAGTAATATTTAAAGTAAACTAATAGTACTGCCGTTCTGATGAAGAAAGTCGGTACTTGCATTCAGGGCGATTTCAAGATATTTAGAGAAACACGTTTGTTATTACAGTAGCCTATTAATTAAGACTTATTAAACAATGACAATTGATATTAACTAATTTTGGTATGCTCTATTTAATAAAGTTAAAAGATTTCAAAAATTTTCATTATTTATAAACAAAATGTCGATTACTGCCCAAAATTGATTTTGAAATGTTGAAAATAGTGCCACAGAGACATTTTGCATGCAAGTACCGACCTTTTCAAAATGATTTCACGTTAGTAGAGTAATTAAAAGCTAATTATTTATAAAACTAATTATTATTTATGAATAATATTACTATAGCTAGATTGCTTTTTTCGTAAGGAATCCAGTGATATAAAGAACTCATTTTGCATAAAAATGTCGAATACCGACTTTCTTCATTAGCCGGTCCTTGCATGTCATAAGCCTTATATACGTAATAGACTGCGAATACCGACCCTAGAATAGTGACGTCACTCGGCCGTAAGAGCACATACCGTCTCTGTGGCAGTATTTTCAACATTTCAAAATCAATTTTGGGCAGTAATCGACATTTTCTTTATAAATAATGAATTTTTTTGAAATTTTTTAACTTTATTAAATAGAGCATACCAAAATTAGTTAATATCAATTGTCATTGTTTAATAAGTCTTAATTAATAGGCTACTGTAATAACAAACGTGTTTCTCTAAATATCTTGAAATCGCCCTGAATGCAAGTACCGACTTTCTTCATCAGGACGGCAGAATAATGAAATTAACAAAATTTATACCATAAAATAGTAAAATTTACTTAATAGTGTAAAACCTAGTATTTCTGTAGTATAACTATATTGGCATTTCAGTTTACGCCATGATAAAAATAAAATTAGGAAAACTAGATAGTACAAAGCTAGCATTAACACAGTTTTACTAGAGTTGCAGCGCGTTGTAAAATCTATATAAAAATTAAAAGCTTGTCTAGGAAACTAGATAGAATCAAGACCACATCAATCTAGCATTACTGTAAATAGCAACGCGAGGAAAAAACTAGACTGACTTTAAATAGAACTAGACTGCCGGGACAATTTTCTACACGCGAGGCCGTCGGAGGCGCTAGTCTAAAAAAACCTCGACTTTTTTGGAAAATGTTTGCGAAAATCGAAGAGTATTTATAAAACTCCTTAATTATTTGTTTATATCCGAGAGCCTTCGATTTGTCGCTTAAAATATCATCGATTAATTTTTTCCTTGTATAGTAAAACATTTGGATAGTTCTACAAACGAAGAAAGAAAATAAAGAAAATTTTGACACAACATTTTTTATACGTTCAGGTTTTAAAAGTAGGTTAAGTTCAAGTTAAAAGATAAAAAAACAGGATAAAAAACAGGGAAATGATACTTATTTATCTGTTTCATGTAGTTAAAAATTATTAATAAAATTAATCCAAATTTGTAATTAAATTTTAAACTACAGGTATGTTACAGAAATAATTACAGAAAGCAGTAGATTCTACTACTTAAAGTAGTTCGACAGGGTAATTTTGCAGCAGCTTTTACTTCTTCTAGCAGTTGAATAATTTTCCATGTATTTTGTGATATAGACTTTTATAGAAAAATATCAACTGTTTAAAGTTATAAATGCAACTACTTTAAGTAGTAAAATTAACTACAGATATCGGTTGAACTGTGGCAGGAATGTCCTCAATTACACTGGTCGAAAAA
Organism: Leptopilina myrica (nomen nudum); assembly: GCA_032872475.1. Taxonomy (NCBI): domain Eukaryota; kingdom Metazoa; phylum Arthropoda; class Insecta; order Hymenoptera; family Figitidae; genus Leptopilina; species Leptopilina myrica (nomen nudum). Next base: position 33,465,325 of record CM065464.1, on the reverse strand, counting down.
AGTTACTTTTTCTCTGATTCAAAGATCGGACAATGATATTCTTATAGGATTTTCTTCGCTGAACACGAATAAGACCTCCAAAAGTGTCCATCACGTCGAGATTTTGAGAAAAATGGACTCAAAGTTTCAAAAAACCCTCACTGAAAAAAAAATTAATTTGATTCAAATAATTCAAATTATTTGAAAAATATTTAATTGATTCAAATACTTTTTAGTTGGATCAAAAAAATATGTATTTGATTCCCACCAAGTCTTAGTGGCCGTGTGGCTTAAATAGGTGCGTTTATAGCACTAGTTTACAGTGAAATTGTCAATTTAACAAAACATTTCTTTCTCGAATAGTAGATGTTTTTTGAGTAAGAAAATCATAGTTTTAATTTTTTTCCTTCGTGCAGTTTTTCTGTAGTTTCAAATTATGCATTTTTTGAGGTGCGACGCCACTTAAACTTATCTGTAGGAAAATTCGCTTGTCAAAATATAATGAATGAGGTATCATTGGAAAGGTAATTAAATTACCTTTCGATCCATAGGTCACAGAATAAAATTCAACAAAAATTGAGAGAGTTACAGTCGATTAAAGATGAAATTTCAAGACAATTTTAAAGATTTTCAGACATTTGAGTAACTTCTACTATTTTTTTCCTCATCAAACAGGAAAGAATATTTGGGTTTTAACTTTTTTATTGATAGACTATATCATTACATAAATTTTAAGCCCTTGTGGACATCGATTGGATTAAAAATGACAATTCTATACTAAATTTAGTGAACGAAATTACATTCTTCATTTTTTGTATCTCTTAAACATTTGCAGTAAAAATTGAAGTAATAGAATTTAGTTAAGCTCTGAAGTTACTAAAATCACTAATCAAGGATTTCGGAAATCGTAGATTTCAAATCCAATGTTAGTTTTCTAAATTTCAAAATGGCGGATCCAATATGGCGGACAAATTTTTTTAAATCGAATAAATTCGTTTTAAATTCGTTACTCGGGGGTTTTCGGGATCGCTGATTACGAATCCGATGTCAAATTTAAAAAATTAAAAATGATGGATTCATAATAATGAACGAGTTTTTTTAAATCCATCAAATTCGCACCTATTGCATTCGCCATTTTTAATTTTTCAATTCTGACATCGGATTCGTAATCAGCGATCCCAAAAACCACCGAGTAACGAATTTAAAACGAATATAATCGATTTAAAAAAATTTGTCCGCCATATTTGATCCGCCATTTTGAAATTTAGAAAACTAACATTGGATTCGAAATCTACGATTTCCGAGATCCTTGATTAGTGATTTTAGTAACTTCAGAGCTCAACTAAATTTTATTACTTCAATTTTTACTGCAAATGTTTAAGAGATACAAAAAATGAAGAATGTAATTTGGTTCACTAAATTTAGTATAGAATTGTCATTTTTAATCCAATCGATGTCCACAAGGGCTTAAAATTAATGTAATGATATAGTCTATCAATAAAAAAGTTAAAACCCAAATATTCTTTCCTGTTTGATGAGGAAAAAAAATAGTAGAAGTTACTCAAATGTCTGAAAATCTTTAAAATTGTCTTGAAATTTCATCTTTAATCGACTGTAACTCTCTCAATTTTTGTTGAATTTTATTCTGTGACCTATGGATCGAAAGGTAATTTAATTACCTTTCCAATGATACCTCATTCATTATATTTTGACAAGCGAATTTTCCTACAGATAAGTTTAAGTGGCGTCGCACCTCAAAAAATGCATAATTTGAAGCTACAGAAAAACTGCACGTAGGAAAAAAATTAAAACTATGATTTTCTTACTCAAAAAACACCTACTATTCGAGAAAAAAATGTTTTGTTCGATTGGCAAAAAAAAGTTTTTAATTTGTTAACCTGTGTAAGCTACTGAATTTGAAAGTTAAATAATAAAGGTATAAAATTAAACTTTTGTGTCCACGAGGACATTTGTATTGACTCTCCCTCCCCCTTTGTGGACAATCGTGGACTTTTGGCGAACCCCCCCCCCAAATATTTTTTTGACAAATTTTATAGAGTCATTCTATAGAATTTTCTATAGAGTCATTCTACAGAATTCTCTATAGAGTCATTTTATAGAATGACTCTATAAAACTTTTTTAACTGGGCTGTGTTCTAGAAACGTTCCTAATGGGGAATCCACACTTCGATCTAAGATAAATATAAGCGGGACGCTTTTCCGTGACGCTCCTATGTATATAGATATAGAAAATCATAGAAAGCGCCACGAAAAAACGTCCCGCTTAGCTGCATAGATCGAAGTGTGGATTCCCCATAATGGCGAGAACACAATACATGGTACGCGAACGTAAACGTATAACGTCACAATTTATTCAAATGGGTGTACGTCATACCGTTACGCACCATGTATTGTGTTCTCGTAATTAGGAACGTTTCATGTCTGTTACATAACGGCTTTCTGTAGTTATTTCTGTAACATACTTGCAGTTGCAAATTTACATTAATTGAATTATTAATTTTTAACTGCATAAATAGTTAAAATAAGTATTAAAAATAGTTAGACTAACTAAAAAAGTAGTTCTTTTAATTACTTTTTACTCTACTTAAGGGGATGTAGTTGAAATTATCTCATGAATTTTTTTCAGTGCACTAGAAATTTTTTTGAGTGCAGGTATCATACAGATTCATTTCTAAAAGAATCAGTATTTTTAAATTAGGCAGCAACGACTTTATTCGAAATATAATAGTCTGACATCTCAGTGCCATGGTTCTTACAGACAGTGCTTAGGTGTTGCTATGGATACACGTGAAGGGCCAGCATCCCTTGCGAAGGGTGTATAATATATATGTACTTCGCAGATGCACTTTTCTATTTCTTTGTTTGGTGTTTTTCCGTCCAACCTATTGATTCTACACTGAAAAAAAAATCATTAGATATTTTCAACTACATCCCCTTAGTAGAGTAAAAATTAATAAAAAAAACTACTTTTTTAGTTAGTCTGACTATTTTTGATACTTATTTTAACTGTTTTATGTAGTTAAAAATTATTAATTAAATTAATCCAAATTTGTAATTAAATTTTAAACTGCAGGTATGTTACAGAAATAATTACAGAAAGCAGTAGATTCTACTACTTAAAGTAGTTCGACAGGGTAATTTTGCAGCAGCTTTTACTTCTTCTAGCAGTTGAATAATTTTCCATGTATTTTGTGATATAGACTTTTATAGAAAAATATCAACTGTGAAAAGTTATAAATGCAACTACTTTAAGTAGTAAAATTAACTACAGATATCGGTTGAACTGTGGCAGGAATGTCCTCAATTACACTGGTCGAAAAAAGTTACTTTTTCTCTGATTCAAAGATCGGACAATGATATTCTTATAGGATTTTCTTCGCTGAACACGAATAAGATCTCCAAAAGTGTCCATCACGTCGAGATTTTGAGAAAAATGGACTCAAAGTTTCAAAAAACCCTGTTGTTGGTTTTTGTTATCACGTACTGAAAAAAAAATTTATTTGAATCAAATAAAAATTATTTGATCCAAATAAATCATTTATTTGGTTATAATCCAATAAATGTATATTTGAACCAAATACAATTTATTTGACCTAAATATTTGATTTTATATCATTAAATAACTATTTATTTGGATCAAATACCGGCACCAGGCCGGTGTCTAAATTTCACTGGCCCGGTACGTCGCCGGTGTTTTGCCGGCAATAAACCGGTACGAAAACACTGATAACAAGAATGGTTTACCGGCAAGTTGCCGGACCGGTGGTTAACCGGCACCGGGGCTGATATTTCCCGGGTTATCATTGTTGACTGGTACCGGCCCGGTACCAAGCCGGTCGTTGATTTCTGCCTGGGTAAAGGCTAAACTCCTCAGGTCCATTAGTAGAATATATTTCTGCCCCCTGCCTGTCCTTTTTTTGCACAGGATGTGAGGCAATTTTTTTTAAGAGAAAATTTCTTACTAATTACTGTGATGACTTTTTTCTGTTACAAATATAATTTAAAAAAATCAATAAAAATTTTTTAAATTTTGTAAGTAAATGAATATATTTTTAACGATTAATTTTTGTTAATTAAAACATTTTTTTATTATTGGCGTTTTATTGGCAGCCATTAATGTACCAATGATAGCTGCCAATTATTGGCAACGACGTAGTCAGCCCATGACTTTACCACTATTGGTCCATCAATGGGTGCCAATAATGACATGCCTGGCTCCCATTATTGGGTCATTAATGCGCCAATGGTTTTTTCCCATTCGGATAGTGCCGACCCTGTTTAAAAAATTTGATAGGAATGACAAAAAATTCTTTCCATATTTCAATCGGGTTTCTGAATCCAAAATTTACTATAAGTTTCTATAACATTATACTTTTAATAGAAAGTCTATTCGAATCAATGCTTTGTATATCCTAAAAGTGTCCCACTGATTTTAAAGAAGGTTCTATCAAATTCTAACAAAATTGATTATTAAAAATTGTTTCCAGTCCAATAAGCTTTTTTAAATTGAAGTCCTAATAAATCCTACATTGAAAAATACATGAAAAAATAACACTCATGAGTGTCGTATTTTTCATGTGGTTATTTCGCTACCACACTCAAGAAATGACACTCAGAAAATAACACTTATTGAATGATACACGGAAAAACTATTTCCAAGAGTTATTACTAAATTTATTCAAGAACTTAGGATAAGGGAAAAATTTAGAACTTCTTTTAGAAGAGTTCAATATTCATTAAAGAATGTTCAGGTGTTTTTCTAATGGCTTGGAAATAATTGTTCTTGACGCTACGACTGAGTACTTCAGTGACTGCGCGCTGAAAAAGTCTCGAACTATTTAACTCTCCATCCGTCGCAAATTTTTTTTGGAATGTTCATTATAATTTCCAAACAACCTATTGCAAGTAAAATTAACTTTCATTTTCTGTTAATTATTTAAATAAAAAATTAATGACAAATGAAATCGAGTATACGCGGTCAGTCGCACGGTGAGAAGTTTCCTCACTTTGCGTCACAAATTCTTGACATTTGCTGCTTAAAAATTCATTTACAAAAAAACTAAAATAAATAAAAACACAAAAATTGTTTCAAAATAAAAAAGAAGAGTTTTGTGAAAGGTACTGAGAATATGAAATTATAATTTTTTGTATTATAAAAGTTATAAATAAAAAAAGAAACTGGGTGAGGAAATCTCACCATGCGACGGATGGAGGGTCAAGAAAGAAGACGTAGCGTAGCCAATAGGTATACAGCACCACTTGGATTTAAACGCTTTAAATACGATCCAAAAATAAAGTATCGTAACGCGTTCCTGCAGCCGAGTGACATATGGCGGAGAAGTCTTGAGTCTTGAGGTCTCAAGTTCGACTACTCACGCGGGCAAATTTGTTTCGTTAATTTCACATTTTTCTTTCTTAAACCAGTTCAGGACTTTTTCAAGAAAATTCAACAAGTAGTTCAGAAATTTACTACAGTTATCCTTGAACAGCTTAAAATAATATTTTAATCCGCAGTTTTGTAGCATTTCTTGTTTTATTTACATATCCTGAGTTCTTGAATAAGTTTCTAAATTAATCTTTTTTTTGCACTCATATGTGCGCAGAAAATATCACGTATGCTCTCATAACACCACACAGATGTGTCCGCATGTGTGGCACAAAAAGCAATCATTTCGTGCATTACCATAAAACGCTAAGCATATAAATATCTTTAGTGTGCGCATTTGTGCTAATCACGTGTGTGAATAATATTTGTTCTCACGAGAATGGCACTCGTGCCATTCTCGCGAGACGGACTTCGTGCGATGCACGTTTGTCTTCTGGGAATATAGTATACTATCAAGAAAAAGTTTAATCTTTTGAGTTTAATTTGTTTTTCTTAGAAGATTTTTTTAAATATCTTAAAATTTTAAGCCATTTTGAAAATTCTGATTTTGAATCTGGATTCAGCGGAAAAAAATACAAAGAAACATAGAGGAGAGTCACTACGGTCGGGACACTTTTTGACTTGTGTCCATAACTTCTGTTCTAGGCCAAATATCACGTTTTCTGACATATGGTTGGAAAGATCTTCTAACGTGGAATGTTTCTTCTGTACATCAGAAAATGTGTGGACAAAAATTGGAAAAGTTATAAACATTTTTAAAAAATGTCGTTACGGTCGGGACACCGTAGAAAATCAATGTGATATGAAGGAATATTACTAAAAATGTCCTGTAAATTACAGAAGAATGCTGAAATGCACTTGAAAATGGGAAAAGGAAATACAAAATTCATATAAAAATTAATCTACCCAGTGAGAAATTGTCAATAGACTTTAAACGGTCCAATATCGGTCCAATATTGGTTGCCGTGCTGGGTGCCGATTGACTCCCAATATTGGACCAATATGGGCTGATGCTTGGGATGTAACGGCATCGCCAATCATCGGTTGTTAATATTGGTCCAATATTGGCCGAATATTGGAAACCAAGAGTAAAAAAAAATTTTTAATAAATTTTTTTAATTAAATAATAATAATAATAAATTAATGTTTATAATTTTTGTTTATTATATTTATTTAATTAATTATTTAATTATTTATTTTTAATAATTTATATAAATAATATATTATTTATAAATTATAATTATTTAAAAATGCAGCAGCTATTAGGAAACAGCATTCTGCAAAAAAAATCCTATCATTGAAAAATCAATGATAGGCGAGAGCGAGAGATATCCGCGTCATTAAATAGATTCGCAGATATACTCTGGTCTCGCGATGAATCTCTCGATACTTATATACACTGGAGTCGCCGTGTCAGTTGCGAGAACGGTTACAGCGTCCCTCTTGCGGCAGAGATTGGATTTTTCGCGTGGTAAAGTGAAGTGTGAAAAGTGTGTATGAGCCGTCGATAACATTGATTTCTCTTCTCCCTAAAGTTCATTAAATAAATATAATAAACAAAAATTATAAACATTAATTTATTATTATTATTATTTAATTTAAAAAATTTATTAAAAATTTTTTTTTACTCTTGGTTGCCAATATTCGGCCAATATTGGACCAATATTAACAACCGATGATTGGCGATGCCGTTACATCCCAAGCATCAGCCCATATTGGTCCAATATTGGGAGCCTTTATTGGACCGATGATCGGTCTCTTGGCTCCCAATATTGGACCGGTGAGAAATTTCTCACTGGGTAAAAACATCGAAGAAGATGTGAAATGAGACTTTTTAAAATGTTTTACGAACGTTTTTCAAACATGAATATATTTTTCCCACTGTAAAATGACGTTCTTCACACATCTCTACAATAGAAAAAATGAATTTCCGATGTTAGAACGCACCATAATTGTAAAATTATGTGTCCCAACACGCACGATATAAAGTGACCCGTTCGTAAGTTTCGCGTCGTTTTGATTTTTTTAGCACACAGACATAAACGCACGATATAAAACCAAATAACATACCAAAATATTAAAGCACTCTCGAATGAATAAATTTCATCATCTTACTTTATTGTTTGTACTAGAACCAAATCGGCGCGCTATGCGCGTCAATTCTAACTGGTTTTTTGATGAGAATCTAAGTTATAAAGATACAATGTTACATAATACAACTTTTCAAAATTTCTTTAAACCGGAAGGACAGCATTAATGCATTTGAGTGTTTATAGATGGCGTGAAAAATTTTCTACCATCACTAACAAGTATTTACATGCAATGGTAAATGGCACCAGTTTATTACAACTAAGAAACCCGAGGTGGCTGGACCGTAGTGACTCTCCTCTACTATCGTAGGATTATAAATTTTTTTTTATTTTAATTTGGTCTTTTATGTCGTTTTTTGAGTTTATCTCAAAATTTTGAGAAATTCTGTTAATTCTCACTTCAAATTACGATTTAGCTGCAAAAAATACATAGAAATATACTATTGTAGTGTCAAATTTTTTTTATTTTAATTTGGGGTTTGAGTCTTTTTACTGTAATACTGTAGTCTCATAAATATTTTTTTATTTTTCTTTCTTTTAATTTGGTTTTTGAGTCGTTTGCATTCACCGCAAACAGTATTTATTGAATTTTACATAAAAAAGCATGAAATATTAATTTTTTAATCTGTAAAAACAATAAAAATTTATTTTTCTGATGCTTAAGAGAAATTATTATACTTTCTTACTTGCGTTTGGTAGGTATAAGAGAAATAGAAAGACTGAGTATATTTATTTATACATTCCTCGCGATCCATATGGACCATAAATGGGTATCAGAATTAAGTTACATATTAAATAGTGTATACAAGGTAAGAATACAATAAAATAAAGTAAACGCTGCTGATAAAAGTTTGAAAGAATTTCGTTAGTAAACATTGCCTCGTAGTCGAAGTACATATTTCTCTGTAGTTTGTAGGAATTTATCGTAAGAAGAATAAAATATGTCAAGGTCGAGATTCAGGGTATTATACATTTGATTAATGTAGTAACAAGCGAAAAAATTGGAGCACTGAATCCCGAGAAACCAATTTTGTTCTTTAAATTAAACGGTATGTAGTTGCGAGAATTAAAACGAGGTATCATGAAATTGAGTAGATTTAACAATTCATACGAATTAATGTTATTGTTAATTATTTTAATTAAAAAGGTGGTTGAGAAAATTATACGTCTCTCTTCTAACGTCATGCAATTAAAGCGCTCACAAAGTTTGAGATAATCAGCTCCACGAGGTGAATATTTTCCGTCCATTTTAAGTGACAAGTATTTTAAAAAACGTTTTTGTACATTTTACAACTCCTTGATGAATTTCTTATACAAAGGGTTCCATATGAATGCGGCATACTCAATTCGAGATAAGACTAAGACATTAAAGAGCAAAGTAATAGCGAAAATATTGAAAAAATGGTTTGACTACCTGATCAGGTAGCCCAATGTTCTAGATGCAGTAGCAATTATGTTTGTTATATGGTCAGAAAAACTTAAGGAATAATTAAAGGTAACGCCCAGGTCGATGACTGAATTACACTGTTAAAAAAGAATTGAAAATTCAACAACTTTTCAGTTACACGAGCTATTGAATTTAAATTCAATTCAGGTTGAATTGAAAATTAAAGAACTTGAAATGAATATTCTTTAACTTGTAATTGAAAAATACAGACAGTTATTGAAAATTCACTACTATTATTTAGTGATGCTTGTCGAGCAAATAGAGGTCATTTGTTTTTTCGTCTCCTTTCATAAAAGAAGTGAGATGAAACTATAAAATTCAATTGTTTTAATTGTTATTTTAACGATTTTCTCGACTTTGACGAGAAGTTGTTGATCGAGACTCGCTCGACATGCAACACTACTATTATTGAAAAAATGAATATCTATTGATTTGTAATTGAAAAATACAGATGCAGTTATTGAAAAATCCAGATGTGACAAATAACACTGTTATTGAAAATCCATCACTGTTATTAAAAATTCAATACTGTTATTGAATATTCATTACTGTTATTGAAAATTCAAGAAACTATGAAGATATATTTCTCTTTCTGAAATGTTTGTCACATCTGGTTTGTCCAAAGTTAACCGCAGCTAAGGGTTTCGCCTTGTAAGAAATTCTATTTTATGACTTTTCAAATACCAGTTTTTTTATCATATGTTTATCATAGGTTTATTTAGACTAAAACTTTGTGGAATTTTTCGAATAAAGAAATGTTTGGAAAATTTCCACAATTTTTTGTCAAAAAGGCCCTTTTAGCGTCAGTTGCTTTACAGCATTTTACAAAGGAACTACATCCGCGCGTGAAAGTCTTCTTGTTTTTATAGTGTTTTAAATATAAAATGAGTGTTTAAAGATTAATTCAAAATAAAATAAATATTATAATATATAATTATATTATTTTTGAATTACTGAACAATAGTGAACAGCAATAGCAAAAATTTTTAATCTACTTGTGTGCATTATCAGTTAATTTTGACGAATTGCAATATCTATAGGAACAAGTTAAAGAACGTGTACTTGCACAAGATCCTGTACAAGTTCTTGTGTACATAATATTTTTTCTTATTGTTTATTAATTTTTTTATTTATGCAAAATATAATAAATTTTTTAACATTGTTGTTAGAGACTCTCTGCATTTACGATTTGTCCCCTTATTTTATGTAGCCCTTCAATTGGTCTGTAATTTTTGCAATTCGATTGATCACCAGATTTATATACAGGTAATATTTTAGCTGTCTTCCATGAAGCAGGAAATTTTCCGCATTGTAAACTTTCATTAAAGATATTTGTTAGGGGTAAAGCTAAAATGTACCCACAATCTTTAACCAGAAAACTAGGTATTCCGTCTAGACCTGCTGTGAAAGAGGGTTTTAAGGATTTGGCTGCCTTGAACACCTGATCAGGTTGTAGTAAGAATAAGTTTTGATCATAACTTAAATGATCATCGTTTAAAATCGTATCGGTGCCAAGACAGTTAACCGTTGAAAACATTTCGGAAAAAGGATCGACAATATGTTGCGGAGCAGTCAAAGTATTATTCTTAAATTGCATAACGTCAGGTAGGTATAATTTATATTTTGAATTGCGTGTGAATGACCAAAAAGATTTTGGATCATTGCTAATATTGTTCTGAATTTTTCTAATATAATTACGATGTTCTTGATGTATATTCTATTTTATAGCGATCGATAACGTTTTAATTTCCGTTCATATACAGCAGGGCAATGTTTACGCTTTTTAAGTAAGTTATGTTTTATGCGAATGTCCTTGATAATAGATTTAGAAAACCAAAATGGAAAATGGCGCTTCGAAATACTGACATTGTATAAGGGAACACAGTTTTGAAATACATTCTCGATTAATGACAAAAAATTACACACTTACATTCGATGTCTGCGCATCCAACTAACGTAGTCGAGTTCAGATTACTCATTGTTACATATAATTGATGGAGGTATGTTTATGAAAGTTATATTTTTTTATCGGTGATATCGTGTTGGAGAATGTAGAATTAGAATGGTTGGAATATGGAAAGGAAGCAGTAATAGATATAGTGTGTATTTTCAGGGATAAAGGGAGGAATGGTTCTGGCAATAGAGCACTTAATATTTGCCATTACTAGAATTTATTAAATACATTTGAAATAGTATTGTGTATCACTCTCAATGTGTGTATGAATAATAGTAGTTAATTAACAATTTGACTCACAAATAAAAATTACATATTTTATATATTGTTATTATTTCTCTACAAAGAATCTTATTTGATTTGTTCCAACAATTATAAATTAATAATTTCAAATCAACTTACAATATTCAAACTACAGAGTCACTGTATTTGAATATTTGGTTAATGATATTATTTAATCAATCGATTTTAAGTGCGTTAGAAGAAGATTGACATTGTTTAATACCAATGAATTAAATATGCCGAATATCGCAAGTATAAACTTGCAGATAATTATGTAGAAAACTTGAGGAAAATTTGCAGATAATTTTGTAGAAAACTTGAGGAAAATTTGCAGAAAACTTTCAAAAAACCTAAAAATTTCAAAAACAATCTTTTTGTTTTCAAAATTAATGTGTGTATTTTGATACCCGTTGCCTTCCCTTGCAGGGAAGGTGACATGAATGTAGTGCGCAGCTCTGGATGTTATAGAAAACTACTGCGCATGCATTTAACATTCACTTTGCAATGCAAATTTTCTGCAAAGTTAACACCAAACGGACATTTTAGCATTTGCCGTAAATTTGCCAGGCAAGTTTTCGAATTTGGCTTTGATAACTCGCCGCAAATTTGCAGAAAATTATTGTGCTATGTGGGTATTAGAGTTAGTTAGAGCTTAGAGCGGGCGCAAAGTAACTCATTACCACCCAGGGGTAGGGGAAGCGGGCGCAAAATATTTTCCAGGCGCTAATTATTTTCCGCCCGCTTCTTTCGTTTTAACGGCAATAAAGTAAAGAAAATTTTGCGTTACTATATTTTTTCACGTAAAATAGCGGACGCAAAAAATAATTGTAGCGAGGGCAAAATTAGGTAAATCGAAAAATCATTAAAAATAATTCACTGTTCGTGCACTCAATGATATACTTTCCGTGAAGATTGGACAAAAAATTATGTTCGCAACATGGGCGCAAAGGTGATTACGACTCTGGCGAAATTTCGGAACCTCGGGACACAATTTCGCCATCGTCGCAATCACCTATTTTGCGCCATTGATACGAAAATAACTATTTTTGACTCCAAATATTACTAAAAGGAATCCCTAAAAATATTAACCCTCCGTCACACACCTTGAGAAAAATTTCGACTTTACACACGTTTAGAGGAAATCCCTCACCACATTGTAAAATAGGCGACATTACAACATAAACAAAGGAATCAACAAAAAACTAATTTTAACACAAACTTACAAATATGTAGTAAATTATTCTAAATTATAAAATTAATAAAATTAATTTTCGGTCTCAAAAATAAAAATTAATTACACGAATGCACATCTTCGAAGGAAATACACTTTACATGTAAAAATAATGTAACATTAACAAATAAGCAAAAAAATCATTAAATAATTTATTTTAATTATATTTATAATATAATTTTCGTATTAAGCAACAGTGAAAACACTTACAAAAATGGCAGTCGCAACGGGGTCAAATCTTAACAAACACACATGTGTTAGACTTTTTTAAAATTATTTTTCCATTAAAAAGTTGAATAAAGCTAATTGTGGAGCTAAAAGTTGTTTCAGTTTGTTTACACGCAAATTTTAAAAACTATTAAAATGTATTTCTCTTTAAATATTTAATATATTGAGTAAAACAAATCAGATTAGTGTTTCAGGTTATGTTTACATTCGAAATGCTCCAGTCAATATAAAAATTGTTTTCAAATGGGAAAACATGTTTTACTTCATTAATTATTTAAAAAAATATCTACTCTAAATATTTAATTAAAATTTGAAGTCGAAAAACATTTTCTTTTTACAAAAGTAAGGAGTTAACCTCTTGACTGTCGCGGACGCATATATGCGCGGATTTAGAACTGGCCAAAAGTGCTCTTGGCGCATATATGCGCAACTTAAAAAAGGTGGTTTAAAACTTCTTAAAAATCGCTGAAACTGGTTACTCGGGGGTTTTTGGGGTCGCTGAACACGAATCCGGCGTTAGTTTTTCAAAATTCAAAATAGCGGATCCAATATGGCCGACACAATTCTCAAAAATTGATCCGATTTGTCTGAAAATCTCTACTCGGGAAGTTTTCGGGTTTGCTGATTACGAATTCGAGGTCGGTTTTTCAAAATTCAAAATGGCGGATCCAATATGGCGGGAAATTTTTTTAAACTGATCGGATTCGCTTGAAAGTGGTTACGCGGGGGTTTTGGGGGTCGTTGAACACGAATCCGGCGTTAGTTTTTCAAAATTCAAAATAGCGGATACAATATGGCCGACACAATTCTCAAAAATTGATCCGATTTGTCTGAAAATCTCTACTCGGGAAGTTTTCGGGTTTGCTGATTACGAATCCGAGGTTCGTTTTTCAAAATTCAAAATGGCGACTTCAATGTGATAGAATCATAGAGCAAAATTGTATGGATTTGCTTGGAACTCACTGCTCATCAGTTTGTAGCCTTTCTGATTAAAAATCTCAATTTACATTATCAAAATTTAAAATTAGGCTGATTCCCAATAAATTGAGTATCCCCAGCTTAAAATCCCCGTACAGGATCCTTAAAGGATCCCGTACTGGTCCTGTACAGGATCCCGTACGGGATTTTGGGACAGGGTTCCTGTGCAGGTTCCGATGCAGGAACCTTAGATATCAAATGTTCCTTTGCAGGATCCTGTACAGGAACATTAATTTTAATTTTTTAAAGTTTTTATATGTTAAGCAACATTTGACATACATAGACTTCACATTTTAATATGTTAGGCTCGTATATCAATGTTGGACAGAAAAATGTATTGCGCATTCGAGAAACTCATAGAAAACTACTGCGCAGGAGTTAAAAATATAAATAAATTAATTGAGGAAACCGTGTAGGATCCTTTACGGGTGCCCTACAGGATCGTTTACACTTAAGTACCTGCAGTTTACAAAACTGCAAAGGTTCCTGTATTGGAACCTTTACAAAGTTTCCTGTATAGGATCCTGCAAGTGTTCCTGTACAGGAACCTTTACAGACATTTTTGATAACTAAGGTTCCTGCATCGGAACCTGCACAGGAACCCTGTCCCAAAATCCCGTATACGATCCTGTACAGGACCAGTACGGGATCCTGTATGGGATCCTGCACAGGACCTGTACAGGCTCCCGAGAGGATCCTTTAAGGATCCTGTACGGGGATTTTAACATGGGTCAATTTTAATTAAAATTTAAATTATATTATTTCTAGCAAATCCGCCTATTTTTAGTCATTTTGAACCGCCATTTTGAATTTTGAAAAACGGACCGCGAATTTGTGATCAGCGACCCCGGAAACCCCCGAGTAACCATTTTCAAGCGAATCCGATCAGTTTAAAAAAATTGTCCGCCATATTGGATCCGCCATTTAAAATTTTAAAAAACCGACCTTGGATTCGTAATCAGCGATCCCTAAAACCTTAGGATACCAAGTTTCATAAAAATAAAAAAATAAAAATTTACAACACACTTTTGGCCAAAACAGTGGAAATCTCGTCGACAGCCAAGGGGTTAATAGGTGAATAGTTTATAGGTTATGTTGTGTCTCTTGTTTACAAATCTGAGAATATTAAATAAATATGTTGTAGGAGACACACTGCTATAAAAAAATAATAATTTAAAACTACTTTTGATTTCAAACCTTGATTAATTGAAAATACAATGAATTAAAAATGTTTTAATAAAATATTTAATTACATAAAATAGAATGAGATGAGTAAGATTTCACACTTTGCTGACGAATATCTTAAAATATTAAGCAATATTATTTATTGTACTGAATGTGACTGGTTCGTAATATTTTCCTTTTTACAAATTTATTTAATTATTAATTGTCAAGCTATATTTTAGGATTTTTAAATATAAAACTTGCAAGTTTAGAAATTATTCCATGTAAAATGTGTCAAATTCGACCCTGTTGCGTTAGTTATATATTTTGCCACCAGATGGCGTATTGCAGTTATGCGGTTTCCTATAGAAACTGATTTTATTTTGCAGTGAGAAAAACAAAAGTTATTTAAAAAATACTGAAACCGAAGGGGGAATCCCTCCCTAGGTGTGTGACCGAGGGTTAAGCAAATAAATTTTTTTTAAAAGTTATTAACAATTTAAATTTCTAGTACTGCTTAATTAAAAAATGTTGTTGTCGAGTTCCAGTTGACTGCTTTAAAAATCAAAATATTGGTTTTTTTCGTCTTGAACTGGATTCCAAAAATGCCAATAAAAAATTTCGTCTATGTATGTATGTACTAGCTGTCGGACCCGTCTTCGACGGGTTTTAGTTTCTGGTGATATTTTTTATAGGGTGTCTACCCACCGGGAATAAAATTTTCTTGGTAAAAACTAATGATTAGTTAACATTAACTGTTTCGTGCGGGAAATATTACATTATAAATCGGTGACAGATTTTTTTCT
The DNA here is from genome assembly GCA_032872475.1 of Leptopilina myrica (nomen nudum). Taxonomy (NCBI): domain Eukaryota; kingdom Metazoa; phylum Arthropoda; class Insecta; order Hymenoptera; family Figitidae; genus Leptopilina; species Leptopilina myrica (nomen nudum). The sequence continues at coordinate 33,449,759 of CM065464.1, read as the reverse complement.
ACCAAATTTGTTATTCAGAAACAGTATTTGTCAACTTTTTAGATACTTTATGTGTTTGTAGTACTGCAATTAATGTATTAAAATTTAATCCTAAATTTACACCAGCATTTGGAGTCAAAGTTGAGTCTAATTATAAATAATTGTGTCGCAATTAGACTCTACGTTACGATTGCTAAACCCTAAATAAAATCTATATGTGTTTAAGATAAAAGTAGGGCTTAAATTTTGAATCGGGTCTGTTGTCATAAATATTACATCAATAAAAATTAAAGTATAAAGCAGTTTTTAAAAACAAATTAATATAATAAAACTTGTTTAATTTAGTAGGAAAATTACTGATTTTTCCTGGTCAAATTAAGTTTCCGCGGCTATTTATCGGTTTCTCCGCGCAATTGGTACACGAAAAAATAAATTTAGCAGATTTTACAATACTGTTACGGAGTAGCGGATACTGCTTTTTACGATACTGAGTTTTGTAAAATATAAGAAATATTTTAGGACAAACTCTAAAAATATTCAGTATATACTAAGAAATTTGTGTACTTTATCCTGAAATATTCTTTTATAAACAAATTATTTAAAAAACTGTTAAAAATAAATTTGTTTAGACACTAAAATTATTTTTAAATGCCGTTTTTATTTTTATTGTCATTGGCAACGAGAAAATAATTATTAAAAATCGAAAAAGTGGAAAGGTTATTTCAAGAAAGTGTAAAAATCTACTAATTTTTTGGAATTAAATTCGCGTTTAATATACTATTATTATCTATTATTATTTTACTCTGCAGTACTAAATAAAGTTTTCTTAATATACACACAAAGGAAATTTGTTATACTTGCTTTTATAATGAATTATAATCATTTGTTCTACAATTGCCCCAAATGCAAGGCAATTATGGAGCAATATTTCTGTTTAAATAACTCCGTCAAAATTTTTTTTTTGTAAATGGAACTTGAAGGAAATCTTTAGAGGAATGTTCACAATATATTTGCCAAATCGAAGACTGACAAATCTTGAGCATTTCCTAGTTGGTCAAGTAGATTCGTAATATTAGGGAGGGGATAAAATTGACCTACCGTGCCGGCGTTCATTTAGCTTTCTGAAGTCTAAAACTAATCGACATTTTTTAATTCTTTGTGAGTCATCTTTTTTCGGTACTATCCATATATTGGTGTATTGAATATATTGAATTGTCAGAATGCTTAATAATTTTTTGTTTTAATACTTCGTTTACTTGACGTGTCATTTCTTCTTTATGAACAGGTGGAAATCTATATTCAGGGTTGCCACGCTTTCAAACTTTTCAAATTCCCTGACTTTTCCAGGTTTTCCAGGTTGAAAAACGGAATTTTTCCAGGTTTTTAAAACTACATTTTTTATTAATTAGAAAATTATTGTAAAACATCAATAACTTCATTTTTCAATAAATATTTAAACACTATTATTTTTTCATATAATGTAATGTAATTCTTATGTGGACAATTTTTTAAAAAATAATTTTAATAAATTCTTCACAGAAATTTAGTTAATTTCAAAAATTTCTCTAACTTTAATTATTTTCAATGTCTACTATTTCAATAAAATTTCACAAAACAATTAAATTATTTAAAAAGAAATTTTAATAAAATTAGTTTCAAAAGTAACGTATAATTCATCGCAAAAATTTAATTATGTTCAAAAATTTGACAAAAATTTCCGTAAAGATTTAAATTATCATTTTAAATAATAATAATTTTTCTCCAAAATTCAATTATTATCAAAAATTTTTTAAAAATGCTTATCTAAATTTCACTTTAATATACAAAAATTTTAACAAATTTAAATTATTTTTTAAAATTTTATAAAAATCAATTATTTAACTATAAAAATAAAAAAAAATTTAATAATTGAATGTTTCTTAAAATTGAATTTTCATAAAGAGTTTTATCAAAATTCAATTGTTATATTTTTTATTATTAAACATAACTAATATTATTATTATTATTTATTGTTAAGAGACAAACTTTAAAAAAGAAATTAACGATTTTTCGAGAGATGCAAATTTTGTATATTAAAATTAATTGAATTAAAAAAATTGATTTTATAGAAAATGTAAGTGAAATTTTAAATTTTGACAAGAATTTTTGAAAATTTTCAAACATAAATGGATTTTTGCGAAGAATTATATTACTTTTGAAAATAATTGAATAGAATATTGAAGTAAAATTAAATTTCAAGAATAAATAAAATTAGAAAACAATTTTCCAGGATTTCGATCCAAATTCCCTGACTTTTCAAGGTTTTTTCAATGTTTATAAAATTCCCTAACATTTCCAGGTTTTCCAGGTTTCCAGGTTGCGTGGCAATGCTGATATTGTTTAGTAATAATTGGTGTATCATCTGTAGTTATTATCCTATGTTTTATAAGATCTGTTCCTTCCAACTATTCTCCAGGCATATGAAATCTATCGGAATAATTTTTTGCTAAATTCATGATGTGTTCTAATTCTTCTTTATTTAAATGTTCGAGACGAAGTAATTTTTTAATTTCTTCAACTCTATCGTTTCCTGTTATGTTGAAAACATTTTTAGGTTTAATATTTTGTAAGAAGTATAATAGTATAAAAGTATAATAGATGACTCATAGTCCTTGTATTTCGGCAAAAAAACCACGACGAATAATTAGTATGCGACGAGCTATCGGATTGTAATCACCATTTTAATAAACTCTAATTAATATAATTTTAATGTCTTTTAATTACAATATCAGAAGTGGGATTAACTAATCTCAACGCCTACTTCAATTCCGCGAAGGTATTCGGAAAATTTTTATTGAAAGAGAAATGAAATAAGTAAAAATCTTTCACTTTAGCTCGTCATATAACTCATTTCCGTCCCGGAAACGCGTAGTTTTCAATTCAGTATCTTTGTGAAATTCGCGTTTTCCGAATTCTGAATAAAATTGTTAACCCTATAAACTGTGATTTCCTTTTTGTTTCGGTACAAGAATTAGTGAAATGCGGGCGCAGTGTGTGCTAACGATAAAACGAATAGTTTCTGAGGTGAATTCTCACCACGTGGTCCGACACCTTAAGTGAGTTTTCAGGTGAATAAGAGTTTAGAAGAATCAGAAACCTTTATAAAAAATTCTGAAAAATATTCCCGAAATTCGTGTGTGGACTTGTGGTGTGTGACCCCTGGATTCTGGAAGCTGTGAATGTTTGAAATTCGAAGTCAGCATTTTTCGTAATGGCGATTAGAAGTTGATTCATTTAGTTCCTTATATTGAACGTGCTGTGGCACCATCATCGCTCTGATCGTGTGAAATTCGGTTCTTCTGACGTCAATTGCTTGTTCGGGATAATTCGTTTACTTCTGGAGTGGTGGAAAGTGATTTATTTCCATTGTGATCATGGATCCCAACTTCTTCACGGTAGCTACACTGAGGACTGTGACCAAGTCTCTTGGTTTGTCATCTAGTGGAAATAAAGTCGATTTGATAAGACGATTACAGGAAAATGATCCTGAAGATGAGTGGATTCAAAAAGCGGAGTTGATTCAGAAAGACGATTCATCGAGTCATATCCATAAAGAAGGATCTAATGATGGCGCAGTTGAACAGCTCTTTGAAGGATCTGCTGAGCAAGTTCGAAGGTGGAGGTGCTAATTTCAGAAGATGGAGAGAACAATTCAACTTGCTTCGGAATACTACCCGACTAAACGATGATCTCGGACGACTTTTACTCGGATCAAAATTGAAGGGTAAGGCCCTGAGATGGTTCCATTCCAAATCAGAATTCATTGGGATGGCGGTGGACCAGCTGATGACCGAAATGGAATCGATGTTCGATCATCGCCAAGATCGGATGACATTGCGACGAAGATTCGAGGAGCGTGAATGGATGACTCCGAAAACATTTAGTGACTATTTCCATGAGAAGCTAATTTTAGCTAACGCAGTTCCTGTTCCGGAGGAGGATTTGCTTGACTATTTAATAGATTGTATTGGAGATACGTCCTTGCGCAATCAAGCTCGCATTCAACAATTTGAAAATAAAACCGACCTTCTGTCTGCCTTTGAAAAAGTCACCCTAAAAGAAGATATTAAGCCAATTTATGATAAAACAACTTCCGTTACCAAGGATTCTACAAACGAAAAAACAATGAAAGATAAAAATTCATCGAGACAGACGCAGCCCTTACGTTGTTTCAACTGTAGCAAAAACGGTCATCTTGCAGCGAATTGTCGTTTTCCGAAGAGACCAGTTGGTGGGTGTTTCAAATGCTTTCAACTTAGTCATCAGTCTAAGGACTGTACAAACAAAAGGATTCAACAAGAAAAAGAGAATCAAATTGGAAACGTGATGATGAACGCTACGAGTTTCGAACGGTCTGTGTGTGAGAAGGTGAATTTAAAACAGCTGTCAGGATGTGTCGAGCCATGCGCAGCAGATTCTCTTCAGGACTACAGCGGTATAAACAATAGCGTATTACGAAAGTTAAGTTTTGCGTCAATAAAGGTAAGATTCGAAAATATTGTATATAAAATTGAAGTTATTGTTGTTCCTAATAATACGATGAGTGTATCTATTGTATTGGGTCGCGACGCATTAAATAAATTTAATATAGGATTGATGGCTTTACCAAAGATTGAAGCTGAGGCCATTGGGGAGATACTTGCAATTGACCATGAATTTAGTAATGTTTCAGACTCTTTGCAAATAAATTCGGAAATAGACGTTAAAGATCAATTAAAATTAAAAGAAATATTTGAAAAAGAATACATAAATAAAGAAAGACCTGAGTTGCCGAAGATAAAAATTGAATTAGTTTTGAAATTACTTAGCGATAAAATAATAGCATTTGGTCCGAGAAGACTCTCGTTCGAAAAAAAGAGTAAATTGCAGGTTATTCTCGATGACCTCATAGCAAGGAAAATAATTCGAGAGAGTGACGCGAAATTTGCATCACCTATTGTTTTGACGAGAAAAAAGAATGGGGAAATTAGGTTGTGCGTCGATTACAGATTTCTAAATAAAATAATTGAATGTTTAAATTATCCGTTTCCACTAATCGAGGACTTAATTGATAATTTACGTGACAAATGTATTTTTACTCTACTTGACTTGAAAGACGGTTTTTTCACATTAAAGTTTCTGATGAATCTATACAATATACTGCTTTTATAACACCGCTGGGCCATTTTGAATTTTTGAAAATGCCTTTTGGCCTTAAAGTTGGACCAGCGACGTTTCAAAAATTTGTTAATAAAATTTTCACGGAATTCATCAAGTCAGGTGAAGTGATGATATACATGGATGATATCCTAATTGCAACAGAAACGGTTGAGCGTCATTTGGAGGTTCTGGAATCGGTATTCGCATTGATGGTGGAAAATAAATTGCAATTAAGAATGGATAAATGTAGATTTTTAAAGACCGAAATAGAATATTTAGGATACAAGGTTTCAGCACGAGGAATTAGTCCGAATGATCGCGGAATTGATGCCATTCTCAATTTTCCGGTACCTTGTCAAATTCGAGAGGTGCAATGTTTTTTGGGAATGTGCGCCTACTTTAGAAAATTCGTGGCCGGTTTTTCATTAATAGCGAAACCCTTGTATGATCTGCTGAAAAAAGACGCGAAATTCTGTTTTGGAGAAAGTCAATATCAAGCTTTCGAGATTCTCAAGTCAAAATTGACAAAAGCGCCGGTTTTGGCAATTTATGATCGAAACGACGAGACCGAGCTGCACTGTGATGCTAGCAAACTGGGCTTGATTTATAGAAAACGGGACGGTTTAATTTTATTTTACGTTCCATTGAATATAGAGAGTATCGTTATTAGGAAATATCACGATGAGATGGGTCATTTCTCTTCGGAAAAAACTTCGGAAATTATTTTAAGAAACTATTGGATCCCACAATTAAAGGATAAAGTAAAATTATACATAGCAAATTGTCTAAAATGTGTCGCTTTTTCCCCATCAACAGGGAAAAAAGAAGGATATTTAAATTGAATTCCGAAGGGAAATGTACCTTTTTTAACATGTCATATTGACCACTTTGGTCCCATTGACAAAAACGTTGCTTCGAAAAAATACGTGTTGCTAGTGATTGACGGATTTACCAAATTTACCAAGTTATACTCCGTTAAAACGACAAGATCCAAAAAAACAATTGACTGTCTGAAAGATTATTTCAGGAATTATAGCAGACCTAAGACGATTATTTCTGATCGCAACACTTGCTTCACCTCTGACGAATTTAAGTTTTACTTAGACGAAAACAATGTGAAGCACGTGCTTATCGCAACTGCGTCTCCAAAAGCTAACGGGCAGGTAGAACGTGTTAATAGAGCTCTAGGGCCGGCGTTAGCGAAAATTTCTGATCCATCTGAAGGGAAGATTTGGTACAGGATGTTGTCGGATGTTGAATTCGCCCTGAATAATTTAATTCATAGTGTAACGGGTACGACTCCGAGTAAACTATTATTTGGGGTCAATCAAAGAGGAACAATAGTTGATCACGTGGCGGAATGCTTAGAAAAAAATACGTGTGACGATGATAGAAATATCGAATTAATTAGAAACGAAGCAAGTGAGAAAATAACAAAATCGCAGGAATATAATAAACAATATTTTGACTCAAAACGGAAAAAATCGTATTCGTATGAAATTGACGACCTTGTAGTTGTTAAAAATTTTGATAGCATAATCGGAGCACCTCGAAAATTAATTCCTCAATATAAAGGTCCTTATCGGGTAACGAGAAAATTGCGGAACGATAGATATGTGTTGTCGGATTTGGAGAACTTCCAGGTGACGCAGAAACCATATGTGGGAACATGGGAAGCGTGCAATATGAAGCCTTGGCACAGAGATTTTGTTGCGATGATCTGTGAGTATTCTTCTGAACATTTTCCTTCCATAGAACAATTCTAGGCGAATTGGTAAACAGGATGACCTAGTGGGAATAATTGTAAACTCGAGTTTCTTAAGTAAAATTTAATTTAATTGGGTCCAAGAATCATGTTTTCAATTTTTTGCATCCTCAATCAAGAATTAATCCCCGCTTGTTATTGTAGAATGCTAAAAGGTTGAATGAGTGTAATCTTCGGAAAAAAAATTTAAAAAAATGTATTTTCAGAAACAATTCTGTAATGGATAAAATTAATAAGTTTATATTTATGCATGTGTATCTTTGTGCAGGGTTTCATCGCGTTAAGACAAACGAATATCGAAAGGAAAATTAGATAGACCAAAGTATTTATTTTGTGTTCAAATTAGGTTTAGTTGCGTATGTGTACATATCAATTTTAATGTAAGATTTTATTGTGTTTAGGTGATCACGGTGGTCTTGAATCAACTTTGAATGAAAAGTCTTTGCACATCCCTTTTTTTTGCTGATTTGGGTTATTTGCATTCTAAATAATATGTAAAAAATTTATAGCCCATAACTTGTCGAGCCGTTTTTGAGAAAACTCATTTTAAAAAAAAATCATCAGTTTTTTATTTAAAATGTTTCATATTTGTATCAAATTATGGATTTAAGCATAATATTAATTAAAATAGGGTCAGTTGGGGTAAATCCGGACAAAATACCTATTTTTCACAAATGACGTAAGTTTTTTTAATAATAAAAGGCAATTCTTTCGTTTTATACTGCATTAATTTCTTTCTTGAGTTCCCTAGATAATTCTTTATTTTTTATAAAATTTTATATTTAATTTTTTACATTTTATTGTTCGGATTTACCCCAAGATTTAGAAAATTTCTTTAAATTTGGTGTAAATCCTGACAGCTTAGTTTCTAAGAAAGGTTTAAAATAAAGTTATCTTAAGTATACTACTCTATTAAGGGATAGAACAATTTGAATAAAATTCATATTAGATGTATAAAAGTTGAATCAGTTAAGTGTTGTAGTATCATAAAAGTTAATCAATTAACGATTCAAAAAGTAATAATCAAAAACATATATAGCTTCAACAAATTTTAATGGATTTTAATAAAACATGACAAAGAAAAGTTTTTGGGATTATTGAATACGAATACAAAGTCAGATTTTGAAAATTCAAAATGCCGGATCCAATATGCCGGACTTTTTTAAAAATTAATCGAATCACAATACTTACACCACCTTTTAAAATGTAATAGAAGCTCTGTCCAGATTTACACTAAGTTTTTAAATTATCCTGTTGACAATTGTCGAGATAAAACCATGGAAGTAGTCAGAATCTCTTTTAAAGGATCTGAGCTTAAAATATTGACGTCGAACTGAATTTTTAATTTGTAAATTAAGGTCCAACACCTTTTGTCCGTATTTGCCTACTGTTCGGATTCACCCCAACTGACCCTAATACTTTTCTTTAATTTTAAATAATATTTCTGACACAATAAGTCAGTTCTGTTTAAATATTACAATACATGTTAAGGCACATATTTTTGCCAATTTACGAAATTTATAAAAATTACTGTTCAGAAAAAAATTAACGAAAAGGTTATATATAATATATATAAAAACGGCTCGACAAGTTATGGGCTATAAATTTTTTACACATTATTTAGAATGCAAATAACCCAAATCAGCAAAAAAAATGATGTGCTAAGACATTTCATTCAAAGTTGATTCAAGACCACCGTGTGATGAATTAAAGTGAGAAAATATAAATAAATAAATCGAAGTGTTATTGTATATATGTGTTATTGATTCGTTTTAAATATCTTATATGTAATTATTTTATTGGTATTGTTTATCGTTGATTGTTTTAATAATAATTTAGTGTAACTTAACGGTGACGATTAATTAATATTTATATTGTTGAGTATTCGAATTGTTGATTAGAGTGTGTAATTCGGGGCGAAATACCGCCAGGACGGCCGATCTGTAAGAAGTATAATAGTATAAAAGTATAATAGATGACTCATAGTTCTTGTATTTCGGCAAGAAAACCACGACGAATAATTAGTATGCGACGAGCTATCGGATTGTAATCACCATTTTAATAAACTCTAATTAATATAATTTTAATGTCTTTTAATTACAATTTTTTGAAAATGCATCAATAATTTGCTTAATTGTTGAGTCTTCCTTTTTAATACCGAATTTGCTTTCTGAACTTTCTTGCTTTATTTCATCAAAATCTTCTAAATTTAATTTAAAAATTGGGATGTCAATTGATTCGTTTAATGTCTTTATAGCCTTTAAATAAGCTAATCCTTCTATGTTTGAAACTACTGCATCACCTAAGTAAACACCTTCTTTCACTACTAATCTTGGAATGTAACCTACTTTTCTATTTTTATTAAAAACTTTTACATTAATATTGTAAATTGATCTTGCTGGTATTGTAAAATAATTTTCCGAACCAAAATGAAATTTTTGTTTATTGATTTCTAGATGTCTTTCTTCATAATTAATATTCACTTTATTTTTTATGAAAAATTCTGTTCCTAATATTCCATCATGTTCAATTGGAACATCATTTAATAAAAGATTAAAAGTTGTTAGAATTCCAAAAATATTAATCTCAACTTGACTTAAAGTATAAACAGCGTGATCGTTTATTCCTGTTAATTTTAGACATTTATTTTCATCGATTTTTATATCAGATCTTAACGCGCGAATTTTTCACAAATTTGGTCCTGCACCTGTATCTATCATCATTGTGATTGGAATTTTTAATTCTTGGGTGTCAATTCGAATATATGGAATAGTGTTGGTTTTTGCTAAATGAATGTTTCTGGATGCATAGTAATTTCTTTTTAATTCTTCCTCAGAGCATCCTACTGAAGAGGAATTTTGGAGTTTCCCTGAGTTTGAGTTTGCGAATTTGTTTGTTGTTGTTGTTTATTGTTATCATCCCACATTCTTTTTTTACAATTAGTGGAAATATGTCCTAATTTTTTACAATAGTTACACGTTATACTTGGTTCTCTGTTTGCAAAGTTTGATGTATTGTTAGTTCGTGACTCCTGAGAAAAATTTCCTTGTTGATTAGGGAAAAAATTTTGTTGGTTGTATGAAGTATGAAATTGATTTTGTAGCGTGTTTCTAAACTGGTTTTGGAATTGATTTTGCCTTTTATTCCGTTGTGGATTTATATAAGTATTTTGACTTTGAAATTTATTAAATGCAAGATTTTGATTATTAAATCGATTTTGATTTGGAAAATTTTTTGGCTTGGTCCTGGAGAAAAGGAGTTTTCTCGTCTTGCTCCTATCAATTTATTAAGTTGAAAACAATTTACTGCAAAGTGACCCTTTTTTCCACAAACTAAACAAGTTATTACATTTTCTTGAGCAATATTAATTTTGGTTATTTTAGCAAATTCTTTATTATTTTTAAGGTGAGAATTATACTCAGTATTATGCTCACTTTTTCTTAATTCACGGTGTGATAACAATTTTCTTTCTATTTCTACTGCTTTATTAACTATTTCTTGAAATGTGTCTGCTGTACCAATTCTTATTTTCTTATTTCTGGTCTAAGTCCCCGAAAAAAACAATCGACAGTTGTTTTATCTAAATTTGTTTTAAATGCTTCATCTACTGCATTTTTATTACTAAGCCTATGCGCGTCTAATATTCTTTCTGCTGCTTCTGCGATTCTTAAACAGTAAGAAATTACATTTTCGTGTTCTCACATATGAGCGATTCCACGTCAAGTGATTAAGGGGTCTTTTGGTGTAATGTTTATTTCAATAATTTTTTACTCTTAAACAATTAAACATACAAATTTGACAAAGTACATTTTGGAAAGGTTTTTTCATGCTCTTTCAATTGAAATTAACATTTTGAAAAAAAAAATTTTTGACCCAAAAAAATCCAAATTAAAAATAAATTTCAATTTTTGGGGGAGAAAGACCCAATTTTTTTTTAACGAAAGCTGAGGTTTTTTTCTAAAAGGACATGTAAATGGTAAAGTGGGACTAGAATGTTTAAACATTGAAAAAAAGAATTTTCTCCTAAACGGAGTTTAAAACCGGGTTTTGAGCGCTCCGGCGAGTAGAAAACTCATTTTTTCAATGTTTAAACATTCTAGTCTCACTTTACCATTTATATATCCTTTTAGGAAAAAACCTCAGCTTTCGTTAAAAAAAAAATTGGGTCTTTCTCCCCCAAAAATTGAAATTTATTTTTAATTTGGATTTTTTTGGGTCAAAATTTTTTTTTTCAAAATGTTAATTTCAATCGAAAGAGCATGAAAAAACCTTTCCAAAATGTACTTTGTCAAATTTGTATGTTTAATTGTTTAAGAGTAAAAAATTATTGAAATAAGCATTGTACTGAAAAACAAAAAAAATTAACCCCCTCCCCCTCGGAAAATATTGGACTAGGTAAAAAAATATTTTCACGAAAAATTACTATCTATGAGTACTACAAAAGCCCCAAGTTGCTATGATTGGAGAAAAATTTTTCTCCACCTTGATCACTTGACATGAAATCGCTCATATATATTGCTCCTAGTTCTCCTTGTAGTTGATAAACAGATTTTGCTGGCTCGTAAATTTGTTTTAACCTTTCTGTTAACTCTTCTACTGTATTAAAAGTATTTCCTATTATAATTCTTCGTGCTTCAAAAATAATATTATTTCTGAGTTATTAAAAGAATTGTTTTCAGAGTGATCGTTTGTTTCAACGTCGTCAATTAAAGAATTATTTGACCCTGAATTTATTTTAGAATGATTTAATAAATTTTGATCTACTAGAGTGTCAAAAAGGTTAGAATTAACAAAACCCGAGTCAAACTCTCTATGTATTTCATCGGAATCAGGATTTTCTTTAGAATATCTAGGTGTACTTGTGTGTGGTTTTTCTTTATAATAAGGAATTCCTGAATTCAATAATAATTCTAGATTACTTTTTAATTGAGAGTGATATAAATGTGAGGAATTAGTTGTATTTTTATTCGAAGAAGACATTAAAAGATTGCATAATATCAAAATTTATAATTACGCAATAATTGTAAAATTGTCAATCTTGTTTCTTGAATATAAAATATACTTTTCTTTTATAGTTAATTTTTTTAAGCTTCAGGACGATAAATTTTTTTTAAACATTTAATAATAACAAATCACAATTTAAAGAATAAAACAAAATTTGATTTAGCACAAATTAAATATTAAAATGATTCATATTCGAGACAAAAATTCCATAAGTCAAGAGGACTCGAACCCCTATTCATCAATATAATACTGGATTTATTTTAAGAATGCACCTTGCAACTTTAAAAATTACAAGTTAAGAGGACTCAAACCCCTATTCATTAAAACCAGTATAAAAAATATTTATGAATGCACCTTGTGACTTAAATCTTGCGACTTAACATTATCAATCAATATAAAATGTAATAATTTAAATGAAAATATTAAATGTCATTAATTTTTTTTGATATTATATGTTATTATTATTTATTAAATAAAAACTTTCCCCTTTTTTAACAATTGGTATACTAATTGATTTATTAAAATTTTTAGTAAATTAAAAAATTAAATTCATTAAAATTTTCAAATTTTATTAAAATTTTGACCAAATTATGGCTGCTCGACTATATAATTTTCCCGGTCCGATGCACCAAAATTTAATAAGGGCTTCTGTTACGTCAAAACGAGAAACCTTTATTAAATATACCTAACGTTCCTCGTTTTAAATTAGTTTCAAATAAACTGAATCTAATTTGGGATGAGGATAAGTCAATGAGCCTACTAAATGTTGTGAGATAATAATTTATTTAAAAACCAACAAGAAAGAAAAGTATTGACAAAAATACAATGAGTATAATTTTAATTTATAAATCTTACTTTAAGAATAACGATTACTGGTGGTGAATGAGTTGGTGATAATAATCTGTTAATCTAATCTTGAGAGGGCCCTTTACAAAGTGGGCCTCTGACAGTTGTCCTTAGTGTGGGATATTATCACTGTTGTTTACACTAGTGTGATAGTGTATTGTCTTTTAAAAATAATTCCTTCCTTCCAGACGGTTGTCGGTAGTTGAGCAAATTTCGATGGTTCGAAATTTGGAATGTCTTGTTTCAAAATAGATTTTAACGAAACTAAAAACTATTTCCCAAATAATAATTTTTAAAAATTATTTAAAGTTCTATTTTAAGAACCGGGGAAAAAAGTCTAAAAACAAAGTTCGTTTTAACTTAAACACTTGGAAAAATACTTGTGTTCACTTCAAATTATATTTGTTTGGAAATGAATATTTGTTGATAGACTTAGGTTGATTTTAAACACTTGGGAGTGCACTTTAAACTTTGTACTTTTAGTTCACTTGTAGACGATGTGTTCAACTCGATGGTTCGATGACTATAGGTTAGTGTTTCAAAAAATTACTCTCTGAATGTAAAGAGCTGGTGCCCTTTATTTATAAAACTTCTCCCATAAGCTTTGTGCCTTTGGTGCTAATGGAATTGTGGAGAGATGGTTATCCCTTATTGTTTTTCTAATTTTATGCGTGCTTCTTGAATCATCGCATGGATTATAAGTGGGGATATGTGCCACTCGTTCGGTTAGCTGTTCCTCACAGGTTGATTGCTTGATGGATTATTTCTTGCTTGTTCGTTGATTTCCTTGTGTGATGCTTAATCGTTATTCTGATTATTTTATTCAAGGTTAATTTTGTCTGTGGCAAAGATTTTCACATAATTCTAAATATTACTCTTCTTTCTTGTATTTGATACAATTTATAAATTTGTTGCAAGACATATATATGATAACAATTACCATAAACATACTGAATATAATGCAATAACATGTAGAGATTCTATTAATACAATAACAAGCATTCTAATGACAATAATAATATCTTACAATATGTAGGTAATATTTAATATTTAAAAAGAATAAACACGTAATTATTATAAGTAAATGTAGTATATTAGGAAAAAGTTACGGACGTAACACTATTCTAGAATGTGACTAAACAACATGTTATACTCAATTATACAAAGTTTGAAAGCATTTTTTTTAAATGTAAAATTTGAAAATTTTTTGATTTTTTAGTTTTTTAAAAAACATGAATTTTTAATGTATTAAAATTTAATCCTAAATTAACACCAGCATTTGAAGTCAAAATAGAGTCTAATTATAAATAATTGTGTCGCAATTAGGCCCTACGTTTAGTGTTGCATGTCGAGCGAGTCTTGATCGACAACTTCTCGTTAAAGTCGAGAAAATCGTTAAAATAACAATTAAAACAATTGAATTTTATAGTTTTATCTCACTTCCTTTATGAAAGGAGACGAAAAAACAAATGACATCTATCTGCTCGACATGCATCACTACCTACGTTACGATTGCTAAGACCTAAACAAAATCTATATGTTTGAGCTAAAAGTACCGATTTTTCCTGGTCAAATTAAATGTCCGCAGCTATTTATCGGTTTCCCCGCGCAATTAGTAGACACTTTATTAAATGTATTATAGTAGATACTAAAACCCGTAAAAGACTGGTACTGGTATATAACATAGTTTTTTTATAACATATTTTTTTTAAAAAGAGTATTTTCATAAAATAAATTAATTTTTGTAGCCATATGCTGATTTATTTATGGCTTATACTAAAAACCAAGTATATTTAAATTTGTTTAAAAAAAATAACCTGGGTGAACTTTGGACAAAGCCGGAAATTTTGTTAAACGAACATAGACACCCTGTTTAAGATTTGTCTTTACATTGTTGAAAACATCTTTAGAAGTTTAATCAAAAAGTAAAATAACTTTTTACCATGTAAGCTTTACCCAGTAGCATAATGATAGTATCGTACAACAGGTGACTTACAATTCTAGATATCCTGCAATATCATTTTTTTCATAAAATATTTATCATCATAAAATAAATTTGTAAATTAAAGGCGAATTTGAGTAGGCCCTTTTTTAACGTTAGTAATGATGAAAATAACAATGAAAATTTAAATATTTAAAGTCTAAAGCCCTTGATTTGTTTTCTATTGTTAATTTAGTTCTAATTAGTATTATGTTTTTTGTTAAGTACAAAATTGTACAAAGGGGTCTAGACCCTGTTTATAATGAAAATAAAATAAAATCCTAAAACATCTCCATTTCTAGAATTTCTTAAGTTCTTTTAATTAAAGAATATTAAATGAATTGGATAAATAATTATGAATTGCATTATTTTGATGTCACAATCGTAATCAAAGACCCCAAAAATACTACTGAATTAAGCTTGATAGTAATTAATGACAATTACAATTTTTTTGATTTTTTGATATTGAAAATATTTATATACTTACATTTTAGTCATACTATTTTTTGTGTAAAATTATTCTAAAATGTGACTAAATAACATGTATTATTCAATTTTTATTCAATTTTTAGAAAACATTTTTATACTTAAATCTTAGTTATAGGACTCTATTTTTTGCAAAAATTATTCTAAAATGTGACTAAATAACATGTAATACTTAATTATAGATAGGTTAAAAGCCCTTCATTAAAAAATGTAAAATTTGGTTATTTGAGATTTTGTTTAAAATCATGTTTATACTTACATCTTAGTTATAGGACACTTTTTTGCAAATCTATTCTAGAATGTGACTAAATAACATGTTATACTCAATTATACAAAGTTTGGAAGTATTTTTTAATAAAAATGTAAAATTTGAAAATTTTTTTTTTTTGAATTTTTTGAAACAATTGAATTTCTCCCGTTCTAATTGATATTTTTCAAATCTGTAAATTTATAAACCTTCCTTGGCCTAAGACCAAAGATTCTACCAAATTTGGTTTCAAACGGCAAAAACGTTTATAAGTGATTTGCGAACAAAGATTCTGTGACATACGGACATACATACATACATACATACGCGAAATTATTTATTAGCATTTTTAGAATCCTGGATGCTCAAAAGGAATAATTATATGAAAAATTTATATTTCTGAGCAATGTACAGACAAAAGTTTCATATTATATATATATATATATATATATATATATATATATATATATATATATATATATATATATATATATATATATATATATATATAGATGTATGTATGAATGTATGTCCGTATATGTTACAGAATCTTTGTTCGCGAATCACTTAAAAACGGCTGAACCGTTTGAAATCAAATTTGGCAGAATTTTTTATTTTGGGCCAAGGAAGGTTCTACAATATATTTGCCAAAAAAATGTCCTATAACTAAGATGTAAGTATAAACATGATTTAAAAAAATTCAAAAAATCGCAAATATCCAAATTTTATATTTTTTAATAAACTCCTTTAAATTATCTATAATTAAATATTACACGTTATTGTGCAGAAATTAAAATGTGGGCCTGATAGTAGTGATGCACTTCGAGCGAGTCTCGTCTCGAAAAACCGAGAATCTCGCGAGAAAAACAATGAAAACAATTGAATGTGATATTTTCATCTCTTTTCTTTTATGAAAGGACAGAGTCTCGTTGTGCATCACTACCTGATAGGGTACTGGACAGTTTTCCCGATCTCTGGTGTGGCTCTGGGTAGAGAAACTATCCAGTGCCCGACTAGTGTGTGACGCTGTTCCCGACCAATGCCCTACTTAGGGAAAAACTGGTCAGGGCCTCGTCAGTTTTTCTTAAAATTGCTCTATTTTGTGAGGTTAATTTTATTCAAAAGAAATTACAATAAAATTACGGTACTTAAAAATATTATTATATTAGAAACATAAGGAACATATTCATTATATATACAACATATTTATACATAATATAATGAGGTATTATAGTCATTTTGACTAATTTAAAAGTGAAAATGATAAAAATAATATAATTTCAATAATAGAAAAACTTAAAAATTTTTGAAAAATATAATTTTTGGTTTTATTATTAATTCATTTTTCTTGTGGAGGTTATCGCTCCTTTCTGTTTCCTTAATTTTATACTATTAATAAAGGTTATAATTTTTGTTTCCAAATGTATATGTAATAATTAATATTTATTTAGTAAATATTTTATTCAAATTTATTAATTATGTTTAAAAAAATAGTTATTAAATATTGAAGGTGTTAAGTTTAACAATCTCTTCGAATCATTTTCTCACTTTAAGCTAATATAATATAAAATAATTATATATATTAAAATAATATAATATATATACAAAGCAAATGATAAATTCATCCTATAAATTAATAATTATTAAAATTCATTAAGTATAATTTATTAATAATTGTTTATTAATTATTATTTTTCAAATTCATAATTTTTATTTTTAAATAAATGTATAATAATTAATTATTTAATAACTATTATTATTCGTTATTTATATGTAATTTAGCTGTTATTATTAATAAATAAACTTTATTATAATATTGTACTTAAAGAAAAAAAATTATATGTATTTTCGTTTTTTAAATATATTACCATAATTATTTTATAAAGTGTTTTAAGAGAAAACGTTTTTTAACTTTAATAACTGTTTTAAAAAAGTTAATTTTAAAAAATTAAATTTATTTACATGCCTTTAAAACGAGGAAAACTGTCGAGGCCCTGGTCAGAGCCCTATTTCATATCTAGTAAACACCCCACTTAGGGTTTTGGCCAGAATTTCTGGTCAAACCCATAAGATAAAAAAATTCTTAAAAATGTAGTATAATTACTCCGTTTAATTAATTTTTTCAATTGTTTATAATTTTATTATGGGAACTAATTAAAAAAACTTAATTCATTTACATTTTATTCAAACGAGGAAAACTGTCGAGGCCCTGATCAGTACCCTATCTAAAACCTAATGAACACCCTACCTGGGGTTCTGGCTAGGAATTCTAGTCAAACCCCTAAAATAAAAAATTTTTAAATAACTAAAATAATGATTGCTTTTCATTGTTAAGGATGAACGTGTATGACATTCCCTTGCAAAATTATATACCTCAAAATAATATTTTTTTATATGGAATATATTCAGACTTTTGAAACAAAAATTTTTGTTTGTTACTATGGCACATACTTAAGGCTGCGTCTACAACAGAAAAAATAATGTGTAGAAAATTGTGTAATATATAGTGTAATTGCCCCTGACAGTTGTCAATGCCAAAAACAATACACATTACACTTCAAATTACACATTATTTTTTTCTATTGTAGACGCAGCCTAAAAAAATTTGTATTCGTATATAAACTAATACTACGTTAAAACAGTCGTGTTAAGATTTGACAACGTTGCAATTATCAAATAGCACACATGTTCTTGTTTTATAATTAGTTGGTTAGAAATATTTTTGTTTATTAATGCATAAAAATGTCAATACTTCAAATTTATCGTTGGAAAGGGAAAATAGTTAAAAAAGAAACGTATGACAATTTAATTCGTAGTCAAGAGCTTGGAAAAAATAATAAAGGAAGAAAAGCCCTAAAAAGACCTTTAGAAAATAATAAAGAAAAGTTTGACGATGAAGATGATATGCAGAGAATAGTTTCATTAAAAGTTCTTGGTGAAAATTTATGGTGCTCATTTTGCAAAGAGGCTTTATCATTAAGCAATTTTCAATCCGAGAAACTACAAGGATTTGGTTTTACACTTATTGTAAAATGTCACAAATGTTTAGTGTTGAACGAGGTTATAACAGGCAGAAAAAGAACTACTCCAGATGAAAAAAAAACTTTACTTTTTCAACGAAATTTTACAGCTGCATTGGGTAATAAATTTATTTTTAAAATACTTTTACAAGTGATAAAATTTTTTTTATTTTCTTTTATGTATTAAAATTTCTAAGTAGAAACTTTTTGGTTATTTTTATTTTGTTATTTTTCCTAGTGCATTTATAGTTTGAAATTATTTTATAGGATTTTATTAAACTATTAGTTAAAATGTCTCAGTAAATATTATTATTTTGTCGTATAAAAAAGAAAATTTTATGAAATTGATAAAAATAAGAAAAATATAATTTGACAAATAATCTTTAACAAACTTTTTTAGGTGTTATGCACAGTGGAATGAGTTGGACACAACTAAATAAATTCTGTGCTATTATGAATATTCCATGTCCTGATAGGAACACATTTAAGAGGCATGAGGCTGAAATTGGAGTAACTGCTGAAAGTGTAGCAAAATCTAGTTGCCGCGAAGCAGCAGCTATAGAAAGGGAGCTAGTACTAAAAAATGTCGAGACAATTGAAAAATCTCTGTAATTTACTTTTTTACCGATTTATTTTATCTCATAATTTTTTAAATTCATTTTGATTGGTTTATGAATCATTTTTCTTTCTATTGCTTAGCAGAAACAAATTTGGTTTAAAGATGACCAGCATAGTTGCTGCCCATTGAAATTAATTTTATTTAGGGCATTTAATTTATTTTCCCTTTCTAACATTTTTGAATATTTAAAATTACAATAGATAATGAAACAGATATTAATATTTTTAGTAAAACTCAAAGTTTTCGAGAAATTAAAATGTTAAACTTATAATTTTTATTATTTCTTATACCCTTTTTCCATGAGCCTAAAACAATCAATCATATGGATTTAAAAATTTTGATTGGTTAAAATTTTACTGAAAATTTTTAATTTACAGTAAATTAATTTTATTTGTAGCATAATATGTTAGTTATTATTTTATATTATTTTTTTTTATTATTTATGATAAATAAAGAATTAATATTTCAAATTTTTGTTATAACTTTTTTATTTTTCCTTAGACCTGAAGAATATCAGTCAAACTTTTTGGTACCAAACAAAGCTCCTTCCACTCCACCAAGTGATCCTGATCCTGCATCTACATCCTCTTTTCAGTTGTTTGCAAAAGAAAATATCGCGGAAGAGACATTAGAAGATGTTGTTCGAATACCTGCCTCATATGATATGGGTTGGAGCACTAGAGGAACTGGCAGAAACTATGACAGTTTAAATGGATTTGGAGCTGCCATTGGTACCATGTCAGGCATGGTTTTAGATTATTCGACTTGCAACCGGTCCTGTAAAAAATGTGAGATTGGACATCATCCATCCGATCATGATTGTCGCAAAAATTTTTTTGGATCTGCTAAAGCAATGGAACCTCGCGTTGCAAAAAAAATTATTGTTGACAGTGAAATACTTCGAGAGCAGAATATTGAAGTTGGTATCCTAATCGGAGATGATGACAGTTCAACAATATCCACGTGTCGAAATGCTAGTAATCATCCAATTATAAAGCAATCGGATGTGAATCACACATCAGCAGGAGTTAAGAAAGCATTGTATAAATTATAGAACAGCTACACTGAAATGCGAAAAGATTATATTGTATATTTTCATAGATGCTTTACATACGCTATCATGCAAAACAAAGGTGACACTAATGCTATGTCAGATGCAATTCGATGCATTCCTTTACACGCATTTAACGATCATAGTAAATGCGGCAACTGGTGTGGTTTTCTGCAAAACAGAGAAACTTATGATCACAGAATCGTGCCTGGTGGACTACATGATCCTAAATTATTAGAAGTTCTAAATGAGTTATTTTCTAAACTTGCTGACAATGCAGTAAAATTTTCTGCCGGTGCATCTTCAAATGCTAATGAAAGTTTAAATGCTTCAATGAGTGCAAAATGTCCAAAAAGAGTTTGTCACAGTAAATGTGCTTCTGCTGATTATAGGTTTGCCTGTGTTGTTGGACAAAAAAATCTTGGAGAATCCTACACTGAGAAAATCCTTGAGAATTTAAATTTAAAACCAGGAAATCGTCTTAAGCAATATAATATCCGATCGCAAAAACTATTAACTGACAGAAGACTCAAGATAAAAAAGCCAGAGTTTAAGAAAAAGAGATTATTTAAAAAAAAACAACGGGCTGCTTTACGGTACAGAATAGAAAATGTTGAAGGAGTTACCTATGAAACTAACTGCGCACTGCTTTCTGAACCGGGAATTGTAACTGAAACAAGAAATGAAGATAACGACAGTAACACACAAGTCTTAGGTATTTCGATAGTTCTTCTAGATCTTGAAACCACTGGCTTCTCATCTGAAGCAGAAATTTTACAAATAGCAGCCAAATCTGGTAAAGAAATATTCAACATTTACGTAAATCCTGTTGGATCCATTTCAGCCAAAGCTTCAGAAGTGCATGGATTAACAAGTTCATATGGGAACCTGTTGTACTATGGAGTGATTGTACCATCGATTCCAATGCGAGCAGCTTTAGCCGAATTTCAAAATTGGCTAATAAAATTGGGAAGTCAATGTTGTGTCGCTGTACATAATTTGAATTTTGATGGTCCTAGATTGATGAGAGTAATTGAAAATTATTCCATGACAGAAGATTTCAAATCAACAATCCTTGGATTTGTAGATACCTTAGAGATAATTCGAAGTAAAAATAAGGGAAAAAGCAGTTCTATTGCACCATTAGCGTCGGCGAATGAGATCTCAATTAATGGAGCGCATAATGCTATTGAAGATTGCAAAATTCTCGAGAATATTTTGCACAAAATGAACATTGGTAATGACCATATCCTTGAAAATATGAAGCTTTTTGAAGAACGAAGAACTTATTGGTCTGCTTTACAATCGACACGAAACATTTTGTCAGGACTGACTCCCCTTGCAACAATTGTCTCAATTTCAATTAGAAAAAAGCTTGCTAGCGCAGGAGTGACTTTAGAGAGTTTGACAAACGCATACCAAACATCTGGAGAAGATGGTTTGAAAAAAATGATTGTATCCAACGATTCTCTGAAGAGTCTCCAAAAAATGTCAATTGAATATATATTAAGTTACTTCACTAAAAAGATCATTTCCATACCAAAAAATAAGTCAAAAAAAATATACGTGCTTAATACTGAAAAGTTCACTTATTAAATTGACACAAAATGCTCTAGATAAGTTTAGTTTATATTGACATCATTGTTTACAAGTTGTTTTAATTTTGTATTCATAAAACTTCAGAGATTTATAGATACTTTAAAAAAAAATGTAAAATAAATAAATACAATTTATAAATGTTTTCGGCTTCAAACAGTCATTCTATAAAAAATATCCAACAATTATCTATTTAATATTTTATCATATTTTTGTTATTTATTTTAATAATTTGAATAAACTTATTTCAATTAATTTAAATGATTTTTAATTAATAAATAAAATAAAACAAATATTTTAGATGAATTTAAATAAATCTAAAGTAAATAAATTGGCTTTTTTAATTAATTATTTTAATCAAAAGATTTGAGTATTTTATTCATTACTAATATTTTATTAATAACAATTTATAATAAAAACAATAATAAAAATGTTTATTTCTTGGTTAGAATTCAATATTGAAAGTACTAGATTTATTTATTTATAGAAGTAAAAAAAATCGCTAAAAGATCAAATATATTCAAAGTTAATAATTTTAATTAAAAGATTTTAATTATTTTATTTATTATTAATATTCTATTAATAACAATAAATGTTATTTAAAAAATTTATATATTAAATATTTTACTGAACAATAAAGCTTGAATCTGAGAAAAAATTCAAAGATAATTTTACAATAATATTTTTAAAAAAATATATTTATCTTTTAATTTTCATACATTTATAATAAAAACAATAATTAAAATTTTAATTTCTTGGTTAGAATTCAATATTGAAAGAAAAAAATATAAAAAATTTGAAATCCCGCACAGGCGCAGTCAATTATGTAAAAGCGACGTTGCCTCTCTACTTCAAATATTATTTAAAAAATTTGACAATACGTTTTTTTAAAACTTTTTTTTTAAAAATTCTTTAATATTTTTCCGGTAACACAGCATAATTTTTATTGAAATCATTTTGTCATATCCCTATGTACTTATTTATAAAAAAACATCAAATTAATTGGATTTCTTTCAACATTTTTTTTCAATAAAAAGAATGAATTTTATAAATCTCCATAAGAGTCAATGTTAAAAATCAACAATTTAAAATTAATATAACTCAATAAATCTGTAGTAAACCGACACCAAACTTTGCAATAATTTTTTTTATATGAAATTTTTGATATATGAGCGATTCCATCTCAAGTGATCAAGGTGGAGAAAAATTTTTCTCCAATCGTAGCAAAACTTGGGGCTTTTGTAGTACTCATAGATAGTAATTTTTCGCCAAAATATTTTTTTACCTAGTCCAATATTTTTCGAGGGGGAGGGGGTTAAATTTTTGGGTTTTTCAGTACAATGTTTATTTCAATAATTTTTTACTCTTAAACAATTAAACATACAAATTTGACAAAGTACATTTTGGAAAGGTTTTTTCATCCTCTTTCGATTGAAAATAAGCATTTTGAAAAAAAAAAATTTTTGACCAAAAAAAATCAAAATTAAAAATAAATTTCAATTTTTGAGGGAGATGGATACGATTTTTTTTTTTTTTTTTAAACGAAAGCTGAGGTTTTTTCCTAAAAGGACATATAAATGATAAAGTGGGACTAGAATGTTTAAACATTGAAAAAAACAATTTTCTCCAAAACGGAGCTAAAAATCGGATTTAGAGCGCTCCGGCGAGTAGAAAACTCTTTTTTTCAATGTTTAAACGTTCTAGTCCCACTTTATCATTTATATGTCCTTTTAGGAAAAAACCTCAGCTTTCGTTTAAAAAAAAAAAAAAAAAATCGTATCCATCTCCCTCAAAAATTGAAATTTATTTTTAATTTTGATTTTTTTTGGTCAAAATTTTTTTTTTTTTTAAAATGCTTATTTTCAATCGAAAGAGGATGAAAAAACCTTTCCAAAATGTACTTTGTCAAATTTGTATGTTTAATTGTTTAAGAGTAAAAAATTATTGAAATAAACATTGTACTGAAAAACCCAAAAATTTAACCCCCTCCCCCTCGAAAAATATTGGACTAGGTAAAAAAATATTTTGGCGAAAAATTACTATCTATGAGTACTACAAAAGCCCCAAGTTTTGCTACGATTGGAGAAAAATTTTTCTCCACCTTGATCACTTGAGATGGAATCGCTCATATGTAAAAAAAAGTATATTTTATAATTCCAAAAAAACATGCACGTACATCCTTAATAGCTTCTACAACAAAAAGGAATTCTAAAAACTTTATTAAAAAAAAAATTTTTAATAGGGAAAACTGACAAGGCCCCGACCAGAACCCTGTTTTAAATAGGGCAAAGTGGGGCATTTTCTGCACGGGTTAGTCACGTTTTAGCATAATTTTGCAGAAAATAGTGTCCTATAACTAATATTTAAGTATAAAAATGTTTTCAAAAAATTTTAAAAATTGCAAATTTTCAAAGTTTACATTTTTTAACGAATTGCTTTTAAACTCTGTATAATTGAATAATATATGTTATTTAGTCACATTTTAGCATAATTTTACACAAAAAATAGTATGAATAAGATGTAAGTATAAAAATATTTTCAATATCAAAAAATCGAAAAAATTATAATTGTTATTAATTACTTTCAAACTTAATTCAGTAGTATTTTTGGGGTCTTTGATTAAGATTGTGACGTCAAAATAATGCAATTTATAATTATTTATCTAGTTCATTTAATATTCTTTAATTAAAAGAACTTCAGGAATTCTAGAAATGGAGATGTTTTAGGATTTTATTTTATTTTCATTATAAACAGGGTCTAGACCCCTTTGTACAATTTTGTACTTAACAAAAAACATAATACTAATTAAAACTAAATTAACAATAGAATACTAATCAAGGGCGTTAGACTTTAAATATTTTAATTTTCTTTGACGAGTTTTAGTTTCTACTATAATACATTTACAAAGTGTCTACCAATTGCGCGGGGAAACCGATAAATAGCCACTGAAATTTAGTTTAACCAGGGAAAATCGGCAATTTTCTTACCAAATTAAAAAAATTTTATTATACTAATTTGTTTTTAAAAACTGCTTTATACTTTAATTTTTATTGATGTAATATTTATAACAATAGACCCGAGTTAAAATTTAAACCCTACTTTTAGCATAAACATATAGATTTTATTTAGGGTTTAGCAATCGTAACGTAGAGTCTAATTGCGACACAATTTTTTATAATTAGACTCTACCTTGACTCCGAATGCTGGTGTAAATTTAGGATAAAATTTTAATACATTAATTGTAGTACTACAAACACATAAAGTACTAAAAGTTGACAAATACTGTTTCTGAATAACAAATTTGATAGAAAAAAATCTGTCACCGATTCAAATTGTAATATTTTCTTAACGAAATAGTTAATGGTAACTAATTATTAGTTTTTACCAGTAACGTTTTCACGTCCTAACGAAAAAAATAAAATTGTGTTATATTCCTCAAACGTCTCCGATTCTAAAACATTTTTTAAAATAATGAACGTGAATTACAAAAAAAGTATATTAATTAAGAACTGCAGCCGTGTAGACATTTCAATGACCTTAATCTCTCGCTGCGCACATTGGCATTTTTTACAATTTACTGTTCAAAATTGACTATAGAGCCTACAAATTATAATTATAGTTTTAAATTAAAGTTGATGAGATTTCCAAGAGATGCTTCTAAACTGATTTTTGAATTTTTAATTGTTTATACTTTTTTGTTACTTAAACTTTACAATTTACAATATTTTTAGAAAAAATCATGTTAATTTTTTTATTTTTCCATTGCACATGATCGAGATCAATTTAAATTGGTCTAATATGACCACTAAGAAAATAATGCATATAATACAATTAATTTAAATTGTTGTAAAAAATGTTAATTAACAAATAGATAACTTTAGTCCGTCCTTACAAAAAAAATTATCTTATAGGGTAAGTGTGCCAATTACTGCAAATGCCCCAACTACTGTCAGTTTGAATAAAAATGATGATTTAAAATATTTAGTATGAATATAATTTTTGTAATGAAATAATTAATTTTATTTAAATAATTACAATGAAAATAACCATATAAAAAATAGTTTTATAATTTTTTTATTAATTTCAAATATGCAAGTGACAAAAATGGCTAATTTTACTTCAGAGATTTGTGGACATGCCATGTACGCGTTGTGGAAAAGTATATATATATATTTTTTTTTGTCTTTCAAGAAAAAATATTTATTGCAATAGTATTTTTCGCTTTAAAAATAAATAATTTTTCAAAGTATGTATAATAAAACATAAAAAATTAATTATTTTAACCTTTTTTTATAAAACAATATTTTAGACATGATTTTTCTCTTTTCCCCAATTACTGTCAGTCGCGAAAAATGTGTGACATAACCAAGCAAACTTGACATATGCTTGACATATGCTTGACATAAACGTCAACGCTATGGGTCTCACGTGAGATTAGATGTTTGTTTAGCTTATACTTTAGTTTTAGCTTATAGGTTTTAAACAATAGTAAAATAAGTACAATGAGTAACCGAAAGAAAAAAAATGTTCCAAAGAAGGTGAAGAAAAAAAAACCAAAGAGAACTAGAATGCAATATTCTAAAGATAGTGTAAAATTAGCTCAAGAAGAGGTTATGTTCGAAAAGAAAAATTAAAATTACAAAGAGAATCCGAGAAATTAATGAAAAAAGAAAAAAAAATGAAAGATTTGGAAAAAAGAAGAATTCCTTTTAAAAAAAGTTGATAAAAAAAAATCTTTGAGAGTTTTCTAAAAAATGTGTTCTTGTTTCTTACCCTTCTTTATTGTTATAATAATAATTTAATTTCATTAATAACAGTTTTTTTAATAAAATGTGTTAAAACTCCTAAGTTCTTTTTCTTTATAATAATTGAATTTAATTGTAATAGAATAGCAGTTTTCAGACAAAATATTTATAGTAATTACGTCATTTGCAGTAATTGGGGCATTGATTGACAGTAACTCACACAAATTGACAGTAACAATTGTATTTGAACC
The DNA here is from genome assembly GCA_032872475.1 of Leptopilina myrica (nomen nudum). Classification (NCBI taxonomy): domain Eukaryota; kingdom Metazoa; phylum Arthropoda; class Insecta; order Hymenoptera; family Figitidae; genus Leptopilina; species Leptopilina myrica (nomen nudum). The sequence continues at coordinate 33,422,991 of CM065464.1, read as the reverse complement.
AAATATTTTAGTATTTGAAGAAAATATTATTTAATTGATTCAAATAAAAATTATTTGATTCAAGTAAATATTTATTTCATAATAGTCAAATAATCGGTTATTTAAATCAAATAAATTTTTTTTTCAGTGTAAGTGATATTTTGGGTTTTAGTTGGAAAATTTTACTTTTTTCAATCTACAGCCTTTAAAAAATGTTTAATTTTTTTGGTTTTGTGAAAAAAAAATTTTTGATGCTCTACGTCGACTGTAACTTCAGAAACCCGATGCAATTTAATTAATAAAGTATTAATTTTATCAATAAATATTAATTTTTACTAAGTTATTAGTAAAATTTAATGAAAAATCCAAAACTCAAATAAAAAAAAATATTTACTTTTTTAAGTGGACTAGTGATTATTATTTTTTACATGACTTTGAAATTACAAAAATTATAAACATACAATTTTCTAAAACTCAATTATTTATGAAAATTGCAATCGCAAATCTTAAAAAATTCAATAATCTAATAATTTAAAATGAATTAATTTAACATGCCATAAGGTTGAATTATTTATTAAAAGAAATGAAAAAAGTTTAAAGCAGGGTGGCCACAAGATTCAGTTTATTAATTTTCCTGACAATTTACTGACATTAAAATTATTTACCTTGACAAAATTCTTTATTTAAAAAAAATTAACTAAAAATTGTTATATTTTGTTGTAATGTTTGGACAAAAGTTGAAAATTTCGTAATTTTTAGGGTTCCGTACTCCTACGGTGTACTGACGGAACCCTATTGGTGAGACTCTTGTGTCCGAAGCCAAATCGTGCCCCCCCCTTCCCCCTAGCGGCTAAACTATTTGACCTAGAGAGCTCAAATTTGGTACAGATATGTATTTTTACACGTAGATTATAGGAAAAATATAGAGAATGTGATTGGAGGTGATGGCCATAGCGTTGTCAAGGAAATAACAAGATTTTTGGCCTAAAATGCATAAAAAGTGACCATCCCCCCCTTAACTTCTAAACTATTCAACTTGGAGGGCTAAAATTTGGCATACTGTTGTATTTTAACGCGAATATTACAGAAAAAATATAGAGAACTTGTTATGTCACAATGGTAATAGCGTTGTCAAGGAAAAACTAAAAAAAAAAATTTTTCTAATTTTTACATTTGTTGACCCAATGAGCTGGAAATTGGTATACTAGTGTATTGTAACAGTCTGACGACAAAAAATTTATATAAAAAAGTTTTTGAAAAAAAATAGAAAAAAAAATTAAAAAAAATTATTTTTTAGTTCAAACAAGTGGCATTACATATTTTAAAGAAAAATAAAATTTCAAGAGAATAAATGAGAGATTGTTTTTTATTCCTTTAATTTTGTAACTAAAAATTAAAAAAAAATTGGACAAGGCAAGCTGTACTCGCACTGCAAAAAAAATTGCGTTCACAAATATTAAAACAATACTTGCAAAATTTATCGATTTTAATTTTTTTTTTAATTTAAAAATAAAATAAAAATAACTGGACAAGTGCGAGTTGCACTCGCACTGAATTGGCGGGTTCCGTAACAACAATTGGTAGGATTTTTATCACTTTTGTATTATTTTAGTAAGTTGAATTTTCGACACTAGGTTAAAAATAAATATAAAAAAATGGAAGTATTACATATTTTATATTATAAGCAATAGGCGAAGACACCTCTTTTTGCAGTGGAGGAACCAATTTTGGAACAAATTTAAAAAATTGGTTCCTCTGCGCCTATTGCATATAATATAAACTATGTAATACTTCCATTTTTCTTTGTTATTTATTTTTAACCTAGTGTCGAAAATTCAACTTACCAAAATAATACAAAAGTGAAAAAAATCCTACCAATTGTTGTTACAATATCACAAGTACACTGTAAAAAATTTAGGGAGTTTACGGACTCGGGAGTAGGGAGTTAAATTTTTAGAGTTAAAAATTAACTCCAAAAGAGAGTTAATTTTTAACTCCCTTCATTTAACACCCGCGGGAGTTATTTTTTCCATGGGGAGTTAGCATTTGGGTGTTAAATTTTAACTCCTTTTATTTAACTCCCCTGGCATTAACTCCCAAATTGGGTGCGACTTTTATAGACTCCCTGGGGAGTTAAAATTTAACTCCTTTTTTTTACAGTGTATTATTTTTATATTTTTGTACGGAACCTGCCAATTCAGTGCGAGTGCAACTCGCACTTGTTCAGTTTTTCAAAATTAGTCTCAATTCGCTTTCCCTGGCAAAAAATTTTCACATAGTACTCTTGATCAAATTCCCAAATGTTTCTCTGATTTATGAAATATTATGGGTTTATCGCTTAGTATAAAAATACTGATATAAATGTTGCGAATTAAAATTATTAATACAATATTTATTTGCTAATTTTAATTCCTCTTTTTGTAAAGATAATTTGTTGATGTAAATATTTAAATACGCTCAAATCTCTAAAATATCACTATAAAAAATTTTCTGTAAATTTTTTTTGGTCAAAACCGCCAAAACATTGAGATAACCTCTTTTTTACTTCTATTCCTCGCGTTCCTTGCATTTTACGAGTGATCACGAGCGATTTAGTCGGCTTAGTTATTACATTTTACACATGTGTGCAACGTTTTTTAGACAATATATATAACCAACCACCTAAGCTTAGGACTTCTGACCGCGAGGGGGCAGGCTTTCAGAGGAAAGCGCGGTTTGCATTACGTGCGTACTCTCAGTTTCTCTCTGTTAGTATTATTGTTAATAATTATTTAAACTTGTACTTTATGTAACACTATTAAGAATTATGCACTAAACACTTAAAACTAAGACGGAAAAATATCGCACGCGCGGGGGACCGACCCTAGACCTCGAGGACACAAGTTATTTCAGATGTGAATATACTATTATTTTATGAAAAACAAATAGTGTTAATATATTTGTCTTCAAGAATTGACTTTCAAAAAAATATTTTTTATGTTGTGTTTCTCACAAAACAGAATGTTATGTAATTCTCAATTTTTAAGTGCAATAGCATGTCTCTAAAGTCGTGAAAAATGTCACCATGTGGTATATAAGAACAATTAAGTTATACGCGAATATATGTGTGTTATAGGTTAGTTCATAAGTGTTGATAAAAGTCGAAAAATGATACAATAATAATTGTTCTTTGTTTGTTTGATTAATTATCCAAATATGTGAATGAATGAGTGAATTGCAGAAAAACTGTGAACAAGTGGAAATTATATTTTTTATTTCACAGAATTATACAATTTTTTTGAAAGTCAATGAAATTCTCTAGCAAGGTACTAGAAATTTTTATTGACTGCTTTTGAAACTCTCATGCAAAAGTACTAGACTGTTTCTAGTATTTTGTGTCGCATCCAAAAGTCAAGTACCGAGTCAATGAAAATTTCACGTACTTTTTTTTCCGTGTAGTATACTCTAAGATTAAAACTCAAAATTTTAGAGTATTTACTTTTAGGCTTCCCGAGTCGAAATTTAGAGTCGAATCAAAGTCTGCTAAGGCCTTCTTTATGAAGGATTTAGAAGAACCTAAAGAGGCTTCAGTTACGTTGTTGCAGGTTCGATTTTAGATCGTTTAGGGTCTACATAAGACCGTTTTCGCTATCTATAAGGCGTTAAAGAGGTCTTAATTTAAGATCTCTTTAGAGCATATTAACTACTACGGACTACAGCGTTTAGAATTCGCGCTTGCGCAAACAAGAAAAAAAGTACTGTTAATATTGAACAAAGAATCCAATTTGTTTTATTAAATTTTTTTGTTCTCTTGTTAATTAGAATGTTTTGTAAACACAAAATTTTATTGAATCTTAATTTTATAACAGAACTAATTGCCAGGACAACAAAAAACTGTTCATAACAACGAAATTAGATTATTAATTCAGCATAAACAATTCCTTTTTTAATTATATGATATGGTTAATATACGTTACCTGATTTTTTATTAATAACTACAACAACACAACAAAAACAATAAAATAACATTGAACTCGGATCAAAAATATATATTTATTTTGTAATACACATATATAAAACATACATATATATTTATATATATATAATTATTAACACTGAACTTATAATTACACCAAAAGTTTTTACTATATATATCAAGTTTTTTTAACACATTCAAACCGCACTTTTTGTAACATTTCACTTAAATACAACTCGGAACCACAGATGAAAACGAGAATTTTTATTTTTTAAATAAAAAAACACTATTTTTCAATACTACAATAAACACAAAGAATATTTAAAATGAAAAAAGATAAACTATTGTTTAATTATTACAATTTTAAATATTATTGTCCTGGGGAGCGCGGTTTTAGTGTACATGTCTCAAATGCTAGAAAGCTAAGTATATATAAAAAAAAAGTTGTACAAAAAATGCACAAAATAGACGAGAAACCTTTATGACTGGTCATCCTAAGTAAAACCAGATGTGTCAAACTTTTCAAAACGAGAAAATACTTCTAAAGTTCTTGCTCAAGAATGAAAATATTTTACTGTACACAAACAAATTTTTCTAAGAATATAGTTTTACTGTATATTTATAATTTAAAGTTTTAAATAAATATAAAAATCGGAATATTATAAATATTTAATATTATTAATATAATACTTCTTTATATTTTAATTTTAATATATTATATTATAATAAACATAATACAATATTAATATTATTAAATTAATTTTAAATTTTATTATAAACACTAAAATCTAATGTTTTTTAAATTCACTGTAAACATCTCAATTTTAATCTATACCATAAAAATATAGCAAAATATTATAATAATATTAACAAAGAATTGATTTACACAGGAAATTAATTTTCTTATTAATTTAATGTCAATTTGTCTAGTTAAAATTGATTAAAAATTATCTATCTATTATAAAAAATATGTTTGTAGTTGTAAAATTAACTTAAGTCTACACTGAGAAAAAAGAGGGCGCGTTGCAGCACATTTTCGAGTATTGTTGCGCGACTCAGCCCTGAGTTCTGCTACAACACTTGTGGGGCACGTAGCGCTCCCCAGACGAGCGTGTAAAGGCCTAAGCACAACTGCTTCGCGAACGTCGTTCGCGAACGCAAAGCATGGGTTAGAAAAGGACAGCAATATATTTGTGTCCTTTTCTATCTCATGCGTCTCGTTCGCGAATCTATTCTGCGTTGGCCTTTACACACTTCTTTCAAAAAACTTCAAGTCTGGGGCGCGCTACGCGCCCTAGAAAAGTGTGCAGCGGAACTCAGGGCTGAGTCGCGTAACTTTAATCGAAAATGTGCTGCAACGTGCCCTCTTTTTTCTCAGTGTAACATTCAACAAATATTTCCTAAGTATTACTTTGAACGTAAAGGTACCGTCCCATGCCTGCGTGAAAACGGGAAACGTAAAACGTTTAGCCAATAACATCTTCCGATCCAATGGAAATTATTCTGAAAGAAAATTCTTATTGGTTGAACGTTTTCCGTTTCCCGTTTCACGCAGACATGGGACGGTACCTTAAAGCGCAGACGGGTAGCTGGGTAGCTCCATGCCTAAAAAATCAAAGTTGTACACTAGTTCTTCGATTTTGATGAAACTTCGAAATTTTAAAGTGGAATACATGCCAGTAAAAAGCCTCAATTCGATTTTGAAAATTTTTAAAAATTTTGGATTTACGAGGTTTTTAATTTTTTTTTTGAAATTTTGAAAATGGTATATCTCTAAGGAAAATCAATGAAATTTAATGAAATTTTTAGGGAATGCTTATTAATTACAGACAATTTAAGAAAATTTTTTAAACAAATTATTTAAAAAATAATTTTTAAATAAACAATTTTTTGAAAAGTGCCATTTTTATTTTTTTTTTAATAATAATGATTCGATTCCCACTTATTTAACGAGTATTTTCCAAAAGAAAAATCGATGGAGGGTCTAAAACTTTAGGAGATATTCAATTTTGTTGTCCTTGCGCGACACCATAAAAAGCGCATTTTCCGGCTATACTCTACATACAAACTAACGTTCAAAGTCACCTATAAGTCGTAAATTTTAACCGAATTCAATTTTTCTTTTTGGAGAATGTCAGGCTATAAATTTGTAAGAATACTTTGCATTTCTTAAATTTATATTTGTTTAAACAAATTATTGTTATTGTTGTTAATAACTAACTTTTTACATATTGTAAAAAGTATTGTTGTTAAAAACAACATTATTTAAATTGTTATAAATAATATTAATTAAGGAGTTACTATTGAGTCGTTGAAGCGAACGGACGTATTTGCATGTCGGATCACGAACTTTTTTTAATATAGATTAGCATATAGGCTACGCGCGCTAAAGCGCGCATTCACATTCTATTTGGACTGTTAAAAGAATACAATTATGATTACGAATTAAAATTACAATTTATATTCTCATTAATTATATTAATTAATCTTTGTCAAATATTAAAAAAATACAATTGATAGTTAATTAAAGTATACAATTTTTATTCTTATTTATTTTCAGTATTAAATTTGAAAAAGAAATTACAGAAAAAAATTAATTGAGCCAAAACATTTATCATCTATCTCTAAAAAAATCACAATTTTATTAAAGATTATGTTAAAAAAAAATATGAAATTATTTCAGTTTTTTATTTTTTTAATAACATTTAACATTTTGTTAAATAATTTTCAAATTTTGATAGAAATAAATAAAAGAAATTATAGAAATTCGATTTGTCCGACAAAATGTTTTTGACAACACTTTATATTTTTTAATAGAAAAGAATGAAAGAAATTTTCATGATTTTGATTTGTTACCAGCACCTGCTTAATTTTATAAATTAAATTTAAAAGTTAAATATTTTTTGTTTTAAATCTAATATCGAATTTTCAAAAATTAAGTAGGACTGGTAACTGGATGCAAGTTTCAGTTTCATAAAAATACTTAACTTTAAAAATTATATTTCTAAAATTAATTTGTTATTAAAAAATACTAAATAATTAATTCTTATTATCTATTAATCAATACTCACTAAAAACATATGTTGATTTTGTTAAAAAAATGGTGATAAATAAATACAAATTATGCCAAAAAATATTACAAATTTTGTAAAAACAATATGATTGTCAAAATTAATTACAAAATGAAAGTTTTTAAAAAAAAGTTGATGAAGAAACATAAATAGTTCAAATTACTTTATTTTTTCATCGATTTTAAATACAGAAAAAGAAATTATGCAAATTTTTTCATTAATTTCTAGATAAAACTTAAAATAAATTCATTTTCAGAAGGTAAAAAAATTAAATCTTATTAAAAAAATTCTTGAAATGAAATTAAATATTTTGTTTTTAAATAAAAAAATGTGAATTGTGAATATAGACATGATTATTATATAAAAAAGTACACGAGCATTTTTTAGTTGGTAAAATATAAAATATCTTTATATACATAAAAAATAAAAATTTTTTATAGAAAAGATTTATAGAAAAGAATTTTTATAGAAAATTTTGTATAGAAATACACAAATTCTTCCTACACATTTTTTTCATTATTTAAAAATGGAAAAAAAATTGTTAAAAATTGTAATTAAAAAACAAAAATTTCATATTTTTTTATTTCAAAAGAAACTAATAATTAAAAAAAAATAAACAAAAAATAATTATAAAATTTATAAATTAACATTATGAAAATTTCTTACCTTATTTTTTATAAAAGCAATAATATCTTTTAACCTTTCTTCTTCTTAATAAACAATACAAATTGATGTTGACAAATCGAAAAACTGTATAATTTCGACCTGTCAGGCACAGTGTTTTGAAAAAGACAAAAACAAAAGCATATACAAAAACTAACTTCACACTGCGAACAGAATGAATGAAAAACCACAGAGATTAATATAGTAATATAGTATTTGAACCAAAAAATTTGCATTTTTAAACTTATTTTTTAAAAAAATTTTGTATTTAATATAGAATGAAATAATTTTCATATTTGATTTGAATAATTTCAATAATTGATTCAAATAATTATTTATTAGTTTGAAATATTCCATTTATTTGAATTGAATAATTTGTATTTGATTCAAATAAATAGTATTTGATGCGATAAAATCACACAGAAAAAAACTGGACTCAAAATGAGTCGCATATGAGACTCATTTTGAACTGCAACAAATATGATACCCCTTCGACTAATTCTGAGTTTCTAGGGAAAATACTCAAAATGAGTCTTAAGGGGTATCATTTTTTCTTTACGATAAAATTACAATCACATTGGAAAAGCTAAGAATAATTTATAAAAATATGAATTAAAATAATTGTTTATAACTAATAAACACGTTGCACTTGTCAGAACATTAATACTTGCAGTCGATTTATTGTTTTTATGAGAAATGAAAAAAATTTTTTACGTTAGACATTTGTCAATTGACAGACAGGGATGGGCAACCATGGAACACGAAACATGCGAAACACAAAAGAAAGTAACTAGAATATTGTTATTTTACTCATTTTAAGTCACTTGAAGTTACCGATTACTCATTTCGAGTCACTTGAAGTTGTTGATTACTCATTTCGAGACCGACTTCCAAATGAGTTGCAACAAAAATGAGTCGGGTTTTTTTCTGTGCAAATATTTAGGTCAAATAAATATGTATTTGATTCAAATACACATTTATTGGATTATAACCAAATAAATTATTTCTTTGGATCAAATAATTTTTATTTGATTCAAATAAATTTTTTTTAGTGTATATTCTTACAAATAGAATTGTTAATTGGGCAGAAGAAAATAATTTATTCCCTGAATTTCAATCAGGATTCCGTAAAAATAGAGGTTGCATAGACAATATATTTATTTTAAACGCTCTAGTTCAGAACCGACTTAGTATGAAGGGAAGAAAGTTATATGTTCTGTTTGTTGATTTTAGCAACGCGTTCCCTTCAGTAGCGCATTCTTTATTATGGGACTGGAATACAAAATAACAAAAAATTTAAAGGATTTCTATTTGAATGTCACCGTATCGGTTGATATTAATACCCCAGTAGCACGGAATATTACAGCAATATTGAGAACACTGCCTTAACATTCCTAATATTGCCTCAATGTTCTCGATGTTACAGAAATATTACTGGAATGTTCCCAACATTACGGGCTACTGGGGTAGCAACAGGGTTGCGCAGTTACCCCCCACTCTCGAAAAATACATGCATGTATCAATGTAAGGACGTAACATACTAGGTAACATACAGTAACAAACCCAGGTAACATACATGAAGTATGTTACGTACCCATATCTGGGTAGCAATAAATGTAATCCGGTGAAGGTCAGTAGTCCTACTTTGTTCTCGCTTTTCTTGGCAGATTTGGAACAATTTTTAAGGGAAAAGGGTAAAAGAGAGGTTTCTGTTGGGCCGAGTAGTGGAATAATATTACTCGCATATTCAGATGATCTCATTTTAGTAGCGGAGTCACAAGCGAAACTTAAAGAATTATTAAAAGCATTTTATAAATATTGTATCTTGAACAAGATAGAAGTTAACGGAAAAAAACAAAAATTGTTCTTTATAAGAAAGGATTGGTCACGCACATGAAAAAAAATTTAATTTTTTTTATGGAAATGTAAAGATTGATATTATTAAAAATTATACATATTCAGAAATTCCTTAAACGCAGTCTGGAACACATTAAGAAGCACTAAAAAATGCAGTTACTTCTGCAACATTAACTTCTAATTCAACCCTTGAACTTGTAAATAAAATGATTCTAAATATATGGCAACCAATTCTTAAACTATTTAACAGCCTTGTTACAAGTACTCTCTTCATGTTTGCAATTCAAGTTTGGGGCCTGCGATTTCTAGAAGAAATTGAAAACATTCAAACAAGATTTTATAAAAGACTTCTTTTAGATCCAAAAAATACTACAAGTTATGCAATAAGACTGGAAGTGGGTGCAGTTAAGCTAGCTAGTAGAGTATTCAAATTGTCACTTAATTTAATTGAAAAGATTTAAGACATGAAAAACAATAAACTTTAAAAAATATGTATAAATAGAGACTTATATTTTTATCAAAATCTGAAAACGCTAAATTTAAATACAATTGGTGTAAACAAATTGAGAAAATGTTTTAATTTATAGGTGAAAAAATTGTGTGGTGTGTGCAATATGCATATAAGGGAGAATAAAGAGAGATTAGTCTAACATACGAAATTTTTCTTTGCGCCGAAGATGTTAACTCACTAACAGTTTCGCGATCTCTACAACTACTCCCACATCTTACTTTAACTGAAGGAACACAAAAATATTTAATACTAAATATTCCACTAACATTTATTAAAGTCATAGCTCAAATTAGATTAATAAATAATCATAATATAAGAATCATATATAAAGATAGAGTTTTAAAAATCAATAATGGATTTTAATAAAACTTGATAAAGAAAAGTTTTTAGGATCATTGAATACGAATACAAAGTCAGATTTTGAAAATTCAAAATGCCGGATCCAATATGCCGGACTTTTTTAAAAATTAATCGAATTACACTACTTACACTACTTTTTAAAATGTAATAGAAGCTCTGTCCAAATTTACACTAAGTTTTTAAATTATCCTGTTGACAATTGTCGAGATAAAATCATGGAAGTAGTCAGAATCTCTTTTGAAGGATCTGAGCTTAAAATATTGACCTTGAACTGAATTTTTAATTTGTAAATTAAGATCCAACACCTTTTGTCCGTATTTGCCCTCTGTCCGGATTTACCCTAACTGACACTAATACTTTTCTTTAATTTTAAATAATATAATATAACAATGTAAATAATATTTCTGACACAATAAGTCAGTTTTGTTTAAATATTACAATACATGTTAAGGCTCATATTTTTTCCAATTTACGGAAATTATACCAGTTACTGTACAGAAAAAAATTAACGAAAAGGTTATATATAAGATATATATAAAAACGGCTCGATAAGTTATGGGCTATAAATTTTTTACACATTATTTAGAATGCAAATAACCCAAATCAGCAAAAAAAATGATGTGCTAAGACATTTCATTCAAAGTTGATTCAAGACCACCGTGTTTTGTTTGTTTCGTAGATTTGTAACTATTCCAATTTTTCTGCATTGTATACGTATAAGTACCCAAGTGCGAAAACCAACGCGGCCCAACATAGGCCCAGTATTGGCAAAGCTGGCCATTATTGGCTGCCAGATCTCAGCAGACATTAATGGCCCAATATTGGCTGCCATTACTTCCCCAGTGTTGACAAAATAAATTTTTTTTTATCTAATTAACTAATTAATTGATAATATTTATACGGCTTATTTCCCTAAGATAAACGCAAACTTACAAATATTTGAAAAATTCTTACCATTCGCGGGGATCGATACCTGAACCTGATGCACCACAGCCTAACACTCTGACCATTCGGCTACTCTGACGTGAAATCGAGGAATCAAAAGTGTTTTGATAAGTTACACTACACTGGCCGATACTGTGCCATTATTGGGCCGAGCTACGTCCCTATAATGGCAATAATAATTTGCCACCATAAATACAAAATGTTAGACATTAATGTGCCATTTCTGGGCCAAGCTACGCTCCAATTCTGGCAATTATAATTTGCCATCAAATATACAAAATTTTTGCCATTAAAGTGCCACTAACGTGCCATTAATAGGCCGATCTTCGTCACATCGCTGGTAATTCAATTTTTCCATGAAAGATTTATCAACTTTGTCAATATTGTGCCGTTATTGAGCCAAGCTACGCCCCAATAGTGCAAATTATAATTTTCATTCAAGGATACAAAATTTTTGCCATTAAAGTGCCACTAATGTGCCTTTAATGGGCCGATCTTCGTCACATCAATGGCAATAAAATTCAACTTTAAAAAATTTTAATATGAAAATTCATGCTATGTTTTTAATATTTAATTCTTTTCTAAAAATTTAACTAGACTCCAGTTTGAAATCAATTTTCATTAGAAAATTTTACGAGAATTTAATTATTTTAATACAAAAATAAATAATGTATTGAATAACTAAATGTTTCTTAAAATTTAATTATGAGAATTAAATTTTAAAAATAACATTCATTTATTCAATAAGTTTTCTTAATATTTTTGTAGAATATTCTCAATTTTCGAAAGGAAATAATTTGGCATCATTACTATTTCTTAATTACAATTGCTAAAATTCAAAGATTTTTAAGAATAAAGGAAAAAAATGTTTATAAATTCTAATTGTCAATAAGAAAATTTAATTGAAAATGATGTAGTAGAAAAATCTGTAGTTCGGTATCTGTCTTTTCCCCTTCAATCATCACTAGCTGACGAACAGCACGGATGTATTAGTAACCGTTCTACTATCACCAACCTTGTTTGTATTACACAAAGCATAAACGATGCAATGTCTTCTGGCTGCCAACTTGATGTGGTATACACTGATTTCTCGAAAGCGTTTGAAGTAACAATACCATCGGATATGACTATTCATTAAACGACTCGATACTAGCTAAATCTGATTCTAAGTTAGATCTCGGCGTTCATTTTGACTCTAAATTAACTTTCAACTTACATGTTAAAACGGTAGAATTTGAGACAACGAGAGCTTTAGGATGCTTAATACGGAGCTCCAGGAACCTCAGGAACTTTAACTGCCTTATTACCTTATTTAATGCTTTTGTCTTATCAAAATTCACTTATGCACAAATTATTTGGAACCCAACTTTCCTAAAATACATTGATGCTCTAGAAAAAATTCAAAAAAGGTTCCTGAAGTACCTGACGTTCCGAAAAACACAAATATATCCGCCCCCTGGATCTGACTATATTGCTCTTTGTAACGATTTCAATTTCATCACATTAGCCGAACGACGACTAATTAATCAAGCCATGTTCATTTTTAAATTAATTAATAATACTATCTCTTGCTCTTACCTCTTAAAATACATTGACTTTAGAATACCTAGGATTACCTCTCGATGTCATCAACCGTTTTTATTACCTATGCCTAGATCTGCGATTGGTTTTACCGCACCAATGCTTTCAATGTGCAATGTAATTAACCTTATGTTTTCCAATTTCGATCAAACCATCGATTTATATAACACAACAAATGCTAACTTCAAAAATCATTACTAAGTTACATAATGTCGATAAGATAGATACTTTTGCTGTAATATAATTTCTTTAAATCATAACTGTAAAAACAAGTTTTTAAGTTAAATTTTAATATCTCCTATTATAATACAATAATGTAGTGCCCTTTAATGGTTTACACCGCGGGCTAATTCTTTTGCAAATATAAAAAAAACTGAAAATTTTTGAATTTTTAGAAAATAAAGGAAAAGATTTTCTTGAATAAAATGTTCTGTTACATTTATTTACGAAATTTGCCATGAATGTGCCATTAATGAGCCAAGCTACGCCCCAATTATAATTTGCCTTTAAAGATACAAAATGTTTGCCCAACTTTGGCAAGTACTAGTGCCCACAGTTGGCCCGACTTTGCAAGCCAACCATTACATGCAGAGTATAATCAACCGTCGGGCCAACTTTGGCGACAAAGGTCGACACAACTATGGGGAACGTATCTCATATGACTTACAAATTTAGGTTGGCCAAACTCTGGGCCACGGTTGGCCCGACGCGACGGTTAGCAAAACTCTGTAAAACGCAGTTTAAGGTCATGTTATTCAGTGGGAAGTTTTTCCATAGTAAAGTAAATGGGGCACGTGACCACTGAATAACATAACCTTAAATAACTCAAACTTTATGGTTGGCCAAACTCTGGGCCACGGTTGGCCCGACTGTTACAGCTTTAATATACATTTAACGGTATGGACTCCCATGTGAGCGTAGCGTAGTGGTCAGTGTATAAGTCTTCGGCGCGTTAGGTTAGGGGTTCGATCCCAGCGAGCGGTAGATATTTTCGAAAATGTATGTATGAGATTGTGTTTAATAATAATAGGTAAAGGTTATATCTGATGTTCCCGCTAATAATAACGTGTTAATTGTTTAAATAATTTAGTTTTTTAATAATTTTTACCTTTGGCTGTTTAAGTTGGCCAAACTTACGCATTTAAAGTCGTGCCAACTTTGGCGTCAGTCTTTGGACCAACCATTGAAATGTAGAGTTGGCACAACATATGCATTTTAAGTTAGGCTAACTTCCTTATGACTTGTTGGGCCAACCATCGTCGCCATTAGACGGCCAACCGTTATCATCTCTATGGTTGGCCCAACCTCTGGCACGAGAAGTTGGACCGACCTTGTAAAAGTTGGCCCAACTATGGGCCAACCGAAAATTCGCACCTGGGTGTGCCATTATATGGCCGAGAGCTGGCCCAGTCTTAAAAATTTCGAAAATCTGACCATCGGCGCCATCATTGGCCCATAAATGGGACGTTTTTAACACCAGTAATGGCCCAGTAACTACTGCCAATTCTCGGCAGACATTACTGGACCAATGATGGTCCGTTTTTGCAATCTTGGCATTTCGCACTTGGGTATGAACTTTAATAATTATATATGACGTTAAATAATTTAATTAACAAAAGTCTAATTTTTTTATATATTATTAATTTATTATTAAAAGAATATATATTGATTTCCAAATATATGCTAACGTTATTTATAAATTTGCTTTTGGTCACAAGTTAATTAAAAAAAGTAAAAATCGTTAAATAATAATGTTATTTATTTATAATTTGACTCATTTGTTATTAATAAACAATTTATTCATTAATTTTAATAAAAACCAAAGCTATGGGCATTAACAGGGTTGTCCACCTGAGCCCCAGCTGAGTTCTTCCTAGGTGGGCTGTGGCTGGATTCACCGTTACAAGCCCAGGAATCGCCCACCTAGAATCTGGAAAGCCCACATGGGTCCCACCTCACTTTTCCACACGGGAAGCAACCTATTTCTGTCGACAAATTGCACAAGTAAAAAAATTTAAGAAGAAATTAATTTCAAGTATGAAAATGTTAAAAGATATAAATAATTACATAAAAAATGGTATGTTAGTTATAAAATAACACAGGCCAACAAAATTTTGTGGCCTAACCAATAGAAGCTGATTTTTAAAGGATTTTGTCCGTAGAATATGAATCTGACATTGAAAATATTAGATTGGATCTAGTTTTTAATGAATTTACGTTTCAATTCACAAAATACGCATTTTTGGCATTTTTTGAATAAATGTACAACCCAGCCCGGTGTCATTCGTGAGTTGAAAGCGTACCAACTGTTGAAAGTTGCCACCAGATGGCGCCACAAGTACATAGGCCCTATGTTACTTAAAATACAGGGGAAATTGAGAAAACTTAAATTATAAAATGCATTCAATAAATAATTAATAGAATTTATATTTAATAAATCATTAATTAAATGAATATGAATTAAAATAAATAAAAATTCCATGAAACATTTTTAAAATTAAATTTTAAAGCACGAAAACAGGTTCCGAAATAGACTAAATACATTATATATTCTTTTCTATAAATAAATTTTTTAAAGAAAACAAACATAAAATTAAAATGTTTCAATAAATAACAATAAACATTATGTAGCATATAACTTCGCTAACTTCTTTTTTTCAGCATTTTCTTTTCTTTGACTAGCTCTTTTAATTTTTGCGTACTCTCGCATTCGCAATTCCACGTAAAAATACAAGATGAATGCTATCACTTCTTCACCATGATCTACACATAGAAACTCAATTTTCTTTTGTGTAATTTCATTTATCAGTAATTCATACAGATTATTTTTATCACAATGTCTTGAAAAGGACTCTTCAACCAATGACAAAAATTTGAAGCAACGAATATTTGGATGCTTAATGCCAATGTCTTCTTCGTTAGTAATAATTTGCGTTATTGGATTGATGTGAGCATTAGCTTCATCAGAGAAGAAAAACTCGGAATTGCATATTTCGCACTTAGTGTAGTTTTGGAATTTTTTGCAAATTTTTTCTGTGGCGAAATACATTAAACATTGCACTACATATGGCAAATCATAATCGTGATCACTTACATTTACGAATTCTGAGAAGTCATTGTCATTTTTTTCAATGACAATATTTAATTTTTCTTTTATTTCTTGAATAAAAACTTGTTTAGTTTTCTTATTTTTAGATGCAAAAATTTTTTTTAATTCTGACATTGACATTAAAGGCTCGATAGAATCATTGGATACAGAACAGTTACCAGTTTTTGGAGGTTTTAAAATTCCATAAATAGTTAGAATTTTATATATTTGTAAAAATGTAGGAGTTCCTGGATGGTCATTCGTCCCTCCTGCTAAACGGACTGTTCCAAAAAATCTCTGAAAAATTCAAATTTTATAAAATAGTATAATAAAATTTAGTAATGCAAAAAATGTATTTTAAAAATTTATGATTCACAATTTCTGATATAATATATTTACATAATTATTTAGTTGGAAAAATTTGAAAGCGTCGATTGCGTTGATTATAAATATTACACAGATTGTATTAAACACAAATTGTTTTATAATCTGTGTAATTTGCCATAAAGTAAGCTTATTTCCGCCAATAAACATAAAAATTGCTCTCAATTTATTTTTTAAAAAATATAAAAACGTTGAATTAAAATAAAGCAATAGTAGAAAATTTCCCTTATATTTAATTTTATCTTAAATGATTTTTTAATTATACTTATAATTTTTGAAATTTCAAAATTCGAAATAATCAAAAAATTGTAAAATGAAGGCCTTCAGATGTTTGGTAAGTTAGAAATTCACTGTCCTTGATCAATCCATCTTTTACCCTCTGCTCCCAATCGTTTAACCACTTTAGACTGTCTTCTAAAACCTAGGAAATCAAATTAAACAGAAAATTACCTTTTTCTTTTGTTTATTTTATTCTTAATTGCTCAAAAATCAAATTATTAAATAAAGAATTTTCAATTTTAGTAGTTTTATGCAAGATTTTTTAAAAACAAATTATTACGAACCTGAATGTCATTACAGCCAAGAAAAGAGCTGTTTTTTCCGAAGTTCGATTAAATGAATCAAACATGTTGTTTACCGTCAAGCAAAATTTTGCTGTAGCCTCAGAATCTTAAAGTCTCGTGTCATATAATTTGTAATAATTTAAGCCGCGTGAAGTAGATTTACTGAAAATCTACAAAAAATTATGTAATTAGACACATACTTTTTTTAGGGAATATAAATAAATAAAAGAAATTATAGTACCTGAACAGCCAACGATACTTTCATTTTGGCATAACTTTTTTTCTCGACATCAAGATGACATTTAGTCAATTTCGGACACAGCCTTTGCCCCGCTGGAAGGAGACTATCAATTTCAAACAAAATGTTCAAGTGCTCCCATTTTATGTGCGATTCATATGGATTCACCTGTAATTGTATGGTGAATAGTTACTTTTAGTTTGGTTTAAAAATGATACTAATTTATTTAAAGACGAAATAATTAATTTTTAATTAAAAGAATAAACATAAAGAAGTTCTAAAATTTCTTACCCGCAATTGCTTGGAACTCACAAAACGATTTCTTATTGATTTTATTAAGTGAGGAACGTCGGAAAAAATACACTTTTCGAGATTCGTCAATCGGGTGTTCAAAGTAGTTTTTGAAAGATATATCCATTTTTCCACTGCATCCTAATTCCGACCACGCTTTCCTATTTGTGGCAGCCCCATCTGCAACAATGCCATGGATTTTGGCTCCAGATGATTCCAAAAGGGAAATACTCTGAACAATCAATTTCGCCAATTTCTGTCCACCAGTTGGACCTTTTCAGGCAAAGACAGCAATTGGTTGGGAGTAGCTGTCGTACAATGGTTGGAAGATAATAACCAAACCATGATCAGCTAACTCTTTGTTTATCTCTTTAGGCGAATTATCGCCAAAATCCTCAACTCCTTTGTACATTATGGTTTTAGGATCTACCAGCAAGTCTTTTCTAGTCCCAATTTCGTCGATTAGTAATATGCCGTGTAGTTGTAAATCAGATTTTTTATCAAAATGGGCTTTTAAAATTTTAAAAAAGGCCGGATCAAATCCGCAAGGACAATCCATGACTGAGAGGTACCTAAAAAATTGTTTGAAGATAAAATTATTATTTTACTTAATACTAGGATTTAGAACAATATTCCATTCACGCTTAATTTTCATACTACACTTTAAAATAATAAATTTTTTAAAATACTTTTATGATAAAGAACAATTTATTCAATAACCAAATTTATCGAACTTTCCTAATTTCATCAAATCCAAATCCGAAAGAATTATTTTGTATAAAATTATATATTTTGTAAAAAAATAAAATATTAATTAAATAATTTATATTATTAATAATTTTATAATATATAATATTATTTAAAAATATTAATTAATATAATTACTATTATAAAGCTTACCTGCGAATTGTACGCACAGAGGGAAAGGGTAATATTTCGTTATCTTTTATCATTCTGTATGTTGCGGGCGATCGCATGTGCAATAACATGCAAACAACTATCCACTCACTGGAATACCGTAAATATCCCTTTGAATTTTTGGCATTTGCTGCCTTTAAAATTTCATTCACAGCGAGTTTTGCGTTAGAACTTATTTTTAAATCTTCGTTTAATATTGCATCAAGTGATCCTTGACTTATTTGTATCAATTTTAATTGATTTATATTCATCGCTTTTTTTAATAATTTAATCTTTGCTCGAGCTCGTTGTTTCTGTCTTCCTGTGGATTTCAGTTTCTTTTTAATTTTTTCAATTCTTTTTCTGGGACTCAAATCTTTTACGGCTAAATAGTTTGAATTTTTATTTTTCTGAAGACGAATAATTTTCTGAGCAAACAAGGATTTAACAATTTTACAGTAATGGCATTGTTTTTGACGATTTTTAACCATTGAATCATTATCTGTTAATAAAATAGAACATCTATTATGACGTAAAGTGTCAACTTTATCCTTATAGGCAAAAGAGTTCAATAAATGTTTTTGATGTTCCGCTGCAGATGGTTCTAAGGAACCTTGACAAACTTTACGCTGATCCACAATATTAAGAACATTTTCTATGTCTTCTACAGAAGAAACTTTATTAGCTTGGAGTCCAAATTTCGAAAAATCAATAAATTCGCCATTTATTTTTACACTAATATCCATATTTTTATCCAATGTTATTTCTTTTTGGCAAAAAGAGTCAATAGTTCCTTCGACAGGTCCTTTTCTTCCAATACGTATAGAAAAAGTAATGCCTTGATGATGTTGAAAACAGAAATTCGTTTTAAACCAGGAAGATGGCAATTTAACTTGTTGAATATCTTCATAAAGTTCTCGGAACAAATCTTTAGTTTCAAGATTTTGAGTCTGTTCGTTTTCAACATATTGATAACTTTCCTTTTCTTGAATTTCAATTTCGTCTGTTTTCATTTCCATAGTACTTTGCGAAAATATATCATCATCGATTTTTCGTTTTAAAATTCGACGTTCTTTTACAAGTTTCTCTGGTCTAAAAATTGTAAACAAGGTAAAGCACCTTTTTTATGTTGTGGCCTGGCGTAAGGAGTCTGAAAAAAATTTCTTTTTATTCGAATTCTTTGTATTAATACATTTTTTTATTTTCCTTAATTAAATCTTATAATTAATAAATATTAATTTTATTGATTTTACTATAAATTTATAATTTTTATAATAAGATATTGAGAAAAGTACAAGTAATAATACCTTTGCTAAAATCGATCCATCAGGCCCTTTAAACTCTTTCTCGAATATAATGTCCTCTCTTCGAAAATGTTTACTGCAAACTGCCTTTCCCTTTGCAGAAATATCATCTCGCAAAATTGCGATTTGACATAATTTTCTGGACTTTTCGTCTTTGAGTACATAAAAAAATTGAATTTTTTCACTCTCATTGTTTAGTTTCTTTTTTCTCTTCTCACTAGAATACCCCGATTTACATCCAACTATAACACACTTTACCATTTTCAATCTCTTTTCTTATTGATTGACACGATTTATCAATGGAAATACATTACAGTTAATTTATAAATATTTAAATATATTTGTTTTCCCTGCAAGACTCCGCATTTAACATTTAACTTGACAGTAATAGGGCCCCACAGCACCGAAACTTTCCTAAAGATTTCCTAAAGATTTATTTGAAATGTTCGATATATTTAATTGCAATATTTATTGAAGGTTGTGTAAAGATTTATATGTCTCGATTAAATAAATGTCTAGCACGAACCTTTCCTGAACATTTCCTGAAAATTTTCGCCTAATTATAATTATAATTATGCGAAGATGTAATTGAAATGTTCAGGAAAGGTTCGCGCTAAATATTTATTTAATCGAGACATTTAAATCTTTACACAACTTTCAATAAATATTACAATTAAATATATATCGAACATTTCAAATAAATCTTTAGGAAATCTTTAGGAAAGTTTCGGTGTTGTGGGGGGGCCTATGTGCCGGTGGCGCCACGCTGTGGCGACTTTCAACTCTCATGTCTTTTCATACAATGGTAAAAACGAGCAATGTCACCGGGGTGGTACAACCCTACACCGGAACAGTAAATATGTCCGCATAGCACCAAATTAAAGCTTAAACACTGCTCTTGAATATCCAAAAACAAAAAATTTAATTTATGTACACTTTAACCTATAATGTCCAAAGAAACATACGCTGTTCCATAAACGTATTAAAAATAACATTACTTTTGACCATATAAGGCAATTCAAGTCCAAATTAGTCTCTCTGGGGTTTTTTATGATCAGTGCTTACAAATCTGCTATGAAATATAAAAATTACAAGTGACGGACCAATTTTAAAAAATAATTTACGCCTTTTATGATAAAAATGTAAAATTCAAAAAAAATTCTGCCATATTGGATCCGCATTTTGGATATTAAAATCTGAATACAGAACAGTAAGCAGCGACCATAAAAACCCCTAGAGAGACTAATTTTTATTTAAATTGCCTTACATGGTCAAAAGTACTGTTGTTTTCAATATGTTTATGGAACAGCGTATGTCTCTTGGGAAATTATAGGTTAAAGTGGACATAAATTAATTTTTTTGTTTTTGGATATTGAATACACTTAGAAAAAGAGTTGGCTGCCACAGCCAATTAAATAGTTGCTATAGCACGATCCAATTAATTGGATGGGACAACTATTTCTTGGTTGATACATCCAACTTTTCGCTGCATTACATACATAGCTGGGGTACCTTTTCGCATGGAAACAGTATCCAATAGTTGGATGTGCTAACCAATTAATTGGATCGCGCTATAGCAACTATTTAATTAGTTATGGCAGCCAACTCTTTTTCTGAGTGTACGGACAAAATCCTGTAAGAATCGGCGATAACATTTTAGGCAACATGCAGTTGATGAAATTTTGTCTGCCTGTGTAATTCAAACTACTTACAGTTTTTTTAGTATTTCAATATTAATTATTTGAGGTGTGGAAGAAGCTTGAAGCTCGATCGAGTATTTTCTAGCCGAGCCGAGCCTAAAGGCCTAAGCACAACTGGTTCGGTTTCGGGATATGTAAGATTTACATACATTTTGAGGTTAGGAAGCCCATATACCGAAACCGTCTCCCGAAACCGAACCAGTTGTGCTTAGGCCTTAATCAGTTTGAGCTCAAGCCGAATCGAGCCTCATAAAAAGCTCGAATAATTTCGAGTACTCGATTGGATTCGAGTGCTCGTAAGTTTTCGAGTACTCGACTAAATTCGAGCTTTTAAATTACTAAAAATTAAATTAAATTACTATTCTGAGCATATTACCTACAGATAGTAATTAAAAAAATTGATATTCATCTTATCGATTCATATATGTATATATACAAATCAGTGTTTAATATTTATGCTGAAGTACCACCAGGAGGTAAATTAAAAGTAGTCTGCGCAGAAGGCTCTGCCTTCTTCGGGAAACCATATTCGTACGTATTCGACCTGTACCCCACTACCGAAGATGGACTTCCTTTTTCTAGTCTTCTTGCTTTACTCTCTCTTATTCTCTCTTATTATAGTGTTATTGTTTGATAAAAACAATTGTTTCATTTATATTATCAGAAATATTGTTGAAACTTCTGCTGTTTCTATTTACCCCAAATTTCCAATTTTTAGGGGTAAATAGAAACAGTCTCCTATTTTTAATAAAAGTTTGCAAAATGAAAAAATCAAAGTAGATTTTTGATGTAGTATTAATAAGAGATAATTATAAATTTTTGTATGAATTTTTACTTTATTTTTTTCCAAATGCTAGTCAAAAAAGTGTCGTTTTTGGTTTTCAATTATATTTATGCAATAGGAAATATTTTTGTACCTATATACTGATGCTAATTGACAAACGAAAAATTGGAAAATACCAAAGTAGAAATCTAATACTGACCTACTACTGACTTCCAGTATGGCAGTACTGACTCCAGTACTGAATCAGTACTGTGAAAACCCTGGCTGGTAGTTGAAATATTACAGGCATGATATCACGTTATTACTGATTCGTAGGTAAAATTTAACAAAGGAAAATGCTATAACGCGTTCTCGAAAACAAAATTTACTTTTATTAGCTTATATCAAAGCTCGTTATTAAATAATTAATGCATCCCAAGCGGAAATTGACCACTGGCATCGTACCGCGTCTGTACAGATGTCGGTAAGACTGTACTGACATTCGTTTTTTACACATTAAAATTCTAAACGCTCGCAACCCGTGTAGAAAAATCTTCTGGCGCTGGCATGAGTCAGACCAGACCGTCTATTTTCCAGACTAGTGGCTGACCTGTAACTCTGGCCTGTGGCTAGCCAAAAGTGTAACGCTAGGAACGGTCAGCCGCTGAATAGACAGGCTATTCAGATAGTCTAGCCAGGCTCTAGCCAACCGCAAGATAGATATTTACTGTTTTCTAAATATAATAAAGCAGCCCTCCAACATCGTTTATTAAACGAAACATATGAGAAACGTTTATTTAAATTAAATGTTAATATAATAAAAAAAATTAATTTGTATTTGCAAACAAGTAATAATCATCAACTTTTAACTTTCAATCAAATTAATGTTTACGACACAGAATAAACGCAAACCTATAACTAAATAAAATTTGACATTGCGGGGAATGGAACCTATGACCTACGGACTTCTAGCCTAACACTCTAACCACTACTCTATCGAAGCTACAAGAAAATAAATTTTAATTTCCGACACCTTTTACACTTACAATTAATAAAGAGTGTTTAACTGTGTAATTCCGAAACTACTGCAAGTTTCGTGTTATGGTACATAAAGAAAAAAAACAAAACTTGATTTAAACTCATCATAGTAAATTTACCGTAAATTACCTAATAAATTTCCATAAATTACCTCTAAAATATCCATAAATTACCATAAATTACCGACGTTCAATTTTTTAGTTCTCGTTTATCTCCTACATAGTTTTATAAATTATCGTCAAAACGTTTATAAATTACCGCGAAAATTTCCATAAATTACCATAAATTACCATAAATTACCGACGTCAAATTTTTTAGTTCTCCTTTGAGTTTAACATAGTTTTATACATTATCTCAAAAATTTCTATAAATTACCGAGGAAATTACCATAAATTACCGACGTTAAATTTTTTAGTTCTCGTTTTTGTTTTACATAGTTTTATAAATTACCGTCAAAATGTTTATAAATTACCTCGAAAATTTCCATAAATGGCTGAAATCCAAAATTTTAATGATAATTTTTTGCTTTATGAATTATCCCTAAAATTACTAGAAATTTCCATAAATTACTGCTAAAATTTCCATAAATTGCTAAAATAAAAATTTTTCATTGTAATTTATGTGGAACATATTTTTATGATTTATTGCGATAATTTCTATAAATTACCGCAAAATTTTTATAGTTGTTAACAACAAATTTAATTCATTTTTCAGTAATAATTCTGCGAGGAACCTTCTGGTTCCCTTAGTAAACGTAAATTAAAAATTCAAACGGGATTCTTTTTATAAAAATTTTAAAAATTCTCTTCAAAAACTATTTTTTGAATGTTTTACAACTTTTTATACCTACACATTGATCTTAAAAAGTCGAAAAATGTTGTGATTTTGGACAATCCTCTCCCGTAGAAAATATTATGTGGAAGAAATATTAAATTTTAGAGACTTGTTGTCTAGTTTTTGAGATAAAGAATTAGATGGCTTTTGATATCTTAAAATCGGCTAGTCTCTTCAGACCAGTACCGCTCTCTGCAGCCTATAGAAGTTGCAAAATAATAAATCATTTTAGTTATCTAGAAATTCTGACTAGAATCAGAACTGGGTCTGATCAGACCTTGCAAACCAGCATCGCACGCCGCAGCCTAGAAGTTGCAAAAAAAAATTTTAGTCCTCTAGAAATTCTGACTAGAATCAGAGCTGGGTTTGACCAGACCTTCCAGACTAGCATCGCTCGCCGCAGCCCAGAAGTGGCAAACTAAAAAATTTTAGTCATCTAGATATTCTGACTAGAATCAGAGCTGGGTCTGGCCAGACAATCCAGAACAGACAAAATAGCTACGGTCTGACTTGTAGCTGAGCAGCACCAGAACTGGGCCAAACCAGATCTTCCAGACTTGCGAGGCTAGACGCTTTCTGGTTTGCGCCAGGCTTGACTCTAGACGTTCCAGAAGATTTTTCTACACGGGAAGTGGGATACGAAACCCAAGCTATACCTAATCTACGCACCGAAGTCTTATACGCTAACCACTACGCTATTCGCTCGCATGCGGATGCGAGCATCATAATGTCGATATGCAATACCGCTACGAAGCAAACAATTTTTGCAACTTATATACAACAATAAATAATAATTTTACAAATACTTTAGAATATTGTTTTAAAACAATATTTTACAATTTTAATTTTTTTTAATTATTCTATTATTATTATATTTATTTAATATTTTTATTATTCATTTTTTTATATTTATAAATAATCAGCAGTATACTTTATTTATAATTATTAAAGAAATTTGAATATAACAAAAAAATTTAATTCTTTCATTTATTTGTTAACTAATAAATAAAAAATATAATTGCCTATTTTTCAAATTCATTAATTTTTACAATTACATTTTGTATTCTTGTATTGTTAATTCTTTTTAGGGTTCCGTACACCTATGGTGTACTGACGGAATCCTATTGG
The DNA here is from genome assembly GCA_032872475.1 of Leptopilina myrica (nomen nudum). Taxonomy (NCBI): domain Eukaryota; kingdom Metazoa; phylum Arthropoda; class Insecta; order Hymenoptera; family Figitidae; genus Leptopilina; species Leptopilina myrica (nomen nudum). The sequence goes on along the minus strand of CM065464.1, from coordinate 33,397,841 downwards.
TGAGACTCTAGTGTCTGTAGCCAAATCGTGTGCCCCCCCCCACCCTAGCGGCTAAACTATTTGACCCAGAGAGCTCAAATTTGGTACAGATACGTATTTTAACGCGAATATGACAGGAAAAATATAGAGAACTTGCTATGTAATAATGGCCATAGCGTTGTCAAGAAAAAACTAAAAAAAATTTTTGAATTTTTTTTTCATTTTTTTTTTAGTTAAAACAAGTGGCATTAAATATTTTAAAGGAGAATAAAATTTCAAGAGAATAAATGAGAGATTGTTTTCTCCCTTTCGTTCGTAAAACATTTTAAAAAGTCTCATTTCACATCTCCTGCGATAACGTGTTGTAAACGTTTCGTGTACTGAAAACGTTTTTATATTAATTTTTATATGAATTTTATATTTCCTTTTTCTATTTTCAAGTGTATTGCAGCATTCTTCTGTAATTTACGGGCCATTTTCAGTAATATTACTTCATATCACATTGATTTTCTACGGTGTTCCGACCGTAAAGACCTGATCCGACCGTAACGACATTTTTTTCTTTATTTTAATGTTTATAACTTTTCTAATTTTTGTCCAAACATTTTCTGATGTGCAGAAGAAACATTCCACTTTAGAAGATCTTTCCAACCATATGTCAGAAAACGTGAAATTCGACCTAGAACGGAAGTTATAGGCACAAGTCAAAAAGTGTCCCGACCGTAGTGACTCTCCCCTATATTTTATTATTAATATATATTTTATCATCTCTATTCTATCATTATACTCTCTTCTCATTTATTTTATCATATTCATTTTATTAGTATTTATTCTATCATTTAGTCTATATCAAACCATTTAGTCTATTTTAATTTTATTTTTTTTATTGTTATTAATTTAGTTAAAATTTTATCTAGCTGCAACCAAACATTTGATTATTTATATCGGGATTTTTATTCTATGTAGAACTTTTTACCTGATCAAACTTTTTATAGCATTATGTATAAGCATATCAAAATATTTTTATAATTATATAAATAGCAAAATAACGCTAGATACACACCATAAAGTTTTTTAGGCGAGATCTATCATTGATAGCATACCTATGTAATTATAAATATTATTGTATAAGGTCTTTGTAAGAGGTATTATACCTTATTTATGTATATTGAAAATTTTTAAAAATAAACCTACTTTATCAAACCAAAAAAAAAATGACTCTCGAATTCAATCGGCGCGGATCCTTGACGGTTGGATGATCCGGCATTCGTCCGACTTTTCCGCCTGGGATGCCCGTGTAGAAAATTGTAATGGCGCTACCTAGTTCCTATCTAGTTTGTCTAGATGCTATACTGGCCCAGTATATAATAAAAGTTTATTTAACGAAACAAATGAGAAATTTATTTCAATTCAATGTTAATATAATAAAAAAAAAATTAATTTGTATTTACAATCGTGTAACAATCTTCAACTTTTAATCAAGATAATGTTTACAACACAGAATAAACGGAAACCTATTACTGAATAAAATTTGACACTACGGGGAATCGAACCTATGACCTACGGATTTCTAGCCCAACAATCTAACCACTACTTTTTTTCATTTATTCATTAACAACAATATAGAATTCTACAACAATAACGCTATAAATAAATTAAAAAAGCGCAAATTTTTACATTTTTTGGTAGTTATTTTATTGATGTCGAGCAGACCCACTGTCATTTCGTCGACGGAATTTTTTTGATGTTTTTGTTTGTACTTTATGTAATAACTGACCTTGATTTTATTTTGATGCTAACTGTTAGCGATTTTCTTTTATTTGTGTTTAAATTTTGCTTCAGAAAAACAATATAAAAAAACTGATGCTAACATTTGGACATTTTTTTTTAATGCAAAAAGAGAAAAAAAAGGGTTTAACTATGTAATCTAGTTAACTTATTATTTAACTGAATTATACAAAATTAACCGTAAATTACCTAATACATTTCTATAAATTACCGCGTAAATTTCCATAAATTAACATAAATTTCCGACGTTACATTTTTTAGCTCTAATTTGTATTTTACATAATTTTATAAACTATCGCCCAAATGTTTATAAATTACCACCTAAATTTCCATAAATTACCGCAAAAATTTCCATAAATGACTAAAATCAAAAATTTTAATGTTAATTTTTGCTTTTCATATTTTTATAAATTATCGCGACAATTTCTATAAATTACCGTTAAAATTTTCATAAATTTATCAAATAAATATTTTTAATTGTAACTAATCTGAAATATATTTTTATGAATTATTGCGAAAATTTCAATAAAACACTGCATAAATTTCCATTAATTACCTTAAAAAGGTTCATAAATAACCAAAGTAATAATTTTTAATTGAGATTCAGACTACAATATTTTTATAAGGGGTCGTCCATAAAGCATGTGATACATATTTTCGGTAATCTAGACCCCTCCCCCCCCTCATGATGCTTTTTCCATAGACAGTTAACATGGAGTGTGATATTTTGCTGACCTCCCCCCCACCCCCTAAAGTATTACATGCTTTATGGATGGCCCCTAAATTACCGCAACAATTTTTATAAATAACTATAATTTTCATAAATTATTAGAAGAAAACACCTCCTTACGCCAATAATGCCCAAACAGTGGATTTGTTAATTGTTATAATTATTTACAAGAAATTTAATTAATTTTTCAGTAATAATTCTGCTGAGAAATCATTTTTGGGTACATTCTTTTTTGATTGCAAACAATTTATAAAAAGATTTCAATATTTTATGACATTAAAAAATCTCTCTTAAAATTTGTTTAATCAATTTAATAAATTATAAACAATTTTTCCCGACCGCCATGAATTTTTCTTTCTGGACACTTTATTTTCAACAAAATATAATGTTAATTATCATAACGATAAATTTTTTTTTAATTTTCTAAACCGTATCCTACTAACTTGAGATATAAACGAAATTTGAACAAATAAGTAATATTTAAAGTAAACTTAATAATAATAATGAAATTAAAAAAGTTTATAGCAAAAACAGTAAAATATAGTTAATAGTGTAAAACCTAGTATTTCTGTATAATAACTATATTGGTATTTCAGTTTACACCGTGATAAAAATATAATTAGGAAAACTAGATAGTACACTGAAAAAAAAATTATTTCATTCAAATAACCGATTATTTGGTTATTATCAAATAAATATTTACTTGAATCAAATAATTTTTATTTCAATCAATTAAATAATATTTAATTTAAATACTGAAATATTTAATTCAAATACAAATTATTTGATTCAAGTAAATATTTATTTGATAATAACCAAATAATCGGTTATTAGAATCAAATAAATTTTTTTTTCAGTGTACCAAGCTAGCATTAACATACCCAGGCGCGAACTGACGCTGGATTCAGGCTTTACTGAAGCTTGGATGAGGATTGGTCAATATTGATCAAGCCTTGGTGGGACGGCGGAAGCAAGGTTGATTCTAGCCATAATGTAACATTTATTTAAGTCTCGCGCTCCAGTCCTTGTTAAAGATTGGCGTTCAATCTTCAATCAATGCTGCGGAAGCCTAATTCAAGACTGAAACAAGGCTGCTTCCACTGTTCCCCAATTTACGCGACTCTCGCGCCCATTCAATATAATATGAAAATATCAATTGATAATAATAATAATAATAATAATAATAATAATAATAATAATAAATATAAAGAACTTTATATTATTAAGAACTTTATATTAATTAATGAAATCCAAAAAATAACGAACATCATATATATAATAATAATAAATATTATTGACATTATTTTTATTCATATTATATATGTGTATAAATTTAATTGCAATATACTATTAGAACAATTATATATATTATTTTTATGTAAATAATATATTATTAAAAATAAATGTCATTTGAAATAGTAACATTAAAAAAATAATTTTAGTAAAAAAAGATAATTTTTCTGTTAATCGGTACATTTTTTTCTTGATTTTTTAACAGACTTTTAATATTATTTACAAACATATTCACATTTTTTATTCACAACACAACACACAATTTTATTATTTTATATATCGCTTAGAAACGAAAACGGAAAAATATTCGCTCGCATGTGGGATCGAAACCCCCCGACGCATACCCAACACCTCTATAAACGCACCTATTTAAACCGCACGGACAACGAAGGTTGGAAGGGATCCCGCTTAATCAAGTATATCACTGACAGAGCATGGTAACTCAACATTGATTCAGCATTGGACACCAATGTTCGTTCCATGCTCGATTCAAGACTCAGTCAATCTTCGTGAGCGAAAATACAATATTCAATCTCTTTATTGCCGTGTGCACTGAACAATATTAAATATAAATATTTATAAATTATTTAATATTACAATATTTATTTGTGATAATATGTTTAATTTTATTATATATTTTTTTTTGCACAGCATCAAATTATTATTTTTATAGATCAAGAGTTTCGTTTGTCTGAAAAATTTTCAGTGATCAAAAACTTCCAGTGTAAAAATTGTTCATTAGGGTGTAATAAATATTTATGCCAAGTATTTTTACACTAGGATTAACCGTTTAGTAAATATTATCAAAATATTATTTTTTGTCAAACGCGTGTGACCTTGCGACTCAGCGTTGCCAACTCAAGAGTTTGTTTAACGTATGTCTTGAGTTGGCAACGCTGAGTCGCAAGGTCACACGCGTTTGACAAAAAATAGTATTTTGATAATATTTACTAAACGGTTAATCCTAGTGTAAAAATACTTGGCATAAATATTTATTACACCCTAATGAACAATTTTTACACTGGAAGTTTTTGATCACTGAAAATTTTTCAGACAAACGAAAGCGAAACTTTTGAAATTTGTAAATAATAATTTTACACTGTGCAAGAAAAAAAATAATATAAGATTTAACTTTATTTATAATATAATATCATTAATGTAAATATTATACACTAAATAATTATTAATATTTATTTACCTTTGTTATCTTAATATTATAATTATAGTATTATTATTTTAAATAATAATAATAATAATTAATAATAATACTTATTATATTATATTATTATATAATTTAATAATAATATCAATAATTTTTAAATAATGTAAAAAATTATCTAAATTAATAAATAATTATTAAATATTAAATGTAAATATTATTTAATTATTAATTATTTAATAATTATTTATTAATTTAGATAACTTTTTAATCTAAATTATTTGATTATTTATTAATATTTACACATAATAAATTAAATGTAAATATTAATAAATTATTTAATATTTAATAATTATTTATTAATTTAGATAATTTTTTATCTAAATTATTTAATTATTTACTAATATTTACATATAATAAATTAAATGTAAATATTAATAAATTATTTGATATTTAATAATTATTTATTAATTTAGATAATTTTTAATATTATTTAAAAATGATTGATGAAATTATTGATTATTGTTTAGTTGCATACGGTAATAAATAAAGTGAATATTGTATCATCGTTGATTCAAGCCTAGATTCAAGCTTGAATAAAGATTGGATATTCAAGCTTCACACACGAAGATTGATCGAGTCTTGAATCGAGCATGGGACGAACATTGGTCTCCAATGTTGAACCAACATTGAGTGACAGTGTTTTAAAGACTGCTTCAACTCTGGATTACCCACGCTGGGCGTTCAAGGCTCAATAAAGCTTCAATCCATCGTCAGCATTGGTCTTTCGCGCCTGGGTAGTTTTACTAGAACTGCAGCGCGTTGCAAAATCTATATAAAAATTAAAAGCTTGTCTAGGAAACTAGATAGAATCAAGACCGCACCAATCTAGTATTGCTGCACTCAGAAAAAGAGTTGGCTGCCATAACCAATTAAATAGTTGCTATAGCGCGATCCAATTAATTGGTTAGCACATCCAACTATTGGATACTGTATCCATGCGAAAAGGTACCCCAGCTATGTATGTAATGCAGCTAAAAAGTTGGATGTATATCAACCAAGAAATAGTTGTTCCATCCAATTAATTGGATCGTGCTATAGCAACTATTTAATTGGCTATGACAGCCAACTCTTTTTCTGAGTGTACGTCAAATGACATATATGTTATATAAATTTTATGTTTAATGAATATTAATTGCCTTTTATGCAATTAAAATTGTGTGTTTAATTAAATGTAAGTGAAATAAATTACAAATTAAATATTTTTACTCCAAATAGATTTTATGGCAAATGATATTTATGTTAAATGGTTTTATGCTAAATGAGTATTATGTTAAATAAGATTTCGGGAGTAGTCATGCGTCTCTAAAAAAGTTTTCATAATTTTTACGTAAATATCATTTGCATTTAAAAACAGGGTAAAGTTCGTTCACATTTGTAATTTTGAAGGAATTTCTAATTTTTTCACAAATTTTCCCTGACAATTCTCAGATTTCCACACCTGCTGCAACTTTTATATTATAAAAGTAATTAATACTTATTTTAAGTTATATTTTACTTAAAAGGAATGAATGATTATCTGAAATCGTTATAGTGGCTTTAGCCAATGATAAAGTGAGGGAGGAACTGATTTTAGAAGGTAAGAGAATGTTGATGATTCAATTCACAAAATTGTCGCAGCAAGTTTATAGCGCTGCGCGCGCAGATTTAGGTGGCGCTGTGAATGAATTGGTGCATGGCGCCGGTACAGTCGCCAGTCTGCAAAGGACCACGCAAAGTGGCTGCCGTGAGTTCGATCTGTGGGAAGGGAGAAATACAGAAGAAAGAAGAAAGTTAGTAGTCTAGTGTGTTTCGCGTATTTCAACGCTCTCTGAATAATCATATAGGTTGTGTATTCAGGATAACAGAAAATCAAGACCTCTTGATTTATTTCGAAACAAGTAGTCACAATTCGAAATCTCTCGAGTTTAGCAGAGTGCGCGTCTCAACATCAACGTTGTTAGTGCGTGTGTGTCTCGTGCGTGCGGATAAACGTAGTTCGACCACGCTACCGGTTTCTCTGTCTTTTTCTCGTTTGTGTTCAACTAGAATAATAACAAGCCTCTAGCAGTCGTTTTGTGAGTAGAGTCAGTGACGGAGAGTGAGAAGAAAGGAATAGTGAGCAGCTGAGGAGGTGGCGACCGGGGAGGAACAGACGGCGAGGTGCTACGGAGTGTCAGATTGTTTTCTCAAACAACGGTGGAGCAAAACGGCCTCAAACTGTGGGGCTCTGGGGCGTTTTTCCTTCCTCCGCAAGGAATGTACTACCCTGTAAGTGTCGATCGTTATTCTCTTTTCAGCCCCGCGTCTGCTCACAAAATTCTGTTGCACAGATTTTTCGCGCGTTTCATATTCTCTGGCGAGACTTTCCTTATAAAAATCATTGAATTCATTTAAACTAGTGTCATAATGCACATTATTACCGAAGTGTATTCAATTTTTTTTGTAGTTGTATGCACTGCGCATTTGAGTACTTAACCTCAAATATGAAAACTTCATCTCAAAGGATAATTCCCTTCTTTCAGTAATTACTACTTGTAGACACAAGAATAATTCTTTTCTGATTCTAAAGACAATTTTCAAGTGTATGTAGCTCTTGATTGAGTCACTAAACAAGGGAAGCTTTCATTCTTCATATAACACGACTTTTGATTTTCAAATTCACACTTTATTAATGGAAAACAATAAAAAAAGACTGACATTATAGTTAATATTGCTGAATGTCATTTTCTCAGTGCGTTGTTTTTTCTCTTTGTATAATTGACATCCAGCAAATATGAACGTAAATTTTAAAAATGCTATTAAAATCTAGGTATATCAGTTCATTGATTCATATAACACTTACTCCGAATTTTGATTTACGTAAATACTTTGCTGCATTAAGAAAAACATTAAAGGCTACCAGATGTTTACAGCTTAGATATATCCCTCTTTCGCAGCTGGGGATTCAATAGTATGGGGTGGTAGGGCAATTATTATCATTATGAATGTTTTTCATACGCAATTTCTCAGGCTGCATTTTCAAAACGATACTATTTCATATTTCATGTAAATCATCACGGAGACCTTAACCTTAAAATAAGCATGAAACTGAAGTTACCAACGTTGATTCAACGAAAAACTTAAGACAAAAATTTTCTTTGGATACAAATTTTTCTTGTTTATTTTTAACTCAAGTAAACCCTCCAAACCCTAAAATAAAATAAAAAGGTGGTCAAAGCAGTGTTTTTTTATTGTTTTGTCTAATTTTTCCAAAAATCATGCAATTTCATTTAAATTCATAATTCCTCGCCTCGGTAGTATTTTTTTTCTTTTGATAATTGTTTATTTAAACAATAGACGCTAAATAAAAAAAAATTCAAAAGGTTCCAAATCGGGGAAAACAGTGATTATTTTAATATTAAACGCTATTTTAAAAAAATTTCAAGTGATTCCAAGTCGGAAAAAGCAATGATTTTTATTTTTTTGTCGAACTTTTTCCAAAAATCACGAAATTTCAATGAAATTAAGAAAAATCACTGCTTTCCTCGACTTGGAATTTTTTTAATAGCACGCGACATTAGAATTAATAATTATCAAAAGAAAAAAATTACTACCGAGGCGGGGAATTATGAATTTAAATGAAATTGCGTGATTTTTGGAAAAAATCACTACTTTCCTCACCTCTTTTTTATTTTATGGTTTGGAGGGTTTACTTGGGTTAAAAATAAATAAGAAAAATTTGTATCCAGAGAAATTTTTTTTTAAGTTTTACGTTGGTAACTTCAATTTCATCGTATTTTTCCTACATTAAAAAAGCATATTTCGAAATTTTTTTTATTATAAAATAAAATATAATCGCAACAAATCTTTTTACATCTGTTTTATACTTGAAATTGTTATAGATATTTAGAGATAATGAAATTGTGACATCATAATGATTCAAATGCCCTTAAAGTAATTATTGTGATTGAAGTAATTAATTATTATTATTGATAAAATAGCAAATTTCATTGTTCAAAAAAGAATTATTTTGATTAACTTGTAATAATATTACATTTATTTAATGACAAATTTATTAAAATCTTTAATAATTTTAATATAATAGGTGTGCAAGATTAAAAAACTCTTATACAAATTTTTAAAAAATTATTTACTGAACAAAAATTAGATATGTAAGTATTGTAGGTACTGAAATTTGTTCAATGCAAATGTGTATATAATAATCCTAAATAAATGAAGACAATTAAATTATTTAGAAGTACCAGTATTGAATTTTGCAAAATTATAAATTAATTTCGTCTATATACTTCTTAAATATCTTTCTAAAATGTTTAACATTAATCACTTGGAATTAAATTCAGTTCACCATCACTTCAGAATATTACTATCACTATATATTGAACAAATTTGAATAATCAGAACGAAAAGAAGAAATATCAGTAATTAGTCAATCACTAAGACTTTAAATATTTTTCTCATTCATTCAAAGAAAATTTCTTAGAAAATGTATGAAATTTTCGTATGTTTCCATCTTATATTTCAATACAAAAAAATTTTACAAATTTTCTACCTAAATAAATTCATAAGAAAAAAGGGTCCCGAAAACTCATAAAATACGTCCTATTGTAACGAGAAACCTAGTTCACCATTCTGAGACAAACCAGATGTGTCAAACCATTTAAAACGAAGGAATTTCTTCAAACCTTTTATTTTTGTATAGTATAGCATACCCAGGTGCGAATTGTCGGTCGGCCCATAGTCGGACCAACCATGTTCATGGTATTTTACACTGAAAAAAATGATTCCGGTATGTTAGGAATTTGGTTATGTTTAAGAATTTCTGTCAAGTTTTGAGAAACCAAATGTTGATTTTACCTCAATAGTTAGGTTAAATGAGAAATTTTAAAATGAGGAACACTTAACCTAGAATTTGTAATAGATTTCCGTAATTCAAATATTTGTATATTAGAATCACACGCACCTCTTTTGTGTGCGAACGAAACTAATGTAAAATCTGGTTAAAAGGTTAGTGCGCTTTAGAAATTTGCGTCTAGTTCTAATGGTTTGGTTGAAATACTCTAACTGTTGGGCTGTTTCTATTCCAGCAATACTATATGGGTAATACAACCTAAATTATGCATGTACCTTCTATTTTTTTCTTTCAGTGATAGTAAAAAAAATATAATTTTTCTGTTAATCGGTACATTTTTTCTTGATTTTTTAACAGACTTTTAATATTATTTACAAACATAATAAATAAGTCAAATTAATGAAAACGAAAACATTCGGACAATTCATTAATTTGACTTATTTATTAAGTATCTCGGACGTTAAAGATTATTTAATTAATTTACAAACATATTCACATTTTTTATTCACAACACAACACACAATTTTATTATTTTATATATCGCTTAGAAACCAAAACGGAAAAATATTCGCTCACATGTGGGATCGAACCCCCCAAAGCATACCCGACACCTCTATAAACGCACGGCCAACGAAGGTAGAAAGGCATCCTGCTTAATCTACTATATCACTCAACATTGATTCAGCATTGGACACCAATGCTCGTTCTATGCTCGATTCAAGACTCAGTCAATCTTCGTGAGCGAAAATACAATATTCACTTTCTTTATTACCGTGTGCACTGAATAATATTAAATATAAATGTTTATAAATTATTTAATATTACAATATTTATTTTTGATAATAGGTTTAATTTTATTATATATTATTTTTTTCTTGCACAATGTCAAATTATTATTTTTAAAGATCAAGAGTTTCGTTTGTCTGAAAAATATTCAGTGATCAAAAACTTAGTGTAAAAAATGTTCATTAAGGTGCAATAAATATTTAAGCCAAATATTTTTATACAAGAATTAACCGTTTAGTAAATATTATCAAAATACTATTTTTTGTCTAATGCGTGTAACCTTGCAACTCAGCGTTGCCAACTCAAGACATACGTTAAACTCTTGAGTTGGCAACGCTGAGTCGCAAGGTCACACGCGTTTGACAAAAAAATAGTATTTTGATAATATTTTCTAAACGGTTAATCCTAATGTAAAAATACTTGGCATAAATATTTATTACGCCCTAATGAACAATTTTTACACTGGACGTTTTTGAGCACTGAAAATTTTTCAGACAAACGAAAGCGAAACTTTTGAAATTTGTAAATAATAATTTTACACTGTGCAAGAAAAAAATAATATAAGATTTAACTTTATTTATAATATATCATTAATGTAAATATTATACACTAAATAATTATTAATATTTATTTACCATTGTTATCTTAATATTATAATTATAGTATTATTATTTTAAATAATAATAACCCAGGTGCGAATTTAGGTTGGCCGCCAGAGTTTGAAGGTTGGCCCACGGTTGGCCTAACTTTGGCAAGCGAAGTTTTGGTTGCCAGAGTTTGCCCAACTTTGGCAAGTACTAGTGCCCACAGTTGGCCCGACTTTGCAAGCCAACCATTACATGCAGAGTATAACCAACCGTCGGGCCAACTTTGGCGACAAAGGTCGGCACAACTATGGGGAACGTATCTCATATGACTTACAAATTTTGGTTGGCCAAACTCTGGGCCACAGTTGGCCCGACGGTTGGCAAAACTCTGTAAAACGCAGTTTAAATAACTCAAACTTTATGGTTGGCCAAACTCTGGGCCACGGTTGGCCCGACGGTTGGCAAAACTTTGTGAAAAACAGTTTTAATGACTTAAACTTTCTCGGTTGGCCTAACTCTGGGCCACGGTTGGCCCGACGGTTGGCAAAACTCTGTAAAACGCAGTTTAAATAACTCAAACTTTATGGTTGGCCAAACTCTGGGCCACGGTTGGCCCGACGGTTGGCAAAACTTTGTGATTAACAGTTTAAATGACTTAAACTTTCTCGGTTGGCCTAACTCTGGGCCACGGTTGGCCCGACGGTTGGCAAAACTTTGTGATTAACAGTTTAAATGACTTAAACTTTCTCGGTTGGCCAAACTCTGGGCCACGGTTGGCCCGACGGTTGGCAAAACTTTGTAAAAAACAGTTTAAATGACTTAAACTTTCTCGGTTGGCCAAACTCTGGGCCACGGTTGGCCCGACGGTTGTCAAAACTTTGTAAAAAACAGTTTAAATGACTTAAACTTTCTCGGTAGGCCAAACTCTGGGCCACGGTTGGCCCGACGGTTGTCAAAACTTTGTAAAAAACAGTTTAAATGACTTAAACTTTCTCGGTTGGCCAAACTCTGGGCCACGGTTGGCCCGACGGTTGGCAAAACTTTGTGATTAACAGTTTAAATGACTTAAACTTTCTCGGTTGGCCTAACTCTGGGCCACGGTTGGCCCGACGGTTGTCAAAACTTTGTGAGAAATAGTTTAAATGACTTAAACTTTCTCGGTTGGCCAAACTCTGGGCCACGGTTGGCCCGACGGTTGGCAAAACTTTGTGATTAACAGTTTAAATGACTTAAACTTTCTCGGTTGGCCTAACTCTGGGCCACGGTTGGCCCGACGGTTGTCAAAACTTTGTAAAAAACAGTTTAAATGACTTAAACTTTCTCGGTTGGCCAAACTCTGGGCCACGGTTGGCCCGACGGTTGGCAAAACTTTGTGATTAACAGTTTAAATGACTTAAACTTTCTCGGTTGGCCTAACTCTGGGCCACGGTTGGCCCGACGGTTGTCAAAACTTTGTAAAAAACAGTTTAAATGACTTAAACTTTCTCGGTTGGCCAAACTCTGGGCCACGGTTGGCCCGACGGTTGGCAAAACTTTGTGATTAACAGTTTAAATGACTTAAACTTTCTCGGTTGGCCTAACTCTGGGCCACGGTTGGCCCGACGGTTGTCAAAACTTTGTAAAAAACAGTTTAAATGACTTAAACTTTCTCGGTTGGCCAAACTCTGGGCCACGGTTGGCCCGACGGTTGGCAAAACTTTGTGATTAACAGTTTAAATGACTTAAACTTTCTCGGTTGGCCGAACTCTGGGCCACGGTTGGCCCGACTGTTGCAGCTTTAATATACATTTAACGGTATGGACTCCCATGTGAGCGTAGCGTAGTGGTCAGTGTATAAGTCTTCGGCGCGTTAGGTTAGGGGTTCGATCCCAGCGAGCGTTAGATATTTTCGAAAATGTATGTATGAGATTGTGTTTAATAATAATAGGGAAAGGTTATATCTGATGTTCCCGCTAATAATAACGTGTTAATTGTTTAAATAATTTAGTTTTTTAATAATTTTTTACCTCTGGCTGTTAAAGTTGGCCAAACTTACGCATTTAAAGTTGTGCCAACTTTGGCGTCAGTCTTTGGACCAACCATTGAAATGTATAGTTGGCACAACATATGCATTTTAAGTTGGGCCAACTTCCTTATGACTTGTCGGGCCAACCATCGTCGCCATTAGACGGCCAACCGTTATCATCTGTATGGTTGGCCCAACCTCTGGCACGAGAAGTTGGACCGACCTTGTAAAAGTTGGCCCAACTATGGGCCAACCGAAAATTCGCACCTGGGAATACTTATTATATTATATTATTATATACTTATATAATTATTATAGTATTTAATAATAATATCAATAATTATTTATTAATTTAGATAATTTTTTATCTAAATTATTTGATTATTTATTAATATTTACATATAATAAATTAAATGTAAATATTAATAAATTATTTAATAGGGTAACTGCTCCAGTCGTTAGCACCCTTAAGGCCAAATTTTGACTTTAAGAATTATTTTTATAGTTAAAAACTAATATTATATAATACTTATGGTAATATATGTATTCAGAATTTAATACAGAATACGATAAAATGATCAGTTTTTTTATGAAAATAAACTGAAAGTTTTAAATTATTTAATAATGATTTAATGACACCAATTTCCAGTCGTTGGCACACACCAGTTCCAGTGGTTGGCACCCCATACATAACCTTTAAATTTTGTTATGTGTTTCAAGCAAGTAAATTTGATAATTCTTTATTTTTTATTAATCAAGAAAAATTACTTACAATTTTAAGTAATAAACAAATACAAGAGAATATATTCATATATAGTTCAATAATAAAGTTATATAATTTTTCAAACAGACTGAAATATTTATTGAGTAAATACTACCTATATAATTCGTTACTAAATTTAATAAATCGAATATAACAAAATTATTTTAAAAATTGTGAAAATAATGAAGCAACACTGAGAAAACTGGAGAGTCAAATTCAGAGGTTCAAAAAGTGTATGTTTGCTTTGCTTATGAAGAGAGTTAAATAGTCCTTCTAAAATAAATTTTGAATTGATAATGGAAATCTATTTGTATATTCTCTCCCATTACATCTGAGAGTTAAAAGTTGCGCAGAAAATGTGTACGATCTGATGCGCGCGAAATTATTTTTCTGACATTTTATGTATTTAATTTAGGGGTTAGGTTGCCATATTTATTCATTTCGCGCCGGATAAGCAAGGGATTTCTCAAGATGGTTAATATGTTAATATGTTGTGCCAACTATACATTTCAATGGTTGGTCCAAAGACTGACGCCAAAGTTGGCACGACTTTAAATGCGTAAGTTTGGCCAACTTTAACAGCCAAAAGTAAAAATTATTAAAAAACTAAATTATTTAAACAATTAACACGTTATTATTAGCGGGAACATCAGATATAACCTTTACCTATTATTATTAAACACAATCTCATACATACATTTTCGAAAATATCTACGCTCGCTGGGATCGAACCCCTAACCTAACGCGCCGAAGACTTATACACTGACCACTACGCTACGCTCACATGGGAGTCCATACCGTTAAATGTATATTAAAGCTGCAACAGTCGGGCCAACCGTGGCCCAGAGTTTGGCCAACCATAAAGTTTGAGTTATGCGTTTTACAGAGTTTTGCTAACCGTCGCGTCGGGCCAACCATGGCCCAGAGTTTGGCCAACCTAAATTTGTAAGTCATATGAGATACGTTCCCCATAGTTGTGCCGACCTTTGTCGCCAAAGTTGGCCCGACGGTTGGTTATACTCTGCATGTAATGGTTGGCTTGCAAAGTCGGGCCAACTGTGGGCACTAGTACTTGCCAAAGTTGGGCAAACTCTGGCAACCGAAACTTCGCTTGCCAAAGTTAGGCCAACCGTGGGCCAACCTTCAAACTCTGGCGGCCAACCTAAATTCGCACTTTGACAATGATATTAATTTTATTTTTTTTAATGCAATTATGTAATTACTTCTAATAAGTTATATACTAGATTTTTGTAAAAAATGTTGGAAAATTTAATAATCGTATGCAAAACATGCTAGATATTTTCTAATTCTTGTTATTTAAAGAAAACCTAAGAGGGGTGTCAACCACTAGCGCACTGCCAACGACTGGAGCAGTTACCCTATTTAATAATTATTTATTAATTCAGATAATTTTTTATCTAAATTATTTAATAATATTTACATTTAATATATTAAATGTACATATTAATAAATTATTTAATATTTAATAATTATTTATTAATTTAGATAATTTTTTATATTATTTAAAAATGATTGATGAACAATATATTGTTCAGTGCATACGGTAATAAATAAACTGAATATTGTAGCATCGTTGATTCAAGCCTTGATTCAAGCTTGAATAAAGATTGGATATTTAAGCTTCACACACGAAGATTGACCGAGTCTTGAATTGAGCATGGGACGAACATTGGTCTCCAATGTTGAACCAACATTGAGTGAGAGTGTTTTGAAGACTGCTTCAACTTTGGATTACCCACGCTGGGCGTTCAAGGCTCAATAAAGCTGTAATCCATCGTCAGCATTTGTCTTTCGCGCCTGCACTGAAAAAAATATATTTATGGTACTTCCATAATTATAGCCAATTCTGACATATTATATTGGTAGATATGATACTGCCATACAGTATTGCTGTTTTAGCCATACGCAGTGTAGAACAGCAATATGTATTTGAGAGACAATAATATGTATGCGGAGAACACGAATACTGTATTTTAAGAACAGCAATACGGTATTGCTGTTTCAGCTATACATCCTAACCATACTTGTATGTCAAAATTAACATTATCATTTTTTCAGTGTAGGTAAACAGGAACTAAACCGCCAGGGGCGCTACTATCGCTCTCCATGTATTTCTGCTACTAAACGTGTTTAGTTGTCACAACTGTAACTCTTCTCTCCGTGTACCAAATAGTGTATACATATATATATATATATACACGGAGAAAAAAATGCTGTTGAATCAATGACATATGAGTTTGATTCATTGAATAGCGTTATAACGGGCTGCCAAACGTATATGCTGTTGTTTTGAATGCACGGATTCTAATGATTCGATAGTATCACTTTCATTGAAACAAAAGCATATTTCTCAAATTGACAACATATTATGTTAATTTGAAGGTATTCCTTTTGAATCAACGATCAAAATTTTTTAATTTAACAGTATATGCTTTTGAGTCAATGACTATAGTTTTTCAATTTAAAAGCATGATTTTTATGATTCAAAAATTTGTACTTTTAATTTTTTTAGTTGTTGCTATCGATTGACTAACACCATACTGTTAAGTCAATTCTTTTATGTGGTTAAAGATATACCAACGATAAATTGAAAAAATGAAATTTTTGTTCACATATTTTTTATATACTATAATTAATTCTCACACCTTTAACACAACACCACTTTTTATATACATCTTTTTTTCAATTTTACACACTAACATACACATCTTTAATATTTTTTTCATTTTTTCCAACGACAAACATTGAGCAGTTACTTTGTAGTTAAATACCGTGCGCGAGATTTTTCTCGTGAATAAGGGAATTTATATAGGGAATTTATATTTAACTAGTCCTTAATTCTTTAAAACAATTTAAATAATAGTTTTTTATGTAAGAATTTCAAAAACGCCAGGTTTAATAAACATATAAATATGTGTGGATAATACCTGTCAATGTCTCAAATACATAGTGTCCTGATTTTTATAGCATATGCTATAGGCAGTCCGTTATAGCACCACTCATTGAAACGAAAGCACATGCTTTCATTTTCAAAAGCGCGCTTCTTTGGAGCAGACAACTTTACATTTGATTCAAATTTACACGCATTTTCTTCAAATTTATCTATTAGATGCTTCAAATGAATAATGTCAAAGCAGCAATAAATTATTCTGTTGCTATATATAGATGAACTATAGAAACAATTTGTAGAATATCATTAATTTAACAGTACCGTACTTTTAATTTAAACAGTTTCATTTTTTCGTTTTAAGCAATATGCTGTTCGATTAATAAATATGTTATTGAATCAATAATGGGAAATTCAATAGCATGGAGCTATTTGATTCAACAGAACTTTTTTTCAGTATATATATATATATATATAAATGGTTGATAAATCGGTTAATTGAGCCTTCCAATTCTATAACTCGACCGACGCTCGGAGACACGCGCTAATACCAGTCGGGTAGCAGTGATAGGCCTACACGGAGAAAAAAATCAGGCCTTTGTGGTACGGAGGTAGTTCGTACTTTTTTCGCAGGAGCGCTTTTCTTGCCCACGTAGTATGAATTCATACGTTTCCAGTGCGAGAGACCTCTGGACTACAATACTACTTCAGAAGGGCTTTAGTTGTACGAACGTGTGCTACGTTCGTAGCGACGCCACGCGAATAAAGCATGCACCATCAAGGTGCTATATTTCCACGAGTTCCGTCCTATTTCGGTAAGGAGCGTCTTGCAAATACGCTCTGGTGAAAACGGGGTTTAGAACACCAACTCTAATATAAAGTCCAACTTTTAAAGCTTCTTTAAAATGGATCTTAATAAATAAACTATAAAGTGTGAAACAAAACTTGACGAATTTAATTATTAATAAAAATATAGTATATGATAAAGCAGCAAATAAAAACTCGAAAAAGTGAGGTTATGTTAAGTAAAAAAATCAAGTTTTCAAAAAATTTTTTGTTCCACTGTTGGTTAATGACAAAATTATATTATAAATATAATTAAAATAAATTGTTTAATGATTTTTTTGCTTTTTAATTTTTATTTTTGAAACAAAAAAATTAATTATATTAGTTTTATAATTTAGAATAATTTACTACATATTCGTTAGTTTGTGTTAAAATTAGATTTTTGTTGATTCCTTCGTTTATATTGTAATGTCGCTTACTTTACAATGTGGTAAGGAATTCCCTCTATAAACGTGCGTAATGTTGTAATTATTTCTAAGGTGTGTAACGGATGATTGACAATAACAAAATAATATTGATAATATATAAATGTTAATACAATAAATATCACAACAAGATTACACAGTGGCAACAAAAATTTGTTAATATAAAATACACTTTTAACATTAATATCATTATACAAATTTATTGTTAATCAATTACAAAATTTCAATGATTAACTTACCTTTAAACCAGTAAACGATAAGCACTTAGCACGTGTTCTGTAGCCGGTTTTCAAAAAGAGCGTTCAAGAGCGTATTTGCAAGACGCTCCTTACCGAAATAGGACGGAACTCGTGGAAATATAGCACCTTGATGGAGCATGCTTTATTCGCGTGGCGTCGCTACGAACGTAGCACGCGTTCGTACAACTAAATCCCTACTATAACGTGGCATTTTAGTCTAGAGGTCTTTCGCACTGGAAACGTATGAATTCATACTTCGTGGGAAAGAAAAGCGCTCCTGCGAAAAAAGTACGAACTACCTCCGTACCACAAAGCCCTGATTTTTTTCTCCGTGTAGAGACGCTCACTGCTATCCGACTGGCTTTAGCGCGTGTCTCCGAGTGTCGGGCGAGTTATAGAATTGGAAGGCTCAATTAGTTTTTAAATAAAACTCAACTGGCTTTTTTACACCGTGTCTTTTTCACCCCGTTCTACTCTAATGATAAGTGAAGAATGTACCATTAAATAGTTAATAATGAATATTAATAAATAACTTGATTTGTTAAAAATTATGAAAAAAATATCAATACTGGATATCAGTATAGCACTATTTTGGTATGCTCCTGAGCGAATCTATTGTTATATAAAAAAAACTAACAGCAGAAGGCATGCGAAGTGTATTCACAGTTTTAATATTTTTAGAGGCAAAATTTCTCTCACTGCAGGCCGTAGAGTACCTCATTCTCTTGAAACCATGTTCATTCGGTGTCAAAATACAGTGACCTCGACTAAAATGAGAGGTATAATGAATAATGAATTGCTGGTGATTCCACCTTTTGTAAGGTCATACTTGCAGAGCGAGTAAAGCATTTAAAAAAGGAAGCCAAACATTTACAGGGTGAACACCATTTTCAGTTTATCAATTTCCCTGACATTTTTATTTGCTTTATTAGAAGAATAAAAATAAAATTATTATTTTCAAATAAAATGATTCTTTAGACTACTGAGATGAAACTGAATATCATGATCAATAAAAATAAAATAATAAATCAATAAAACCAAAAGTTAGAACATAAAGTCTGAATAAATGCACTAAACCTGTTTTAACCCCATATTTAAACTTTAATGATAGAACGTCCAAGCGCCCGTCTTGCCGGAAGGATGTTTCGAAAATATGGCTTTTAAAAAAAGGGGATTCAATTTTTCTTTTCCGGAACTCCTTGGAATTAAAGTAGACAAAAAGACGAAAAAATCCATATATTTGACATTTAAAAATAATAATATTAAACCATTTTTCAAAGCCCTCAAACTTGCTGTTTGTAAAAAGTAAAAAAACATTTTTTCGTAAATTTAATGTAAAATCCACAAAAATCAATATATTTTGCCCGTTCTAGTCTCCTTTTCTTCAGAAACGTTCAAAGAATGAAACCTATTTGTTTAATTTAAAAAAATTTCATTTTTAATGTTAGTTAGCAAAATTGCGGCCAATTGAATATAAACTCTCTTTAAATTTTCTTTATAAAATTAATATGGAAGCAGATAAAAACAAAAACAAATATATCGTTGGAAAGGTAATGAAACAAGCTTTCCAATGATGTAAATATCAAGTTTCTAAATTTATAAGTCATGCAGAACTCTTTTTACTGATACCAGAACTCTGGTCAGAACTCAAAATTATTAATTTTTTGCAAAAAATAATTTTTTAGGATTTTTTTAAAGTTCTGTAGTTTACTCGATTTAAAGATTAGAAAAAATGTTTATTAGGATTATTTGCAGAACTCTTTTTACTGATACCAGAACTCTGCTCAGAACTCAAAATTATTAATTTTTTGCAAAAAAAAGTTTTTGGGATTTTTTCAAAGTTCTGTAGTTTTCTCGATTTTACGGAACTATGGATATTTATATGAGAGAACTCTAGAACTCTTCATTTGCTATCAAAATACTATCTCAGAACTCCTTTTTACAAAAATTGTGGTGCTACGCTAATTTAGCACCTTATTTTGTTTAAGTAGTTTTTTTTATTGACTATTGCCAGAACTATTGAAAAAATTATTAAAGAACTACAGAACTATTCCTAAAGAACCCAGAACTCATTTGATTTTTTTAATTTATTGAAAAAGTGGTGCTAACTTCACATGACTAAATTTATATGCCTAGGCTTCGTAGCCTTTTAAACAAAGCGAAAAGCGTCCTGCCGGCAGGACCGGGTTTCGTCATTTTGTGACTAAAAATTATATGAAATTTTGGAAAATTCAACTTCTTTAAGCTACCCTGCTCATCGGTTTAAACTTACAAGCTCGACATTTACATGCGCTGAAAGCTTGTTTTATCACCTTTCCAACGATATATATTACTTTTTGTTTATGTCAATCCACGTTAGTTTTATTTAGCGATTTCGGACGGACTCGCCTGAGTCTTTTTGGTCCTGCCGGATGGACGTTTTACGTTCTATCATTAACCCTCTACAGGCACAAGTTAATATTAATTAAATGAGCTCTCGTTTCGCATATCTCATTTTTATCACATTTGGAAGTGAATTAGGGGGTGGAA
Source organism: Leptopilina myrica (nomen nudum) (assembly GCA_032872475.1). Classification (NCBI taxonomy): domain Eukaryota; kingdom Metazoa; phylum Arthropoda; class Insecta; order Hymenoptera; family Figitidae; genus Leptopilina; species Leptopilina myrica (nomen nudum). The sequence goes on along the minus strand of CM065464.1, from coordinate 33,376,913 downwards.
TGAAAGAAATTGAAAATTTCGCAAATTAACGACTACTCTAGTGAATATACGTTTTGAACATTAATTTAAAAATATTTTCATTTAAGTGATAAAATAAGATGTTTTAATCGTTTCAAAAATGATTATAATGTATTTTAAGGTGCTTGTTTTTGCAGTGTTTTTACAGTGTTACCTACCTAAGAGCATCTTCTTCATACTCAGTCAATAAATGCGAAAAGACAGAATTGACTACAACTAGCATCAAATGCAGTTCTGGAGGGGGGATTACGTGAAGAAAAGTTTTATCCTCTGTAGTGACTAAAAGAGGAGGATGAACACAATTTTTGTAATTTTTGGCTTTAGATTTCACGGCGCCTGCTTCAAACCAGTTCACATAATTTTCAAGAGGATTGCTTACATAGGGTGTCTACTAACCGGAAATTTAATTTAACCGGGAAAAACTGCGAATTAACCGGGATTTTAATACAAAACCGGGAATTTTTTCACCAAAATTAAAAAAACTTTTATTATTTTAATTTGTTTTTAAAAAAATTACTTTTTACTTCAATTTTTATAGATATTTCTACTCTTCTCTAACTTTGAATTAATTAAACAAATTAATTTGATAGTAAAAGTCAGGCACTAATTCAAACAGATTATGTAAATAAATTTTAAGAAATTATGGAGATAATAGAAATAATTTGAAATTCGACTGAAAATATGTAATTGAAGTTGTTAAAGAATTTCTTTAGAAACTTTTTAACAAAAAAAATTTTCAAAGTATTTTAATTTAATAATTAATTAATAATTGCATTTTATAGTCACAGTTTAATGAATTCATGTTTCTTAGTGCGAAGAATAATATTAAAAATTTTTATTAGTTAATTTAAAAAAAACGATATGCACTATAAATTTTTTATTAAAATTAAATTCTCGCAAATTTTTTTTTCATTCTGATAAATAAAATTGTTAAAATTTTTCAATTCCATTGTTTCAAAATAATTTAATTTTTCTAAACAAATAATTGAAAATTTTTGAAAAAATTGAAATTTCTTTACATTTATTTTTAAATAATTTAATTCTTTGAAAGAATTTTAATTTAAATTTTTCAAAAATAATCAAGGGAAGTTATTGACAGTAAATATAATATTATTTTTAAAATATAAGGCCCTCTTAATGTTTTAAATCAATTTTTTGCTTCTAAAAATTATATTATTCTATTATTATTCAATATTTATCATTGAAGACCTCCACGGAATAATGATCTATGGAACATTTTAAAATGCTTACAATTTTCAACTTTGAATTGCTATAAATCGTTATTGCAACCAAAATATCTAATGAAAACCAATGAATTATATTTTCTATTTATTTGATTACACTATTTCAGTTACCCATGTAGAAATTAAGATTGGAGTTTGATGGGGTTCTAGTCAGAAGTCCCTATCTGTAGTGGGGAACTGATTAGGGAAAATAGTTGGAATCTAACTACTTTTATAACGGTCGTTAGATCGGGTACTAGTCTAGAATTTCTAGCCGGGAACTAGCAAGTAAAACTCGCTGCTACCCTACAAGTGTAAAATAAACGGATCCTTTTAGAGATTTGTTATTGGTATTAATTATAACTATATGTAAATTAAAATTATATTAGTTTTAATTATATCTCGTGTAGAAAATTTGTTCGCTCGCTTGTGTACCTATCCTATTATTAACTTAACACGCACCGTCGATACACTGTATTACCGACGTGATACTACACATATACCGAATCGCTCTTATATACTAACTTCGCACTTTTTTCTGCGCTTGTGAGAATCGTTATAAATTAATATTTTATATTATTTAATTATCTTTTGACAAAATTTTATCTTTAATTATTACCTATTATTTCCATGTACTTAAGGTCAATTTTTAAATTAACAAAAGATGACATAATTTAATTAAAAAGTCAGACCAAAAAAATTAAAAAACACTGAAAAATAATCTAAGTCCGACTCCGAGTATCTTTGACTAGAATTTAGCAAGGGTTATAATCAGTGATTTCTAATCTGAATTAGCTCTCTAGATTTTATGTGTAATCTAGCTAGATATTTCTAGTCCGAATTTCCTCACAATAATCTAAACAGGTTCTAGTCAGACTTTTCCAAACTAGATTTTCTAGCGTGATTCTAATCAGAATTCAAGATTTGATAGGGACACGTAGGGAAATTTCTACATGGGTATTTTGGCTGAATATTCAATAATACACTGCAAAATCAAGTGTTTCATTTTGAGACGTTTTGTCCCTATATTTGAAACACATAGATGTTTTGTGTCCACATATTTGAAACAGATATGTGTCTCATTTTAAGACGTTTAAAGTATCTTACACATTTAGCAATGCATTTTGAGACACGTTATGTGTTTCGAGTATCCGTCTCACGGTAAGAAAACGTTTTATGTGTTTTATACGAATTGAGTTACTTTAAATGTTTCAAAATGAGACACGAGATGAAATTAAATGTCTCAATATAAAACAGATTTTGTGTCTCAATGGTGGAAACGCTTAAAACAACTCATTTTGAGACACTTGTAAGATACCAGTTTTTGCAGTGTACGTGCACATATTTTCATTACAATTGCATTTATGTCAAAATGTGCTATAGATCGTTATTCCGTGGAGGTCTTCAATTATTGAACTTCTCTTAAATTTTTATAATTTCAAATTTCTGAATGTTCAAATAAATTTAATGATTTTTATCATTTCTTAAACAAATTTAATGTTAATTACTTATTAAGTAAATAATTAATTATCACTGTATTTTTTAATTGTAATACAGGAATTAAATTATTTTCATAAATAATATCATTCTTTGGAAGAATTTCAATTATTTTTGTAATTATAATTATAAAAAGACAAGATTATTTTTTCAAAATTGAAAAAATTATTTTCCAAATTTTCAATTAAAATTATTATTTATTTATGTTCGAAATCAAATTTAAATTTTATGAGAAAAGAAAACCGGGAATTTTGTTGAATGAAATTAGTAGACATCCTGTTACAGTTGGTTCCCTCGAAGTTATTGATTTTTAAGGTTGACCAAAACTGAGATACATTTTCGTAGTTTTCTTGACAACCTTCGGTTAATGCTAGAATAAATATTTTATGGGCACCTGAATCTTTTAAACGTTTTGCAAGAATGCCTTGATCGTACTTTTGCCGAATTTTTTAAGAATCCTCCACCACCGTCAATACCAAACTTTAAATGAACTTCAGAAAGTTGTCGTTTTTGCTGAATGAAATTTATAAGGCCCTGAAGGTCAACGCAATATGCAACTGCTTTTGTGGAAGTTGAGACAGTTTTGTTATTCTTTAAACTGACGAAATCAAAATTCTTTATTCCAAAAATCTCATCTAGGCAGTGACTTCTTAGTTATTTATTTACTTATAATTAGTTATTAACTACTAACAATTAGTTATTTTTTACTAATTACTGAAGCAAAAAGTCAGTCACGATTTTACTAATAATTAGTCATTTTTAACTATAGTGATGCACGACGAGACTCTGTCCTTTCATAAAAGAAACAATCTTTTCTTTCCTTTTTTCGTCGTACAAGATCCTTCTACAGCCATCACACAGAACGAGAGGTAACCTTTCATCAGAAATATTGTACAAAAAAACCGTTTCAAATCTATTTTTTAACTTGCCTTGAATACGATAAACCGCGTTTTGTTCTTTCGAAAACATTTATCAAACAAATTTTCAGTATATTTTGCTCGTGCGTTCGAGTACCTATTTTCGACATTTTCAACGAAAGCAGCCCTAGTAGAAATTTGTCGTGGCATGACTAGATTTATTCAAGTTACTGTACAGTTTTAGTCATGGAAGTTTAATCTAGTTTAACTGGCGAATTACTAGACAGCTACTGCATAACACTGTTAAAGAAAATATAAAGTTGAACTTGATTATTACTGCATAGAAGTCCTGTACAGTTATTTTCATGGCACTATCGAGGCGTTCCGAGATATTATTTTCCAAAGTTTGTCGTGGCGTCAGCGCTACCGCCGGTTTCAGTAACTAAACAGTTGTGTATTGACATTTTCGAAATATTTTCTATAAAATAAATCTTTTGGTTTTAAAGTTTATAGTTTTCATATTTTTAATTTTGTTCTTTTATTTTACTGTTGACAACTTGAAAACTTTTTTAAAATTCGCTTTAATTAATTGAGTTAATTAAAATAACTAATTTTTAAATTCAGAAGACAATTTTTTTTCAAGATTACATAATCTTATTATATGTATAAATATTAATTTAACAAACCTGTTACATATAAAAAGTTAGAATTGGTCCAATAAAGTGAGGTTATGTTTTACATTGATGTATTGACGTTGACATATGTATAGCTCTCCGATCTATATAACAGAACTGTCTATAATTAATGACAGTAGCCAGTAACTATTTATTACTAATTCCTTACGGAAAAAATAGACATAATTCTAGTTATACCCGCGAATTATTTTTTTCAGTGTATACACTGATGTATTTATGGAAAATGTCTATATAACACTGTTCAGTTGCTGGACTGACGGTAGCGCAAACGCCACGACAAACTTTGAAACATAATTTCACGGAACGCCTAGACAGTACCATGAGAATAACTGGACAGACAGAACTTCTATACAATAAAAATCAATAAGTTCAACTTTAGAGTGTTATGCAGTAGCTGTCCAGTAATTCGCCAGTTGAGCTAGAAAAGATGAAAAAGGGAACTGCTTTACCTGCCGGCAGAGTATGGTTATTATTTTTCCGGAATCGTCCATCGACTAGAACGGCCGTGATGCGTAAGCGTGCGTTTAGGTATTTCGTCCCAGTGTGACCCGAGTTCGCTCCCCGATACCGCTAGATATTTTTCGTTTGAACTGAATTAATTCTTCATATTAGGGTTTACTTTTAAGTCTGTTGTGTGATAAAATAATAATATTTATTTCAGTGTTGTGCTTAATTCAAGAATCAGTAATGTTCATAATTTTTTTTAATTATGTAGTTATTAAAAAATAATTTTACAGATAATTTATTATACGTAACAATAGATACACCAACAGTAAAAATATAGTTTCGTAAAATTTTAATTTATTTAATTTGTTGACAAAATAATTTAACGTTATATTTTCAAATTTGTGCGTGTTCAATACGAAACGTCAATATAAATAAAGTTTTGACATTTCCAAGTGAATTATTTTGTACAGTTTTTCTACAGGACTGATGATCAGTAACTGTAAAATTTGACTGGACAATAACTTGAACAAATTAGCGTGACATCACTTTATAGTTTTTAGCCAGTTTAACTGTAAAGTGCCTCGAAATTTTCCAGTGGAACTGTCCAGTGCCCTTAAAGATACTATAACAAATTTCTACTAGGGAGCATGCAAGTATATTTTTTAAATAGATAATAAATTTGATAAAGACAAAATAAATTGAAACAAAATAGTTGCCATACACGGAAAAAAGTGTGCTAATATCATACAAGCATATGTCGTCCGAAAATTGCATCATGTGAAACGTGCTTTTAAAGGACAAATTCATGCGCTTACTCTGTAAATCTGAATTAGTGCGGATTCGTTTACCAATTTAAATTAGTAACATTTTTTACTAATTTTTAGTAGTTTTTTATTAATTGCTAGTAGAAAATTACTAATTCAATTAGTAGTACGTATTTTTTACTATTTCAAATTAGTAAATTTTCTCCTAATAATTAGTAAAAACTACTAAAAATTAGTAAAAACAGTTACTAATTCAATTGGTAATCGAATCCGCACTATTTCATTAGTAGAAAACTACTAATTTAGATTTAGAGAGTAGAGCATCACTTACTTTAATGTAAAATAAGATTAGAACATATACCACGATTTCCTTAAAACTATGCTATAAATGCTCCCCACCACTCAATATGAAATTTGCTCGAAATCCATGCGCTTTTCGGATGGATTTCTTTCAATTTAGATACTAGTAAAGTGCGCATACCTCACAGTCCCAGTCCCATTTACAAGAAATCCATCCGAAAAGCGCATAGATTTCAAGAAAATTTTACATATCAATGCACGGAGAAAAAAATGCTGTTGAATCAATGACATATATACTAGTTTGATTCATTAAATAGTGTCATAACGGGCTGCCAAACGTATATGCTGTTGTTTTGAATGCACCGATTCTAATGATTCGATAGTATCATTTTCATTGAAATAAAAACATATTTCTCAAATTGACAACATACTATGTTAATTTGATGATATTCCTTTTGAATCAACGATCAAAATTTTTTAATTTAACAGTATATGCTTTCGAGTCAATGACTATACACGGAAAAAACAGCATGGTTGGGACAACCATATATATTGAAATATACGGGATATCCATACTTAAGGTTATCACAGCCATTTCTATGGATGTGTCAACTAAAGAAATGGATGTGGTATCCATAAAAATGGATGTAATAACCTTAAATATGGATATCCCGTATTTTTCAATATATATGGTTGACCCAACCATGCAGTTTTTTCCGTGTATAGTTTTTAAATTTAAAAGCATCATTTTTATGATTCTAAAATTTGTACTTTAAATTTTTTTCATACCTTAGGCACAAAATAGGCGCTTTTAGATAGCAGCCGACAGGAACTAAAAGCTATTCATTTGTCAACTTGAATGAAAATGGCGACTTTTTTTTCCCATGGGCAAAAAAACAGCTATAGTCCCATGCGTTATTTTGCTCATGGGAAAAAAAGGCCGCTATTTTCATGCAAGTCGAACAAGTGAATGACTTTTACTCCCTGTCGTCTGCTATCTGAAATCGCCACTTTTGGGCCTTTGGAATAAAAAATATCGTAAGTAACACGGGACTTAAAGGCTGCCAATTTGTTTACGATGATTTTTGTGCCACTCGTTACGGTCTCAGGGCGCCTACGGCGCCCTCGACCTCCACTCGTGTCACAAAAATCACCGTAAATAAATGGCTACCTTTACGTACCTTGTTGCTTAATATACTATTTTTGTTTTGTTTTGTTTTCCTCAAAATTTTTTTTTTGAGTAAAGGAACTATTTTTCAATGTTTTCTGTCGATTGATGAATTTGCAAAGCGTTTCTTTTTGACAAACATTTATTCTCAAATTGGGCCTGTGGGATAAACCGGACCGTTTTCGGTGGGGCAAACCGGCCATAGGATATTTCTATTGAATTAAAGTTTTATAAAAATTATTTTTAATTAAAATGTTTCTTTCATTAAAATATTTACTTACAATGAAAAATAATTGTCTTCCAATGAGAATTTGATCCTTTAATATTGTTTCTCTGATAATGACAAACATTTTTATTTTTTTATTTAAAAAAATAATTATTTAATTAAAATTCAATCCCGAATTATTATTTTCATTACTACAACCATTGTTTACATGATTCTTTATGTTTTTTATTATTATAGATTATGTAAATGCAATATTATAAATAAAAAACCAAACGGTATGGTTTGCCCCATGGGAGGGTCACAGAATATTGATTTAATAAATAGCAAAGTTTGTTCTTAAATTTTTTTCCGACCTGTTATATAAACTTAATGCATAAAATTGGTTAGTTGAATATTCACTAAATCGTTATTACACTGAAAAAAATTCTGTGTCGCTACCTTATCTACGAATGTCGCTATACACAGATCAGATGGTAAGTACTATCCCGATTTCGGAAGGGAGATTAGCTCTCGAGGGAACACTACCTCACCAATCTCGAGATATCGGTATGACAGCGCCTTCCGTCTATTCGGGAAGGCTACCAGCTCTCGAGATTTGTTGACGCACCCGAAAACCGAAGGGCAGAGCACTCGAGGCAAGATAATGTAGCGCCATCACCACACATGCGGCAGCCACACAAAATTTTTTTCAGTGTATAAATAAGAAGAAAATTATGTTACAAATGTTACTAAATGAATAGGTTCCTAATGATGAAATACAGTAAAAATAAATATAAAAAATTCATTCGTGTCATTAAATTAACCATTTAATCCAATAGGGTTGAACTAAATGGTGAATGAGCCTTTTTACTTCGTTGTCGAGAAATCTCTTGGTAAGATTATAAATAAAGAGGTCACTGATCCCGCGTAGACGCTTCGTTAACATCGTCATTCCTATTAATATATTTTCAATCCATTATCAACCAATGCAATGAAAAACACTGTATATGAGAGAGACGACGATCGAACTGTCATTTATCCGCGGTTAATCAAGCATCGCACGGCACTTGCTCTTATAAGTACGTTTAAAAAATCCATTTATTTTTGATAAGTTGGTCTCTACAATATAGAGAGGGGGCATTTCATGTCAAGTGATCAAGGTGGAGAAAAATTTTTCTCCAATCGTAGCAAAACTTGGGGCTTTTGTAGTACTCATAGATAGTAATTTTTCGTGAAAATATTTTTTTGCCTAGTCCAATATTTTCCGAGGGGGTTAAATTTTTGTGTTTTTCAGTACAATGCTTATTTCAATAATTTTTTACTCTTAAACAATTAAACATACGAATTTGGCAAAGTACATTTTGAAAAGGTTTTTTTATGCTCTTTCGATTGGAAATAAGCATTTTGAAAAAAAAAATTTTTTTGACCCAAAAAAATCAAAATTAAAAATAAATTTCAATTTTTGGGGGAGAAAGACCCAATTTTTTTTTTTTTTTTTTTTTTAAACGAAAGCTGAGGTTTTTTCCTAAAAGGACATATAAATGGTAAAGTGGGACAAGAATGTTTAAACATTGAAAAAAAGAGTTTTAAGCTCCGTTTAGGAGAAAACTCTTTTTTTCAATGTTTAAACATTCTAGTCCCACTTTACCATTTATATGTCCTTTTAGGAAAAAACCTCAGCTTTCGTTAAAAAAAAAAAAAAAAAAAAAAAATTGGGTCTTTCTCCCCCAAAAATTGAAATTTATTTTTAATTTTGATTTTTTTGGGTCAAAAAATTTTTTTTTTCAAAATGCTTATTTCCAATCGAAAGAGCATGAAAAAACCTTTCCAAAATGTACTTTGCCAAATTCGTATGTTTAATTGTTTAAGAGTAAAAAATTATTGAAATAAGCATTGCACCAAAAGACCCCTTGATCACTTGACGCGGAATCCCCCAGAGGCATTATGATCCTCTGTTATTTTAAGAAATTGGAAACATGTGGTTGGTATGACTGGTATATTAATATATTGTCTGAAGATAACGTCAAATTTTTCAGTTGAGGACACGAATTTGGTTTATGAAATTAAAAAAAAATTTCATCGTTATGATTATTATCAATATATATTTTTTAAGATAAAGGCTCCAGAATAAAAAATCCATAGCGGCCCGGAAAAATTGTTTATAATTTTTGTTGCAAACAAGTATAGTAATTAACAAATTCAATGTTTGGACAGGTTTTGTCAAAAACTTTTTTTTTGTGTAATTTAAACAATATTATAGCGTAAATCTCATTCAATGATTTTTTTTGGTAATTTATGGAAATTTATAGAAATTGTCGCGATAATTAATAAAAATATGTAAAGTTTACATTATTATTAAAAATTTGGAATTTGGTAATTTATGGAAATTGTTAAGGTAATTTATGAAAATTTATTGAAAGTTGTGCAACAATGAAAACTAAATTGTTGCAAAATTAGTAATTAATAAATAAAAATTTGGAATTATATGGGAATTTATGTGGTAATTTATAGAAATTTATGCTGCAATTTAACGTTGGTGAAGTTCACAACGTTTATAGTCAACGATTTTAGAAAAAAATATTTTTTAGAGGAAATTGTTATAAATTTTTGTAAAGAAAATTGTACAATTAATTTTCTTTAATGATTATTTACAAAAGAAAATATTTGTAAACAAACAAATTATTTTTATTCTTATTCGTATTCGTATTATTAATGCTTTTTATTAAAAGAGTAAAAGTTACTAGTGCAGATATAGGAGAAAAGAAAGTATTATATTCAGACAAACGTGTAGATAAATTAGCGTTCCTCTAGAAATTTAGTATCAGTATTAGTTAAATCGCCCTGCTCGCGCTTTATGATCGATTTTCTGGGTTTTGGGTATGTACACTTTGTTCCGGCTTACCTAGAAATTCTGTTATCTTTTCCGCAGTAAATATATTTCTCAATAACCAAAATTGCAGTGTTTGAAATAAAGAAAAAAACAAAAGTGATCGATTGAGAAGTTGAGAAGTAAGAGCATTTCACTTGATAAAAATATTAAACTAGACTATTTAAAGAGTATGAAAAAAATCCAATCATGTAGAAGTAATGCGAGATACGTGGGATGAAAAGCTGGTCCTCAGTCCCAGATGACTTAAAGAGAAGCTGCGACTATGGCGATCGATATCGCCATAGTATTACCTTCTTGCTTTGCCTGGAAACTGACGTGTGCGCGAGTGGACAATTCATCGACAATACCCATGCTGAAAAAAATTTATTCTGAAATTAAGAATATATTCTAAACACCTAGTATAATATACAAAATTTAAGAATATTTACTAAATATTAGAAATATATATTAATTTCCAGTACAATATATACACTAGAAGAAACTTTGTTACAACATTTAATATTTTGGGGTCACTTTTTAGTATATTTAGTTACAAGTGTGGGACATTTTGGTATACATAGTAAGGAATTTCGTTACTACTTTTAAGAATGCTTAGAAGTAAAATGTGGAAGTATAATATATTTCAAGAGATAATTTAGTATAATCTTTACCTTTTAAGAAGTATTATAACGAAATATTTTAAACTGCGTAGTTAGAATTCTGCTTTCTAAATCTGAATATGTAAAATTTCACTTATTCTACGTTATAAGTCGTCTTCTCGATCAATAAGTGCATATACACTTATAAATAAGTTAATTTTTCACTTATTTTGAATGAAATTTCACTTATTACAAGTGTATATGCACTTATTGATCGAGAAGACGACTTATAACTTAGAAATAAGTGAATTTTCACACATTAAGATTTACAGAGTGTTTAATTCCGTAATAGTTTCAAATTTTGATAAAGTTGATATGAAAATTCACGAAAAATGAAAAGAAAACAGAAAAAATTGACGAGAATCGTCAAATCTTGCCGAAGTTTAACAAATGAGTCTTGCCTGAATTAACCGACTCTGAACGAGCAGTGATAACTAACAAATCCGTCACGACGCTTCACTATACGATATATTACGTCTGTACGATTAACGGTTTATCAGTTTAATTTTGAAGCTGGTAAATAAAAATTGTACTTCAACAAATAATACAATGTTTGATTTTTTATTAATTAACAATAATTAATATGTGAAAGTGTGTGTGTGTGTGTGTATGTTAAGAAGAAAACATTGTTGTCCATCATTGAGTAAAAAAGAGAGTAAATTTTGGCGAAAAGTTTGTTGGTATAGTACTGATCATCTGCTGCCACGACCATCTTTCTAAATTTGAATCAGCTGCATACTTTGGGCTGGTGACTTTTCGCTAATTCAAATTTAGAGAGATAATTATACTATACTTCTGCTTTTCGTTACTAGTTTTAGCAAATTACAAAAAAAATCGTTATTAATTTTGGTATAAATTTTAAAAATAACGAATGGGTGTGTCTGTTTACTCACTATACTAGTTTTTCGTATACTTTTATCAATATTCAAAAATATATGTTGTTTTTTGTTACCCACGATGTGTCTGTATTTGCAACAATGTTGTTTTTATTTTGTTTATATTTTTTCTTAAAAGGTTAACTATCGTAAAGATACTTAACAATGTATCTTATTTGCACATTTTTATCCTTTGAATTGTTATAAATGAATGACATGTGAGAAAAGAGATCCTACTAATTTTGAATTTTCCATTTCTACCTGATGAGGTCCACCGTTGATGGACGAAAAGCTTCGTGCTTGAAAATAATTTTAATATGGATTAAAACCGATGCCAAGTTAGACATTTTCGTTATAATTTTGGTGCTTATTCCAAAACTTGTTGTGTTCATTTCATGAACACTTTGCTTCCTCATCGAGATGTTAATAACAATAAAGTATAAATTTTGAACAATTATTCTCAATTGCTGTAATATTTTCTTCTTATGATTTAATACTTCCACATAAAAAGAAATTTTCTTAACAATTTCTGTTTTTTTAAATATCAATAACTTCTTTATTTCTAATCAAATTAGCATAAAAAATAGGTCAATCGAAGCGTTTTTTAATGCTCTACAAGTTGGTTACTATAGTTTTAAAGTTATTTCTACGTTTTTAACATTTTCAAAAAAGTCAAATTTTTTCAAAATTTTTGATTTTTAAAAGTTTAATACCTCCGGTGAATATGAACGAAAAATGTTTATTAAAAGCTCAAAAGATGCGTCTAAAGAAACTCTACAAAATTAGGGAAAAACATTCATAGGTGTCCTAACATTTTTTTTAAGTTATGCGCAAAAAAAGTTTTTTTGAAAAATTAAAAATCAAAAAAATATATAGTTAAACTTTATTAATCTATCTCAAAGTACTCTCATTTATGTCCGCAGGTGAGACCTACAATTTAAAAAAAATCCAGCCTAAAAGCTCTTTAAAATTTGGAGATATTTATGAAAATGTGATGTTTACATACACACACACACACACACGGAATGACATTTTGTAAAAATGTCATTTTTGAACTCCTGAGATCAAATAACATAAAGATATGTTAAAAAATCGAACCTGAAAAATTTTGGTATTACAATACTTCCTCAGTATGAGGAAGCAAAAAGAATAAACAAACCAACATCTAACTAAACCCGTGTAGAAATTGCCCTACTACGGCCGTATTAGGGATGAAACACACGGCCCGACCTGGGCCAGATAGGGGCGACACTCAAATGTGGATTTCCTGATCAGGGCCATATCGGGCCGTGTGTTTCATTCCCTAATAGGGAAGGCCCGATCTGTCCCTGATCTGGGCCATAGCGAAATTTCTACACGGGAATTATTACATTCCAAAAAACAAAAACATCTTATATAAATATTCAAAAATATTCAAGACCCTATATAAAGTATACATTATTTATCAATATTTTCATTTTTAACAAAAAATATTACAATCTATAATGTATAATTTAATATAAATGTAATACTTTTACACGTTACTAAAACAATGTTCATTATACTGCACAAGTTAATCCCCCTTAAGGTAAAAATAAAATATAATTTTCACTAAATCCGTAGTTTTTTAAATAAATAAAATTTCTTTTGTGCTAATCTTTGAGCACTAAATAATACGTTATTGATAAATATTTTGTTGGCCTTTTTAACGCGTTTTTCCTTTTGTTTCGACCAGCGGATTACTCACTCATTCGAATAAGTTTTTTTAAAAATAAATAATTAATACAAAATTTTGTTAATCTTTGAGCACTAATTGAGTACTAAATAATAGGCTACTCAGAAATATTTTGCTGTCGTTTTTAACGCGTTTTTTGTTACGGTCCGGCTAGCGGAACGTTGACTCAGCAGAACCGGTGTTTTTTAAAAATAATTATTGAGCATTCAATTTGTCAATATGGTAAAAAAATTGCACCAATTTAGTACTAATTAATGGCACAATTCAAATTCAATTTTATTCATTTCATATTTAAAAATAAATTTATGTTGTACCATTAATTAGTGCTCAATTAGTGCTCTTTTTGTACCAAATTGACAAATTTAGTGCTCAATGATTATTTTTAAAAAACACTGGTTCTGCTGAGTAAACGTTCCGCTGGCCGGACCGATACGAAAACGCCAACAGAATATTTATTAACAGCCTATTATTTAGTGCTTAATTAGTGCTCAAAGATTCACTGAGAAAAATAGAGTTTGAAAAACTGGGAGTCAATATTGAAAAAACTGTTCTCAGTCCAGTAAAATTACATTAATTCTTTTCCATCAAGAATCTTAGGGTATTGCGTATAGTCTATAGCCCAGGCAGAAATCAACGACCGGCTCGATACCGGGCCGGTAGTAAAAAAAATTATTAATTATTATTCCTTTTCGGCGTTTTTTTCCTAAAATTTTATTCGACTTTTTTCCGACTTTTTCGAAAAATTTATGCGACTTTTCGTGACTTTTGTTGTGAATTTATTCGACTAAAGATACTTTTTTTAGTCTTAAAGACGATCTGAGCCCTGTTTTTAGTGTTTTTGGCCGAATTTACATCATTTACAACTACATATTACATAAAGGTAATGTTCTGCTCACAGTAAAATTATAATTAAAAACCGGGAGAAACAGCTCATTTTCACCGGGAGGACCGGGAGAAAACCGGGAGACGAAAAATTTAAAAATAGTGGCCACCCTGTCTTTCCAATTTTTTTTTCTTAGACTATATAAACAGTCTTGGCGGTGTCAAAGTCGATTGGATTTTTGCATTGAGCTTCAATGGGAAAATCGCATCGACTTTGACATCCCCTTAAGCTGATGAATGGGTTAAATTGTGTTGAGTCCCAAACTGTTCAGCTATGAAACTTCTAATACTATAGTGTGTACATGTCACATATTATTCTATAAAGGAGTACTATACTGACTGCATAAATCATTTTTCCATTTTTTTCCGTGTTAACACAATAAATTTTTTTCTACACGGAGAAAAAAATGCTGTTGAATCAATGACATATGAGTTTAATTCATTGAATAGTGTCATAACGGACTGCCAAACGTATATGCTGTCGTTTTGAAAGCACCGATTCTAATGATTCGATAGTATCACTTTCATTGAAACAAAAGCATATTTCTCAAATTGACAGAATACTATGTTAATTTGAAGGTATTCCTTTTGAATCAACAATCAAAATTTTTTAATTTAACAGTATATGCTTTTGAGTCAATGACTATAGTTTTTAAATTTAAAAGCATCATTTTTATGAATTAAAAATTTGTACTTTTAATTTTTTCAGTTGTTGCTATCGATTGAATAACACCATACTGTTAAGTCAATTTTCCCAGGTGCGAAAAGTTGGTCGGGCCATGGTCGCGCCGACCTAGTAGATAGTCGTGCCAATCTTGGCAGCCAAAGGTCGGCCGAACTAGCGAATTGTAACATCGGCCGTCCAGTGGTTAACATGGTCGGTCCGACCATGGGTGCCAAAGTCGGCCTCACCAGGGGTGCCAAAGTTTTGACGACCATGAGAAAGATGGTCGGCTTCACTTTGGCAACCATGGTCGTGCCGACCTTGGCAGCCAGTGGTCGGCCGAACTAGCGAATTGTAACATCGGCCGTCCAGTGGCTAACATGGTCGGGCCGACCAGGGGCGCCAAAGTTTTACCGACCATGAGAAAGAAGGTCGGCTTCACTTTGGCAACCATGGTCGTGCCGACCTTGGCAGCCAGAGGTCGGCTCACCGTTTACAAAAAATTATTAACTTTACAATTAACAGATATTAGGTGATATCGTAAATTAATTATTTATATATTTATTGCATACATCTTAACACTAAACGCAATCTTACACATAAATATAAATTAAAATTTCTAACGCTCGCAGGGATCGAACGCGCAACCTAACGCACCGAAGGCTAACACGCTAACCATTACGCTACGCACACATGAAAGCCTAAGAACCAAAATGATTTTATAAGCTGCAACTCGAACAAAAAAAAATTTGTAGTTTATAACGATCAATAAATTTAATTTTAAAACGCTGGTAAATAATTAATATTGGTTATTAATATTGGTTCAATATTTGTTGTAAATAAACAACCAAGGCTTGGAAATTCCGGCATTTGCCTTAGATGTACATAAATTGTTCTAGATCGACAATATAGTTTTAATACAGATTCACAGGATTGTTCTGATATAGTAAAACTATCTAGAAACTTGATGTTCGTAACGTTACATTTCTAGACAGTTTCTATAACATTTCACAATACTGGAACTATACAGTAAATAGTAAAACTATATCGTTACGCTACAGATACGTGACAAATTTCCACACGGGCATCGGGCCAACTCAGGCCAGAGTCGGCCCGTCCAACTGAAAATAGGTTTTGTACACTCTGGCTGCCATAGTCTTGCCGACCATCGGGCCGACTCAGGCCAGAGTCGGCGGCCGTCCAACTGAAAATAGGTTTTGTACACTCTGGCTGCCATAGTCGGGCCAACTTTAGGTGGAAACAGTAACCAAAGTCGGCCCGACTTTGGCTGCCGACCTATTGACAGCCATAGATGGGCCGATCTGGGTCCGACCTCCCGACTCTGGCAGCCGACCAAAATTCGCACATGGGTTTAAATTATATTATTTCTAGCAAATCCGCCTATTTTTAGTCATTTTGAACCGCCATTTTGAATTTTGAAAAACGGACTGCAGATTTGTGATCAGCGACCCCAGAAACCCCCGAGTAACAATTTTCAAGCGAATCCGATTAGTTTTGAAAAATTGTTTGCCATTTTGAATTTTGAAAAACTAACGCCAGATTCGTGTTCAGCGACCCCGAAAACCCCCGAGTAACCATTTTCAAGCGAATCCGATCAGTTTAAAAAAATTGTCCGCCATATTGGATCCGCCATTAAAAATTTTTAAAAACCGACCTTGGATTCATAATCAGCGATCCCTAAAACCTTAGGATACCAAGTTTCATAAAAATAAAAAAATAAAAATTTACAACACACTTTTGGCCAAAACAGTGGAAATCTCGTCGTCAGCTAAGAGGTTAAAAACAAGTTTTTTTTTTAAATTTTAATGTCTTGTAGTTCTGTAGTTTATCAAAACCTTTAACAAGTCAGGACAAGAAATCGTAAATCACACCCCAAAAAGTTCGCTATACCGGCGTTGAAGTGTATTTCTTAAATCTATCAGGAACTTTAGAACAATTATAAATGAAGTCAGAATTCTAAAAAAATTTTAATTTTTTTAAAAGTGGGAGACCAACTTTACATATATGTGAGTAAGGTTATATGTGATAGTCCACGACAAAACGTGCCCTAGCTCCCGAATATAAATTCGACTTAAACCGTATTTGAAGTTGGGACTTCATGATTGGTTCAAATTATGCCCGTGTAGAAAAATTTCGGGGCAGTCTGGAGTCCAGTGATTGCCCCAACTAGACGCATCTGGACGGTCTAATCTAGACTGTCTAACTGTATGCTATATGGGATTTATTTGAACGGTCTAATCTAGACTGTCTAACTGTATGCTATATGGGACTTCATTGGCATCACTAGAATTCAAATTTTTTAAGTACAATCAAGAATTTAGTTCCCGATTTGTAGGTCTTCTTTGAATTTATACATGCACAATGGGTTGTCACTTCAAAATTGAATAAAATAATTTAGTCAATCTAAAGAATCGTTCAAAAATAAATATTGTAGATTTATATGAATTATTATAAATAAAAATAAAATTTAAATCTATACATCAATCTATACATTTAATGACCAATTTTACTTAGAAATTACAAAATTGAATTTTATTAGAGTTACGTTTACAATTTTCATTAATCACTTTAAACTTTAATTTGATATTTTATAAAGTTTGAATTTGGAATTAATTTAATTAAAAATTTTTAAAAACTTCGATTTCTGAATAATGTCTAATAATTCAAGTTTTCCTGAAATTAGATAAATTTTTTAACATATTGTATTTGATTAATTATTAAAAATAATTTATCTGTAGAACAATTTTAGTTAAAAGCACTATAAAAAATTGAGTGTTGAACAAGTTACAGATTATTGTAGAAATTCAATTATTTTCCAAACTTTTACCAAAATTCTTGACAAAATTCTAATTATTTTCGAACATGTTCTTTAATTCAATGATTTTCAATATCTACTATTTTAATAAAATTAAAAAAAAATTCAATTATTATAAACGAAAATTTCCATAAAATGTAAGTAAAAATTTAATTACTTTCATAAATAAAAAACCTTTCACAAAATTTCAATAAGTATTTACAAATCTTTTATAAGTTTCTTCTTATAATAATTCAATTATTTTCATACATACCTAATAAAATTCTTATTATTTTTAATACAACTTTTATCGAATTCTTTAAAAAGTGTATAATTGTACTTAAGAATTATATACTTTAAAAAATTGTTGAATGATTATAATTTATTGTAGTAAGAATTAATTATTGAAATATTCATTTCTAATAATTTAAATAATTCAGGATTATTATGTGTAATAATTTTATTCATAGTTTTCACTTTGTCTTTATATAAGCAACAGAATATATGACACTGGCATAAATATAGATAATTAGGAGAATTATCACCCAGACTTCAGTGGCCGTGCGGTTTAAATGCGACGCGTTCGGTCGTCAAGGGGGTGGGGGACGTGAGTTCGATCCCACATGCGAGCGGATATTTTTCATTGTAAGTATTGTATAAATATAAAAATATATAAAGTATTATATAAAATAATAAAATTACTATATTTAATCTGTATAAGTGTTATAAATTAAAATTGTAAACATGTTTGTAAACAATGTCAAAAACCTGTTAAAGAATGGATTTAAAAAATATACCAATTAACGCAAATAGTTTTTTTTACTAAAATTATTTTTAAATATTACTATTTTAAATGATATTTAATGCTAGTGTAATATATTATTTATTTCAAAATATTATGATTATAATAATAATAAGTTATTGGCATTAAATATATACACAAATCTACATGAATAACAATAATATGTACTATTATTTTTAATAATTCATATATTCACATTACATTGAATAAACATAAGAAACGAGTAAATTTAGGTAAATTATTAAAAATTAAAAAACTGAAATATTGAAATCGAATCTCAAATTTTTAATATTAGCACTGCTCATTAGCCGCCTGATTAGCTCGTCCAGTCTGGACCAACGCGTGGTTCGAACGTCACTTATCTGATTAGCTCACGATCAGACAGTCTTTTCAGCGCCCGATTAGAGAATAGACTGTCTTTCTGGCAACACACTAGAACCCAACAATTTTTCTACACGGGTGCTCATGGTTGAACATTTGTAACAAAGAAATCTACAAGTAAAAAGTATTTTTGACTTTTATACGTGAAAGAGGAACACAAAATCTATAATGTACTATTAAAATTCGACATTAATTTAATGGGAGCTAAGGCACAAACGAACAATTTTAAATTTATGTCTATCACAATTTTAAAAAAAATGGATTTATTAGTTTTTGAAAAGTTGCTCCTTAAATATTACCCTATATATAGAAAGAATTTTTAGATTATTATTGTTATTTCTAATTTTAAAAGTCAATTAGAATTATAACATTACTAAGCAAAAGGGAAATTGCATTATAGTCTGAGAAAGACTAAGTTCTTTTATAGTGATCATTTAGTAATGATAATAATGCTGAGTTCATTAAAGGTTATCAATGAAGATATATTCGGTTTTTATTAAGTGTTTCACATTCCTTCATCACTGAACCTTGGTAATAATAATATGACTTTATAGATGTAATAATATTTGGAAAATTATTTATTGCAATAATTTATTTAAACATTTTTCCTTGACTTTATTGAAATACACTGAGTACACTGAGAAAACTGGAGAGTCAAATTCAGAGGTTCAAAAAGTGTATGTTTGCTTTGCTTATGAAGAGAGTTAAATACTTCTAAAATAAATTTTGAATTGATAATGAAAATCTATTTGTATATTCTCTCCCATTACATCTGAGGGTTAAAAGTTGCGCAGAAAATGTGTACGATCTGATGCGCGCGAAATTATTTCTCTGACATTTTATGTATTTAATTTAGAGGTTAGGTTGCCATATTTATTCATTTCGCGCCGGATAAGGAATGGATTTCTCAAGATGGTTAATTTGTCCCTCTGTTATAAACTCATTTTCCCTCCAAGAGAAATGGCACGAATATCTGTCAATGGTGTATTTGAATATTGAGATTGTTATCCAATAGCTAACTCTCAAATATTAACGATTTGTTCCTCCAGATGTTTAGTCCAAAACTCCAGTTTTCTCAGTGTACGGAATTATGGGTGATTCTCCACAAAACCGAGAATTTTATGTCCCTAGTGTTTTTTAAGAAACAGATTGCACATATGGTAATGAATCCAACGTAAAAAAGTAACTATGATGATTACAAACAAAAACCTATAGCCACTATAAATTCTAAGATTAAATATTATTTTTTAAATGAAAATTTAAGAGCGAAATCGTCATGGTGAAGCCTGTCCCAAGGGTCAGTTACAAAACAAAAATAAATATTTTTAGTCAAATTCTCAAATAAAAATGATTGATAACATTTTTTTAATATCTAAGTGTGTTAAGTTAAAAAAATTAAATTGGTTGTAAAAAAAATTATTTTTTAATGTTTTTAGGGTTCCGTACACCCTCGCAGGGTTGTGCACATAAGGGATATATGGATGAGTTGTGGACTTTAATTTTGTTGTCATTTTTTGCAAATAGTTTTTAATCTGAACTTTTAATTTCAACTCACAAATCAATAAATATGAATGAATGAATGAATCAATCAATATCAATGAATTAAATATCAGTTTTGAGTTTTTGACCGTTGTTACAATCGTAATTTGAAAAAGTGAGGTTATGTATAGATGTAAGATGTCGGTATGTAATATACATAGTTTTCTACGTTTTCTACAGTATATTACGTCGAAAATGTATTATACGTCGAAAACCGCCAGTGACGCGTCACTGCACAACCCTGCACCCTCGGTGTACCGCCGGAACCCTATTGGTGAGACTCTTGTGTCCGTAGACAAATCGTGTCCCCCCCCCCCCTTGCGGCTAAACTATTTTACCTAGAGAGCTCAAATTTGGTACAGATACGTACTTTCACATGTAGATTACATGAAAAATATAGAGAATGTGATTGGAGGTGATGGCCATAGCGTTGTCAAGGAAATAACAAGATTTTTGGCCAAAAATGCACAAAAAGTGACCATTCCCCCCCCCCTTAACTTCTAAACTATTCAACGTGGAAGGCTAAAATTTGGCATACTGCACTGAAAGAAAAAAATAGAAGGTACAGGCATAATTTAGTATATATATACTTCTATTATTCTTTGTTATTTATTTTTTACCTAGTGTCGAAAATTCAACTTACCAAAATAATACAAAAGTGAAAAAAATCCTACCAATTGTTGATACAATATCACAAGTATTATTTTTATATTTTTGTACGGAACCACAGTCATGGTGAAGCTTTCACATATTTCATAATAAATCGAAAAAAAAAATTTTTTTACCAAATAATGGATAGTATTATTTCAGTGAATATAAAAGACAGGAATATGGAACCAATTGAAAATTGCTAATAATTTATTTAAAAAGAAAGTATTTATTTTGCGTCATGGTGAAGCCTTTTTTGTCTTTTATTCAACTTGTGGTTTAAACAAGTGTATAATTAAAACAATTTTTGTAATTGTTTCCAAATAAAATTAAACAAATAAAAGTTACCTTGTTTAAACTATAATTTTAGTAAGTTGTGACATTTATTTTGACAATAATTTATTTGAAAAAATTATTATAGAAAATAAGTATGTGCCCACTTTTTATAGCAGAGACACATAGATCTAATTGTGTACTCGCCGTTATATTGCCGATCATTGTCGAAAAAACACATGAAAGAAATGCTCTTTACATTCATATGTAAAATTTGCTTAAAATCTATGCGCTTTTCGGATGGATTTCTTGTAAATGGGACTAGGACCGTGACGCATGCGCACATTATTAGTATCTAAATTGCATGAAATCCATACGAAAAGCGCATGGATTTCGAGCAAATTTCATATTGGGTCTTTTCGGCAAATGCTCGGATTATACTCCAGATTACGTTAGTGGTGCTCACTTTAATTTTTGAATATGTCTGCTATTATTGTTTAAGTAACACGTTGTAATTGGTTACTTCGGTAAGCTCTTAATTTTGATTGGTTTAAATATTATGAATTGTCACAATATGTGAAATGTCCCTTAGGTTCTAGAAAAATTGTTTTAAAACCCAACCTTCCGTTTGGTAATTTCCTTGAAATTCCCTAGAAAAATGTTACCTGATAAACCAGATTGTGCTCTCACTTCGAATTCCGATTACACTCTGGTTTATCTAGTAACATTTTTTCTAAGGAATTTCAAGGAAATTACCAAACAAGAGGTTGGGTTTTAAAACAATTTTTCTAGAACCTAAGGGACATTTCACATATTGTGACAATTCATAATATTTAAACCAATCAAAATTAAGAGCTTACCGAAGTAACCAATTACAACGTGTTACTTAAACAATAATAGCAGACATATTCAAAAATTAAAGTGAGCACCACTAACGTAATCTGGAGTATAATCCGAGCATTTGCCGAAAACACCCATTGAGTGGTGGGAAGCATTTGTAGCATAGTTTTAAGGAAATCGTGGTTAAATCGTTTTCCACATTAAAGTAAGTGATGCTCTGAGCGCATGAATTTATCCTTTAAAAGCACGTACACGGAGAAACTTTGTATACTAGTTTGTGATAAACTCACTATACGTGTTTTTAGTAAATTGACTACTAAAGTGGGGAAAAACTGCGACGGTATCAATATTTCGTAGTCTGACTATTAAAACACGGAACAGAACCAGACTTTTAAAATTTAGTAGTCAGTTGATGAAAATTTAAAATTCATGATTTCACTAAAAAACAATGTCGAATGTCAGTGACAGGGGCAGACTGTCGCCATCTCATACTAATAAGTCAGGTAGAAATCTATTTTACCTATGACGATTGATAACTTATTTGAACGCAACCTAATCTATTTCCTAACATACTGATAAAGTAACGCACACTTTAATCGACGGAACGCATATACAATTCATATCATGAAAGTAAGTCACTGTTCTTATATACTAATCCAAAACATTGTATTGACACTTGGGAGAAAATTTTTTTAAATGCTGTATTAAATAATATTTGTTTGTTATATAAAATTCACAAAATCAATTATATTTAAAATTAATAAGGTCAATTTTTGAAATGGACAGAATTATCATTATTATTTCGTAAAATTATTTATCCTTTTGATTAAATTTTTATTCTTTGCAGAAATTTATAGCTAACATTTAAAATAAATATTTTTTATTAACTTAAAAGTTTATTTCTTGCATATATTGTGAAATATTTAAAAAAAAGATTAAATTAAATAATTTTAAGTTAAAAACTATCAAATCAGAATAAGTTTTCTTTATATGTATTTAAAAGAAACATTTCCATTTATTATTATTAAAAAAATTCACATTAATGCGGCAATTACAATTTTCTCCGTTATTAAAAATAATTATATAAGCATAGAGAAATTTAGAAAAATCCTCTTAAATAAAATTGTGAAATATATCTTGCAGCGTTAAAATTCAAGTAGTATATCGACAGATCGATATTGGAAAATACCGAAAATACGGAAGACTTTTTGATACATAGCCTCACATTTACAAATTATACTTTTTAACATCTGAGATGTTAAACCACAACGTCTAGATGATATGCATTAGCATCCTTTTTTAATATCTAATGCATTAAGATTCTTAATATCCACTTTTCTCTGTATAATGAATTATTAAATTATTAAAAGAGAACCAGGTGGAATGACAGCAGCCATTTGGCTTGAGCACATGTATATGAGATTGAGTGGTTATGTGTAACTACACGAACAGCGGTGCTCGTTTGTATGCGTGCAGTTTTCATCGTTTACTAAATTGTAAACGCGACGCGAAGAAAATATCATTCTTTCGAATATAGAAAATAAAATTTTGGCATTCACTTGTTCTACATCTACTTTCTTTCGTATATCATAGGCGAGTTTCTCATAACTTGACTACTAAATATTGCAAAAAAAGAGATCATATAGTATTATAAAAACTTCTATTAAATTATAAATCTCGTCTAGTGACCACTTTTTCCACACTTTAGTAGTCAGTTTACTAAAAATACATTGTGAGTTTAACAGGAACTAGTATACAAAGTGTTTCCGTGTATCACATGACGCAATTTTCGGACGACACATGCTTGTGTGATATTAGCACACTTTTTTCCGTGTAGGTGTGAAAATTAATTATAGTATATAAAAAATATGTAAACCTAAATTTTCTTTTTTCAAGTTATCGTTGGTATATATTCGATCTCATAAAAGAATTGAATTAACATCATGGTGTTATTGAACCGATAGGAACAAATAAAAAATTAAATAAAAAATTTTTTAATGCTTTTAATATTTTCAAAAAGTTTATTCATTGACTCAAAAGCATATTCTTTATATTAGAAAGCATATACTGTTAAATAAACAAATTTGGTTTATTCATTCAAAAGGAAGACCTTCATATTAACATAGCATGCTGTCGATTTGAGAAATATGCTTTTGTTTCAATGAAAGTGATACTATCGAATAATTAAAATCGGTGCTTTCCAAACAACAACATATCCTTCGGAGCTTTTTTACGAAAAGCTTTTTATATTTCATTAATATTTTTAATAAGGATTTTCAAGTTAATTGACTTATTCTACAGAGTTTAAACTATATCTAAAAAAATTATTTAGTTTGATTAGATGAGCAGTTTAAAATTGATTGAGCTTTGAAAAATGGTCTCAAAAAGAGGTGTGTTCTCCGAAACAAAACGTTTTAAATAAAATTCACTCTTTTAATTTGAATCAGTTAATATGTTTGAATCTTGAGAATTAATTGAAAAAATATTTCTATTTAGATAAAAATCGATATTTATTTTAGAGACTAGTCTAATATCATCAATGATAGGTGAAAGTAGATATATCATGCTTGATGCAAATGTACGATAAGCAATAAATCACTGGCGATTTATGTATCTGCTACTACCACGTCTATTGCCTATGTGGAGTGCTCTACATTTCACTATTTTAGATTTACAACCAAAAATAGAGCTCTGTTTTAAAAAACGATTTGAAGTATACCTTTTTTATTTTGCGAAAAATTGCTTTATATTCAATGGAAATTTTTATACTATTTAATTTTGCTTAGTAACCTCAAGATAAGCCGATCGGATGTAATATTAATAATAATATAATTATTAATGTACGATTTTGAGATGTAAAAATTTTGAAATCGTTTTATCTCCTTTGCATTTTAACCGATTTTTCCCTTTCCATTTTAACTTTCTAATCATCTGCGATTTCCCGGTTTTGGGGAGAGAGGTCTGCACGCGCACCTAAATTTGCACGTCAAGTAGAAGAAACTTCTAATGTTTATTCTCAAAAGTGAACAAAAATATAAAAATATAACATCGTAAACCTTAGGTAAATGGCTATTTGACTAAAGTCAAGGTATATATATATATATTTATATATAGTATATATACACTCGAATCTCGCTATAACGAGAAATTCGGGAGTCAAGTCTCCCTCTATATCTATTTGCACTGAAAGAAAATCTATAGTATTATTTGATATCTTTATTTAAACATCTAAAATAAACTCAGAAAAAAATTTGTTCGAAACAACCAAATTTTGGTTGAATCAACCAAATAAATGCATTGTTATACAGTCAACCAAACGTTTGTTTGATTCAACCAAATAATTTCTTCCAATACGTTTATTTGTATTAACCAAATGGTTATTACACTTAACCAAAAATTTTAATTTTATATAACTAAAAAATTTGTTTATTTTAAAAGAAAAGATTTGTTTGATTCAAATAAATAGTTTTAGTTAACGTATTTGGTTCATTTAAATAAATATTTTTGTTTACTTAATATTGTTATTTATTTTCCTGTAATAATGTTTGAATTTCCGAATTTAATATTTTCTATTACATATTATTGGTTAATTAACCAATAATATGTACTCTCTAAATCTGAATCAGCAAAATTTCACTGATTCTCAGCGATAAGTATGCCACTAATTATTGTTATAAACATATAAAGTTTTCAGACACTTTTTAAAAAAAATTAATTAAAAAGATACTTGTTAACCGATTTTAATGATTCAAGAGGCATTCATTTTTATTTGAGTCAAAGTTTTGAATAACATTTTTTTCGTAAAAAAATATTTAAATTTAATAAATAAACAAATTATTTATTTATAACAAATTAGCAAAAAACCACGTTCGCAATCGAATTTTAACCCCTTGACTGTGACGGACGCATATATGCGCGGATTTAAAACTGTCCAAAAGTGCTCTTGATGCATATATGCGCAACTTAAAAAAGGTGGTTTAAAACTTCTTAAAAATCGCTGAAACTGGTTACTCGGGGGTTTTTGGGATCGCTGAACACGAATCCGGCGTTAGTTTTTCAAAATTTAAAATGGCGGATACAATATGGCCGACATCATTCTCAAAAATTGATCCGATTTGCCTGAAAATCTCTACTCGGGGGGTTTTCGGGTTTGCTGATTACGAATTCGAGGTCGGTTTTTCAAAATTCAAAATGGCGGATCCAATATGGCGGACAATTTTTTAAAACTGATTGGATTCGCTTGAAAATGGTTACACGGGGGTTTTGGGGGTCGTTGAACACGAATCTGGCGTTAGTTTGTCAAAATTCAAAATGGCGGATCTAATATGGCAAACATTATTTTTAAAAATTGATCCAATTTGCCTGAAAATCTTTACTTGAGGTGTTTTCGGGGTTACTGATTACGAATCCGAGGTTCGTTTTTCAAAATTCAAAATGGCGATTTCAATGTGATAGAATCATGAAGCAAAATTGTATAGAATTGCTTCGAACTCACTGCTCATCATTTTTTGGCCTTTCTGATTAAAAATCTCAATTTACATTATCAAAATTGAAAATTAAGCTGATACCCAATAAATTGAGTATCAATTTTAATTAAAATTTAAATTACATTATTTCTAGCCAATCCGCCTATTTTTAGTAATTTTGAACCGTCATTTTGAATTTTAAAAAACGGACCGCGGATTTGTAATCAGCGACCCCGAAAACCCCCGAGTAACCATTTTCAAGCGAATCCGATCAGTTTTAAAAAATTGTCCGCCATATTGGATCCGACATTTTGAATTTTAAAAAACCGACCTTGGATTCGTAATCGGCGATCCCTAAAACCTTAGGATATTCGAAGTTTCGAATTGGCCGAATCGAATCGAAAGTAAATTCGAATCGAACTAGCTAATTCGAAACTCCGAGTTCGAAGTTCAAATTGACCGATTCGAATCGAAAGTAAATCGAGTCGAGTCGGCCAATTCGAAATTCGAATTCGGAGTTTCGAATTGCACAACTTAACTCGGTTATTTAATTAGCACAATTATTTTGACAGAAATCCTAACCTAAAATTAGTAGGCTGGTATTCATAATATAGCTACCTAGTACTTAGAAACTTGTTGAAAGTGAAGGAAATATTTCGCTTATTGTTTATATTACATAAGGGAAAAAAACTTATTTTGCAAATCTTTTGCACAATTTTTAATAAATAAATAAATTTAATGTTTCAAGAACAATTGAAGAATTTTTGGATAATTTAAAACAATCATTTTTTTGCGTAATTTTAATTTATAATTTTGAATCTTGTTTGTGTATGTATTTGAATTTTCGGAAATATTGAAAATATTGAATATTGAAAGTAATAACAATCTTTGTAAAATTAAATTATTTTTAAACAAAATTTTAAGAAAATTTTACGAATAAATACAATTATTTTCTAAAATTTTAATAAATACTTCAAAAAAATTTAATTATTTTCTTTAATTGTAAAATTTTTAAAAAAATTCAATTATTTTCAAAAAATTCCACGAAAAAATTCATTTTTTAATTCGTTATAAAGTATATCTCATAAGAATTTAGTTATCTTCTAAAATTACATAAGGGAAGTGTTCCGGTTGTGGGCACCCTTTTGTTTTTGCCTCATAACATTTGTCCATGTGCATATTATACAAATATATGTGTACGAAGTTAAAGCTAGAGGTCTAAGGTGACTGTCAGTGAAGGAATTACATTGATTCCTTTAAATAAAAAAGTTTTATTAGAAATTTAGTAAAATGGGAATTTTTTGACAAAAAAATTTTTGTACCCGGTTGTGGGCACCCTTGAAAAATCCGCTAAAAATGGAAAAATATTAAAGGAAACCAACCCAAATAAAGAAGGAATGAAAGTTTCTTTATTTTAAGACACTTTGCAGGGATAAAGAACAAAAATGATGACACCTTTTCACACTATGCCCAGTGAGAAATTGCCAATAGACTTTAAACGGTCCAATATCGGTCCAATATTGGTTGCCGTGCTGGGTGCCGATTGACTCCCAATATTGGACCAATATGGGCTGATGCTTGGGATGTAACGGCATCGCCAATCAACGGTTGTTAATATTGGTCCAATATTGGCCGAATATTGGCAACCAAGAGAAAAAAAATTTAATACATTTTTTTAATTAAATAATAATAATAATAAATTAATGTTTATAATTTTTGTTTATTATATTTATTTAATTAATTATTTAATTATTTATTTTTAATAATTTATATAAATAATATATTATTTATAAATTATAATTATTTAAAAATGCAGCAGCTATTAGGAAACAGCATTCTGCAAAAAAAAATCCTATCATTGAAAAATCAATGATAGGCGAGAGCGAGATATATCCGCGTCATTAAATAGATTCGCAGATATACTCTGGTCTCGCGATGAATCTCTCGATACTTATATACACTGGAGTCGCCGTGTCAGTTGCGAGAACGGTTACAGCGTCCCTCTTGCGGCAGAGATTGGATTTTTCGCGTGGTAAAGTGAAGTGTGAAAAGTGTGTATGAGCCGTCGGTAACATTGATTTCTCTTCTCCCTAAAGTTCATTTGAACGTTCAGAACTTTAGAATTTACCACGCGAAAAATCCAATCTCTGCCGCAAGAGGGACGCTGTAACCGTTCTCGCAACTGACACGGCGACTCCAGTGTATATAAGTATCGAGAGATTCATCGCGAGACCAGAGTATATCTGCGAATCTATTTAATGACGCGGATATATCTCGCTCTCGCCTATCATTGATTTTTCAATGATAGGATTTTTTTTGCAGAATGCTGTTTCCTAATAGCTGCTGCATTTTTAAATAATTATAATTTATAAATAATATATTACTTATATAAATTATTAAAAATAAATAATTAAATAATTAATTAAATAAATATAATAAACAAAAATTATAAACATTAATTTATTATTATTATTATTTAATTAAAAAAATTTATTAAATTTTTTTTCTCTTGTTTGGCAATATTCGGCCAATATTGGACCAATATTAACAACCGATGATTGGCGATGCCGTTACATCCCAAGCATCAGCCCATATTGGTCCAATATTGGGAGCCTTTATTGGACCGATGATCGGTCTCTTGGCTCCCAATATTGGACCGATATTGGACCGGTGAGAAATTTCTCACTGGGTGCTCACCGCTAACAAAAGCATGATGCTTACATGTGAAGTAGGTAGTACGCAAACCATAACGCACTTCTAATGCACTGAACGACTATATTTATCGCATTTAATGGAATTTGAGGCTGTCACTTTCCTTGACAGAAAGTTTAGATTTATAAGACAGTAGTCCACATCTTCGAAAAAATGCAACTATTTTAAATTAATTTAAGTTCTTAAAAGGATGTTTTAAATATTAGCATAATTTTAATGAAATAATTTGCAGTAATTCAATTATTTTTAAAATATTTTACAAAATTTCTGTAATGAATTTAATTATTGTCTTAAATTAGAATGAATGTCATTGCAGAAAATAAAATATTTTTGTATAAATAATACATTTACAGAAATTCAATTATTCTCATAAATAATAAAATTCTTCTTAGGGATTCAATTACTTTCGAAAATAATAAAACTCATTGCAGAATTTCAATTATTTTTAATACAATTTTAATCGAATTTCTCGAAAAATGTCATTATTCCTAAAATTTTATTAGAATTATCTTATAAAAATTTATTTAAAAATGAATTTCAGTTAAAATTTTAGATTACAATTAAATGTTAAAAGCAATATAGCGTGAATTTTTAAAAAACAATTCGGTTTTGAAAAAGTTTAATTGAATTTTGCAAATATTAATTTAAGTTTTTATTTTCTAATATTTATTTAATTGAAGAATTTAGGAATACTTGAAATTTCATAAAATTGAGTATTGTAAAGTAATGGATTTGAAAATTCTCAAAGAACAATCGATTTAAAAAAGAATTCTAGTTAAAAATTCTTTCAAATAATAATTGAATTGATAATGATTGTATCACTGTGTTATTCTTAATTATTAGAGACACCTTATTTTAACACAATATTGGTATTTGTATGTTATTTATATATTAAAATTATAGAATTAATAAAAAATATATTGACATTTTTAAGAAAAAGTTTCTAAGTACAGTCATCCCCCGCAACCTGCACAAATTTGAGAATTTTCCCCTTCTCTTAAATTCGCTACCTGACCATCGAGGAAATAGCCACCCCACCACTTCACGTCACAGTTTTCAGGGCTGTACAGGGCAATAAGAGAATGCAAAACATACAGATTATTTAATCAATTCATATATTAATGTAATTATGTAGTATAATTAATTAAATTACTTAATATATTTACTTCGTCATATTTAATAAGAGTCATCGTTTAAAAAGTATTGGGAAATTATTTTTGAGTGAACATGTTTTTTAAATTTGACAAATGATCTTTTGTACATCACACTATGTACATCACTGTTTCGCGCAGAGAGGGAAGTCAAGTAGCGAGGCACGTTGACGCCCCACTGCTGGTCAGGTTACGAGGATATGCGAGTTGCGAATTATGCAGGTTGCGGGGGATGACTGTACTAGATAGATGTATTATGAATTCCCGCCTACTAATTTTAGGTTAGGATTTCTGTCAAAATGATTGTGCGAATTAAATAACCGAGTTAAGTTGTACAATTCGAAACTCCGATTTCGAATTGGCTTGTTCGATTCGAATCGGCCAATTCGAAATTCGAAACTTCGAATTGGCTAGTTCGATTCGAATTTACTTTCGATTCGAATCGGCCAATTCAAAATTCGAATTCGACGTTTGAATTGGCTAGTTCGATTCGAATTATTCCCGACTCGAGTTTTCTGTTGTCGAGTCGAATAATTTTCGATTCGACTCGATTAAATGCACACCTCTAGTTAAAATGAAAAAAATTGTTCTTATTCTCTGATTACCATTGAGTAATATTCCGTTGAGAAAAAAATGGCACGGCTTGGACAACTGACTTATTTAAACATTAATTAATTAAACAGCAGGACGAGATTTGTATGTGACGTCACGCGCAGCGGTCCTTTGACCCGGGAATATAAGAGAATATTAGAGGAATATCAAAAAATCTATTAAAATAATGTTTAAGTCTTTCTTTTGGACGGAAAAAACTATAACAATTTATTTAATTGTTTAAACAATTAATTTTTTTATTTTTTCATAAACAGTAGTTAGAGCTAGAAATTTCTAGTCTTCTCTCAGTTGCTCAATTTTTCAATGAGTATAAAACATCTAATAATAATAATGAAAAATAAATAAATTAAACATTGTTTAAACAATAATTAATTGTTATTATTTTTATCATAAACTTTACTTAGGGCTAGATTTATTAATTAAATTTTTTTAACAATAAATGGTTATTGTTTTTTTTAACTGCAATTTAGGTTAGAAATTACTAGTTTTTTCTATATTATGCATTTTTTGTGACTAAAGCACTTAAGTATATAAGACAACGAAAAATTATCTAATTATTAAGATCCAAGCCGTGCCATTTTTTAACGGAATATTACAGTCATCCCCCGCAACCTGCATAATTCGCAACTTGCATATCCTCGTAACCTGACCAGCAGTGGGGCGTCAACGTGCCTCGCTACTTGACTTCCCTCTCTGCGCGAAACAGTGATGTACATAGTGTGATGTACAAAAGATCATTTGTCAAATTTAAAAAACATGTTCACTCAAAAATAATTTCCCAATACTTTTTAAACGATGACTCTTATTAAATATGACGAAGTAAATATATTAAGTAATTTAATTAATTATACTACATAATTACATTAATATATGAATTGATTAAATAATCTGTATGTTTTGCATTCTCTTATTGCCCTGTACAGCCCTGAAAACTGTGACGTGAAGTGGTGGGGTGGCTATTTCCTCGATGGTCAGGTAGCGAATTTAAGAGAAGGGGAAAATTCTCAAATTTGTGCAGGTTGCGGGGGATGACTGTACCCAGTGGTAATCAGAGAATAAGCACAATTTTTTTCATTTTAAAATTTGATTGCGAACATGGTTTTTTGCTAATTTGTTATATTTTGTAAATAAAATTTCAGAATTTATTCAAATTTAACTTTAGAATAATAAATTTAAGAAAATTAACATTTTTAAGGAAACAATTAAATTATAGGATTATTTTACGTGGGCGGCCTCGTTTTTTCGGAACAGTGTTTGCTGTCTTCAATTGCTTTTTTTTGCTTGGCTGCCTCTTGTTCCTTCGACAACTGTTCCATTGTTTGTGGATCTGCCAAAATCGCGGTAAAACGTCGTTTTCTTCCACGACTAGAAAGTGCCCGTGGTGCAGCCTTTGGATAGGGTCGAATCGATTCCAGAGTGATCAACGGTTCTTCTTGTGGTGCTTCAGGTACGTCCCTCGAATTTATATTTGAAGTTCCTTCACCAGGATCGACATCAGGTGTCGGAGCTGGTTGATCGGTCACATCGGAGGGCATGAAGTCGACTTCATTGAAAATATGTTCATTCAACGGCCAAATTCCAGTTGATTTAAAACCGGAAATTATATTGTTTCGAGTTACTCCAGCATCCATAGCTGAAGAAGCAATTGATGGAATGTCGTAAATTGACATTGATCGCCCGGGATGAGCATTGATCCAAGCGTCTGAAAAATAATTGACCGCCTTTTTGAATGGACCAAAGACAGTTCGGTCAAGCGGTTGGAGTCGATGGCTGCAGTGAGGTGGGAGCGAGAGGACAACAATGCCATTATCAGAACAGAACTTCACATTATCGAAGGATACGTGTGATTCGTGGTTGTCGAGTATCAGAAGAACTGGATTTTCTTTCATTGCCCCCGAATGTTGTTGAAAATGCTTCAAAAATTCCAGGAAATTATCTGCAGTCATCCAACCTGAAATAATACATTTTTTAATTGGCACTAACAGTGATTTCTTAAAGCAAATTAAATATTTAAAAAATATTTACCGGATTTATTTGCAACGCCAGCACAGCCTTCTGGACCGCCGTTCAAAAAATGAGATCGAAATTTCACTCGTGGAAAAACAAAAAATGGAGGTGCTGTATTTCCGATGGACCTTACTGCCAACGCCATAGTGACTAGGGTTCCGTGCTCACTCGACGTAATTCGACCAACTTGTTTCTGCCCTTTGCGACTGATAACTCGATCAGGAGTTTGGACTTTTGTTACTCCGGTTTCGTCAACATTCCAAATTCTTTCTGGTCCAAAATGATACTGCTCATATAAAGTCTTTAAATATTTAAAAAAAAATTAACCTGCTGTAAAATTATTCTGTTCGTAAAGTGTCTTTAAATAATTAAAAAATTTCTTCACATTATTTCGATTAAACGCCGTTGCGCGTTGAAGATTTGTAGCTTCGGGTTTTCTAATAGCAAGCGTAGGATTGCGTTTCATAAAGGAGCGAAACCATTCTTCTCCAGCTGTTTCATTAACTTCCCATAAAGGAAAAGCAATTTTTAATTTTTGTGCGAATTGATAAGCTAGACGTCTTACATTTTTGGAACATAATCCGAAATAAAGATCCGATGATTTGAGTAAATATTGTACCAATGCATTCTCCTGTGACTTAGAAAAAACTGTTAAATAACCTTTTTTTCAAATCGACCGTTGAATCAGTGGAAGGGGGGCTTGACGTCGTAGGTGAAACAGCAACGGGTAGAACTGTACTTTTACAATATCTTCTTAAACTCATATGGCAAATTCCGAATTTTTTTGCAACACTTAACACTGACGCATTTTTAACTTGCACTTCATTAATCGCTTGAGAAAGTTTACTCGTATCGATTGGTTCGATTTTACGCTTGTAATCACGGACCATTTTTCTAAAAAAGAAGAAAATTATTTGAAACTAATGACAACAAGGTTTTATTTTTTTGTTAACTTATAAAACACTTATACTTAATTACCAAATAGTTTTGTTATTTTTCGGCGCATTAATCAGAAGAGAAGTGACACCACAGCTTGGGTTAGAATTATTGGGATTACTAAACCGCCAGAGGCGCTAATATAGAGTAGATTTCTTACTAACTGAAAAAAAATGAAAGTTTAACTTTTCGCCCCACCCATTATTTAACTTTTCGCCCCAGGGTACATTTTTGGCTTTAACAGCAAATATAAAAAATCTGACTAAAGATATTTAGCAAATTCCTTCAGGTATCTCTTCAGGAGACCCTAATAAGTATGTAAAAATTCGCGATGTGAATAAATTCAAAAAATATACTTAAAAGTTGATATTTTCTTTTTCGAAAAAATTTTCAAAAGTAGGCTAAAAAAAACTTTCAACATAGACACCACCAAAATGAACAGAATTGCACACAACTCCGGACATTTATTTAGGGTGATAACACCCTTCTATAATTAAAATTGCAATGCTCTAACTATTTCCGTTCGAAAGATAATGAATTTAAACGGTTTTGGCAGTTTAACTTTTCGCCCCAGTCTCCCCTACTATTAGTAATTTTTACTACCAGAAATAGTAAAATTCACTTCATGCAAAGTTCATTTTACAATGAATAGTAATTTTTAATATAAAAATAGAATTATTACTATTCCATAGGAACTTTTATTAGAAACTCAAATTTTTATTGAAAAAGTGATGTTATGTGGATTTTTTCCACTTTAACAAGAGATTTGACGTAATAATTACCCGTATATTCAACTTTTTAAAAATTAAAATTAACATATTAGACCTTTTTGCTGCGACAACGGCATATTCATAAAGCTCGTAAATGGAGGAAATATTTTCAAAAAAATTTGGAAAAATTGGAAGTTCTACCTCTACACGGAAAAAAAGAAATGTGTTATTAACTTGAAAACTTGTAAATTTTACTAAACGGGCTTGTACTTATATGGACAACGTGACTTTTTTGTTACTTTTACTAGGTTTTTCATGTAAATACATTTAGTGGTTGTAACAAGTTTTGTATATAGTTTTAACTGTCTAGTTAGTAAATTTTATTAGTTCGCACGCTTTATTAGACAAAGTTTAGATGTAAAAATTACTATTAATTTTTGTCAACATTACAATTTCAGATATATATAACTTTAATAAACTTTTTTAAATTGTTAAAATTACAAAATTTGATAGGTGTTTTAACAAATATTAAATGTTAAAATTTTTATAAATAATGTTATATGTACTATTTTTAAAAATGAAAGGTACATAGTGATAAAACACTTTTATACAACTCAGGCGTATTATGGTCACTTTATCTACCTGTACTGGCGCGTACTAAGTTCCCCCTTATAACCCATCAGTCAATAAAGAAACCATTATAGCCCTAGGGAGATAAAGGGTACATTATTGACCGCTCACAGATCAATAAAGTACCCTTTAACCCCCTAGGGCAATAATGGTTACTTTATTGACCAGCTGGGTTATATGGGAGAACTTAGCATGCACCGCACTGCAAAAACTGATATCTCACAAGTGTCTCACAATGAGTTGTTTTAAGCGTTTCCACCATTGAGATACAAAATCTGTTTTATATTGAGACATTTAATTTCATCTCGTGTCTCATTTTGAAACATTTAAAGTAACTCAATTCGTATAAAACACATAAAACGTTTTCTTACCGTGAGACGGATACTCGAAACACATAACGTGTCTCAAAATGCATTGCTAAATGTGTAAAACACTTGAAACGTCTTAAAATGAGACACCTATCTGTTTCAAATATGTGGACACAAAACATCTACGTGTTTCAAATATGGGGACAAAACGTCTCAAAATGAGACACTTGATTTTGCAGTGCGGTACAGGTAGCATAGAGTAACCATAATACGCCTTTGTTGTATAAAGCAAAGTATGAAACAAGGGAAGTACGTCCGAGTTTATGTACCGAGCTATTAGGATAAATAATTAAAATACGAATTAGTTTTGGAAAGTCATATGTTAATTTATTAATTGCAGTCATTGATGTCTATTTGCAATACTTACCACAGTTCATGAATATTAATATATAAGTTAAAGTAATTCAACATTACTTATAATATAACACTGAGAAAAATGGATATTGAGCTTTAATATCTAGATATTAACGGTCAATATCTGTGACAGTCAAATACATAAACATCTTAGATGTTTAAATTTAATATCCACAGATATTGAAAAAGACATGTTCACACATAACCTCAAATTTGTAGATTATAGCAGTTAGCATCTGAGATATTAAACTATAACATCTAGCTGTTATGAAATACCATCTTTTCTTAATATCTAGTATATAAAGATTTTTAACATCCAGTTTTCTCACAATCAGTGTAAAGGTGAAAGAATTTAATCAATTTTTCCGAATCAAATCTCTCGAAAATAAATCTCTTGAGTAAGCACTAGTTTTATTCGATTGGCAAAAAAAGTTGTTAATTTGTAAACCTGTGTAATGAATTAATAAAATAATCAACCATTACCATAGTAACGGTTGCCATGGCAACGGTTGTTATAGCAAACATTAACATAGCAACGGTTGCCATGGCAACGACTATTATGACAATCATTAACATAGCAACGGTTGCTATGGCAACGCTATAATCAGTCAAACTGTCATGATAACACACGTCATCAAAAAAATTTTATTGGAAAAAATTAAAATTTCATAGTTTTGATCTAAGGAAAGCTAAACTTTGAACTTAGGTAACTTTTGTTGTAGAAGCTGGAATTCAAAGTTCCTTGTACTGATAGCTTCAGTATATCTTCAATTAAGTGTTCTGATTTTTACTGTGGACTACCAAAGCTTGTAGGTTAAGTTACGAACAAATTAAAAATTAGTGTCATTTGGGGAAAGATGATCCTTCAATGGGTGTACAAGATGACCCCCCCCTGATTACCATGTATTCTATCTCACCTCAAACTGAATTTTTTAGTATTAATATAAAATTCAATTTTTCTCGTTTTGCTTCCTCATAAAGGAAGCCTTATAGTGATGTCGATTTCCGAATTTTTTAAAATCAATTATTTTTAAATATTTTCAAGTGTAGTATATGTAATTCATCGAGAGGAACAAATGTCCGGATGTATGTGTGTATGTATGTGTGTGTGTGTGTGTGTGTGTGTATGGCACCGATTCTTGTGGACAAATTTTCTCTTGCACATCTTGATGGATTTTGATAAGATTTTGTAGGTGTATTACGGTCATGAATACCAAGAA
This sequence comes from Leptopilina myrica (nomen nudum), assembly GCA_032872475.1. Taxonomy (NCBI): domain Eukaryota; kingdom Metazoa; phylum Arthropoda; class Insecta; order Hymenoptera; family Figitidae; genus Leptopilina; species Leptopilina myrica (nomen nudum). The sequence continues at coordinate 33,339,612 of CM065464.1, read as the reverse complement.
TCAGACAGAAGGATTTTCAAAAATATATAAAAAAAAATTTTTTCAAAATTTTTTTAATTTTTGAAACAATTAATTTTTTGGTTTTTTGAAATAACTTTTTTCTACATTAAAATTTTTAATAATTCTTGTCAAAATTGCATTCCTGACATAAAAACGAATCGATTCATGTATATAAAGTATATATTTTATCAAAATTTATAGAATTAATAAATATTTTAATTTTTTACAAAAAATTAAAATTTTGTATTTTTGACATTTTATCATAACACTTTAAAATAATTATTCTATAATAAAAAATTGAATAATTAATATTTATTCAGGGTACTTTACCTGGTTTATTAATTATATTTAATAAACTATTATAATTATTTAACTTTTAAAATTATATGTAATAATATATATTGAGGAAGCTAAATGGTCATGAAATGAACAACTTGTTTTATATGTTTTTGGTATGAAAACTAACTTATTTAATACAAAAAGTTGAAATCTACATCTACTATATTAATTTTCTTGATACAGAAAATGACACATAATTATAAAATAGGAAAACGAATCGTGGTGATTGTTCAAAAGCATTTATGGCCCAAATAATGCATATTTAATATTGATACACGTTATTCCTTTAATTTAGTCTCCTTTTCCAATCATTGAATAATGATCATTCTCCCTTAGGGGTATCATCTCGTACACCTTTCCCCTACCTACGACAGTACATTAATAGACTGATAATAACATTGATTTGTAAATCAATGACTAATTTGATCCGAGTTGAGGTATCCGTATCGGTCTAGTAGGTAAATTTCCAGTAGAAAATCTAAATCTACCGTATTGTATGAATCTATTTACATTGTAGACAAAGAGTTTCATAACTTTTTAATCTGAATGATTAATTTTTTTTATTTCAATTGATAAAAAATATTAAAAACTTTGTATCTGTTCAAGAACATGATTTCTCATAGTTCCTTTTTTCATTTTGAAAAGCAGATGTGTATACTATAAATAGTGTTATAGAATGTAGTGTAAGTAAAGGAAGTTGTTTCATTACAGACAGCAAGGTTCGTTTATTATGTAAAAGAGGGATATCAAGATAATTTATTTTTAAGATGAATTATTTGTACAATGTGGGATCAGATAGGGTAAGTCGAGAAGAGAATCATCACTTTTTTTATTCAACTTTTAAGTTTTATCAATCATTCATTTAATTATTTAAAATAATGTCGTTTCTTATATTGTTTTGAGGTAATTTATTTATCTTGTATATGTAAGTAAAAGCATACATTTTTTATTATCTAACAGTTTGTAATAATTGCGAGTAGCTAAATAATAAAATTAATGTAAACATAATAATTATTGTTCCTAATTCTTTGCACCAATGAATTAATTACGGAATTTGATTGCATGCTGTGTGAAAAAGTCGGTTGGGCTTCAATGTGGTCCCAATTCGGGTTCCCAATCTCCAAAGTGGGCAACCTAGTCAAAGCCCAAACTGGGCTTGTAACGTTAAAACCAATTAATTCCCAATGCATATAAATCATAGTTGAAACCAGATTGATTATTGTTTGATTACTATTGTTATTGGGTATTGTTATATATAGTTGTTAATTATTAATTATTAATAATTTATCAACAAAAGAGTAAATAATATGAATAAACATAGTTTCCATTTTTGAAATTATTATAATAATTTTTAATTAAACTGTATTAAAAATGACGACGAACAATAAGTAATGAATTTAGTAAACTAAGTAAAGAAAATGTTTATGTAATTTAAAATTTGAATAATAGGAAATTACAGTAAAAGGCGTATTAGATTTTAATGTTTTGGTTCGTTCTATAACTTAATTTTAGAAATAAAGCAAACCTATGAAATAAACAAAACTGCGCACGAGGGGAATTGAACCTACGACCTACGGACTTATAGAATTATAGATTTGGGAATATTTTGGGAAATCCCAGTTGGGTCTAAGTTGACCCCAACTTTGTCCAAGTTATCTGAAGAAAAATTTTTTTTGAGCTTTTTACAGTTGCGCTTTCTGTATTTATTTGTCCAGCATATCATTTAAATAATAATTTAATTAACTAAATTATTTTATTTTCTCATTTTTCGACACGGGCACTTGCTGAAAATAGAATATTAGTGTTTTCTACACTGAAAATCAATGTGAGTAAAATTAATGCTCATTGATTGTCCCTAAGTTCTTAACATACTTTGAAGTGCATTATTCTCATGCACACGTCAAAGTGTGTAATTCTTATGCATTTTATATTTTATGCACTTTTTTCTACCTTAACACTCTTAATTGGACAACGCAATCGACTTTTCGTGAAAATTCTGATTTCAAAGCACACCTTGGGGGTGTTAAGGAGGTTATAGGGGGATAAGGGAGGGACAATTTTCTTTTTGGTATTCTTTTTTGGTTTCAACCATCCAAAAAAAATAAGAATAGACATCCTACTTGACCTTTATTTATTGACTTAAATATACTGATCATTTTCAACTTTGTTAAATTTTGTTTTTAATATTTTAATATAACAAAATAGTAATAGATAAATTTCAATTTTCTGGTTTAATATAAATTTTTGTCTTTTCAGTGATCAAATATAAATATACCAATATTTATCGTAACTTCTTTGAAGTCATTTTTCTCTTTTATTTAAACACAAAATATACAAAAATCATCGTCATTTCTTTAAAGTTTTTTTATCAATGAAAGAATTTTTAATCTTGTCAACAATTTTACTCTGAGCCTTTTTACTATAGTTAACTCTGGGTGGTATACTGTCTTCTAATTTTTCCTACAATATTTGTAATAAAGCTTCCTCGACTTTTTGTTTATAAGTATTATAATTCTTCCTGAAATTTAAAAGCTCATTTTCCTTGTAGATAACATTAATTATTTTTTTCAAAATTTCAACGTCAAATAAGGCGTTATGAAAACTCGTCGTTTCTGATGTCAAACCTAAAAGACCATTAGCTATTGTCCCTAACTTAAACAAATTTTTGTTTTTACAAATAAAAGAACAGCCATATAACTTCTTTTATTTGAAAAACAAGAATACTTTGTTTAATATTATAAATCCTCTTACAGAATTAGAAAATCTTATTCTAGTCTTGACGCCTTTCTGCCGCTTTTGTCACTTATATGCCCGACGCCAATTTAACGCCCTGCCGCTCACCAAATACATGATCAGGATTACTGCGTAAAACGTTGCCTAACTCTTTGCTCTGTTCTTTATTTTGTGCAACAGCATATGAAAAACATTTTTTCAAATGCTCGATAACACCTTTTCGTTTCAACTCAGTACAGGAATTTAAGAGCTCGTACAAATCTTTACCGAAATTTTTATTCAAGTGATTTTTATCCGAAAGTTTATGTACAGTATAAAAATTACCTTTTCATAACGCGGTGGTACTACTATCATCATCTCCAATTACAACTCGCACTTTTAGTCCTACTTCTTGCAAAATGGAACTATTATTAATTAGTGCTGCCCAAGAATACGATTCCATAGCTTTCCATCTCCCAACGGTGCCTCTCTTGCTCCATCCCGTATCGTATGATATTATTATATTTACAATGTCTCCAACAGCTTTATCAATTTCTAGGTCCGGATCCTTATTTTCAAGTGGTGAATTAGAGGTATCTTCTGTTATTGAGTGTAATATTTCCAGATGTGGATACACATCTTTTTCAATCTCTGGAGGCCTACAAAAAATTTTAACTAGAAATAATTCTTTGACTAAAATTGATTACCCATAATTGGGTTAGTCGGGCAGTGGAGCTCAACTTTTGTCTTACTAGAGCCAACAGTAATAAAATTACAAAACAGACCGTTTAAATGAGTAGTTTTGATGGGATAAACCTCCTTAATAATAGAGTTGAAATTATCGATGTTTTTTAAAATTTTAATAAATATTACTTTTTTCATAATAGTGAAGAATATACTATTTCTTGTAGTATCCTAAACAGAGCTAAAAACCGGGTTTAGAGCGCTCCGGTGAGTAGAAACCTCTTTTTTTCAAGGTTCAAACATTCTAGTCCCACTTTTTCATACACTGTAAAAAATTTAGGGAGTTAACGGACTCGGGAGTAGGGAGTTAAATTTTTAGAGTTAAAAATTAACTCCAAAAGAGAGTTAATTTTTAACTCCCTTCATTTAACACCCGCGGGAGTTATTTTTTCCATGGGGAGTTAGCATTTGGGAGTTAAATTTTAACTCCTTTTATTTAACTCCCCTGGCATTAACTCCCAAATGGGTGCGACTTTTATAGACTCCCCTGGGAGTTAAAATTTAACTCCTTTTTTTTACAGTGTATATATGTCCTTTTAGGAAAAAACCTCAGCTTTCGTTTTAAAAAAATCTTACCTTTACCTCCCAAAAATTAAAATTTATTTTTAATTTTGATTTTTTTGGATCAAAAAATTTTTTTTTCAAAATGCTTATTTTTAATCGAAAGAGCATGAAAAAACCTTTCCAAAATGTACTTTGCTAAATTTTTATGTTTAATAGTTTAAGATTAAAAAATTATCGAAATAAGCATTGTACTGAAAAACCCAAAAATTTAACCCCCTCCCCCTCGGAAAATATTGGACTAGGTGAAAAAATATTTTTACGAAAAATTACTATCTATTAGTACTACAAAAGCCCGAAGTTTTGCTACGATTTGGAGAAAATTTGTAAAATATATTCTTAAAAATCGTCATTTTCAATGTTTTACAAAAATTTGTATCTAAAATAATGAACGCTTTTTAATGTACTTGTCATACTGTAAGTTTGTACCAATAGTTTCATTGTTATTCATTTATTATTGTTAAAAATATGGTAGAAAAACTGATTTTGACGCTCGAAAGTAACTTTTTGAAATCTTTGTTTTTTTGTTATATCTTTTTCAAAATTACTTGTAAAAAATTTTTGTATATCTGGTTTTGAGCTTTAAACATTTGTTTTTAAAGAACAATTGACAATTTTTGTTTAATACTTACGGTATTGATAAAAAATAACAAAATTTTCAACAAACACCTCCGGGATGTAATGGATCACTTTGCTTATCCTATTAAAAAAAACCTATTATATTTAAAATGTTAATATAATAATCCAGTCAAGTTTAATTTCTTATAATTTATACATTAATGAGTAACAATGATAACCCTTTATTTAAAAAAAAAGTGGAGAATAGATTTTTTAAGAAAATGGATTTTGCATTTCGCTACAACTTTTTAAAATTTGAAAATTGCATGAAAATGTTTAAAGTTGAAATAAAATATGTTCAATTTCCAATATTCTTTGTTATAAATGTACATTAGAAACGAAAATTATCAATACCGTAATAATATTTGATGATCTAAATTATAATTTCATTGCTGATCCATTATGCCTCTAGTAGTGATTCAATACGCCCCTGCCCGAGGCGAAATTCCTCACCTTGAATTTCTCCAAAAACATTGTTCTAGAAAAAAAAGCATAAGTGATATTAGGGCGTACTTTTTTAATTGAAAGCTGAGATGTTAGGCTAAGTTTTCCACATGATGAAATTTTTATTAAAGCAACAATGACGAAGTTAATCAACAAAAAGTGAAAAGTGATCCATTACGCCCCGGTCTCCCCTATTGGTATTTTATTTATTTTTAATAAATTTATAATATTAAAAAATCAGGTAACGATCTCGGTATCCCCCTGGTTGTAAATTAGTGCAGGCCCTGCATTACTGCCGGCGGGAGTGCTGTTTTGACTTTATATGCTCTTATTGCGTTTACTATTCATTCACATGCAAGTTTAGATTAGCGGATGTGGTGCCAACTTTGCAGCCTCAGAATCCGGAATTCAAGTCCTCGAGTCTTCAGATTTTTCATTAATTGTTTATGTTTCTCTATTTCAGTATTCAATATATTTACTGTTTCTTATTAATAATTAATAATAATATTGGTAATAATAATATTAATAATAATGATAATATTAATAATAATAATAATAATAGTAATTAAACAATTAATTAGAGCGCAATGCACTTTTTTGTGCCGGCCCGGCACTAATATACCATGCTGTCGGCTACCAACGGTGTTATCATTTCTGACTGGACCAGCACCCAGCCGGCAAGGTACCTAGCCGGCAGTAAAACCTTAAAATAAGTGCCGGCCAGGTGGGAAATTAGTTCCGGCCCGGCACTAACAAGTCCGGACCCGGTACAATGTCGGTCGTAGATTTCTGCCTGGGAGTTCTTTCATACATTGTTTCCCCGCTTTTATCATAATCTTTCGTTTGGTTATCTGTAAACAACCACTTACAAACAGGTACCCCATTTTGCCCTACTCTCCCCTACCCTAATTTAAATAGTTGCAGTGTAATTTAAACAATAAAAAGGTATAAGGTAAAATTTTCTCATTTGTTATTAATAATAATAAAAAACTTTAAAAAATTAAACTGACTCTATGAGCACATTTTTTATCTTAACATTTAGCAATATAAATATGTGTGGAAATTAGTCTAACTTGTTTAATTAGAATAATGTCGAGGAAGGTCGTAACGTTTTAAATTGGTGATTATACTTGGGGTTATAAAACATTGGAGAAGTAGAAGTGTAAATGGCGAGTTCTAGTGTTGAATTTACGTTGAAGCGCAAAACGAAGCCTCTCTGTCAAATTACGCTCAATTAAGTCCATATTATGTCGATTCCTACAACTATAATCTTTCCACTTTTTCATTCACGAACGAAAAAAATTATTGTGCCATGACTACATACTGCGTACTTTTTAAATATATTACTTTTATATACATGAATAAAAACGGGTGTTCAATGATGACCTGTACCAAGTCATAAGGATGTTAGATTGATAGGATTGATGATTTTTGATTGGCCGGAAGTGACATCAGATCGTTCAACGAGACGCACCCGTATGCAGCCTTATGAAAATAATACTTATATGCTTCAAAAACTCCAAAAGGAAAATATAATTGTATTTATGAAATATTGTACACTCTTATTTAAAATGTTTAATTATTCTTTTCCCAGAGACAAATAAAAAATTAATGATTATTATCAGTTCACAGTTATTAAATTGAGACAAAAAACGTATCAAAACGTTGCTTGATTTTTGTTAACTATGTATAACGTTGTGGACTCATCATTTGCAACTTTGTTTCTTTTTGCTTCCTCATAAGGAAGCTTTGCATTCGTGACGATTTTCAATTTTTCAAAACATGGTTATATGGACTCATTTTCATCTAGGATATATGTATACTAAATTCTGAGCAAATGTCCAGATGTATGTGTGTGTGTGTGTATGTCACAAAAAATTGTGTACAAATTATCTCTAACAAATTTTAATGGATTGCCCTGAAATTTTGCAGGTTTGTTGCAGTCATTAATACCTAAAATCTGACACAAGGATTTTCAAATTTATCCACAAAATTTTTTTTTATACAATTTTTTCAAAATTAAAAAAAAAAATTTTTTTGTATTTTTTTAAATAACTTTTTTATTTCTTAATATTTTCATAAATTATTCTCAAAATTACATTGCTTACAAGAAAACGAATCGATTGATATATACAAAGTGCACATTTCATCAAAATTTATAAAATTAATCAATATTTTTCTTTTTTACAAAAAATTCAAATTTTGCTTTTTTTGAAATATTACCTTAACATATTAAAATTAAATTAAGCAATTGGTTTATGATATTTTGAGGAAGCGAAATGGTCATGAAATGAACAACTTGTTTACTTCTTCAATACCTTGAAAATTGAACAATTTTGGTTTATTTCTAAAATAAATTTAAGCCTTAAATAGAGTTTATTAATAAAATTGAGGTTTGTTGATTGAGTTGTCCACTGTTAAATTTTTAAAAATTATCTTTACTAATTATAAATAATGTGAAATGTTAAAAAAAAGTAAATTTGGTTGTTCCATAAATTATTAAAGAGAAGACACGTCTTTTTAACATTTTATTTTTATCTGAACTTTTGACCTTTTTTTAAATCTAAAAACGATTGCATATTTTTTTTTTAGAATAATAATAAGATTCTGTTGTTCTAGTAGTGTGAAAAATTAAAATGTTGTATATAAATAGTAAAAATAGTTCAAGACAAAAATTGCAGTTTTTATTAAATGTTAACATTTTGCATTTAATTCTATTTTAAAATTAGTCGATACTTTTATACTGTTATACAATTTTCGAAAGCAACATTTTTAACTTTTTTTTATAGAAACTTCGTTTCGATTACTTTAAATCTTGATTTATTGTTATCTCTGATAAATTTCAAATTCAAAGGAAAATATTTAGAATGATTTCATTGCGTTTATTTAGAGCGGTATTTTTCTTCTTTAAAAAAAGAGTGTAGTTTAGTTCTAATGATTTTACAGAAACCGTATGAGCAATTCGCTTAGTACAAATCGAGAAGAAAACTTTTCTGCAGGATGAACAACGAGTTTAGACCTCGGCACTGAGTCTTTGAGCCGGTATGGCGCAGTGCCAAAATATCTCATACCGATCCCTTCGTTCCGTCGACCATTACTAACCAATGTGTAAAACTAGGCCCTATAAACAAGTAAATAGTGACCTGTCTTGTCCTTTCTACGATCCAGTCCAAAACTATTATGACAAATTCATTGCTCCTCCATTTTCTCCTCACAAAATTCTAATAACTAACAAATGCATTCCTGCAATTTATACCGTTACTGCTTTACCATGTGCAGCCGTGAAATTTCTTTTTTCATGATTTTTCAATTATTATAATTTTTTACTTCCAATAGTCAAATCTTTTATAAGATCTACTTTAATGTTTTAATGAGGGTAATATTGAACTGAAAATTTCTTTAGGTATATAAAATTGTCGTAAAACAGGTAAGAAACACTTAAAGTTTACCTCATTAATAGTAGATAATTTGTTTGTTATACTCTAATTCTTTATTGTGTTCCTTGTGGGCATACATGTCAAATAATAGGTTTTATTATTGTCATATGTGTGCCTAGTTACGTGGTCAATAATTGGAACGTTTCCCTTATCTTGGTTATAAATTGATATTTTTAAAAATATTTTTTTATACTTAGACTTCAGGGGAAATGTAATAAAAATGACTAAAGTTCAGTAAGTGTACGGAACTTTCGGTTTTAGTACGAGTTATGCTGCAGAAGCAATTGTCCCTATAAACAAGCTTGCTGTACCTTCGTCCAAACGTAAAGATGTAAGCATTTTTTTATTTTGTGCTGCAACGCTATCGACAGCAGAATAGTCACTAATCATACCCCTGTAACAATTTATTACATACAAAAATAGTTTTACAATTTAAAAGATTATTTAAAAAATTACAAAAAACGCGAGGAATAGCGGGTCCAATTAAAAAAATTATCGAAACTAAAGCATAACAATGATCGAGATACGTGTTAAATATAAAATTTATTTTATTAAATGTCAATGAATAAACTTGTTTCGCAAATTAATTTTCGTAAGTCAATAGTTCGATTCAAATATGTAACGAGGCAAATCGTTACTTACTCTACCTAATTTGTAACGTGTTAGACAAGAGTATATTTTAGTAGAGCAAGTTGTTTGTCTGCCTCTCTTATCATTGGTTTGTCTTGTCTGTTGTCAAGTTCCTTATATGTGACAGTGCACGAGAAAACGTGCCTTAGCTCCCAAATGTGAAATAGAATTTACAGGAAACGTATTAGAAGCTGGGCCTTCCTGACTGGTTTAAATTATGATCATGTTTGAACATTAATAACAAAAAAATCTATAAATAAAAAGTATTTTTTACTTCTATACCTGAAAGAGAAACTCAAAATCTATAAAGTAGGTACTATTAAAATTCGACATTAATTTTTTGGGAGCTAAGACACGTTTTGTCGTGGACCGTCACACTGAGAAAAAAAACACGTTGCAGCATTTTCGAGTATTGTTACGCGACTCAGCCCTGAGTTCCGCTGCACGCTTTTTCTGGGGCGCGTAGTGCGCCCCAGACTTGAGGTTTTTTAAAAGAAGTGTGTAACACGCTCGTCTGGGGAGCTCTACGTGCCCCACAAGAGTTGTAGCAGAACTCAGGGCTGAGTCGCGCAACAATACTCAAAAATGTGCTGCAACGCGCCCAACCAACTTTTTATTTACTTAAGGCGCTTGTATACCTCCACGTTTTTGAGTATATTCAGAATTTCTCTAATTGTGATTGGCTATTCCCATAGAGAAATTCCACAACTTTCAATTTTTTAGATATTGGCATAGCCAATCAAAATTAGATAAACCTCTTGACGTTTCTGAATATACTCAGTCATTGTGGTGATTCTCGTTGGTCATCAAAGTTAAGCGACATTGCGTGCGGTTAATATTAGGATGGGTGACTGCTAGGGAATTGAGCTTAAAAATGTTAAAAATTTATGTTTATATTATAAGTTTCAGATTGATAATGAAAAGAGAAGGCAGTGTGAAATAGTTTGATAGTACCTAAATAATTTTTTTTATATAATATTGATCATGATTATTTATTTACATTCATTAAGAAATATATTTTAACTTATTCAATATAAGTTAATATAGTCCACTTTTTAATTATTTCATAATTGAATATTCACTCATTTCATGTTTAAATATTCATTTATTCTACGTGGAAGAGTTTTAAAACATTCTCTCTTTTGTAGAACTACCCATATATTTATATACATATGTGTGTATGAAACGGGCAAAATAAATATACTCCCCTATTTAACAATAAATAACTTTTGTAAAAGAAATCCTTTTTATTTCGAAATTTAATAAAGATTATTTTTGGGCTATTCAATGATTGCTAACAATGCTTAATAAGTTTAATTAGTAAACCCCCAATGTGAAAATGAAAGAATTTCATCGGCAGGTATTACATTTTTTTCGCTGTGTAATTTATTAGTGATAATATTAATTTTTTGTAGCAAACTTATAAGAAAGAAGAGTAAAAAGTTAGCCATAACACCCGGTCTCCCCTATGTGAACAATTTTAAGCCCCAACAAAGTTAACAGCAGATAAAGTTTAACATAGAAAAACATTTGTAACTTTTAAATATTCGTAGTTTTTAATCGAGTTTGGCATATTTTCTTTATTGCGGATCACAGTATCAAAATAAAAAACATACCAGTAATGAAAACAAATTTTAATAATTTTTCATATAAAGTATAGAACATAATCCCTAAACATAGAAAAGATAATCTAAGTTTTTCAATTAGCAGCAATAATTTTTATTTCATTTTTATATTTTATAAATGTTCTTTGGTAAAATGTTATTTTTCCCATTTTCTTAAAGTTACTACGACTTTAAGGATTACACACTGAAAAAAAATGTATTTGATTCAAATAACCGATTATTTTACTATTATCAAATAAATATTTACTTGAATCAAATAATTTTTATTTGAAGCAATTAAATAGTATTTGCTTCAAATACTGAAATATTTTATTCAAATACAATTTATCTGATTCAAATAAAAATTATTTGATTCAAGTAAATATTTATTTGATAATAGTCAAATAATCGGTTATTTGAATCAAATACATATTTTTTCCAGTGCATTCTCATCACATATTTTTGATTGTTGTTGATGAAGAGGTTAATTTGATTATGTAAGCCCGAAGACATACATTTAGTAATTTTTTGGGCTTTGTAGAAACATAGTTTGCTCAAGAAACTGCAAAATTTTTATTGTACACCCTAGCCATTTTTAAAATGAAAAAAATTAATTTTTAGGCTCTTTGTATAAGAAATACATTATAAAGAAGAAGAAATATTCTTTTAAACAATAGTTAAATTAATAATTTTATGTTCCATGTTTCTTTGGGGATGTCCATAAACAACGTAGGCAAAAGGGGTTAAAAAGTGACAAAATAAGAGCTACGTGGTTTATGGACGGTTACACTATTATTTTAATTTTAAAAAAATACCATGTCATTTGATATTTTGAAAAACTGTAAAATTAACGCAAAATTATAAAATAAAATATTTGATTCTGAGGGGACGTGAAATCTAACACCAAGCGCACGGAGAAAAAAGAGTTTGCTATTTTATGGATAGCGAATTTTTAGCTATTGCAGCTAATAATTAGCTGTTTTAGCAAAACAAATTAGCTATTTTAGCTAACAATAATTGCTATTCATATAATAGCAATTAAGGTTAGCTATTTTAGCTAACAATAATTGCTATTCATATAATAGCAATTAAGGTTAGCTAAGGTGGTTAAAAATTAGCTGAAATAGCTAACTATTTTTCTCCGTGCGCATACGCACATTATAAATCCGGAACGATAACCACTACACTATTCATGTACTTTGAATTATCAATCTTTTAACACATACTAGAATGTCCAGTAAAATGTAGTATTTAATTAGATATTTTATATAAATAAAAATACACAAATTGAAAAAAGTTTCCGAAAAATGTTAATATAGTATATTTCGTAACGAGTGTGAGCAGTTGACAAATTTTTAATGAGCGAAGCTTCGCCTACAGTTGGTTCCAAAAAAAGTGCTCGTTCAAAAATTGGCAGCTGCTCGCACAAGTTACGAACGATATTTTTCATAACAAGGTGCAAAAAAGTGCCCTTTTTAGCACCGCGTTATGAAAAATATTTTTTTTACATTGTCAATACATGTACGAAGATAAGCACCGTAATATCAAAGTTTTATTATTAAAATCTTGAAAAAAATCAGCAGTGCTAGTAAATTCCAATCTATGTCTATTCTATAAAAAAGACAAACTAAATAATATCTTTTTTAAAGGTCCCTGAAGTTGGCGTCTACGCTGAACATCGAAAAATATTTTGTTCACAAAACGGAAAAAAATAACTGATTTTTTCCTCGGTATATGATTAGAAAAATACTTTCAAAAAGTTTTTTTCTTCTTTAGTGAATGAAAGAAGTGAAATTTTCAAAAATGTTACCAATAAAAATTTTTAAAAAATAGCCTTCGGCGCTGAGCGTCGACGCCAACTTTAGGAACGCTTTTTCAGAACGTTTAAAGTAGGTAGACTCCCTAATTTCTCATTAGATGTTTTGACAACTATTCTTAAAAAACAAAAGTTAATTATATTTGAAATAATTTTAATGAATTTTTTTACATAAAACAATATAAACATATTTTTACTTTATTTGAGCGTAAGCTTTGTGACCCTCCCAACTCTTTGCAATTGGAGATAGAAGTATTTTTGTCAAATATAATTTACTGCAAATCAAAACACCTAGAGATATTTCAAAATCTACTTTTTTCAATACACTTTTTAAATTAAATTTCACAGAAAAGAACTACAACATAACACATTATTATTCACATAAAACAAACTATAGAAAACACTAAAATTCACAACATTTTTCGACAAGGGTATGCAGTGTAGATTGTATTTGAAATTTAGAGAATAAATCAGAATTAAAATACTTTATTAAAATTATATTTTTGTAGAATGAAAAAACATTTTTCATAATACTAAAATATTTCTTGTTGTAGCACATGGTGCAGACAGGAATGGCTGCGCCCTATGGTGGTGGAGTTTTTCCTCCTCCTGTGAATGGAGTCACAGGGGTCGTGGGATCAGCTGGTGCTGCTGGAGATGTAAAACCGCCACCCCCAGTTCCTGTCAAAGAAGAGCCGAGTGGAGCATCACAACAACCAACACCTGGAGGACCACAAGTACAACCCCCTACTGGAGCACCACATACAGTCACACCTGGTCAACAAACTGCGACCAGTTTCAGTCCACCACCCTCAACTAATGGTGTTGACCAACAAGCAATCGTAAGTTTACTCTTTTTTATAAAAGTAGTTAAAATATTGGTAAAATTGCAGTGAGAGAATCACTGTGTCAAAAGCCTTAATTCTAAACAATCACCGTATATTGATGTAACTACTTCGGCAATCGCACAAAGTACCAAACTCAAGTTCGCTCGTTTTAATGCAACTTATTATTCAGAGCCATATTCTCCTCCAGAAGAGGGTCTTTTTCTACTTTGCACGGACCTGAGCTTCACAGCTGACTAAAGCTAATCGTGTAGTTTGTCGAAGTACAGTGTATGTAGATTTAGCCATGTTTCTGGTGAAGGAGTTTATGAAATTTTGACGAACAGTGTTTGTTGATTTTGATGAACTTTGTGTCCCATCCAAAAGTATTGTACTAGTTCACGGGAGATTTGTGAACTTTCTTTTCCGTGTACAAGTTGTCCACCTGCTTAAGGTCAATAATTGCTTGGCCTCAGCTAGAAAGCCTGATCTGTACTGTTACGAATACCAGCCGTGTGGCGGTGCGAACTAATTCTTACAGGATTCGTCTCATATCGACCAACAGATACTGTACTTCGACAGTACCATTTGAAGGGCAACACCTTTATCTCAACATCTTTCACACAGTGACACAGCTACAGCGTTCAACTTGGTGTACAGATGCTGAACTTGTCCTTTTCAAATTCCGTGCTTTTTTCTTTTAGTGTTGGCAATCAAATAATATGTGAGCCACACTTTCATTGCACATAGGTGAAACTTGTCTACCTATTTTGTGCTAATGACAATTCAATAGTCATCAGCAACTAGTAAACAGACGAATTACGGTTCTAACTCTGATCTTATCGAGTTTCAAGAGATCGCTCGTTCGCCTCTTGTTGAGTATTAGACCCAACAGTCTTTACTTGCCTCCCCACCCGAATATCCGCACAATACGCTTCATCTTCCATTTAACCCCATCTTTCTATGGCTCTTTTAACCAAGCACGGCATTATCGCCACTATTGGTTCTGGACCTATAAATGCTATCTCGGAACTAATTTTTGTCAAGACGTCTACACTGTCCTTTACTCCCCGAGTTACCCGGTACCCAGATCAATGAAAATTTATTAACTTAACCCAACTCATGTAGTATGGTACGGCATTCCCAGACGAGTTTCGATTCTATTGTGGGATTTGTCAGAGTCCCTGGGTCCGCCTGACTATCCACACAAATAGTTTCTTTATGTAATTTGTGTATAATAATTAAACGATTCTCTTTGAACATTACATAATATTGCTGCAAATTTTTTGCGTTTATACTCAAAAGCGATTAACAAATTTATTTAATAAATTATACATTTATAGATCTTTGTTTTTGTCTAACCTTTTATTTTCTTCTATGTAGACCATTTTATTACGTCGCATTAATGCTTGCAGTTGAGCGGACAGGAAAAAAAATTTATATTTTCTAAGAAAAAATTACACGTTAATGCTTATAAATAATTCTTATTCTGTAGAAAATGACCTTTAAAATAAGCTTCAGATTATTATTGAAAATCGTTTATTATTTTAAAATTTATTCGATTTTTTATCAAACATTGAAACTGACGATTTAAAAAAAATATCTAAATAAAATAATGGCTAAATGACTTTTTTAAGGTCTTATTCTTTTCCAAATTTTATTATGTTAAGAAACATAGACCGAAAATAATTTAATTTTCATAAACTTTATTTTTGAAAAATTTTTCATTTTTTCGAAAATGAAAAATAAATAAGTATTTTATTTTTGCCCAGTACTATATTCAAAATTTTTATTCTAAAATCTTATTTTATGACTATTGAATTCGTTTCAAAAAATTACTATGAAAATAATGTTATAAAATATTTAAATTTTTTTCTTGATATACATAGTTAAAAATATCGGTGCATCCTTCCCTAACTCAGTTTTGGAGTAGATTTTTAATTCAAAAAATTTTACTTTCAACTCCCGATATCACTTACTTTTTTTACAATGTTTTAGTAGTTTTCACACGGAAAAATGTTTGGGACAGTATCTGTGCCTTTCGGTGGATTTGTTATCCCTGTCTAAAAATTTTACTATTCACTTCACTTCACACTTATTATTTCCTATTGTTTTTATATGAAGTGAAGTTAATTGTTGGATACATTTTTTGAAAGGTATAGATGTGCACCTTACATTTTTCCGTGCATTACCTTTTTTTTATTATAATTAACTTCATCTATTATAATGTTACTAATAAACTATTTTTTCCGCAAAAAGACGGATGCTTTTCAGGCAGCGGTAGCAGCTGCTGCAGCCGCAGCTGCTGGAGGTGGAGCACAACAACCTGCGCCAACACCGGGAGGCAATGATGCAAGTCCGGATGCTGGAGATGCTGGGAGCATGGTACCTGTAACTTCTGGTGCAACAACGCCAGCGACAGTAACACAAGGAACAGATCTTAAAGGACAACCGAAACGTCTTCATGTTAGCAACATACCTTTTCGCTTTCGAGATCCCGACCTTAGGGCAATGTTTGGAGTAAGTTGACTACTATAGTCCTATTTACATTGTTCTGTTAACATTTCGAGGCAGGCTAAAAATCAACCACGACGTTTTACTATGTATTAGAAGTTGCCCCCCCCCCAATTTTAAAGAAATTCAATTGTTTTTAGCGTTCTGACTTTTTGTATAATAGTTCTAGAGTTCCTGAAAGCTTTTGGAAACGGTTCCGGCAATTAAATAGTAAAAAATAGGTTTTTCATAATGCGGGACCAACTTCACGCAGCCCCCCACTATTGAAAAATGGATGTACTATTAAAGTTCTGAGTAGTTTTAAGAGAGTTCTAGAGTTCCCTACAGTTTATATCAATAGTTCTCATAATCGTAAACATAAAATATTTTTGAGATTTTTTAAACACATAAATTTTTTAATTATTATTCTAAGCTATAACCAAATAACTAGAACCTACGGGCTCGCCCCCTTTTACCCCCTTTCATGAAATGAAATACAAAATAGTCAAAAAATAAATTAACACAAAATATTTTTGGGATTTTTTCAACACAGAAAATGTTTTTTTAGAAATCGAAGTGGTTTCCAATGACGGTTTTCAGTATTTTTTCTCATAAACCTGATGTGCCAAAAACGTATATTTAGTCTCCAATTGAAGCTTTATTCGTGCACTTTAAGACTCAAATTCGTAAGATCAAAAGTTTCTAGGTTAAGGAGAAAAAAATACTAAAATCCCTCAAAAGTACATTTTTGGGGGTCTTAACCCAACTTTTTTCAAAATCTTTTACATTTTTTTGATCTTACGAATTTGGATCTTAAAGTGCACGAATAAAGCTTTAATTTGAGACTAAATAGAAGTCTTTAGCACATCAGGTTTATGAGAAAAAAAATACTGAAAACCGTCAAAAACACGTTTTTTCGTATGTTTAACCCACTTTTCTCAAAATCCTGACGTGATACGCAATTTTGAAGACCGCGATCGTATTTAGCGCCCAAAAATACATGGTAAACCACTCCGATATCTTAAAAAAAAATCTTGTAGACCTGTGTTATTATTCTGAGCAATATCCAAAAAACAAGAACCTTCGGTCTCGTCCCCTTTTACCCCCAATAATGAGAGTGATATGTCAAAAAATCATAAATAATTAAACACAAAATATTTTCGGGATTTTTTCAACGCAAAAATTTTTAATTATGTAAATTTAGCTTTGTTTTACTTTGAAAATTTATTTCTATTATCTACTTTTACTTTAAAATAGTGTTACCCAGGCAGAAAAGTCAGTGGTGTGCCGATGCCTACGACCGGCTCGACACCGGCCCGGTGGTAAAGTCGGACAATACCCGGTACCGGCACTGTGGTACCGGGCCGGTTCCTAAAAGACAACCGGCCCGTTAGTAAGGTCGAACAATAACCGGTACCGGCACTGTGGTACCGGGCCGGTTAATAAAAGACAACCGGCCCGGTTCCGGCTTTCGATGCAGTTTTTACACCGTCAACGGACTTTTGCCGGCATAATATTTTTGTGTCTTAAAAAGTCTAAATATTTAATTTTTTGAAATTTTTTTTACACCATTCGGAAGAATAAGAAAATCAAATGTTTTTTAAAATCTTTTTTTATATAGTTGGAAAAATTACATTTCATTAAACTCTATTAATTCAGCTTTAAATTGTCAGGAAAATCACTGAAAAATCTGGGAATATGTAACTGCCGAATTACTAGACACCCTATAATAACTTTGTTCGTTTAAAATAATTTTGGTCAGGTTTTATCTGATTTATTGTTATAAAATTTTTATAATCTAACAAGGTATTATATTATGTTCATTATTATACTAAGTTTCTGCAAGTTTTTTCTGTAAAGCCGGTACCATGCCAGCGGTTTTTCTTTAGCCTTAGTCCCAACGTATAATGACATTAACAAATGTTATTATAATTATTAACTTCGACATTACATTATTTAAACTGTCTTTTAGAAAAGGTTTTTTCTATTAATTTAGAACATTTTGTAATTAGTCCTGGTGTCACACTTCATATATGGGTGATTCTCCACGTAGCGCACAATTTAGTTATTACTATCACTAATTTTTTTTTCTCAAATTGAGTAAAAGTCGATATAGAATCTTCAAATATAGTGTTTATGAATGAAATATCAGTGGTGGGCCGGACAAAATATTTATAATTTTTCTATTTTTTAAACAAATAATTTTTATATATCTGTATATACTTTGCGGCTATACTATCCAGTCATGGTAAGATGAAAGCACCTGTTATATTTATAGGCAAATGGAATAATAATTATCTGTATATGTTATTTTGCAAATTACAATTGTTTAACAATTATTGTTTAAACAAATTATGAAAACAGTAACATTTTTTGAAAAACTGTGTATTCTCATCAATTCTACACGAAAAATTAGAAAGGTTGTCTAAGATTCTTTTTCTGGCAAAGTTTTACTTTGTAAACCTTCATGGAAATTTATACTTTAATTAATAGTAAATTGTAAAATATAAAATTTTAAATTTAAAAAAACTTTTTGGGAAATTTATGGTAATTTATGAAAATTTATGTTTTAATGAACAGTAAATTATCATATACTATTTTACAGGAAAAAAACATTTTCGGGAATTTATGGAAATTTATCCGGTAATTTATGGAAATTTATAAAATGATTTATGGAAATTTATGCTGTAATTAACAGTAAATTATAAAATAGAATTAAAATTTAAAAAAAACTTTTTGGGAAATTTATGGTAATTTATGCGGTAAAAAATTGACGTAAAATATAAATAATTATTAATTTTATTGAGAATTATGTGAAGGCCAGACCATGACGATTCTGTGATTCCCTATGCAAGTTTGGTGCTTTTAATGTATAAAAAACTAAACAATTAATTCTCAAATTAGTTTATCTCTTAGTAATTTACTTAGGAGTGTTTGTTGTTGCGTTTTTATAATATTGAGTAAAGTTTCGATTTGATTTTTATGTAAATAATACAATTTTATAAAAATGCCAGACCATGACGCAAAAACGAGGGACAAGAATTAACATAAAAAAACAATTTTTTAAATAAATTTTTTTTGCAAGTTCTTTGTTTTTTACAATTTTATGAACATAAACAATACAAAACTATTAATAGTTCTTAGATTAATTACTGTATTTTATTAAAAATATCAATTTTTTTATATACATCGTACTGGGGACAGGCCTTACCATGACATTTTGGCACCTTAAAACAGCTTTTAAAGCCAAATTATAAATTTTTAAATGTAAACGACTATTGGCTTTTGTTTGTAAACACAGAAATTAGATTTTCTCTTTGAATTCATGGCAATATGTGCAACTAATTTCTTAAAAAATACGAGGGACATTGAATTGTGCACTACGCGGAGAATCACCCATATAAACTTTCAATTCACTTTTCATAAGCAGGTTTAGGTTAGTGGATGCGGCGTCGACTTTGCAGCCCGAGGGTCCTGAGTTCAATTCCTCATGTCTTCAGATTTTTCGTTAATAATTAATAATAATTCATATGTTTCAGCATTCTATTTAGTGTTTACAATTAAATGAATTAATAAATAATATTGTTTAACGTTTAATATATGTAAAAATGTATAATAATAATAATAATAATTAATCATTTTTTTTACTACCGGCCCGGTATCGTGCCGGTGGTTTACCGGCACCGGGGCGGTATTTCCCGGGTTATCATTGTTGAATGGACCGGTTCCGGGCCGGCGGTAATGCTGGTCTCACGCCGGCCCCGCAAGACCGCCCTTGGTACCGGCCCGGTACCAAGCCGGTCGTTGATTTCTGCCTGGGTATATTAAGAAAAATGCTTTAAAAGTCACCTCGTATACAAGCATCTATACACTTCTCATTACGGAAAAGGCTCGTATGAGAGTCTTCTCATATTTCTCATACGAGCTACCGAGATCGTATACGAACTCCGCGGTCCGTGTATAGAATTTTTTTTACTGGGTTCAGATTCGTTTTCAGCGGGCAAAAATACTATAAGATAATTATGTATGTCTGGTTCAAAGAACAGACAACTTTTTTTTGTGTGCCTGTGCAATTGATAGAATTATAACCCTGAAAATAATACTATAATTATTTTACTTTGATATTATTCGAAAAATATAAGGAACACATGAAAACACATGTGACACACATGAATTAGTGAAACATAAACATGAAGTAGTATAAGGAGCTCCCACTCTATTAGCAATTTAAAAAAATTATGTATTCATTTTCGAATTCTCTTTCGGCTTCGTTAGGTTAGTGATACTAGCGCAATCTTCAGGGAAAAGCGCTGTACCTAAAGGAACTGATACTCTTTTTCACACATACCCATTATCTTCAAATCGTTGAAATCCAAAGAATAAGTGAGTCCCTCGTGAAAAAACCCTTTTTTGTGAAGGCAGTTTTACTGAATCAATATTTTGTTGTAAACACTTAAATGTAAGCACATCTTATTTATTACAATCCACGGTTTTTGAAATTATAACCTACAAAAATGAATTTACAAACAAACGCGCAGCCACGAAGTAGTATAAGGAGCTTCCACTCAATGGATAGTTTAAAATATTTTGATGACGATTTTTCTTTTCTGTTCGGCTCGTGGTTAGTTAGCGAAACAAGCGCTCTTGCGGGAAAACGACTACAACTCAGGTGAGAGATCTGCCATTGCAAATGGCGGATATGTGAATTTAAGAAATTCAAAAAAGACCGCGTTGATCTGCGCGTGCGTGTTGCGTTTAGCAGACGAAAAGGAGAAACATTCTAGAGTTGTACATTTTCACGTTAGATGGATTCTTGTCGCTAACTAACCCATGACGTCAAAAAGAAAAGAAAAGTTGGAAACACTTTTCACGAAGAGTGGAAGCTCCTTATACTACTTCGTGCGCGCAGCAGATGATAATTTCCATGTTTCGAAATTTTTACGATAGGTTTGCTAGTATCGCTAACCCAACAAAACCGAAAGAGAATTGGAAAATGTATACATGTTTATAAAGGAAGTGGGAGCTCCTTATACTACTTCGTGAACATAATCAAATAATATAGGTTATGTTTTGTGCTTTTCATAGTCAACAATTTAACCACATGCAGCGCTGGTGTTCCTTTCGGTATTTTTCACCCACTATTCAGGTACCGAAATCTATCCCACTTTCAATACAAAATTTGCATGGTCCAAGAAGACTAGAGACAGGAGGGCTAACTGCAGTAGTGGTGGTAGGACAAATATAGGGGGATTATGAAGGCGTGGTTACATTGCGCCAAATATCGTGTTTTGATTCTGCACTTCCACTCACACACGCGTATCACGTATTTAAATATATAACGTAAGAGTGTGCGAGATGTGCAGAACCAAAACAAGATATTTGGCGCAATCTAACCACGCCTTCACTCACAGCAGTGAGTCAGTATTAACTGACTCACTGCTGTGAGTGAGAAAACAGCCGAGTTAGCCATCCTGTCTCTAGTCTTCTTGGCATGGTCTTTCGGTCTTCCAATACTACTTCATGGTCTCTATCATGCAAATTAGGGTATAGTCACACGATCTAATGCATCTGCATGCATGCAGAAACATTTGACCGTTCACACCTGATTAAAATTTAAAAACAAAGTATTACTTATTATTACAATAAAAAATGAAAAAAAGTTGAACGTTTATTATAAGGAATTAATTGTAAATAAATTTCTCTTAATTTGTGGCATATTTTAAATAATAATAACACGGTGGGTTTTAAACCATTTTAACCTAAAGGTGCTTCCACTGTAAATGTTTTTTCATATATAGAATCTGGAGAATTTTCTAAAAGTTTTAGAAAAAAACCAATATCTTTCATCGAGCCGTATTTGAGAAAATCGATTTCTTAGCTAAAAAAAATTAATTTTAGTATTTCTATCTGAAGTATGTGCAGAATTATAATAAAATAAACGTTATTATGAAAACCCATTATTTTTGTGATAAAATATATTTAAAATAACAATGGTTTGCTTATAAGCTATATTTAAAAAAACTTGGTAAATTAATGATTTTAATAAGGCAATATACCTAATTAACAGGTGGTCCAGACGAGTGCGAGTACTCCTAATAAAGTCCCAGAAAAAAAAGTATTCAAAATAGAAAAAAAGTATTAGTGGTGACGTTCGGTGAATGCGTTTTCGCGACAAAACCGTATTGGTGGGTTACGGTGAATACATTTTGCTCACCGTGAATACTTTTTGTTTTAAACTCTCGATTTAAAGATTCCTAAGCAAAGTTGAGAATATATATAAAGAGCGTGAGTAACGTGATGTATAAAAATGGCTATTGCGAGAAGGATATAAGAAATTTTGAGTAAAAACGAAAAATTAAATGTGAAAGAAAAAATGTCAAATGTTGATCGATTACCATATGCTTTACTATGCCTACAATGCATGACAGATTAAAGGGAGCATGACGTTACCGACAGAAAGTTATTAGGAAAGGCGGAAAATTTTGAATTTTTAATGATATGATAATGAATATTTAGTTATTAATTAATTATAATTAATTAATTATAATTAATTATAATTAATGAATAAAAATTCATTAAAAATTCAAAATTTTCCGCCTTTCCTAATAACTTTCTGCCGGTAACGTCATGCTCCGTTTAATCTGTCATGCATTGTAGGCATAGTAAAGCATATGGTAATCGATCAACATTTGACATTTTTTCTTTCACATTTAATTTTTCGTTTTTACTCAAAATTTCTTATTTCCTTCTCGCAATAGCCATTTTTATACATCACGTTACTCACGCTTTTCATATATATATTCTCAACATTGCTTAGGAATCTTTAAATCGAGAGTTTAAAACAAAAAGTATTCATGGTGAGCAAAATGTATTCACAATAAAAAATAAGGCAATATAAATAAATTTAAGGAATGTGTACTAAAAATATAAAAGTTTCTTTAGATGTGAATACTGTTATGTTTGCAAACTGTTTTTAATATTTTTTTTTGAGTAATCAGGGTGATTATAAGATACTTTGTTTTTCCCAAACATTCTTTAAGTCAGGGTGAACAGCCTCCATCGCTTGCTCACTAAAGTGTCCTAAGCTTACTTGCCTTTGTTGACAAAAATTTTTTTACGTAGAAAAGTACAGCATGCACCTTCGGAGTAATGCTTATTTCCAAAACAGTATAGCTTAATTTAAATGTAGCTATGTAATTTTAAAAGTTTGTATCCAAAACACGCATCAACAACCTTGTTCAAGTCTGCGAACACTTTGACATGTTTTAGAATTTCCAGGTTTCCTGATCTTCGTAGAAGGTCTACTTTGTTTAACAGAATTTTGCAGGAATTTCCTTTAAAAGATTGTCCAGAACTTGTTATTTCACGTTGAATGTGACATTCCGTTACCCAAGCCAGAGGTTCTATTTCAAATTGTTTTAAAAGACTTCCAAATGATACATTCACCACGCCTAACATCAAATGTAGTTCTGGTGGCGGAATGAGATCGAGAAATGTTTTGTCGCTATCAGTGTTCATTAATGGTGGGTTGACACAATTGAAAAAATTTTTCGCTTCTGATTTTATTGCACCGGCATCACACCATTTACTGTAATTTTCGAGCCTATTTTGGGCTGTTCTGTTAATGCCACAAGTATGAAGTTGATTTTTGTTATGTGACATTATGCCTACTAAAGTATTTGCTAATTTCAAATCGGTCGCAATTGTCTAGTTATAGGTTGTCCATTATCCAGTGATTGTATTGACAAACATATTTTCAAAAATCCTCCTCCCCTGTCAATACCGATTTTCAAATGCATTTTAAACATTTGTCGTTCTTCCTTCACATGCTCAATAAAAGCAGATAGATCTGTACAGTAAATTGCAGTTTTTGCATCTTTAAAAACTTTATTCGCTGTAATATTTAAAAATTTTAATTTTTTGCAGCCGAAATACTTGTCAACAGAATGAGTTTTGGTTTTGAGCTTGTCTTTCAATCCGCATTCAATAATCCTTCTATTCTTTGTAGCTACACGTATAGCTGAAACGATTTTCTGTGTAGCGAGATTGGAAAGATGTAAATTCGATGTTATTTTAAATATATCGTCTACACTAATATTGTTGATTGTTTTAATATGCTTTTTTCCGTGAATAGTAATTTTCAAAGGTTTTCCGCCGAAAGGTTGACTAAGTTGCAATGCGGAACTTTTTGTATTTGTATCCTCTTCAACAGTTTTTTTCTTAATTAGAGATTCAGTAACTTGATCTTGTACTTTTTGAGATAAACTGCTTAAACAAGCACTCAAATTCTCAACTAAAGAGGATGAAGAAAACTTGTGAGAATTACCTTTTGCAACGACTGCAACGTTTTTCCTGATCTGGTATTTTTTTCTTCTCTGAAATAACAATTATTTATTTTTGTTTATACACTAGTCTTTTGCCTTAATACTATAGTGTTACAAGTGTCCCCAAGCAAATTTTTCTTACAAGCTACATCTTAATTTGCTTGTATTACATAGAGCGCTAGGTATTCTTTCATCGTCAACATAGTCAGGAAACAATTTTTCAGTGTCGGATTTTAACATTTTGTCATACTATGAAAATACAATAAACATACTTTTAAGCGATTTTCATCGTGTGTTCTTGCGTGGTCCTTCGACATTTTTAAACGTCAAAACTTGTCAAATAACAGATAATGTATAAAAATTGAATACCGCAAAAACAATTCCACACATAATTAAAAGTCACACTTTAATGATTTTAATTTTGATGGGAATTATAATAATATAATAATAATAATAGAATATAATTATAATAACACTAGAAAGTACTCTTATTGTTAAAAATTAGTTTTAGAATCAATTTGCATTACAATCCTGCACATACTTTAAATAAAAATACTAAAATTAAAATTTTTTAACCTAAAAAATCGATTTTCTCAAAAACGGCTCAATGGAAGATTTTTGTTTTTTTGCAAAACAATTAGAAAAGTCTCCAGATTCAATATATGAAAAAATATTCACAGAGAAAGCACGTTTAAGTTAAAATGTTTTAAAACTCACCGTGATAAAAGTGCACAATATTAAAATATGCTACAAATTAGGAAACATTTATTTACAATTATTTCCTTATAATAATCGTTCAGTTTTTTTTTCTTTCTTATTGTCATAATCATTAATACGTTATTTTTAAATTTTAATCAATTTTAAATATCCCGCCAGAAAAAAGATTTTTCGAAAGCGGAAAATGAGGTGTGAACGGTCAAATGTTTCTGCATGCATGCATCATGCACAGGGTTCGCACGTAATATACGTCACTCTAGGTTTTATACGTATAATACATTATCGACGTATTATACGTATAAAACTATGTAAAATATATAATCATGATGGCAGACTTATTTTGACATATTTAACCTCTTTACCATAACCTCAAATGTTTGTTATTTATTAATTATTAATTGTGCTTAGGCCTTCCACCTCTGTTCATTTTTATTAATTTTTTTTAAATTTTTCTTCCAGAATTAAATCTAAAAATTTGCACATGTTACACTTCACGTTACTCTGACCCTAGTGAATATAGGTTATGTTGTATGCGTATATATATATGTGTGTGTGACGGCTGATATCAAATTTCTAAATAAAAGAAATTAAGTTTATTTTACTATTTACAAAATGATAAAAATGTTGTTAATTTAATAATTAACAACTTATTGTTTTATTAATTATTGTAATTTGTAAACTAAGAAATTTCAAAATACCCCCTTTCACTTACGTTATCAAATGTATTATACATAATGTATAAAACGTAGGATGTAATATACGTAGTATTATACTTGTATAAAACCACGTATTATACTTCATGTATTATACGCACCCATCCCTGAAGTAAACTCGCATCATTTTCAAATTATGCTCATGTTTGAACATTAATAACAAAAAAAGCATATATATATATATATTTGTGTTTTTCTTTAATTAATTTTTTATAACTTTTAATTTATTATTTATTATGATGTTTATTCCAATTTTTTTTAATTTTATCGAATTGAAAATTGTTTTATTTAACTAGAATATTGACAGATAAAAAGATTATTATTACTCATTAATAAATTCATTTGTTAAAGATTAGTTTTTTTTACAATATTTATAAGATTGATCATCCAATTTTTTTTATTTCATTGCGTTTTATGCGCTATAAAGCTGTATACTATAAAATTTGTAATTAATTAATTGTGATTCCAATTAATTTTATTTTCTTACTTTTTCTTTTCGATTTTTAAACTAATAATTAAACATTTTTAATATTTCTAACCATGTAATAAAAATATTTCATCGTTATTTTTGAGTTTGAACTCAATTTAGACAGTGGCCCACAATTCCCCAACATTTTTAAAAATCATGAAATTGCACTCTTTCACTGAAAAAAAAAATTTATTTGATTCAAATAACCGATTATTTGATTATTATCAAATAAATATTTACTTGAATCAAATCATTTTTATTTGAATCAATTAAATATTTGCTTTAAATACTGGAATGTTTAATTCAAATACAATTTATTTGATTTAAATACAAATTATTTGATTCAAGTAAATATTTATTTGATAATAGTCCAATAATCGGTTATTTAAATCAAATAATTTTTTTTCAGTGTGATAAAACTGAAATTTCTTTAAGGTAAGTGATAATTTGGGAAACTGACTATGATATATGTTAGTTTATACCTCCTACTGGCACGAAAAAATTTTTAATTTGAAAAAAAATTATGTGTATAAGATATTGAGCTAAAAAAAAGTGTGTCCCACAATTCCCCAATCTCTCCTATACTATTTTAATAATATTTTCTAAAAGAATTCAATTATTTAAAAAAAATTAAATTCTATACAAACCTTTCATTATTTTCAATAAAAAAATAAAAATTTCACAGGAATTTCATTATTTACAAATCTTTTATAAATTTCTTTACAAAAATTCAAATATTTTCAATAAATAATAAAATTTCTACAGGGATTTAATTATTTAAGTAAATAATAATATTCTTATTAGGAATTCAATTATTTTGATAAAAAATAAAACTCATTGCAGAATTTCAATTATTTTTAATACAAATTTTAATTGAAATCTTCGCAAAAATGCAATTATTTTTAAAAATTTTATCAAAATTTGTCAATAGAATTCAAATATTTAAAAATTTGTTGATTAAATTCTTTGTGAAAATTGAATTTAAAGAAATGCATTTAACTATTTAATAAAATATTTATTTTTGTATTTAAATAAATTTTTTAATAAAAATTGATTTAAAAATGGATTTCAGCTTCAATTTTAGATTTTAATTGAATATTCAAAAAAATATACCGTGGATTTTTAGAAATAATTAAATTTCGAAAAGGTTACAAATTAAAATCTTTGAAAATGTGCATTTTTCATACATTTAAATAACAATTTTGTGGAATTATTTTTTTTTTTAGGAAATTTAATTGCTGATTTTTAATATATTATTTGCATTTTTTATTTTAAAAAAATTTTTGAAAGTAAGAATTGAATTGATAATGATTTTATTTCTGGGTCATCTTTAATTATTATAAAACATGAAGAAGCCGATCACTCCGAGTCGAAAACACGAATTTATCGATATCTTCATGATTTATAGTTACGATAAAATTTAATTTATAGTTTTAAATAAAATGTTTATTATTTGACTGTGACTGGTACACTGAAAAAAATATATATTTGGTACTGCCATAAATATGGCCAATTCTCACATATTATATTCGTGGTTATGGAACAGTCATACAGTATTGCTGTTTCAGCCATACGCAGTGTAGAACAGCCATATGTATGTGAGAGACAGTAATATGTATGTGAAGAACACCAATACTGTATTTTAAGAACAGAAATACAGTATTGATGTTTCAGCTATACGTCCTAGCTATACGAGTATGACAAAATCGGCAATATCTTTTTTTTCAGTGTAATATTTTTGTCAGCAATTGGTCCGTAAACGATCCGTAATTTTTCATTTTTGGTACGTAAAGTCCGTATTTCAAAATACTTTCACTGGTTCGATCCCTGAGTTGAGGAATAACAGAAATTAATATACTAATAAAAAATTAATCATGAATATGTATGAATTACTTTATAATTACTCAACTAACGTGAAATCATTTTGAAAAGGTCGGTACTTGCAGGCAAAATGTTTGGTAAGTGCTATTACTGATTCAAAATGATGACGTATTTATGAACTTTCCTAGAAACACGGCCGTAATGGCTAGTACTGCCAGGAAATGTGGTCTGACTTGGATCGAAATCCTAATGTCAATGCGCCGTATTGCAAGTACCGACTCTAGCGTCCAGGATTGTCGTCGAAGACAGACCCTGTTTCCTTGTCGGAAGAGTCGGTCCTTGCATGTCATAAGCCTTATATACGTAATAAGCTGCGAATACCGACCCTAAAATAGTGACGTCACTCGGCCATAAGAGCACATACCGACTCTGTGACAGTATTTTTAACATTTTAAAATCAATTTTGGGCAGTAATCGACATTTTGTTTATAAATAATTAAAATTTCTGAAATCTTTTAACTTTATTAAATAGAGCATACCAAAATTAGTTAATATCAATTGTCATTGTTTAATAAGTCTTAATTAATAGGCTACTGTAATAACAAACGTGTTTCTCTAAATATATTGAAATCGCCCTGAATGCAAGTACCGACTTTCTTCATCAGGACGGCAGAATAAATAACAAAGAAAAATAGAAGTATTATTTTATATTATTAGCAATAAGCGAAGAGGAACCCATTTTTTTAATTTGTTCTCAAATTGGTTCCTGTTCGCTTATTGCTTATAATATAAAATATGTAATACTTCTATTTTTCTTTGTTATTTATTTTTAACCTAGTGTCGAAAATTCAACTTACCAAAATAATACAAAAATGAAAAAATCCTACCAATTGTTGTTACAATATCACAAGTATTATTTTTATATTTTTGAACGGAACCCGTCAATTCAGTGCGAGTACAACTCGCACTTGTCCAGTTTCTTTAAATTTTATTTTTAAATTTTTTTTTAGAGTTTTTAATATATTTTTTGTGATCAGACTGTAAAAATATACTAATAAACCCAATTTTAGTTAATTAGATCGAATAATGTAGAAATTAGAAAAGAACAATTTTTAATTAAAAAAAAAATCTTTTATAATTTTTTTTAGATTTGTTAATATATTTTTTGTGATCAGACTGTAAAAATATACTAATAAACCAATTTTCAGCTCATTAGGTCAAAAAATGTGGAAATTAGAAAGAAAAATTTTTTTTTTAATTTTATTTTTTTAGATTTTTTAATATATTTTTTGTGATCAGACTGTAAAAATATACTAATAAACCAATTTTCAGCTCATTAGGTCAATAAATGTGGAAATTAGAAAAAAAAATTTTTTTTAATTTTTTATTTTTTCCTTGACAACGCTATGGCCATTATGACATAGCAAGTTCTCTATATTTTTCCTGTAATATTCGTGTTAAAATACACCAGTATGCCAAATTTTAGCCTTCCATGTTGGAAAGTTTAGAAGTTAAGGGGGGGAATGGTCACTTTTTGTGCATTTTTGGCCAAAAATCTTGTTATTTCCTTGACAACGCTATGGCCATCACCTCCAATCACATTCTCTATATTTTTCCTGTAATCTACATGTGAAAGTACGTATCTGTACCAAATTTGAGCTCTCTAGGTCAAATAGTTTAGCCGTAAGGGGGGGGGGACACGATTTGTCTACGGACACAAGAGTCTCACCAATAGGGTTCCGTCGGTGTACCGAAGGTGTACTGAACCCTAAAAATTAACGAATACATTGTTCTCTTCATTTGAATAGGTTAAAAATAACTATTTTAATAATGAAAAGGCAGTCGGTATTAATATAATTTTGATAAAAAATTTTTTCTCCAGGTACTTTATACTTTTTTCTTGATTTTTCCATGGTTTTTCCAGGTATTCCAGAAAGTGTAGCAACACTGTTATATCGTTTTAATACAATTCTCTATATTATTTTTAAAAAATGCAAATAATTTTCACGGTTTCTGTTTCTAAATAAAAAATTGTAATTGTAATTAGTAAATAAAAGCAATTAAATTTTTCCTTTTTTAAAAAAATATAAAATAATTAATTATTTTAATAACATTGATAAAAATTGTCTTTGGCAAATCAAGGTTATTATTTTTTTCTAAATGTACAACATTTTCATCAGATAAACGATTTTTAATTTATTACATTAATTGGTTAATTTATTTCATAAAATTGAAAATATATTCTTAGAAAATATATATATATAATACATTTAATTATTGAGAAACATAATTATAAATGAAAGACAAATTTAATTAGAAATCAAAGCATTGAAATAAATACTGTAAAAAATTAATTTATTTTTTTTAATTGGTTAAATTGTTTATTTTATCAGTTTTATTTGAATACTAAATACTTAAAATTTTTATTTAAAAATATCATTCGCAATAATAATAAAAATATTTCAATTATACGAGATATGAAAAAAAAAGATTTTTAAATTAACCTGCCTTTCTTCTGTCAACCAATAAAATCACATGTAACTTAACAGAAAGATTTTTTTGGTTTCAGTAGTTGGTCGTTTTGCTCAGTTGGTTAGGTTGATTGTTTTCGTTTCCGTCCGTCAAACCCGCGTTCAATCCCCAGTCCCTCCAAATTGTTTTTCAAAATAAAAAAAACTTTCTCTAAAATTCATAACTTTCCAAAATGAATTAGAATAATAATTAAAGAAAGGAACTTTCTGCTAAAGCATAAAAGCATCATTCTGCTCGAAAATTATTAAATGTCATAAAACGTCTAAAAACCATATAAAACATATTTTTTAATAGAAATTATATGAAATTAAATCAGCAGAAAAGCATAATTTTATCATTTTAGCAGCAAAATTTTTATGTGCTAAATATGCCGCCGAATTGATAGTTTTCAGCCGATTTTCAGTAGAAATAGAGCAGAATTTGAAGATTAAATAGTTATTCTATTTAATTTGGGCTTCTAAACATGACTGAAATTTAAATTTAATTTAAGAAAAAGTTAAAGAAAAATTTTAAAACGCAGTTAAAATTTAAAGCAAATTTAAAAAGAATTTAAAACTGTTAAAAGGACCCCGCACAAAATACATTGAAAAAAAGTTTCGGTCAAATTTGTTCAAACTTCGAAGTTTTGTAGCTTCTAACCTCCTGAACAAAAAATGTTAATGGCAAAACCCACGAAAATCAATAGTTTTTTAGTTACATCATGTTGAGCCTCAAAAAATGAGCGTAAAAAATAGCAAAGCTTGCTCATGGCTCAAGACTTAATGCAAAAGGTGGAACCTTGTCGATGGCTATAGGCTTGATCAAAGTTTGATCTTGGCTCAACGATTAATCATGGCTCGAAGCTGTAATATGGATCAAGGCTTGATCATGGATTAAGGCTTCATTATGGCTCGAAGCTCTAATATGGATCATGACTTGATTATGGCTCAACAGTTAATCATGGCTTGAAACTCGATTATGGATCAAGGCTTGATCATGGATTAAGACTTGATTATGGCTCAACAGTTAGTCATGGCTTGAATTTGATTATGGATCAAGGCTTGATCTGCATTAATGTTTCGAGCCACGATTAAAAATGAGCCATAATCAAGCCTTAATTCATATTAGAGGTTCGAGCCATAGTCAAGCCTTAATTAATCCATGATCAAACCTTGATCCATAATCGAATTCAAGCCATGATTAACTGTTGAGCCATAATCAAGTCTTAATCCATGATCAAGGCTTAATTAATCCATGATCAAACCTTGATCCATAATCGAATTCAAGCCATGATTAACTGTTGAGCCATAATCAAGTCTTAATCCATGATCAAGCCTTGATCCATATTAGAGCTTCGAGCCATGATTAATCGTTGAGCCATAATCAAGCCTTGAGCCATGATTAAGTCTTGAGCCAAGATCAATCCTTGAGCCATAATATCAAACTTTGATCAAGCCTATAGCCGTCGACAAGCTTCCACCCTTTGCATTATGTCTCAAGCCTTGATCCATGAGCAAGCATTGCTATTTTTCACTCATTTTTTGAGGCTCAACATGATGTAGCTAAAAAAACTATTGATTTTCGGGGGTTTTAACCATTAACAGTGAATAAAATTTAAAAAAAATAAACTACTTAGTGTAATAAATTACCATATATGAGCGATTCCATGTCAAGTGATCAAGGTGGAGAAAAATTTTTCTCCAATCGTAGCAAAACTTGGGGCTTTTGTAGTACTCATAGATAGTAATTTTTCGTGAAAATATTTTCTTACCTAGTCCAATATTTTCCGAGGGGGAGGGGGTTAAATTTTTGTGTTTTTCAGTACAATGCTTATTTCAATAATTTTTAACTCTTAAACAATTAAACATACAAATTTGACAAAGTACATTTTGGAAAGGTTTTTTCATGCTCTTTCGATTGGAAATAAGCATTTTGAAAAAAAACTCTTTGACCCAAAAAACTCAAAATTAAAAATAAATTTCAATTTTTGAGGGAGATGGATACGATTTTTTTTTTTCTAACGAAAGCTGAGGTTTTTTCCTAAAAGGACATATAAATGATAAAGTGGGACTAGAATGTTAAAACATTGAAAAAAAAAATTTTCTCCAAAATGTACTTTGTCAAATTTGTATGTTTAATTGAGGGGCTGGATGCTATAATGTGTTACGCGCCATTCACTTAACATGGCGCGTAACACATTATAGCATCCAGCCCCTCAATTGTTTAAGAGTAAAAAATTATTGAAATAAACATTACACAAAAAGACCCCTTGATCACTTGACATGGAATCGCTCATATGCATAATTAAAATCGCTGTATTCATTTCCTAAAAAATTTTATTTTATTACTATTTGTTTTAGTAATGTTTTTATAATAACTAAATTGCAAATATTTATTGGGCCAATATAAAGACAAATTACATTAACTAATTTCATATTATTTATCACTTATTACATAATCAGTTATCATAGATAAAATCTACTGTATTTTAGCTTAATCAAGCAAATTACTTCATATTGAACTAGCATATATAAAGCAAAATTGATAACCAATAAAAGCCGAATTTCAGCAGAATTGAGCTATTTGTTTAAACATAATTTGACCTCTCAAAAAAGCAGAAAGTTCTTTTCTCTAATAATAATGAAATAATAAAATAAGCAAAATAAATTTTTTCTTTTATTATAAAATCATTTTTATTATTTACCAAATATTTGTCTTACTTTTTTTGAGCAAATTTACATCTATAACCTATCGAAAATTATTAGTGTTAATTTCCGAACTTATCACGGATAACTACCAGATATGTCGCTGCGAATTAACGTTTCAACTTTTCAGCGACTTTGCTCTGCAAACTCGCAAACGGGCGGACATTTAGTTTTCGCCTGAAGTTCGCAGGGAACTTCGCATTGCGAACTCCCTGCGAAATGTTGTGTTATGTGGGTCGCTGCATTGCATTGCCCGCCTCAGAACACCGACAGAGATGCCAGCATGAGGCGGAAATTCTACCCCACCACGCCACCAGTTCTTTCCCCACTATACCTACTGGCACAGGAAACGGAGAATACACAGCAATGCTTGATTCAGCATGCTTTTTTCCAACCCGTAGGTTCTTGCGTTTTAATGTAAGGATCATAGTGTCGTGAAAGTTGACTGAAAACTGTAGGGGCGCTGGATGTGCTCTAGGCTGAAATTCAAAATAATATTTTTAAACATAACCTTAAAATATATTAAAAAACTCACTGCGCAGACTCGAGAATTATATCGAAGTCAAGAATCGACTACCCCGAGTCTGCGCAATGAGTTCTGTAATGTATTTGGAGGTTATGTTAAAAACTCTATTTTTGTCAAAAAGTGAAATTAAACAATGTTTCTTATTAATATAATGGTTTTAAAAATTGCTACAGTTTTACAGTCTAACATAAAATCAGAATATATGTAGACAAGTAGTTCTTTCAAGACACTTTCAACTCAAGAGAACCTATGGGCTGCTTTTTTATTTTTCTCCATATAATAGCGAAAACTAACTTATACTGAGCGAAATCGGCGCGAAATTCAAACTCTCGTTTGAAATCATTCTGGTATTTATTATTATAATATTTAATTTTAATTGATTAAATGCATAAAATTTAATAAAAATAATACTTAATTATTAGTATAACTAAAAAATGTTGTAAAATATTTAAAAATTTCACGAGAACAATTATTAAAAAACAAATTTTGCTATTTTTAATTATTACAACTATTTTTTATTAATTAATTTTTTTATTTAACTATCATAATTTTTTCAGACTATCTAATATTATAATAATTATTACAAAATAATATTAAATATTCAAAAAATTATTGTTAAACTTTCACAATTATGAAAATTTGTAATTTATATCATTTACAATACACTAATTTATTTTCATACCTATTTTAGAATAAATAAAAAATTCTTGTAAATTATAAAAATTAATTTTTTTCAATTGTAATTCAAAATTTATAAAATCTTTTAAATTCTGTCATTCTTTATTATTTTTATTCTTATTTTTTAAATAATATTATTATTTATAACATTTAATTGTATTAAACTTAATTGTTACACAAAATATTTTTAAAAATTAATATTAATTGTATTAATTTTTAAAATAAAATAATTATGAAATTATTAATTGTCAATTTTGTTTTTAGTAAAAATTTGTGCTTAATTCTATTAATTTTTAATAATTAAGCTATATATTATTTATATATTAATTAAGTAAGAAATTCTGAATTTCTGAAACGTGCCACCTAAAATTTGAATATTTTTATTTTTTCCGAAATGTTAATTTTCCGTTAACATTTTACATAAAAAATCCCTATGTAATTAATTTCATAAAAACTTATCAGCCTATTTCAATGACTCAACCAGCAATATTTTTTTCTTGAATCCAACCTCCAAATAAAAATTATTTTGTTTAAAAATATTAAAATTTAATAAACAAGAAAATGGTTTCTTTATTAAAAAAATACTTTACCCATGAGATTTTATTATTAAAATAATTCTTCTTATTCTTTAAACCTTATTGAATAATATTTCAAAGAGAAAAAATGGCACGCGTTAAGAAGTAGCTAAAATAATTATTTTTTTATTCTTCGTTAGCAGTTTTAAAAAATAATTATTTTAGCTACTTCATAACGCGTGCCATTTTTTTCTCTTTGAAATATTATTCAATAAGGTTTACAGAATAAGAAGAATTTTTTAAATATTAAAATCTCATGGGTAAAGTATTTTTTTAATAAAGAAACCATTTTTTTGTTTATTAAATTTTAATATCTTTAAACAAAATAATTTTTATTTGGAAGTTGGATTCAAGACAAAAATATTGCTGATTGAATCATTGAAATCGTCCGACAAGTTAGTCTCTCTTGATTAGTTGTATAATTTCCGGATCTTTTCTAGTTTAAACTTATAAATTGAAGATAAGTAAAAATCACTTTTAACTCAATAAAACGAATTTTCTTTGTTTCAGCAATTCGGGGCGATTCTGGATGTAGAAATCATATTTAACGAGAGGGGCAGTAAGGTGAGCTCGTGACATTAAATCAACTATTTTCTATTCATTAAACTAAAAATTGGTTCGGTTTATCTGTGTAATTTCATTACCACTATTGGCGATTCAAACAGCTAAACTAGCGCATCTGGTGCTCGACTTGGAACTGCCGCTGGTGTGACTCTTTGTATTACAATACGGTAAACTTCATGCGTTTTGACAGTTTGCATTAATTGTTTTTACAAAAATTTTAAAAATATTTCATAAGTGTGAATAAAAATTGAAATTTATAATTATTGATGAAAATAAATATGCCCGTTAACAACAAAAGAGTAACTGAAAACGACACAATTTCTGCGTTTATTCTCAGTCGTAAGTTTATACTCGCACAGTTTTAGGTAAGCTATAATTATTTTATCACACAACCGTGTTGGCAAATTTCGGGATGGCACAATAGTTTTTTTTAAATTGGACCTCAAACCCTGCGTACACCTGTACGAACATGAAATTAAAAAAAAATAAAAGTCTATATATATCTTGTAAAGAGACATAACCTGAAACTTTGAGTATAAACTTAAGACTTGTGATATAATCATAAAGGTTTGAAATAATTGCTGTAAAAATAATATTATCATTCACTTGGCCCTGTTTTTATTGCTAAATTCAATTGTTTGCGTCTTCAAATATTAAGTTGTATTCTGTGAAGATGGTTTTTATTATTTTTAAATGTAGAGCACTGAGAAACGCAAAAATTGTGTCGTTTTTAGTTTCTCTTTTGTTGTGAAGGTGTATATTTATTTTCATCTATCATTATAAATTTCAATTTTTATTCACACTTATGAAATAATTTTTAAAATATTTGTAAAAACAATTTATGCAAACTGTTAAAACGCATGGAGTTTACCGTATTGTAATACAAAGATTCACACGAGCGGCAGTTCCAAGTCGGCCACCAGATGCGCTAGTTTAGCTGTTTGAATCGCCAATTGTTCAAGGATGTAGTGCCTTTGGCGCGTTATTTCTCAAACGTCCCAGCCGAACATTGAAAGTCTAGGGATTGGCTTGATACTTTAGGAAATTCTTGTCCTATATATGAAAGTAATAAATTTGTAAACATTTAGCCTCACGCTGGGTACTACGCAGCTCAGTACCACCGCGACGCAGCGCGCAGCAATTTATTCTTTAAAATTTAATAACTCAAAAACAAAAAAGTGCATTATGAAAATTTACATGCGCATAGGAAAATACCTCAGCCTTCCTCGCCTCCGTAGTAATTTTTTTCTTTTGATAATTGTTTATTTAAACAATAGACGCTAAATAAAAAAATTTTCAAAAGGTTCCAAATCGGGGAAAACAATGATTTTGGTTTTTTTGTCACGGATTTTTGAAAAATCCCTGAATTTCAATTAAATTAATGATTCCTCGCCTCGGTAGTAATTTTTTTCTTTTGATAATTGTTTATTTTAACAATAGACGCTAAATAAAAAATTTTCAAAAGGTTCCAAATCGGGGAAAACAATGATTTTGGTTTTTTTGACACGGATTTTCCAGAAATTCTAAATTTTCAAATTAATTAATGATTCCTCGCCTCGGTAGTAATTTTTTTCTTTTGATAATTGTTAATTTTAACATTAGACGATATTTAAAAAAAATTTCAAGTGATTCCAAGTCGGGGAAAGCAGTAATTTTTACTAATTTAATTGAAATTGCATGATTTTTGGAAAAATTAGACAAAACAATAAAAATCACTGCTTTCCTCGACTTGGAATCACTTGAAAGTTTTTTTTAAATAACGTCTAATGTTAAAATAAACAATTATCAAAAGAATAGAATTACTACCGAGGCGAGGAATCATTAATTTAATTTAAATTCAGGGATTTTTCAAAAATCCGTGCCAAAAAAACAAAAATCATTGTTTTCCCCGATTTGGAACCTTTTGAAATTTTTTTTATTTAGCGTCTATTGTTTAAATAAACAATTATCAAAAGAAAAAAATTACTACCGAGGCGAGGAATTATGAATTTAGATGAAATTGCATGATTTTTGGAAAAATTAGACAAAACAATAAAAATCACTGCTTTAACCACCTTTTTATTTTTTTTTAGGGTTTGGAGGGTTTACTTGGGTTAAAAATAAACAAGAAAAATTTGTTTCTAGAGAAAATTTTTTTTTAAGTTTTTCGTTGAATCAACGTTGGTAACTTCAGTTTTATAGTACAGACGATTTGTGAAAAATTAAACAAAAATTCTTTCACTTATGATAAACCCGGTAGAAGTTAGTGGGAAGCATTTCAAAACCGGCAGCCACAAGTAACGAAACGAATTATCATAAATATATATTTTATTTGAGCAAATGTATAACTGAAAGGAGTTTAAGAAATTGGTTTGAAACCATATTCGAATATCTCAGCATAAATAATCTCATGGAATTCAAAAAATAACAAAAAATGATGGAATTATTGGAAAGAAAGAATTAAGCTGAACTAGTAGTTTCAAAAAGAAAAGAAAATGAACAAATTTCCCAAAACATTCAAAACCTCCTAAACAGACAAAAGGAACTAAATGTCAATGCAAAATTAAAGTTTTTGTTAAATAAATAAAAAGTATGATTTACTCATATAACTTCAATTAATTATTTTATTTAATTTTGTTATCTAAATAAAAAATATCTGTTTTCATATTATGAATAAACTTTAATTTGATAATAAAATAATTAAATAGATTATTTTGTCCTTTTGAAATAAATTAATAGCTAAATTTTTGGTTATTAAATAATAATTTCAATTATAGTAATAATACTTAGAATTTGGAACGTTCGTAATAATTCACGCGTATTAATAGGCACGGCGCAGAAATGCACGCGTAGTATTTCAAGCAAATTCGTAGTAATTTTCACTTGTGCACTTTTTTTAAATATTCCTTTTTTTGATACAAATTAAATTATTTTTATAACCCAAAGACTTTTTTTAGTGCTAAGAAAGATTAACTACTCAGTAGAAAAAATTGTGAAAAAATTAAGGTTAAAAGCTTCAAATGATTCTTTAAACGTGGCTGATTTTGAAACACGTAGTAATACGTAGAAACTTTAGATATTTTTATCTTTCACAAAGAATTGAAATTTTGTTTTTTTAAATATATCTTACATATTAAAATAAAGTTAAACAATTGGTATAAATTATATTAAGATTTTCGATTCATCGATATAATCTAAATGAGCAGTGCCTTTTTTGAAAAATATATATAATATAAATAAGATTTATTCTAATCGAATTTAAAACAATAACATGTGTGTTTTTTTATAAACAGTGGTGTGTGACGTGTTTTAATTAAACAAAAACATATTATTTATTTTTATTAATATTTGATATATATTGATATCAAATATATTTCTTTTATTCAAATAAACATAATTGTAAGATAAATGTAATTATATCCGTAGACAGAGATTACACGACACGAAATAATTCTTCACAGATTTTTAGGTATTAATCGCGCTAGTAAATTAAGAAAACAATTTTGTACAAACTGTATAAACTTATTATTACACTGAAAAAAAAGTGCTGTTGAATCAAATAGCTCCATGCTATTGAATTTCCCGTTATTGATTCAATAACACATTTATTAATCGAACAGCATATTGCTTAAAACGAAAAAATGAAACTGTTTAAATTAAAAGTAAGGTACTGTAAAATTAATGATATTCTACAAATTGTTTCTATAGTTCATCTATATATAGCAACAGAATAATTTATTGCTTCTTTGACATTATTCATTTGAAGCATCTAATAGATAAATTTGAAGAAAATGCGTGTAAATTTGAATCAAATGAAAAGTTGTTTGCTCCAAAGAAGCGCGCTTTTGAAAATGAAAGCATATGCTTTCGTTTCAATGAGTGGTGCTATAGCGGACTGCCTATAGCATATGCTATAAAAATAAGGACACTATGTATTTGAGACATTGACAGGTGCTAAATTTATTGAAATACTTATACACACATATTTATATGTTTATTATTAAACCTGTCGTTTTTGAGATTCTTATATAAAAAACTATTATTTAAATTGTTTTAAAGTATTAAGGACTAGTTAACTATAAATTCCCTATATAATTTCCCTTATTCACGAGAAAAATCTTGCGCACGGTATATTTAACTACAAAGTAACTGCTCAATGTCGGAAGCGAATGTATTACATTGCAGCGCGGCAGTTCTCGTCTATCACGAAAGTTAAGCACGTTTGGTCGCGGTTACTACATGGATGGGTGACCGATTGGGAACAGCGTATTTTTCAGACTCAAAAAAATATAAAGTGTGTTTGAATGTGTATGTATATGTGTGTTTGTCGTTGGAAAAAATGAAAAAAGTAATAAAGATATGTATGCTAGTGTGTAAAATTGAAAAAAAGATGTATATAAGAAGTGTTGTGTTAAAGGTGTGAGAATTAATTATAGTATATAAAAAATATGTGAACAAAAATTTCATTTTTTCAATTTATCGTTTGTATATCTTTAACCACATAAAAGAATTGATTTAACAGTATGGTGTTATTCAATCGATAGCAACAACTAAAAAAATTAAAAGTACAAATTTTTGAATCATAAAAATGATGCTTTTAAATTGAAAAACTATAGTCATTGACTCAAAAGCATATACTGTTAAATTAAAAAATTTTGATCGTTGATTCAAAAGGAATACCTTCAAATTAACATAGTATGCTGTCAATTTAAGAAATATGCTTTTATTTCAATGAAAGTGATACTATCGAATCATTAGAATCGGTGCTTTCAAAACAACAGCATATACGTTTGGCAGCCCGTTATGACACTATTCAATGAATCAAACTCATATGTCATTGATTCAACAGCATTTTGTTCTCCGTGTATCAAAGAGAGATAACCTAAATATGCTATTGTGTTAGTACTGGTTTCTATTCAGCTACGAGTTCGTTGATTCGATTTTATTGATTTCAAAGATGCTTCTATAGAATTTAAGTTTTGTCTCAACTCTTTGAAATTTTCGTGGTGTAATCACTCTTGTATCAAAGGTAACTGTGGACTTAACAAATTAACATCTTCGGGGTTTAACTTATAAAAAATATTCTTATTAAAATATATGTCGCTGTGTCGGACTATTAATTTTCGTAATTTCAGAATCGATTTTGGTGTTTGAACAATGCAATCTTAGTTGCTAAAAAGGAGACTTGGAACATTTACTTTTAATGTTTGCGATTTACTACCATACTACAAATTCGAAGGTCGTTGATATTCTTGCATTGTTGCAATGAAGTTGTATCGAAGGGGATATAATATAGACTCTTTTCTGCAATTGTCAGGACGATTTCATGTGAAGAGATAGGAGCCAATAATGTTTTTTCATGATGAATGCGAATTGGAATTAGGTGGTAGGTTAAAAAATTTTCATATTTTAAGATTGGTATCTTTAAAATGTTAACTATTTTTTGATGAATGATTCCTATTGCTGTTTCGGATACATCTATTGTATGTTGATAGTTTGCAGTAGTTAATTTAATTGGGTATTTTTGATTTACTATTTCTTCTATTTGGCGTAATTCACGGACCAGAACATCAGGCGTAAGGATTTGTGGATGGACTATTCCATGTTTTCCGTCATTTATGGCGTCGATAATTAAATTTAAGTCCTCGCTATATTCGGCGATTAAAATTTCAACACTAGCTATATAGTTTGAAATAAATATATTTATAGTCGTTCAAAATTTTCAAATCATGGGACGCACTATTTAATAGTGTTATTACAATTTTTTTTGTTACTAATTGATTTTGCTATGATATTACTATCCTCATATATTTTATCAAACTCGTAGATAATGTTTTCTAGGTCTTTATTGTTAAGGGTTCCGAAAAGTGTCTTCGAGATCGTTCCGATTATGTTTTACAACACCCTCTTTTGCCGTGAACGACCCAATATTTGATTTAATAGGAGTTTTGAGCTTCCTAAACGCCTAAGTCGGTTTTTAAGAAGGTGTAGTTTGTACCTTTCGGAACAGTTATTATATTAAGGCGATTTTTTAACTCTGACTTCAGAGAAACTGATAAATATGATTGAAAATCTGTCTATATTCTTAAAAACATTATTTTACTTCTATCATCAGGGTTTCATCGATATTTTTTAGGATAAATTAATTTAATAATTAATAAATCAATAAATTTAATTAATAAATTTAATAAAATAATTCCCTCGCAAAATTATTCTAAAAACGGAAATGAGCGCGCCTCGGAGAGTCTTCCTCTAATACCCCTCCAAATATAAAGCCGAAATATTTTAACCTCTCAAAATGAGAGCGCGATATGAAACCGTTAAAAACCTAGTTTTTCCAAAGTGTAAACAATTTTTTCAATAATTATTTATCAAAATATTGCAAAGAACAGCACCAGTCCCAGAACGTTTATCTATATTTACCAAAAATTCCCGACTCAAAATATTCTTTTCTTTGTAAATGAGAATTTTGAATTTTTTTTAATTTTTAAAAACTAACATCAGATTCGTATTCAGCGACCCCAAAAACCCCCGAGTTTTAAGTATGTATAAACAACTTGAAAAAAAAATAAAGTTAAAAAATGTTAAACTTTCTTTTTTATCCGACTCGATAAACGACTAAAATTGAGGCCTCTAGACCAGAATACCCCCTTAAATGAACATTGAAAATCGTATAACCCTCGAAATTGCGATCTGACACACGAAGAGTCTAGATATCTCATAAATTTATAAAACTCTTGTTATATTTGAGAGTTTTTCTCTTTTACGCATCTTCAAAGCCTACGAGAGGTTTCGATCTTCACTTGAAAACCCAGACGCACGTGACTTGACTTTAACTCGGTAGTTACACAGATTCTATGTTGAACGGTAGGCTTGACTGACTTTTTAGGTAACTGGTATTGTCTATCATAGTCCTGGACCAGGAATGTTGCTCTTAATACTCTTCTTTCAAAGGAAAGAGTAAAATTATTCTCACTTTTCTCTCTTTTTTCAAATATCCTGTTAAAATTAAATTTTTCATTTCTTTTTCTTTTCAACAGTTAATGTATTTTAGTTTAATTCATTTTTTTTATTAAAGAGTTCGCATAAATATTGGACAAATCGATAATTCTAATATTTTTTTGTGAAAATAATTACTAGAGTTACAGTTGATATTCCAGTCGGAATCCCAGAGAAATTTCCAACATTAATTCTGACGTAAATTTCAAGGTGTGCTTTCCTTGGAATCTTCTCACGTGGAAGTTAAGCTTTTGGATTTCCTTAATTTCACTGCAAAAACAAATGTCTCATTTTGATACAATATATTTTACATATTCTCATATTTGAAATACTTAAGATGGTATG
Organism: Leptopilina myrica (nomen nudum); assembly: GCA_032872475.1. NCBI lineage: Eukaryota > Metazoa > Arthropoda > Insecta > Hymenoptera > Figitidae > Leptopilina > Leptopilina myrica (nomen nudum). Next base: position 33,296,464 of record CM065464.1, on the reverse strand, counting down.
TGTGTGTATGACATTACACTGACAAACTGTTGGAAGAACAGTTCCGATATTGCGACTATTATGCTGCGCTACTTGACGTTTGAACTAACAGCTCAATCAAAATTGGACCAGTTGCTCTTAACCCTTTCGCTGTTTAGAAAAATATTCAGAAGATTGGCCAAAAATGACCAGTAAAAATTTAATTGATGTATCTTATTTGTCTTTAAATTTTTATAATACTTAAAAATAATAAACAATTATTTATTTATTACTCAATCTAGTATCATTGGTACCCTTAGTGTATGAATAATGATATAAAAAAATTTATTTTATAATTTATATAACAAATTGCATTTATTTTCTACTAAGAAGTTCACGACCCAACGTTGGGTCGTTAACAGGCAAGAGGTTAAACTTGACTACCAATGGCGTTAAGTAAGCGGCTGCTTGACAAATAGTTCGGCAGCTGTACCAACAGTTTTTCAGTAGTACTGTGTACAGTCTAGACAAGTCTAGCAGACTGAAAGAGCATCAAGAAATTCAGTGCGCCCATTGTGAATTATTCTGTACAAACCTCAAAAATACTGTGTCGGCACAAATATTTCATGTGAGTGATTCAGTATTTTTCAGTGTATTAGTGCATGTGCAGTTTAATGCTCTTCTCACACGTTGATATGACTGACACGCTGTGCGCACTCAGTATTTTGCTGTTGAATATTCTTTCCCTGCATGGGTCCACGCTTTTTCGATATATTTTCATGCCTTTGAAGCGTGACTAAATCATGCAAAATTAGTATAAGCCATTATAAAAGCTAGATTTTTTGCTTCGTGTAGAATGTATTTTCCTCCCAGTTAGGAGGCATGTTATACTTATACGTACATACTAATATTTTGTATCCTAATGGTTTAAAACACCTAACCCTTTCCTGTCATCATGATTTAATTGGATCCTATGAAAAATAAATCGAAAATTTGAAATATTTAAATATACACGTGTTTCAAGATGGCTAGAGACAGGAGGTAAAACTTCGGTAGTGGGGGTATGGCAATACTGAGTCGCTCAGCTGCTGTATGGTCAGGCGTTTTCTTTCAAAAAAGTCTCCGGCGCAATAGACTTCTGCACACCTAACCTACAAATACAATTGCACTTCAAAGTTAACCTCAAATTAAAAGCTTTCATGTGTGAATCACACGGTATAGAAAAATTTAAATGTGTGAGTGATGCGCAGAAGCATCGCGCCGACGACTTTTCGAAACGAAACGCCTGGTTAAAAACAGCCTCCTGACTCATCCCCACTACCGAAGTTTTACCTCCTGTCTCTAGCCTTCTTGACGTGTTTATATAGCACAAAAACTCTCCTCCGTTATACCATTCGTGAAGTAAGTTTCATTTATAGAAGAGGTATTATATTAATTTTGCAATATAAAAAAATCTTTTGCTGGTTAATATCTACTTATTATTCTATTTGTAAATTGATTAATTAAGAATAAAGTAAAATATTTGTTAGATGTTTTCCCCTAGAATTAAATTAATTTAAAAACGATCACATAAAAATAAATACATCAAAACTCTTTGTAATGTCAGTATAGTTATGGTTATTGCATAAAATGATGAAATGAAAAGAAAACAATATGTTTTAAAAGGATCTTTAGTGTGTCAGTATTCACCGATACAATAAAAACTCGCGCCTGTTACCGCAGTAAATTTAGTTCTTAGAAAATAAATAATAATTATTAATAATTTTAAACATATTGTTTTATTTCAAAACAAAAAAAAACGAATGCTATATTAATTTATTTATAACATTTATTCTTTTTACATTAGAATGAAAATATTTTAAAGTAGTCTAATGGAAGAAAACTCCCCTCCGTTACCGATGGTATATTTCCATTATACAGAACCTAAATTACAAACTTTATTAATTATCGGATTCGTTTGAAACTCTTTACTCGGGGGTTTTCGGGGTCGCTGATTACGAATCCGATATCAGTTTTTGAAAATTCAAAATGGGGGATCCAATATGGCGAACACTTTTTTGAATATACACGTGTTTATATAGCATACTCTCTAAATCTGAATTAGTAGTTTTCTACTAATGAAATAGTGTGGACCTGTTTACCAATTAAATTAGTAACTATTTTTACTAATTTTAGTAGTTCTTTACTAATTATTAGTAGAAAATTTACTATTTTGAAATGGTAAAAAATTCGCTCTACTAATTGAATTAGTACTTTTCTACTAGCATTTAGTAAAGAACTACTAAAAATTAATAAAAAATCTTACTAATTCAAATTGGTAAACGAATCCGCACTAATTCAGATTTAGAGAGTAAAAACTCCCCCCCCCCCCGTTTCTGTTCATGAAGTAAGTTTCAATTAAAGAACAGTTATTATATTAATTCTGCAATATAAATCAATCTTTAGCCGCGTAATATCTTGTTCTTACTTTATTTGTAATTTATGTATGAAGAATAAAGCAAAATATTTGTTAGTGTTACGACATGAGATATCGTGTAAAGATCAAATTATATTAAAATAATATGTCGTAAAAATGTTAATAATTTTTAATATAATTATTTAATTTTGATTTCTTAAAAAAAGAAATGTTTACAAAAACAAAAGAAAAAATTTATAAATTTAAATAAAGTGAAATTAAATAAAACGATAAAAACCTTAGGTATCTATAATCTCGAGCGGCAAAAATATAGAATTGTGGGATCTTGTTCGGTCCAAAGAGTTAAAACTCACCTTATTGTTATTAAGGAAAAAGAAAGGAAAGAAAAGAATGAGATAGAGATACAATTTTATGGTTTATTACACAAACTTACTATTTTCTTTATTCGAAGAGTTATCCAACCTTTTGTACACGTACACAAATTAATAGTAATAATTTCACAAGATGTAAATTGTACATTTTAAAGAAGTAATGTTTATTTTATTTTATCGGGTGTTCCGGGAAAATTGATTTTAATTTCTAAATCGCAAAATTAACCCGAGGAATTATACGGTAAAAAGAATTCGCGTTTTCAGTCCCGGAGACTGCGAAAACTTGATGTTGAACCTCAAGAGTTATTTTTAACGGGGAAGGGAACGAAAAAAAAATGCAGGGTTCTTAACCGAGTATCGGACTTCCCAGTAATGCAGTTTTTATAAATGTACTTCCTGTTTGGGTCCTATCTTTTTAGATGTGGTACCATTAAAAGTGAAATTTAAGTATCCAGAGATACGTTTTTCTATAAGGGGTTTCTAGGCACATTGCTATTTAAAGTCGTTTTAAAAATTTTTTTATCAACTTATTGGTAGGTTTTGGAAAAATGGGAATTTTCGCACGCCTTCCCCAAGAACAAGAATAAAAGCCTGAGGAACCAGATGTATTATTTCCCTTTTCGTTTTTTTTTAAACCGTGAGAAAGTTTAAAAATTGTTAATGTATATAACATTAGTACTTTAAAAATGATGAATAATATAATGTTTTAATGGAAAATTAATAAAATATAATTATTATTTTAATGGAACAAAAGATTATTAATATATAACATTCAAATAAGATCCATTCTCAACAATATAAATCGGCAGTAACAAAAGTAACAATTAATCATTCACACCATTATTGAAACTAAATTAATTATTATTATTTAGTTGTTTACAATAGAGGTAAATGTGTGTGCGAGATTTTACCTTCCTATGGTAAGCGGAGTGGGGGAATCCAGCGACACGCGGAAGAAATCGCTCACGCCAGAATTAGGTCTGTTCTCGTTGCCTGCACTAAGTGTAACTTTTACACTACCTCAAGAGTAGGTGCAGAAAGTGTAGCGCAATATATGGTAAAATGACGTCACATCCGGCAAAGAGAGGCCTTAGATAAATATACTAGATGCAGCGAGGCGTTAGTTTTGGCACATAAATCCAGGGTGGCGTTAGTGTAGATCATGTGCTTTTCCTCTGCTTTCTGTGTGACTCTTATAATCAGACCAATCGGACTACTTCGGCAATCTTCGGTTTATTAAAGGCGGAAATATTTGAAAATATTAACCAAGCGATAATTTCTTATTCCAATTTTATAATTATAATTGTTGCTTTCTTATAACTGTTTACACTGAAAAAAAAGTATTGAACCAAGAAAATTTTTCTTGGTTGAAGCAAATCGTGAGATTGTATACGGCTAAGACTATTGTAGTATTGATTCAAGAAAACGATTTTCTTGACATAGTATATTTGGGAGAAGAACATATATTCTTGATCGAAGAAAATGTGTTGGATGAAATGAATAGCAATTTAAAGAAAATAAAAAAATGATTTGCCCAAAGCTCAAAATTATACTTGACACAAGAAAATAAATTTCTTCCAGTTATTAAGAATATAAGAAAATAATAATAATAATTTTTTATTAATAATAATAAATAATAAGAAAATATGAGTTTGTTTCAGGTAAATTAGTGTAAATTAGTGTAAATTATATATCCTCAATATTTTTTATAATAGTGACTGATAAAAAAAATTAAATTTTTTTGATTCACAAAATTTCTAGACAAATAATCTACTCACAAGCCAGCTTTAACTTACACGACTTTTTTCAACTTTTCAAATTTAAAAAAAGGCGGAAAATATTTGTTTGAAAATTAAATAATTTTTACATTATAGAAATTTTATTACCTTTTGATATAAAATATTTTTGTCACTTTTTAAAATTTTTGTATTTTTAAAAAGTTTACTTTTTTATTTTAACAATTTTTAAAAAGTTTACTTTTTTATTTTAACAATTTTTAGTATTTTTCCGACTAGAAAAAGACAAATAAAATATTACTAGAAATATGACTTTCGATTTTTGTGGTTTTGAAAAATTTAACTTTTTTAGTAGCTACTACCTATTGAAAAAAAATTTGGGTTTTGTCTGTATTGATTATCGGTAATCATGAATTTTTAATTTAATTTCTAAATGTAATATTAAATTGTAATTTTCTAAACATACATTAAATTAATTTTGTATATATGATTTTATTAAAAAAAATTTATTTTTTACTTTTTATTCTAAAATTAAAATTTTTCTTTTTGTAAAACATTTTAACTTTTTGATTGACTATAAAGATATCTATAATTAAAAAGCATTGCATGTGATTTTAAAAAAATTTAATTGATTCAAATATCCATTTAATTGACAATTATCAATTAAATATTTACTTGAATCAAAGAATATATATTGAAGTCAATTAAATAATATTTGTACCAATAATTTCAGTATTTGAATCAAAATCTTTTTAAATAATTACAAATAATCGTTAAATGTAATTGTTGCATTAACTTTGTAAAAATAAAAATAAAATAAATGGGTCAGACCAGCTCAACTGTGTTACAAAATTTTCGTTAATTTTCTAAAATGTAAAAACTTTTATGAAAATCGGTAGTTCATAACAAAACAAAAAAACACTTTTAACCGTTTTTTGAAATTTTAAATTTTTGTTATTGTTTTGGCATTAACAAAATAATAGAAACTTAAAAAAATTTAAAAACTCTAAAGTCGTTTACAATAAATTAATGAAACTTACACTGATTACACAAAATTGTTCACTCTTTTAAAAGAAAGTATTTGCAAGATTGTAAATTTAAAAATTTCATATTTTTAATAACAATTTTATAAACAATTTCAATTATTTATGTGTTCTATCCCTTTAATTGATTGTCATGGACAATTCAGTCTACAGGTGATAAATATTATTTGCTTTTAATATTTTTTTTCAAATGAGAATTTATAAAATTGAGCACCGGTATGAGGCGGTAGAATTTTGAAAACTGTTAAAGAAAAATTTTTACAATATGTATGAACCAAGGAGAAAAAAAATTTACTAAATATTAGTTAACAAATGTGTAGCATTCATATTTTTTAAAGTTAAGATATCAGATATGTGATCTGATCGATGCTCTGATTTACCACTTTTGAATAGTTACATTTTATTAATTGTGAATTAAATTAATTTCAATCAGTCGGATATCAATTGGAATTGTTCTAGTAGTACCTGAGAAACCAATTAACAATAATTATTATTAACAATTGTTTTTGAACAAAAAATAAAATTCATTAAAAAATAATTTGTCATCTTCTGCTGATTAGCGGTTGTAGTTACTTTTTCTTAATTGTGAATTTGTTAATTTAAATCAGTCGGATATCAATTGGAATTGTTCTAGTAGTACCTGAGAAACCAATTCTTTAAAAAAAAATTTTATAATAAAAATATTTTATTTTAATTTAAAAAAAAGTTAATTAATAATTACAAAATTTTGTTTCAATTAAAAAAAATAAATAATAATTTTTTTTATAAAAAAATGAATCACAATTAATAATTAAAATATTTTATTCTAATTAAGAAAGTGAATTAAAAATATTAATTAGATTTTTTGTATTAAATTAAACGTTTTTTATTTTTTAAAACTTTGTTTTAAAAAATTGTTTTATGAATTTTTATTGTTATCACAAAAAAAAACTTTTTCCAAAAAAGAAAAGTAGTGATATTGGCGAGAAATGAAATTCTAGCCTTTTTAACTGAAATAATGCAATTTCCAAGCAGTAACCTTGGAAACGGCGAAAAGTTGAAGAGGGCGACACTAACATGCACTGAAAATTTAGTATGCTATATATATCAGTAGTCCCCACCACCGACCCTCGCCGCATCTAGTATATTTATTTAAGGGCAGACAACGAGAACAGACCTATTGATACCAACTTTTCAAATTCGAAAAAGTTGCTCTAACTTTTATACCAATTGACCAATTTTGCTCTTTCTTTTTTTAAATTGGGATACATTTTTCTCAGAAGTTTCAATCTATTATCTCTTTATTAAAAAAAATCAATAACTATATACAAAAATCACATTTTCAGTTTTTCATTATTTTATTTTTCTAAAAAATTTAATTAAAAATAAATTACATTCGTTCTAAAGTTTATAAAAGCATTAAATTATGTTTAAAAATTAATGTAGCGCAAAAAAATTTCACATTTTTTAGAAATTAAATGTTTAGTGCAATAGCGCGAAATCGCATGGGAACCGCGCTTTTTATCGTTGTCTGCCTCGATGTTATCATCCGAATTTTTGTCTGCCAATTGACTTATAGCTTCCGTATGAGTTCATTAACAATTTCCATTAATTTTTAGCCATGAGTCTTATCATCTTTTTTTCACTACAGATAACGCAACTTTGACACTGTCTGCCAATCCTTTGTGGTCCAGAAAATTGTCTACCAAAATTTTACAAGATTACTGATGATAAATACTTTAAAATTTTATAACTTTTATCCATGACCTTTATCATATTTTTTCCTTATCAAATTTATCATCTTCGACCGTCAGTCCGCGGGCTTAATCGTCCAGAACGCGCAGGCAGACTTCGCATTCGGTACTCGGGGACTCAAATGCAACCTATCTAAATATTAATCTTTCATGTACCTTATAACATGCATTTTTATGTAGCCAGCTCTCCGTCTATTAGGTACTTTTTCCTAGAATTGAATTAGTTTTATGCACCAAACGAAATTTTCGACCGTTATCGTATATAGGGGAGACCGAGGAGGAAAGTAACAAAATTCAGTTTTTTTATTTTAGCGTTCAAACTATTTAACAAATAATTTTTGTTAATACGTTAATTGAAAGCTTGGACTTTCACCTGTTAAATAAAATTTGAATTAGACATTTAGATTAAATAACCAGTTCACATCATAAACTTTTCACGACCTCTACATTTGTTACTTTCCTCCTAACCCCCGAGGAGGAAAGTAACAGCACCTAGGAGAAAAGTAACATTATAGAATATGCTTAATATTATATCATTTAAATTTAAAGACTATTATTATTTTGAAATATTTTTATTATCAACATAGAAAAATACAAAAATACTCAATGTACAAATTATGCATATTTGATACTTTATTTAGAGAGAGTTTACACTGAGTATTATATTTATGCTCGCGCGCGCATATACAAAAATATATGCTCCGCGGGCATATATTCGCGTCTGCGCAAACTGTCTGTCTGCAGCTGTGTTGTGAAAGGTTAGAAACATCCACTTGCCTCGACCTCGTGTTTTTACACAAAAAATTTGTTTGTTGAATGAAAAATCATTATTTCATAAAAAAAATCATCAAATTAATATCGGTAAGTAAATAAGGTACTTATTTAGTATTGTTTATTACGTATTTGACATAGATTTTAATATATATTTGTGAATATTGTAAACAAAAACACGAATAACCTCAAAATTTTACTTTGAAAAAGAAACTTTTACTTTAACCACTCTAACATTAAATAATATATAATATAATTTTTAAAAAAACTATTAATATATAATTATAAAAAAAATTATATTTCACAATAAATATACATTTGTGAAATGTAGATTTACATTCATACAACGATTTGTGTAGAAATTATAAAAACATTTAATATACAATTATTATTATAATAAAATAATCTCAATTTATAGAAATTGTTTTTTTATAATTATATATTAATAGTTTTTTTAAAAATTATATTACAATTATTTAATGTTAAAGTGGTTAAAGTAAAAGTTTCTTTTTCAAAATAAAATTTTGAGGTTAATCGTGTTTTTGTTTACAATATTCACAAATATATATTTAAATCTAAGTCAAATACGTAATAAACAATACTAATAAAGTACCTTATTTACTTACCGATATTAATTTGATGATTTTTGTGTGAAATAATGATTTTTCATTCAACAAACAACCTTTCACAACACAGCTGCAGACAGATAGTTTGCGCAGACGCGAATATATGCCCGCGGAGCATATATTTTTGTATATGCGCGAGCGAGCATAAATATAATACTCGGTGTAAACTCTCTCTTGATACATAATCAACACATTTTGGTACATTAATGTCTCATCGATATTATCTTTCTATCTATATCACAGATCTAGCATTTAAATTTTAAACTTATCGTATATGTAATATTAAATTACTAAAATGTGAAACAAAAGTACTAATTTTATATTTTAAGGTAAATTATTAATTAATAATAACGTAATTGCTTTTTCCACTTAAGAAAAATTGTCAAATTTTTCATGTTTCATATTTTTGGCAAATAAAAACTTAAAGACAGATAATGAAGCTACAAAACTCCGAAAAGCACATTTTATAAAACTGTGTAATTACAAAAATATGAGATTTTGAAAGTCGAAACGAAAACTTACTTTTAACGTATTTTTGTAACGTCACGTCACTAACGGACTTCACCTAACCGGAAATGTTCTTGAACACTATAGAGAAGTTTTTGTGCCGAAAAAGAAGAGGGCTCTACATATAGTTATACCACTTTTGTTTTATCCATTCAATATTGTAAGAAATATATAAGAAAAACTAATTTTGACACATGAATGTTAGTCTTTGAAAGATTTTCGATTCACATTTACTGTATTGATAAAAAACGACAAAATATTCACAAAGTACTACCTGGGCATATTGGCTATTTCTGCCACTGGCAAGTTGATTATAACGAAGTAAAACTTAGTAATTTTTTAATCATGTTATTAGAAACTTCGTCAAACGCTATTAAGAAAGAAATTTTAATAGGCGAGAGGGCCCTAAGGTGGTCACCCATCTTTTGAACGACTGTAGATTTCAAATGGAATTATTATATATAAATTTCAATAATACGGCGTTTGAAACTTTATCTTATTACCTAATTTCCTATTATAAAGTTTTTTTCATTTCATTAATAAAAAAAAAGTTATGGCACTTTTTAAAAAAAGTTGAAAATTCGACTTTTAAAAAAGTGGCCCCAAGGTGGTCACCATACAAAAATTCACTAAAAAAAGTTTTAAAAAAATGTAAAAAACGTATTATTAAGTTGTTTATTTAATATTAATTGTTTTTCAGGATCATAGAAACATATTACATATTTTTTTGCACTTTGTCCTTTCGTCAAAAAAGATACTTTTTGTGTATGTATTAGACAGTAAAATTTTAAAAATAATTCTATTTCATTATTATTCATCATAAAACTTAAAAATTGATAAAATTCACATTCACAGTGATAAATGTTGATAAATATAGCGTATAAACACATTCTCATAAAAAATCAAAAGTGACCACCTTGTGGCCAAAAAACTGTCCACCTTAGGGCCAAGACACAATTTTTTAAACGTTAATGAAAAAATTTTTTAAAGCATAATATTAATTATATTCATTTGAAATATTATTGTACGATATATAAAGATAATTATAACGACTTTTACTAATTTAAAATAGCCAATTTCGATGCTTTTAACACACTGAGAAAAAAATTTCTCGATCATTTAAAAATAGAAATTTTATAACGTTCACGTTACAAAGAGACTCATACGACTATATTTACCTCAAAACTTTACTAAAATCTTTGTCTTCTCAAATAATAACAATAACAGAAAGCATTTGAAGATACTAACTAATATACAAAAATTTTCTTAGGGTGACCACCTTAGGACCCTGACCACCTTGGGGCCCTCTCCCCTAAATTTTTTGTATTTTAACCTTTTGTAAAAATTAAACACTTTTTAATAAAAATCGAGGAACCCGTTTTTAAATGCAACCGTAGATTTATTTTTCTCCGATTTTTTTAAATGGCACTATTTTTATATTTTTTATAATAAATTTAATACACAAACTTCATTTAATGGTATTAGAACCATTATGACGTCACAATTGTAGAACACATGCTTTACACAATTGGTGACGTCATAATGTCCCAAATGCCCTTAACAATATAATTTATTACTAATGAATAATGATGTTCACTCGCATTATTCGTTACGTCACGACCCAATGGGAAGTTGACAATAAAGGCATGGTATCCTTCAAACATGGCCCAGCATTGAAATATTCGTTCATTTCCCATTAAGGTGAGCGTATCATCTTAATATCAGTGCTCCAAACAATATTGGATATTTGAAACTATTTTTTTAAATAAAGTTAAGTCTCATGCCGAAAAAGCATGAAACTCTTGCAATCGCAGTAGGCTTGTGTTTCTTACGTTTCTCGCGTAGCGCTGCTGCTTTTCAAGTATCAGTTTCTTTCTACACTGAAAAAAAAGTATTGAACCAAGAAAATTTTTCTTGGTTGAAGCAAATCGTGGGATTGAATACGGCCAAGAGTATTATAGTATTGATTCAAGAAAATGATTTTCTTGGCATAGTATACTTGGTAGGAGAGTATATGTTCTTGATCCAAGAAAATATGGAATTCAGTCAAGAAATTAAGTTACATGAAAGAAATGCAGATTATATTAATTCAAGAACATTTGTGTATCAAATCAAGAAAATATTTTGTTGATTTGAGAAAATTATAGATTTCAATCAAAAAAATATTTTCTCAATTCAAGTAAATTATTTACTTGAATTCTCTCCCCCCTTCTTACCCCCATCCCATCATTTCTACCGTTACCACTATGCCATCCAAGCCTCAATGGACAGTTTTCAAAAACTGCTATTTAAGTTGCACATCCATTTGAAGAGAAATATTTTCTTGGATCAAGAACACCAGCATTGTGTTAAGTTAAAAAAAGTTTCAAATCAAATGAATAAAATGATTTGATTTAAGAAAAACGATTTCTTCAGACAATCCTTTACTATTTCGCTTAAGAACATAATATTCTTGATTCAATCCTTTTTGGTACTTCGGATAAGTAAAATATTTGATTTGATCAATAACATATTTACTTCCACCAAATACTGAATTATTAATTCAAGAATTCTATCCAATGCTAATAATTACTTGGCACAAGAAAAATAATTTCTCTCCTCAAATAAATATGGGATTGATTCCAGTAAACTATGCCAAGTAAATGCATTTACTTGGTTTAATTACAATTTTTTTTCAGTGTAAGAGAGTATGTTTGACACGCTCTTAAACTATGAAATACTTTGATACTAAAAACAGTTGAATTCTTGCTTTAAGCGTAGTAAAAGTTCACGCTAGAAAAGCGTGAACCCTTTTTATACTAAAAAGGCTTGCTTTTTCTCTCCGTGTACTTTGTAACGTTTACAAATCTCACTTTTCAAAAGCATGTGTCAAACTTGTTTAGTCATCAAAGAAAACTATTTTCCATGCAAAACCCAATCTCAAATATTTGAAGAATCATGAAAATTTAAATCTAAAGAATTTCTTACCCATTTATTATTCTTTTACATAAAACTTTTCAATTCAAAGATTTAGTTTAGTTTCGATTTGTTATTTCTATTTCTTAGAAAGTTGTCGAGTTCGGAAAAAATATACCAAAAATTGAAATATTTTTCAGTACATGGGTTATAGCTATCAGGGATAAGATTACGCAGCAATACATTGTGTAGACAGCCGGCTTCCGGTGAGCTTGCATATTCAGTTCAGTTACGTCAAGTACGTTCAAGTGTACTTTATCAAGTTCCCCCAACGTTACTTCCATCCGTGGTCTCTGGTATCAGGTCCTATCGCCAGCCCTGATCCAATGTTCCTTGAAGAACGATTTCTCTAATAAATTACGCATCATGGAACTATTTTTATTTTAGCTATCGCACACAGCTTAATGCTTTTATTTTAAGAGGCTTAAATTAATTAGAGCAAAATGAATGTACAGTAGGAACTGTACTTGAGGTCTGGCATGAGTGCAAGAGAAACCGACTTCAGCGATTACCATACTTTCCTATGACTGGCATAAAGCTTTTCTTTTCGTATAATAGAGTGATTACTGTTGGTTTCTTAATAGAAATCATCTATAAGAAACTGTAGTCGACTGCGTACACATTACTTAGCTACTCCATCGCAATTTCAACTAAAACTTTTGTATTTCCAACTAAAATTTCTGAAATACCTACAGACTGGCCTTCGTATCCTGTGTTACTGAAATATTTCAGTACACAAAAGGAAAATGAGTGGCCAATAGTAAAAATGATTTAAGAGGTTACACCACTTTTACACGATCAAAATATACGCTTTGTCAACCATTTTTATTGAAGAATAGACATTTATTTAAAGAAATTGAATTACAGTAGGGTTTTATACTACTCTTGAACCACAAAAAATAGTTTTTTTATTTTCTTTTCAAAAATCTCGGTCTGACATATGATATGGCGGAGTGCTTTAAAATTCCGTGCGATGGATACTATATCTCAATCCAGTCCATTTCGAAGTACGTATTTCGCTAGATGTGGTATAATTATACCACAAACAAAAGAACAAACTAAGAGGATCGATTAACATTTGTGGATAGATTTTCTTCCTTAAGGTGTATCTAAAGAGAAAAACATTGTCCGACCTAAAAGTTAGTTCGTGTTCTCTTTTTACAGGCTTGGTAGGGGGATGAATTTTGAGAAACTGATTTTTATGGGAATTTACATAATTTCTATAAATAAAGCTGAATTTTTGCTTCTTCTGAATGTTTTTTTGAATTTAGTGACTTTAATAACATAAGAATTGAATATATATATATGTATCTAATACGACTTACGATGAAATTTTTCCAAAATTTTTTGATTCTAGTCGCTAATTTTAAATCAGAATTTTTCATAATCCAGGAATGGTTTACTAAAATTAAATCGCATTTCGGTAATACTACAATCTTAAAAAGTTTGAGCTAAGTACCAAGAATCAAGAAAATCTGAGAACAATTTCATCCTAAGTCGTATTGGATCCACCATTTTGAATCTTTAATATCCAACATCAGATTCGTATTCGGCGACCTCGAAAATCCCCACGGAGTAGCAAGTTTCAATCGATTTCATTCATTTAAATATATTGGATCCGCCATATTGAATTTTTATAAACTAACATCATATTCGTAATCAGCGACCCCGGAAAGCCCCGAGTAAAGAGTTTCAAGTAAATGTGAGGAATTTAAAAAAAATTGTCCGCCATTTTGAATTTTGAACATCTGATGTCAGATTCGTAATCAGCTACCCCAAAAACACCTGAGTAAGAAGGTTCAAGGAAATTTAAACAATTTTTTTAAATCCACCATTTTAGATCCGCCTTTTTAAATTTTTTTTACATATTCAATTCTTATGATATTAAAGTCACTGAATTCAAAAAAATATCCAGAAGAAGCAAAAATTCATCTTTATTTATAGAAATTAAGTAAATTCCCATAAAAATCAATTTCTCAAAATCCCCCCCCCCCTCCCTCCAAGCCTGTAAAAAGAGAACACGAACTAATTTTTTTGTCGGACAATGTTTTTCTCTTTAGATATACCTTAAGGAAGAAAACCTTCCACATGGCAGTCCTAGCAATCCAAATTTTTTTTGTGTACCGGTGTATTTAAACAGTAGACACTCAATAAATTGAATCTCAAGGGGATTAAAAAAAGGTTGAATTTATTGAGTTTTATTTTTCAAGAGTGAGGCAGTAAAAATTTTAATTAACAAAATTTGTAATAAAATAGTCAAATTAACAACAGATTGCTTATTTCAAAATGTTATGTAATATTGCATGATACTATGTTTAGAATAACTTTTATTTTCAAGAGAAATATAAATACACATTTCTATCTGTGAAAAAAAAATTACAGAGAATACAATTTAAGTAAATTGATGTTACAGAGTGGTCAGGGAAATTTTATTTCTACATATAATAAAGAAAAATTTAAATTATAGAGGGTTCGGCTGGACGAATTCAATTTGAGGCGCATGATTATTTCCCAAATGTCATTTGACCGAACTAGAAAATCTATCTTAAAACTGTGATTGAGTGATTATGTAGCTTGCCCGAATTAAGATAGTACCATGGTCGTTAAATTGGTTTTGTACGTCAACTAATATTTTTTCCATGTATCAGCCTCTCAAATAAAACTTTAAAAGAAATGACATGAAATTTAGTAAAGTTCAATTAAAATTTAATTAATATGTCTTCTTCTATAAAAACCAAAAAATTATCCTAAACTAATAATCCGCAACCTACAAGCAATTATTAAATATTACATCACTTATCTTAAAGTTTAATATTTTTCATACCAAAAATTCTCTTTGTCGAATTTAAGCTGGAAGAATTCCTTTGCATTCCATTAATGAATGTAATAAATGGAAGAATAGTACGTTGAATCATATGTATTTTTAGAACAAAACAGTTGAGGAATCTTAACCCATCCCGCTACGTATCTTCATACCGAAACGTATGAAAATTTTTACTAATGCCACTTGAAAAACAGCATGAGATACATTCTATTGCATCTTTCCAAAATTTATTATTATACGTTATTTAAATAAATATACATGAAAATAGTAGATGCACGCATTTAGGCGCAACAAGTACTTAACAAAAAGGTCTATGCTATTCTTTTCAACTGAACTATATGTGTAGTTACGGTGAGTCTCGATAAAGTTTAACCCAAAAGTCTTGCCCCTAAAATGTTTTTTTCAGATTTTTGTTCACACGTGAAATTATAATATTTTTCGCCTAAAATGAAAATCATCTGTCGGGGGTTTTTAAAATTAACTCGATTTTTCTCTTTTTTTGTAGGTTAATTGCGCTGTTATTTCATAAAAAATTGAGATATTAATTTTATTTTTTTTATTTCACTTCTTTAAGGTCTTGTGAACAATTTCCATTGACGAAGATTTATTTTTGTTATTAAATGTGGTTAAGTTTTTAAAAATCATCAAAAAATCTTGTTTCTTTGCAATTTTTGTGTTATTTCTTAAAATAAAATAAAATAAAAATAAAGTGAAACTGAGGAGCCAATTTCACTGTTTAAAAGTACTCTAATTATTGAACACTTGTAGTAAATTTAACAATTTTTTTTATTTTGAAGATAGGAATAAGTAATTTAAAACACATTACAATAGTAAGCCAGTTTCTACATTTATTCTAAGAAATAACACAAAAATTGCAAAGAAACAAGATTTTTTGATGATTTTTAAAAACTTAACCACATTTAATAACAAAAATAAATCTTCGTCAATGGAAATTGTTCACAAGACCTTAAAGAAGTGAAATAAAAAAAATAAAATTAATATCTCAATTTTTTATGAAATAACAGCGCAATTAACCTACAAAAAAAGAGAAAAATCGAGTTTATTTTAAAAACCCCCGACAGATGATTTTCATTTTAGGCGAAAAATATTATAATTTCACGTGTGAACAAATATCTGAAAAAAACATTTTAGGGGCAAGACTTTTGGGTTTAACTTTATCGAGACTCACCGTGTAGTATAAAAGCAGCTTTCTTTCATTTGTTTCGCGACTTTATACCGATGATTCATGTAACAAGATTTGTTTCTTGTTCCTTTTTAAACATTTTAACTTATATTTTCACACGTTCTACAATTTCAGATATAAGGCATTCCATGTCAAGTGATCCTTGTGTCTTACGGTGTATTGCTTATTTCGATAATTTTTTACTCTTAAACTATTAAACATAAAAATTTTGCAAAGTACATTTTGGAAAGGTTTTTTCATGCTCTTTCGATTGAAAATAAGCATTAAAAAAAAATTTTTTTGACCCAAAAAAATCAAAATTAAAAATAAATTTTAATTTTTGGGAGGTAAAGGTACGATTTTTTTTAAACGAAAGCTGAGGTTTTTTCCTAAAAGGACATATATATGAAAAAGTGGGACAAGAAAGTTTAAACATTGAAAAATACTTATTTTCAATTGAAAGAGCATAAAAAAACCTTTTCAAAATGTACCTTGCCAAATTTTTATGTTTAATAGTTTAAGAGTAAAAAATTATCGAAATAAGCATTGTACTGAAAAACCCAAAAATTTAACCCCCTCCGTCTCGGAAAATATTAGACTAGGTAAAAAAATATTTTCACGAAAAAATTATTGCTCTGAAAAAACAAAAATAAGCCTGATTTCTCATGATGTTGGTAAAGTTGAATTTTTCATTCGTAAATTAAACATCTGTAGAAATTTTTTAATTTTTTCTGTAAAAATGGAAAAAATAATAAGGTAAATTGAATGAATTTGAAAAATAAAATACAAATTAATTAAAATTGTATTAATAATTATCTTGCGATTCTAAATAGAATTAAGGCTAAAAGAAAATATCCCCCACATATGAAATATTAATATAAGGTAAGTCCGGAGCATGAAGTAGTAAAAGGAGCACTCACTCTACAGGCCGTTTCAGAAAATTTTGCCCCCAACTTTTCTGACTCAATTAAAAAAATATAGGGGAGTGCTGTTAGGGTTGGACAGGTGTTAGGGTTGAGCCATCGCGTTTATTTTGTCTTATCACACTAGCGCCATCTGTTATTGTACTTAAATTCTTGCTACTAATGCCAGTCAACTTTTCACATGAGTTTCAGTCAAGTATACGAACGTATACTTTTGTTTTTTGCGAGTCTTTGTTATACGCTCAACAGAAACTTTTTTGTGGTGTCAAAAAAAGAGAAGTAAATGTAGAAGAAATATGCCAAAGGCAAAGTCAATTTATTGAAATTGTTTATTAAGATGTTATACGAAAATGTGAAAAAAAATTTGGGGTTTTGTGTGACGCGTTTGTGTTCTGTGTGGTATGTCGCAAAACGACGCGTGAGTTAGCGTTGAGCCAGGCGGTGTCGTAAGGGTTGAGCCGCCCAAAATTTTGTAATTACGAAGAGTACTTGCAACAGAAATTCATTTTTTGACTTAAGGAGGTGTCAAAAACTTTATTTCTAACGAAAAAAGAGGAAAAAAATTTATCCGATAATCTTTTTTTATTGTTTTAATTTAAAAATTTTTGATTTCATTCTTAAGAAATAAAATATCTAATCTTATGCAAAAATGCACAATATGGGATTTTATTTTAATTTCATGGTTCCTTTCCTCATTTTCAAGTGTCATTCTATTATTTGAAGGACATTTTTAACCATTTACCTAAATATTTCATTGATTTTCTACAGTGGCTCAACCCTTACACCCATGTTCAACCCTTACAACATTTTTTTTTTTTTTTAATTGCTTATAACTTTGAAACTTTTGGCCGAATTTTTTTGCAATGTACAGCAAAAACATTGCATTTGAGTTGATCTTTCCAACAATATGCGCGAAAACGTGAAATTCGCACTGCAGAGGAAGTTATGAAGAAAATTAAAAACTATGTCCAACCCTGACAGCACTCCCCTAATCTAAAGATTCTAGCGATCCTAGCGGGAAAGCGACATAGTACAGATCACGTGGTGTATAGTTTCTGTTATTTGTTGTTTTGAAATTTACGTTTTTTATTATCACGTTTTTATATGCCAGTTAATTTTTCGAAATGAAAAATATTAAATATATAAAAAAAAACTGGACAAGTGCGAGTTGCACTCGCACTGAATTGGCGGGTTCCGTACAAAAATATAAAAATAATACTTGTGATATTGTAACAACAATTGGTAAGATTTTTTTCACTTTTGTATTATTCTGGTAAGTAGAATTTTAGACACTAGGTTAAAAATAAATAACAAAGAAAAATGGAAGTATTACATATTTTATATTATTAGCAATAAGCGAAGAGGAACCAATTTTTTAAATTTGTTCTCAAATTAGTTCCTCTTCGCTTATTGCTTATAATATAAAATATGTAATACTTCCATTTTTCTTTGTTGTTTATTTTTAACCTACTGTCTAAAATTCCACTTTCCAAAATAATACAAAAGTGAATACAATTGTTTTTTCAATATCACAAGTATTATTTTTATATTTTTGTACGGAACCCGCCAATTCAGTGCGAGTGCAACTCGCACTTGTCCAGTTTTTTTTAAATTTTATTTTTAATTTGTTTTTAAGATTTTTTAATATATTTTTTGTAATCAGACTGTAAAAATATACTAATAAACCCATTTTTTGTTAATTAGATCAAATAATGTAGAAATTTAAAAAAAAACCATTTTTAATTAAAAAAAAATCTTTTTTAATTTTTTTTCAGATTTGTTAATATATTTTTTTTGATCAGACTGTAATAATATACTAATAAACCAATTTTCAACTCATTAGGTCAAAAAAAGTGGAAATTAGAAAGAACAAATTTTTTTTTTAATTTTAAGATTTTTTAATATATTTTTTGTGATCAGACTCTATATTTTTCCTGTAATCTATGAGTGAAAATACGTATCTGTACCAAATCTGAGCTCTCTAGGTCAAATAGTTTAGCCGCTAGGGGGGGGACACGATTTGGCTACGGACACAAGAGTCTCACCAATAGGGTTCCGTCCGTACACCGTAGGTGTACGGAACCCTAAAAATTATAATAAACTCTTACCAGGGCCGCCAAGCCACAATGTATTGTATAGAAACGTTGAGTTTCGGAACCCGTCTACCGTCGCGCTACTGTCGCACCTCTATACACACAAAGCTTATGTACGTGTTGATGACGTATCATTCTGCTATGACGTGTCATGCAGGACGCTTCGTTCATACTTTTCTCATTTATTAAAATTAATTAAAGGTTCTGTAAATATTCCGAATGAAGCTGATGATCTACAACTTATTGTATATAAAGCAAGCATGCGTTATAAGAGAAAAAAGTAAAATAATTTATTTTTATCATTTAGGCGAAAACATTAGATTAAAATTTATATAATTTTTTATACAATATTTTCTACATTTTAAGAATTTTTAAGTTTAAGATTAATGTTTAAAACTGTTATTAATGATTTTAAAAATGAATAAATATTTATTCTGTAGTTAATATTTTTTTTAATCATTTATTGACCTTATAGAAATAAATAAAATGTTTAATCTTGTACCAAATTTTGAACATTAAAGTATTATATTTCTGATAAATATAAAATTACTTATTAGGGATAAAAGAAATAGCAAAATATAATAAAAATTATAGTAATAAATATTGTAAAAATAGTTTTTAGAATTTGAATTGATCTATGAAAATAATAGAAGTATTTCAAAAATGAATGTCACGTCACAGCAATATGATACGTCATCAACACGTACATAAGCTTTGTGTGTATAGAGGTGCGACAGTAGCGCGACGGTAGACGGGTTCCGAAACTCAATGTTTCTATACAATACATTGTGGCTTGGCGGCCCTGACTCTTACTATGAGCAGTTAGTAATATAACCTAAAAATTACCAAAAAAAAGTTTTACAAATAAATGAATGTAAAAATTCTATTTATATAAAGTATTTTTATTTTCTTATGTAAATAATAGCTATTAATTATTGTAAAATTTACTAATTTATATAGTATACAGTTTCAAATAATAAAAAACAACTCATTCAAATATATATAATTATTTATTCATACAAATAAATTTCAACTTACCACTTTTTCAACATGTTTTAACACAATTATTTTCAAAAAATTTAAATTTTTTGCATTTAAGCTTACATTTTTACAATATTATTTAAATTTATCATCACTTTACTAAAATATTGCTTATTGTGTTAATTTTTTTTGTGAGACGTCACTAGACGCAGGCATTTTAAAAACTTTGAAGTACACGGCTTTTCCGTTGGTGGCGTTGCAACCGTTAGATGATAATTTTCTATTTGATTCCTTCTTCTTCTTCTTAAATGACTTGTGGCTTATATACTTACCTACCTTACACGGAGAGACCCGCATTAGTAAAAATTGTGAAATTTCACTCTATATTTTACTATATTCGCTTTGCAAACACCGGAAATAAGGGGCTTTTTTGTATTTTTTACTATTTCCAATAGTAATATGCAAATATGCATCAGATTACAATGTTTTTTAAAATAATATCTAAAACTATTGCAATTATCTCAAAATTTCTTTGAAAATATTGCTATATTCTGTAGTAATACAGTAGCTCTTCATTTCTAACCAATTACTGCTTCTAATAAGAAAAACTTGTAAAAGTTTCTTATTATTTGTTAATGACGACTGCAGTATTTCCAAATAACTATAGTAAATTTAGAAAGACCAAGCACGCAAAATTACTATAGTCAGTTGTAATTTTACTGACAGTTAAAAATAGAAAAGGAAGAAAAAATATAATATATTTTGATATTCCCTTTACTCACCAACAGAAGTAAGTCCCCCCCCCATTCACAAACACTCTTGAACATCATTTTGCTTATTTATATAACACTAATTATTACACACATACACACATCGATCAGTTTTACAAAGTCAATCCTAAACTATATTATTCGCATACGCAGTCTATATACATAAAAACGCATTACATATACATATGATTCTGTACTTTCTAATTTTCCTTATATATTAAGTCTCCATTTTTTTCACCACTAAGGAGAGACAAAAAGTAAACTGCCATCTAATGAGTAAAAAGTGGCGCTAAATTCAAAATTCATTATTATAAAATGCATTCCACGAAAACATTGTATTCAAAATATTAAGAAAATATATATTTTTTAATAATTTGTGCTTATTTTATTCATATAATATTAAGAAAAAAAATATTTTTTAATAATTTGTGCTTATTTTATTTATAGTATTAAAAAAATAAATATTTTTTAATAATTTGTGCTTATGTAATTACTTAAGAAAATAAAAAATAATTTAAATTGTAAATTTAGATTTATAAAAATTATTAATATTAAGAATTATTTAATTTATAATTTTTTATAATTTCTACTTTGTTTATCACATTTAAATATTTAATTATTTGTTATTGTTTTCTAATTTAATATGAAGGTATAATTATTATAAAGTATTTAAAAAATACATGTGAATTCAAAAAGTTTTTATTTAATATTATTATTAATTATCATTAATTAATAATTAATTATTAATAAACAATGAATTAATAATATTACTATTTAATACAAATACAATATGCAATATATAATATGTGTAATTTACAAAGAGAAATGTGTGTTATTTTTTTTAACTATTATTAAAAATTTTGAATATACTATTAAGGAAAAATTCTTTCAAACGGAATGAATACATTTTATTGAACTCTTTTTTCTGTTGATGTAACTAAATACATAAAGCTTTGCTTATTAATACATAAATAAAGTGTAATATTTTTCAGTAAATAACGCACATGGAATCATTACAGTTATATAAAACAATTTCGAATTAAAATAAATAGCAAGTAAATCATTACTTTCAAATAAGATCTTAAGTAGTTTAATTATCGCAACGCAAATCACATCTAATTTTTTGAAATGTAGTAGAAGCCATCGCTGAGTTTATTTACTTGCGAAGTAATAGCTTTATCTAAATCGGGTTTTCTAAGGATTTCCCAATGGTGAGAAGAAATATCGTAGATTTTATACGTTTGGAAATGCTCATTAAAAAAACAATCCGTCATACATTTAGTAATTAAAAAAAATCGTCATTTCCATTCAAAATAATTAAATGAATGAAATGAAAGACAGGTCCCAATTCGGAAAAGCTTACAATTACACTGTTTTGTTGTAATTTAAAACCCATATACTTAATAAACTTTGAAACTAAATAAGTCGAACATTGTGGTATTAAGTGTATAAAATTCATAACATTCTGTAAATTCTGAATCGGAACAGATTTGATTTTACCAGTAGTGTAACATTCTTTTGCTGAATTATTAGTCAAGAATCTATAATTTAATATAAGTTGATGTCTGAGGGCGATTGTTTTGCAGACATTGACTCGAGAAACAGCCGCATGAGATATTTTTTTCGCTTCATGATGTTTGCTTTCAAATTTCATACAATTAATATGCCAGAGAGGACCAACTTGACGCATTACAGAGGGGTAGTGAATAAGCAAATGATGCTTCGGTTTTAAACTATTCGGAAATTATGAAGCTGAAGCTGGCACCTAGTTATTAGCACCCGATTAATTTCTAAAAATTTTAAGTTGGCAATGAAACAAAAGAAAACGTATTGTCAAAAATTAAAGGATCTAGCGGAAAGCAGTGATCAAAAGGTTATTTATCTCAAAACAAATGAAAATACAAAATAAAAAAAAATTATATTTTTTTAAAATTCCATAAATAGTGAAATAATTACAATTAGTTAATTAAAATAATAAATTAAAAATATTAAATTTATTTTTGAAAGATAAATTTAATGAATTATTTTTCTATTATTTATTGATACTAAATTAATTAATATATTAAAAATATAAAATTTATTTTTAAAAGATAAATTAACTAATTAATTTTTTTTATTTATTGTTAATAAATTAAAATTATAAATAAATTAATAAATTAAATAAAAAGAAATATATTTAAAAAATTAAAAATATAAAAATTTTTTTTTAAAGATAAATTAATTAAATAATTAACTAATTTTGTTTTTATTTATTATTAATAAATATAAAAAGGAAATAAATTGATTAATTAAAAATATAAAAAATAACATAGTAAATTATTGTTAAAAGAAATCAAGTTTAATTCTTAAAAAATTCACAATTTTTTCCTTGAATAAATTTAATTGTCAATTCTTTCGGCAATTGATTCGCTATAATATTTGGAACAAAATAATACCCAACAGACCGCGGGACCTGTTCATTGGGCCCTAAGAAATGAATTTCTTTTCTAGAAAAAATCAAATTTAATTCTTAAAAAATTCACAATTTTTTCCTTGAATAAATTTAATTGTCAATTCTTTCGGCAATTGATTCGCTATAATATTTGGAACTAAATAATAATAATAATGCCCAACAGACCACAGTTCCAAAAATTATAGCAAATGAATTGCCGAAAGACTCGATAATTAAATTTATTCAAGGAAAAAATTGTGAATTTTTTAAGAATTAAAATTGATTTTTTCTAGAAAAGAAATTTATTTTTTAGGGCCCAATGAACAGGTCCCACGGTCTGTTGGGTATTATTTTGTTCCAAATATTGTAGCGAATCAATTGCCGAAAGAATCGACAATTAAATTTATTCAAGGAAAAAATTGTGAATTTTTTAAGAATTAAATTTGATTTTTTCTAAAAAAAAACATTTTTTAGGGCCCAATGAACAGGTCCCGCGGTCTGTTGGGTATTATTTTGTTCCAAATATTATAGCGAATCAATCGCCGAAAGAATCGATAATTAAATTTATTCAAGGAAAAAATTGTGAATTTTTTAAGAATTAAATTTTATTTTTTCTAGAAAAGAAATTAATTTCTTAGGGCCCAATGGACAGGTCCCGCGGTCTGATGGGTATTATTTTGTTCCAAATATTATAGCGAATCAATTGCCGAAAGAATCGACAATTAAATTTATTCAAGGAAAAAATTGTGAATTTTTTAAGAATTATACTTGATTTTTTCTAGAAAAGAAATTTATTTTTTAGGGCCCAATGAACAGGTCCCGCGGTCTGATGGGTATTATTTTGTTCCAAATATTATAGCGAATCAATTGCCGAAAGAATCGACAATTAAATTTATTCAAGGAAAAAATTGTGAATTTTTTAAGAATTAAACTTGATTTTTTCTAGAAAAGAAATTTAGTTTTTAGGGCCCAATGAACAGGTCCCGCCGTCTGTTGGGTATTATTTTGTTCCAAATATTATAGCGAATCAATTACCGAAAGAATTGACAATTAAATTTATTCAAGGAAAAAATTGTGAATTTTTTAAGAATTGAACTTGATTTTTTCTAGAAAAGAAATTTATTTTTTAGGGCCCAATGGACAGGTCCCGCGGTCTGTTGGGTATTATTTTGTTCCAAATATTGTATGGAATTAATTGCCGAAAGAATTGACAATTAAATTTATTCAAGGAAAAAATTGTGAATTTTTTAAGAATTAAATTTGATTTTTTCTAGAAAAGAAATTTATTTTTTAGGGCCCAATGGATAGGTCCCGCGGTCTGTTGGGTATTATTTTGTTCCAAATATTATAGCGAATCAATTGCCGAAAGAATCGACAATTAAATTTATTCAAGGAAAAAATTGTGAATTTTTTAAGAATTAAATTTGATTTTTTCTAGAAAAGAAATTAATTTCTTAGGGCCCAATGGACAGGTCCCGCGGTCTGATGGGTATTATTTTGTTCCAAATATTATAGCGAATCAATTGCCGAAAGAATCGACAATTAAATTTATTCAAGGAAAAAATTGTGAATTTTTTAAGAATTAAATTTGATTTTTTCTAGAAAAGAAATTTATTTTTTAGGGCCCAATGGACAGGTCCCGCGGTCTGTCGGGTATTATTTTGTTCCAAATATTATAGCGAATCAATTGCCGAAGGAATTGACAATTAAATTTATTCAAGGAAAAAATTGTGAATTTTTTAAGAATTAAATTTGATTTTTTCTAGAAAAGAAATTAATTTCTTAGGGCCCAATGGACAGGTCCCGCGGTCTGATGGGTATTATTTTGTTCCAAATATTATAGCGAATCAATTGCCGAAAGAATCGACAATTAAATTTATTCAAGGAAAAAATTGTGAATTTTTTAAGAATTAAATTTGATTTTTTCTAGAAAAGAAATTTATTTTTTAGGGCCCAATGGACAGGTCCCGCGGTCTGTCGGGTATTATTTTGTTCCAAATATTATAGCGAATCAATTGCCGAAGGAATTGACAATTAAATTTATTCAAGGAAAAAATTGTGAATTTTTTAAGAATTAAATTTGATTTTTTCTAGAAAAGAAATTCATTTCTTAGGGCCCAATGAACAGGTCCCGCGGTCTGTTGGGTATTATTTTGTTCCAAATATTATAGCGAATCA
The DNA here is from genome assembly GCA_032872475.1 of Leptopilina myrica (nomen nudum). Classification (NCBI taxonomy): domain Eukaryota; kingdom Metazoa; phylum Arthropoda; class Insecta; order Hymenoptera; family Figitidae; genus Leptopilina; species Leptopilina myrica (nomen nudum). Next base: position 33,270,965 of record CM065464.1, on the reverse strand, counting down.
ATTGCCGAAAGAATCGACAATTAAATTTATTCAAGGAAAAAATTGTGAATTTTTTAAGAATTAAATTTGATTTTTTCTAGAAAAGAAATTCATTTTTTAGGGCCCAATGGACAGGTCCCGCGGTCTGATGGGTATTATTTTGTTCCAAATATTATAGCGAATCAATTGCCGAAAGAATTGACAATTAAATTTATTCAAGGAAAAAATTGTGAATTTTTTAAGAAATAAACTTGATTTTTTCTAGAAAAGAAATTTATTTTTTAGGACCCAATGAAAAGGTCCCGCGGTCTGTTGGGTATTATTTTGTTCCAAATATTATAGCGAATCAATTGCCGAAAGAATCGACAATTAAATTTATTCAAGGAAAAAATTGTGAATTTTTTAAGAATTAAATTTGATTTTTTCTAGAAAAGAAATTCATTTCTTAGGGCCCAATGAACAGGTCCCGCGGTCTGTTGGGTATTATCTTGTTCCAAATATTATAGCGAATCAATTGCCGAAAGAATCGACAATTAAATTTATTCAAGGAAAAAATTGTGAATTTTTTAAGAATTAAATTTGATTTTTTCTAGAAAAGAAATTAATTTCTTAGGGCCCAATGGACAGGTCCCGCGGTCTGATGGGTATTATTTTGTTCCAAATATTATAGCGAATCAATTGCCGAAAGAATCGACAATTAAATTTATTCAAGGAAAAAATTGTGAATTTTTTAAGAATTAAATTTGATTTTTTCTAGAAAAGAAATTTATTTTTTAGGGCCCAATGGACAGGTCCCGCGGTCTGTCGGGTATTATTTTGTTCCAAATATTATAGCGAATCAATTGCCGAAAGAATCGACAATTAAATTTATTCAAGGAAAAAATTGTGAATTTTTTAAGAATTAAATTTGATTTTTTCTAGAAAAGAAATTCATTTTTTAGGGCCCAATGGACAGGTCCCGCGGTCTGATGGGTATTATTTTGTTCCAAATATTATAGCGAATCAATTGCCGAAAGAATTGACAATTAAATTTATTCAAGGAAAAAATTGTGAATTTTTTAAGAAATAAACTTGATTTTTTCTAGAAAAGAAATTTATTTTTTAGGACCCAATGAAAAGGTCCCGCGGTCTGTTGGGTATTATTTTGTTCCAAATATTATAGCGAATCAATTGCCGAAAGAATCGACAATTAAATTTATTCAAGGAAAAAATTGTGAATTTTTTAAGAATTTAATTTGATTTTTTCTAGAAAAGAAATTAATTTCTTAGGGCCTAATGGACAGGTCCCGCGGTCTGATGGGTATTATTTTGTTCCAAATATTATAGCGAATCAATTGCCGAAAGAATCGACAATTAAATTTATTCAAGGAAAAAATTGTGAATTTTTTAAGAATTAAACTTGATTTTTTCTAGAAAAGAAATTTATTTTTTAGGGCCCAATGAACAGGTCCCGCGGTCTGTTGGGTATTATTTTGTTCCAAATATTATAGCGAATCAATTGCCGAAAGAATCGACAATTAAATTTATTCAAGGAAAAAATTGTGAATTTTTTAAGAATTAAATTTGATTTTTTCTAGAAAAGAAATTAATTTCTTAGGGCCCAATGAAAAGGTCCCGCGGTCTGTTGGGTATTATTTTGTTCCAAATATTATAGCGAATCAATTGCCGAAAGAATCGACAATTAAATTTATTCAAGGAAAAAATTGTGAATTTTTTAAGAATTAAATTTGATTTTTTCTAGAAAAGAAATTCATTTTTTAGGGCCCAATGAACAGGTCCCGCGGTCTGTTGGGTATTATTTTGTTCCAAATATTATAGCGAATCAATTGCCGAAAGAATCGACAATTAAATTTATTCAAGGAAAAAATTGTGAATTTTTTAAGAATTAAATTTGATTTTTTCTAGAAAAGAAATTTATTTTTTAGGGCCCAATGAACAGGTCCCGCGGTCTGTTGGGTATTATTTTGTTCCAAATATTATAGCGAATCAATTGCCGAAAGAATCGACAATTAAATTTATTCAAGGAAAAAATTGTGAATTTTTTAAGAATTAAATTTGATTTTTTCTAGAAAAGAAATTCATTTTTTAGGGCCCAATGAACAGGTCCCGCGGTCTGTTGGGTATTATTTTGTTCCAAATATTATAGCGAATCAATTGCCGAAAGAATCGACAATTAAATTTATTCAAGGAAAAAATTGTGAATTTTTTAAGAATTAAATTTGATTTTTTCTAGAAAAGAAATTCATTTTTTAGGGCCCAATGGACAGGTCCCGCGGTCTGTTGGGTATTATTTTGTTCCAAATATTATAGCGAATCAATTGCCGAAAGAATTGACAATTAAATTTATTCAAGGAAAAAATTGTGAATTTTTTAAGAATTAAATTTTATTTTTTCTAGAAAAGAAATTAAGTTCTTAGGGCCCAATGGACAGGTCCCGCGGTCTGATGGGTATTATTTTGTTCCAAATATTATAGCGAATCAATTGCCGAAAGAATCGACAATTAAATTTATTCAAGGAAAAAATTGTGAATTTTTTAAGAATTAAATTTGATTTTTTCTAGAAAAGAAATTAATTTCTTAGGGCCCAATGGACAGGTCCCGCGGTCTGATGGGTATTATTTTGTTCCAAATATTATAGCGAATCAATTGCCGAAAGAATCGACAATTAAATTTATTCAAGGAAAAAATTGTGAATTTTTGAAGAATTAAACTTGATTTTTTCTAGAAAAGAAATTTATTTTTTAGGGCCCAATGAACAGGTCCCGCGGTCTGTTGGGTATTATTTTGTTCCAAATATTATAGCGAATCAATTGCCGAAAGAATCGATAATTAAATTTATTCAAGGAAAAAATTGTGAATTTTTTAAGAATTAAATTTGATTTTTTCTAGAAAAGAAATTCATTTTTTAGGGCCCAATGAAAAGGTCCCGCGGTCTGTTGGGTATTATTTTGTTCCAAATATTATAGCGAATCAATTGCCGAAAGAATCGACAATTAAATTTATTCAAGGAAAAAATTGTGAATTTTTTAAGAATTAAACTTGATTTTTTCTAGAAAAGAAATTTATTTTTTAGGGCCCAATGAACAGGTCCCGCGGTATGTTGGGTATTATTTTGTTCCAAATATTGTAGGGAATTAATTGCCGAAAGAATTGACAATTTAATTTATTCAAGGAAAAAATTGTGAATATTTTAAGAATTAAATTTGATTTTTTCTAGAAAAGAAATTAATTTCTTAGGGCCCAATGGACAGGTCCCGCGGTCTGTTGGGTATTATTTTGTTCCAAATATTATAGCGAATCAATTGCCGAAAGAATCGACAATTAAATTTATTCAAGGAAAAAATTGTGAATTTTTTAAGAATTTAATTTGATTTTTTCTAGAAAAGAAATTAATTTCTTAGGGCCTAATGGACAGGTCCCGCGGTCTGATGGGTATTATTTTGTTCCAAATATTATAGCGAATCAATTGCCGAAAGAATCGACAATTAAATTTATTCAAGGAAAAAATTGTGAATTTTTTAAGAATTAAACTTGATTTTTTCTAGAAAAGAAATTTATTTTTTAGGGCCCAATGAACAGGTCCCGCGGTCTGTTGGGTATTATTTTGTTCCAAATATTATAGCGAATCAATTGCCGAAAGAATCGACAATTAAATTTATTCAAGGAAAAAATTGTGAATTTTTTAAGAATTAAATTTGATTTTTTCTAGAAAAGAAATTAATTTCTTAGGGCCCAATGAAAAGGTCCCGCGGTCTGTTGGGTATTATTTTGTTCCAAATATTATAGCGAATCAATTGCCGAAAGAATCGACAATTAAATTTATTCAAGGAAAAAATTGTGAATTTTTTAAGAATTAAATTTGATTTTTTCTAGAAAAGAAATTCATTTTTTAGGGCCCAATGGACAGGTCCCGCGGTCTGTTGGGTATTATTTTGTTCCAAATATTATAGCGAATCAATTGCCGAAAGAATTGACAATTAAATTTATTCAAGGAAAAAATTGTGAATTTTTTAAGAATTAAATTTGATTTTTTCTAGAAAAGAAATTAAGTTCTTAGGGCCCAATGGACAGGTCCCGCGGTCTGATGGGTATTATTTTGTTCCAAATATTATAGCGAATCAATTGCCGAAAGAATCGACAATTAAATTTATTCAAGGAAAAAATTGTGAATTTTTTAAGAATTAAATTTGATTTTTTCTAGAAAAGAAATTAATTTCTTAGGGCCCAATGGACAGGTCCCGCGGTCTGATGGGTATTATTTTGTTCCAAATATTATAGCGAATCAATTGCCGAAAGAATCGACAATTAAATTTATTCAAGGAAAAAATTGTGAATTTTTTAAGAATTAAATTTGATTTTTTCTAGAAAAGAAATTTATTTTTTAGGGCCCAATGAACAGGTCCCGCGGTCTGTTGGGTATTATTTTGTTCCAAATATTATAGCGAATCAATTGCCGAAAGAATCGACAATTAAATTTATTCAAGGAAAAAATTGTGAATTTTTTAAGAATTAAATTTGATTTTTTCTAGAAAAGAAATTCATTTTTTAGGGCCCAATGGACAGGTCCCGCGGTCTGTTGGGTATTATTTTGTTCCAAATATTATAGCGAATCAATTGCCGAAAGAATTGACAATTAAATTTATTCAAGGAAAAAATTGTGAATTTTTTAAGAATTAAATTTGATTTTTTCTAGAAAAGAAATTAAGTTCTTAGGGCCCAATGGACAGGTCCCGCGGTCTGATGGGTATTATTTTGTTCCAAATATTATAGCGAATCAATTGCCGAAAGAATCGACAATTAAATTTATTCAAGGAAAAAATTGTGAATTTTTTAAGAATTAAATTTGATTTTTTCTAGAAAAGAAATTAATTTCTTAGGGCCCAATGGACAGGTCCCGCGGTCTGATGGGTATTATTTTGTTCCAAATATTATAGCGAATCAATTGCCGAAAGAATCGACAATTAAATTTATTCAAGGAAAAAATTGTGAATTTTTTAAGAATTAAATTTGATTTTTTCTAGAAAAGAAATTTATTTTTTAGGGCCCAATGAACAGGTCCCGCGGTCTGTTGGGTATTATTTTGTTCCAAATATTATAGCGAATCAATTGCCGAAAGAATCGATAATTAAATTTATTCAAGGAAAAAATTGTGAATTTTTTAAGAATTAAATTTGATTTTTTCTAGAAAAGAAATTCATTTTTTAGGGCCCAATGGACAGGTCCCGCGGTCTGATGGGTATTATTTTGTTCCAAATATTATAGCGAATCAATTACCGAAAGAATTGACAATTAAATTTATTCAAGGAAAAAATTGTGAATTTTTTAAGAATTGAACTTGATTTTTTCTAGAAAAGAAATTTATTTTTTAGGGCCCAATGGACAGGTCCCGCGGTCTGTTGGGTATTATTTTGTTCCAAATATTATAGCGAATCAATTGCCGAAAGAATCGACAATTAAATTTATTCAAGGAAAAAATTGTGAATTTTTTAAGAATTAAATTTGATTTTTTCTAGAAAAGAAATTAATTTCTTAGGGCCCAATGGACAGGTCCCGCGGTCTGATGGGTATTATTTTGTTCCAAATATTATAGCGAATCAATTGCCGAAAGAATCGACAATTAAATTTATTCAAGGAAAAAATTGTGAATTTTTTAAGAATTAAATTTGATTTTTTCTAGAAAAGAAATTTATTTTTTAGGGCCCAATGAACAGGTCCCGCGGTCTGTTGGGTATTATTTTGTTCCAAATATTATAGCGAATCAATTGCCGAAAGAATCGATAATTAAATTTATTCAAGGAAAAAATTGTGAATTTTTTAAGAATTAAACTTGATTTTTTCTAGAAAAGAAATTTATTTTTTAGGGCCCAATGAACAGGTCCCGCGGTCTGTTGGGTATTATTTTGTTCCAAATATTATAGCGAATCAATTGCCGAAAGAATCGACAATTAAATTTATTCAAGGAAAAAATTGTGAATTTTTTAAGAATTAAATTTGATTTTTTCTAGAAAAGAAATTAATTTCTTAGGGCCCAATGAAAAGGTCCCGCGGTCTGTTGGGTATTATTTTGTTCCAAATATTATAGCGAATCAATTGCCGAAAGAATCGACAATTAAATTTATTCAAGGAAAAAATTGTGAATTTTTTAAGAATTAAATTTGATTTTTTCTAGAAAAGAAATTCATTTTTTAGGGCCCAATGTACAGGTCCCGCGGTCTGTTGGGTATTATTTTGTTCCAAATATTATAGCGAATCAATTGCCGAAAGAATTGCCAATTAAATTTATTCAAGGAAAAAATTGTGAATTTTTTAAGAAATTAAATTTGATTTTTTCTAGAAAAGAAATTTATTTTTTAGGGCCCAATGAACAGGTCCCGCGGTCTGTTGGGTATTATTTTGATCCAAATATTATAGCGAATCAATTGCCGAAAGAATCGACAATTAAATTTATTCAAGGAAAAAATTGTGAATTTTTTAAGAATTAAATTTGATTTTTTCTAGAAAAGAAATTCATTTTTTAGGGCCCAATGAACAGGTCCCGCGGTCTGTTGGGTATTATTTTGTTCCAAATATTATAGCGAATCAATTGCCGAAAGAATCGACAATTAAATTTATTCAAGGAAAAAATTGTGAATTTTTTAAGAATTAAATTTGATTTTTTCTAGAAAAGAAATTCATTTTTTAGGGCCCAATGGACAGGTCCCGCGGTCTGATGGGTATTATTTTGTTCCAAATATTATAGCGAATCAATTACCGAAAGAATTGACAATTAAATTTATTCAAGGAAAAAATTGTGAATTTTTTAAGAATTGAACTTGATTTTTTCTAGAAAAGAAATTTATTTTTTAGGGCCCAATGGACAGGTCCCGCGGTCTGTTGGGTATTATTTTGTTCCAAATATTGTATGGAATTAATTGCCGAAAGAATTGACAATTAAATTTATTCAAGGAAAAAATTGTGAATTTTTTAAGAATTAAATTTGATTTTTTCTAGAAAAGAAATTTATTTTTTAGGGCCCAATGGATAGGTCCCGCGGTCTGTTGGGTATTATTTTGTTCCAAATATTATAGCGAATCAATTGCCGAAAGAATCGACAATTAAATTTATTCAAGGAAAAAATTGTGAATTTTTTAAGAATTAAATTTGATTTTTTCTAGAAAAGAAATTAATTTCTTAGGGCCCAATGGACAGGTCCCGCGGTCTGATGGGTATTATTTTGTTCCAAATATTATAGCGAATCAATTGCCGAAAGAATCGACAATTAAATTTATTCAAGGAAAAAATTGTGAATTTTTTAAGAATTAAATTTGATTTTTTCTAGAAAAGAAATTCATTTCTTAGGGCCCAATGAACAGGTCCCGCGGTCTGTTGGGTATTATCTTGTTCCAAATATTATAGCGAATCAATTGCCGAAAGAATCGACAATTAAATTTATTCAAGGAAAAAATTGTGAATTTTTTAAGAATTAAATTTGATTTTTTCTAGAAAAGAAATTAATTTCTTAGGGCCCAATGGACAGGTCCCGCGGTCTGATGGGTATTATTTTGTTCCAAATATTATAGCGAATCAATTGCCGAAAGAATCGACAATTAAATTTATTCAAGGAAAAAATTGTGAATTTTTTAAGAATTAAATTTGATTTTTTCTAGAAAAGAAATTCATTTTTTAGGGCCCAATGAAAAGGTCTCGCGGTCTGTTGGGTATTATTTTGTTCCAAATATTATAGCGAATCAATTGCCGAAAGAATCGACAATTAAATTTATTCAAGGAAAAAATTGTGAATTTTTTAAGAATTAAACTTGATTTTTTCTAGAAAAGAAATTTATTTTTTAGGGCCCAATGAACAGGTCCCGCGGTATGTTGGGTATTATTTTGTTCCAAATATTGTAGGGAATTAATTGCCGAAAGAATTGACAATTTAATTTATTCAAGGAAAAAATTGTGAATATTTTAAGAATTAAATTTGATTTTTTCTAGAAAAGAAATTAATTTCTTAGGGCCCAATGGACAGGTCCCGCGGTCTGTTGGGTATTATTTTGTTCCAAATATTATAGCGAATCAATTGCCGAAAGAATCGACAATTAAATTTATTCAAGGAAAAAATTGTGAATTTTTTAAGAATTTAATTTGATTTTTTCTAGAAAAGAAATTAATTTCTTAGGGCCTAATGGACAGGTCCCGCGGTCTGATGGGTATTATTTTGTTCCAAATATTATAGCGAATCAATTGCCGAAAGAATCGACAATTAAATTTATTCAAGGAAAAAATTGTGAATTTTTTAAGAATTAAATTTGATTTTTTCTAGAAAAGAAATTCATTTTTTAGGGCCCAATGGACAGGTCCCGCGGTCTGTTGGGTATTATTTTGTTCCAAATATTATAGCGAATCAATTGCCGAAAGAATTGACAATTAAATTTATTCAAGGAAAAAATTGTGAATTTTTTAAGAATTAAATTTGATTTTTTCTAGAAAAGAAATTAAGTTCTTAGGGCCCAATGGACAGGTCCCGCGGTCTGATGGGTATTATTTTGTTCCAAATATTATAGCGAATCAATTGCCGAAAGAATCGACAATTAAATTTATTCAAGGAAAAAATTGTGAATTTTTTAAGAATTAAATTTGATTTTTTCTAGAAAAGAAATTAATTTCTTAGGGCCCAATGGACAGGTCCCGCGGTCTGATGGGTATTATTTTGTTCCAAATATTATAGCGAATCAATTGCCGAAAGAATCGACAATTAAATTTATTCAAGGAAAAAATTGTGAATTTTTTAAGAATTAAATTTGATTTTTTCTAGAAAAGAAATTTATTTTTTAGGGCCCAATGAACAGGTCCCGCGGTCTGTTGGGTATTATTTTGTTCCAAATATTATAGCGAATCAATTGCCGAAAGAATCGATAATTAAATTTATTCAAGGAAAAAATTGTGAATTTTTTAAGAATTAAATTTGATTTTTTCTAGAAAAGAAATTAAGTTCTTAGGGCCCAATGGACAGGTCCCGCGGTCTGATGGGTATTATTTTGTTCCAAATATTATAGCGAATCAATTGCCGAAAGAATCGACAATTAAATTTATTCAAGGAAAAAATTGTGAATTTTTTAAGAATTAAATTTGATTTTTTCTAGAAAAGAAATTAATTTCTTAGGGCCCAATGGACAGGTCCCGCGGTCTGATGGGTATTATTTTGTTCCAAATATTATAGCGAATCAATTGCCGAAAGAATCGACAATTAAATTTATTCAAGGAAAAAATTGTGAATTTTTTAAGAATTAAATTTGATTTTTTCTAGAAAAGAAATTTATTTTTTAGGGCCCAATGAACAGGTCCCGCGGTCTGTTGGGTATTATTTTGTTCCAAATATTATAGCGAATCAATTGCCGAAAGAATCGATAATTAAATTTATTCAAGGAAAAAATTGTGAATTTTTTAAGAATTAAATTTGATTTTTTCTAGAAAAGAAATTAATTTCTTAGGGCCCAATGGACAGGTCCCGCGGTCTGATGGGTATTATTTTGTTCCAAATATTATAGCGAATCAATTGCCGAAAGAATTGACAATTAAATTTATTCAAGGAAAAAATTGTGAATTTTTTAAGAATTAAACTTGATTTTTTCTAGAAAAGAAATTTATTTTTTAGGGCCCAATGAACAGGTCCCGCGGTCTGTTGGGTATTATTTTGTTCCAAATATTGTAGGGAATTAATTGCCGAAAGAATTGACAATTAAATTTATTCAAGGAAAAAATTGTGAATATTTTAAGAATTAAATTTGATTTTTTCTAGAAAAGAAATAAATTTCTTAGGGCCCAATGGACAGGTCCCGCGGTCTGTTGGGTATTATTTTGTTCCAAATATTATAGCGAATCAATTGCCGAAAGAATCGACAATTAAATTTATTCAAGGAAAAAATTGTGAATTTTTTAAGAATTTAATTTGATTTTTTCTAGAAAAGAAATTAATTTCTTAGGGCCTAATGGACAGGTCCCGCGGTCTGATGGGTATTATTTTGTTCCAAATATTATAGCGAATCAATTGCCGAAAGAATCGACAATTAAATTTATTCAAGGAAAAAATTGTGAATTTTTTAAGAATTAAACTTGATTTTTTCTAGAAAAGAAATTTATTTTTTAGGGCCCAATGAACAGGTCCCGCGGTCTGTTGGGTATTATTTTGTTCCAAATATTATAGCGAATCAATTGCCGAAAGAATCGACAATTAAATTTATTCAAGGAAAAAATTGTGAATTTTTTAAGAATTAAATTTGATTTTTTCTAGAAAAGAAATTCATTTTTTAGGGCCCAATGGACAGGTCCCGCGGTCTGTTGGGTATTATTTTGTTTCAAATATTGTAGGGAATGAATTGCCGAAAGAATTGACAATTAAATTTATTCAAGGAAAAAATTTTGAATTTTTTAAGAATTAAACTTGATTTCTTTTAACAATAATTTACTATGTTATGCTCATTTTTTTACTATTGATATTTAATATGTTGTTATTGTTTAATTTTTAAGTTTTTTTGTTACTATTGAATATTTTGTAAATAATTTAAAAATGAGTTATTATGTATATAATTGTAATTATTGTTAATTGTAAAAAGAATCGATAGTTTATTGAATTTATAGAAGAAATTTTGGAATTTTTATTGATAAAATAAATATTAATTTATTAAAATTTTATATTTTTTTATATTTTTAATTAATCAATTTATTTCCTTTTTCTATTTATTAATAATAAATAAAAACAAAATTAGTTAATTATTTAATTAATTTATTTTTTTAAAATAAATTTTATATTTTTAATATATTAATTAATTTAGTATCAATAAATAATAGAAAAATAATTCATTAAATTTATCTTTCAAAAATAAATTTAATATTTTTAATTTATTATTTTAATTAACTAATTGTAATTATTTCACTATTTATGGAATTTTAAAAAAATATAATTTTTTTTTATTTTGTATTTTCATTTGTTTTCAGATAAATAACCTTTTGATCACTGCTTTCCGCTAGATCCTTTAATTTTTGACAATACGTTTTCTTTTGTTTCATTGCCAACTTAAAATTTTTAGAAATTAATTGGGTGCTAATAACTAGGTGCCAGCTTCAGCTTCATTCGGAAATTTCTCTGACAGCAAGCTAAGATAATCAAAAATTTTAAGTTCTAGTAATTTCGGTGTTTCGATAGTTACATTTTTGCTTAATACTATTTCTATTATTTCTTGTAATAATAATAATAATTTCCAACATTCGTCACCTTCGTCAACAAAAATGCCGATCATTACATTCAAATTTCTTACAAGATTTAGCATTTCTGCTGCTGAAATAATTATACAATTATTTTTTAACTGCGACTGAGTAATTTCAGGTGGTTTATTAATATTATCATTTGAACCATAATTATATGCCTGTATGATTTCATTCAAGTGCTCCAGTTTGAAATATTTTTTAATATAAATGAAATTGTGTAAAATTCGAGCCAAGTCATATCGACAAATACCCTCTGCTAAGTCGTGTTGTAGGTCAACTGCTGGATTATTTGTAACGTCAAAACAAGGAATTTCGTTAAATATGCATTTTTCCTTAATTCCAGACTTTTTTTGATCATTTTCTTTTAATAAACTGTTGTAATTAGAAACGTTTCGTAGTTCGCAATCGCATTCTTTAAAAGTTTTATTTATTTCACTGATATCAATTAAGCACATTCGACAAAATTTTTTCGCATTAAAACCTTCCATGAAGCCAAAAATCGAATTTAAACCGAGGTTATCACCTATTATTATTGCCAAATCAAAGTAAATTTTTATTTGAATGCCATCGATGTTTATTAATATACCCTCTGTTTGTAAAAATTTCAACTCTTGAATTGCTTTTTCAAAAACAATCATATTTTTAAATACAGTGCGATCTAAAGAATTAAATAAGATAAATAAAAATATATTTTCTATTTTTGATTGAAATTGAGGTGGCAAACTCGGCAAACCTAGATACACTGCGCCACATTTAGATATACCCTTCCTACTTCCTATCGGATTATTAGTTTCGTAATCGTCGAAATACATTAATAAGGGCAATACAAATTTTCCTGGATGACGAAGCAATTTTTTTTTCCAAAAAGGACTTTGCACAATATTAGATACTATTTCATTTTGTGAATTTAATGAATTCATATATTTTACAGTTTCGTGATAAACGCCTGGCATTTCAAAAAAATTTTTCAAAACATGTCGTATTGGGATAAACTGACCTACAACGGGAACATTTTTGCTAACACTTCCTGAAAGTGTATACTTATATTCTTTTCTCTCGCCTAGTTTGTAATTTTCTGGGACAATAAAAGTGTCAAAGCTTTTGAAGTTTGTGAAACATTGCTTTTCAGTTTTAATATTTTCAAAAGGCTTCGAAAACTGTGTAAAAATATCTTTAATTTCGTCAATATATTTTTCACTAGCCCCTAAATTTTCTAAATGACTGCAGACTTCATTTTGAACGTTACTGACTGTAGATTCTAATAATTTTGAAACATCCATAATTATTTCACTTACTTTTTTTCTTGAAATATCTGAGCATTGATAATATTTACTAGCAAAATTTAATTCTGACTCAAAATTACTTTTTTTTTCTTGAAAAACTGCTTCAGCTAAACTAGTATTGTTCGATTCATTGGGATCTTTAAAAATTAACTTTTCATCCTAAGATGATTCACTTTCAGAATCTGAAGAAACATGTCCATTTTCGCTTTCTGAAACTAAAATATCATCTTTTACAAAAGGTAAAGATGATTCAAAACTAGATACGGCATTACTAGATAACGGATTTACATATTGATGCTTCATTCGTCTATGTCTTAAAAACGAGTCAACTAAAGAAAATGACTTTTGACAAAACTTTTCCGAACATGTAAACAATGTTAACTGAGAATGTGTCAAATTAACATGTCTCATTAAGTTTTGATTAGTCTCAAATGAGCATTTACAATTTGCACAAGTGAACGTGAACATTTTAGAAAACAATTTTCAACATGAGAGAATAAAATAACTTCTGACTTATTTTTCATCTAACGCATGTTTGACTAATCCCACTAATACTTTGACAGACGCGTTTGGCCTATCACCAGCAACTGATATGTCGTATGCACTATTTTGAATGAAATGCCATAATGACGACGATGTTTTCGGATAATGACATTCTAGCACAAAAAATACTTTAAAGGCGAAGTCGAGTGCTTTTAAAACCGATTTTTCAGGTTTTCCATTAATTTGAGAATCGAATTCGTAGTGTTGTTCATCCACAACTACGACTGCTTTCTGGATTTTTATTAAAGGACCAACGACGAAAATCATCGGCTGAAAAGTGTCCTTTATTTTAAACAGCTTGTCTCTCAATTGGTCGATTTTGCAATTCAAGTCCGTCTGTAACTATAAATTAAATATTAAATTTTATACACCTATATATTATACACTTAATGCAATTCATTCTTTATAAAACTTATAAGTATATTGTTTAAATATAGACCAATGATAAATTAATAAATTTTGAAAATTATTAATTAAGTATACCTCCACATGTTGGATAAAAGTTTCAAGTCTTTCGCTTCGCGTTACTATGTTTCTAACTTGTGGTTGATTACCTGATTCTGTAACATCACAATTTTCATTTCTCTTTCTTTTACCAGGACGGGATATATTAACTAATATCGGCAGTAAGGAGAGTACAACAGCGTCTTGAGACTCTGTAAAAAACTGATATTAGTATACTAATGAAAAAAAATTAAGTAGAATAAAAAAACTATTGTTTTACCTGCGTCTAAAGTTGGCAACAATTGAATTGAAGCTTGATCACCAATGTCCTTTACCTTCCCTTTAATTTTAGAAGTTTTTTGCAATTGACTTATGATAACGCCCTTAATTGTGTCCCATCTATTAAACAGAGAAGAAGTATGGCCTGGATACAGCCTTTCAAAATCTCTCAAATACTGCGTAAAATACAAGATGATTAAGTGTTATAAAATGAGATTTAAAAATGACAATAAATTCTTTTATATACCAGTTCTTTAGCATTTTCTGTTAATAAACATGGAAATTTTCTAATGTAATCAGATATCGACGTTTGTTTGTTTAAATAAGCTTTTCTTATAAGGTGCGTTGAATCCCATTTACTCTTAACAGTATCCCAGGGCTCTAAATTTTTTTGTAGCCATTGAAAGTCGCTATCCTCTAAAATATAAAGTTATTGAAATTTAATTTGTTATATATATATAGAACTCACTATTTGTATTTTTAAAATTGTTTGCAACAAATTGTTAATAATATTTACCAGTACTGCCTTCAGTTGAAATACAGCTAGTTTCTTTACTATTTTGTTTTTTAGGAACTTCAAGTAAGTTGTTACTTCTCAAAACATCTTTAACGTAGTTGTAGTTGAACCATAAACTTCCTGAAGGTGGAATACTAATCCCATTTTCACTGCGATAGGACGAAAAATATGTGCTTGCACTTTCCCCAGGAAATAATTTTTCTATTTCTTTAGAAATAATAACCAAAAGCTCAGTAGGTATACTAAAAAAAGGCCATCTGTCAGTTGGATAACGTTTTTTGCACAATTATTTATTTTAATTTAATATATAAAATATAGATTTTTCTAAAGTTTTGAACGTTAAAAATAAACGAGATATATTTTATGTCTTCCACTGTTTTTAAAAAATACTAAATTGGAATGAAAGAAACTAAAATTGAAAATTTACTGAGCAAAAAATTGCTTCTTTAATTATAAAAAACAGTATTAAATAATATAATTCAAATTAAAAAAATTAATGAAAATATCGACATAAATACAGCTATATTACAAGGTGTCTAGAGAAAAAACTAAACTGGTCACTAGACACCCTATATATAAAATAAAATTCATTATATATTAATTACAATTATATTATTTTACTCACTGGAATTCCTTCAGTTTTTTATCGAGTGCTAAAGATTTTAAAGCTTCATCTTTAAATTTTTTAATTATAGTTCGAGTTAGAATGCTTCTCGATGTTTTATTTAAACAGCTGTTAACCTCAAATTGCCTTAAAACTAACTTTCCATCTGCATCGTGTTGAAGAAATTCATTTAAATTCTACAATTAGAAATTTTTAAATTAATATCACCTTTTGTTTATACTTTAAAAAAATTATTTTACACTGTACATAAATAACTCACCACATTATAAAATGTTTTCTTTGAAAATTTTTTTGTAAGTATACAAGAACTCGAATCGTTTTCTTTCAAATGTCCTTCTGCAAGCTGCTAAAATTTTATATAAATTATTTATTGATTTCACAAACAATGAATCGTTATGTTTAACGAGAAAAAACTCACTTCTTCAGAATATTCCACATTATCACAGTTACTATCAACTTCAATACAAGTACCAGAGGCGGTATTGTCATTTATAATTTTATCTTTAGTATCACAGGTAATTTTTGTCTTTGGTCTATCAATAATTGGCAAGTCTTTATTTATTTCAGCTTGCTAAAAAGTAAATTTTTGATTAATTTCTTTAAATATGGTAATAATAATGTCAACAATTTTCAATTATTTAAATGTTAATAAACACTCACCTTTGGCAGTTGAAACGTAGAATTCTCACTTTCAATAAATTCAAATGAAAAACCATCGATATCAGGTAATTGTAATACTGGTTCATCACTCTACAAAAGCAACGTATATATAAAATACATAAAATATAATACGTAAAGTAAATGAACACTTCTAATAACTGCATTATTTTATAATGCATTAATCATTTAATTTGTTTTACTTACCAAGTTTTGATTGTCCAACAACCAAACTTTTTCAACTTCAATCTCACTATAAATAAAATAAATTAGAAACTTTGTAAATAAAGTATGATAAGCAAACAAAGGAAACAATAAGTAAATGTCATAATACTTTGAACTCAGCTATTTGAATTAATAATTGATGATGATAATAATAATCATAACCTATAAAATTAGGAATTCAAAACGCTAATATTTAGGAACTAAAAATTATCACTTTATACTTATTGTGTTGTACACATAAGTTGAAAGAAATGCTTACACTTTCTCCATAATTACTATTTTCACTATTTTATATTAAATAAATTATTAACATTTAACAAATTAAATAAATTACATTTCACCAACCGGCAACAAACTTATAACCGTGAACCAGCACGTGTACACATCACAATAATTCGCAGCGCCAGCGTCTAGATCACATATAGAAGTAGTTACATGTATTAGTAACCAATAAGAGTGAACGCGTTAGTTGAACACTCTTTCATTCACCAAAAATTACTACAGTCTGAAGTAACTTTCAAAACACAACGTCTTATTTATCACGATCTTTAATATGAAAAGTCAACGTTTGAAATCGGAATTTGATTTTTCTACACAATATAGTAAATTTAAAAAAAAATGTATCAATATATAATAACTTCTGCATTTAGTTATGAGATATTGTATTTTATAAAAAGATAAATTATACTCTAGATTTTACTACCTATGATTTCCCTATATAAAATTGGAAAAATTACTATTTTCAGTAGCACGATTTCCTTTTGAAATAAATAAAATTTTCAATTTCTATAATACTTTTTGATAAATTTCGCCTTATTTCCGGTCATTGCAACCATTTTTAGTAATTTTTACTAATGCGGGTCTTTCCGTGTATACTACTTCATGGTCCGGAGGAGATGGCCACACGGGAGTGATGGACAAGTCAAATATTTTACAGAATTTTCTGGCAGATGTCGCTTATTTTAGGTAATTCTTGTGCATTTTGTGACAGAAAGTAAGCATAAATAAAAAATTGTTGAAAAAGAATGAAAATTAATTATTGTAAACCTTCTTTATTTTTTTGGGTGGTTCTAAAAAATTGAAGAACTTCACTTTTCTCATTGTTAAATTCTTATTTTTTAACCTATTTCTGAAATACAAGATTATTTGAGAAGTACATAACGCACGCTTTTATTTAACCTAAAAATCAAAGACCAAAATATTTTATTTATTTAATCATTAATGTTTACTTTTGATATATATTATCGGGTTAGATGACCATGTTTTGTCGGTGTAAGAAGGTCATAATATTTAAGTTATCAAAGTGAAGAAAAAAATTAATTTGGTTTAGAAATATGAAAATTACTATGTAATATTCTGATAAAGATTTTCAAGTTAAAGTATCCCATGTAGAAATTAATAGTGGAAGTTTGAATCCATCCTCGCTCCACCCCTGGAATTGTTATAGTCATCTAGCGCCATCCATGGAGCGAGTCGATTCCGCTAGATTGAAACATAACCTCCAATTTCTCCGGCATAAAGTGTCAAAACGTGAAAAATACATAATAAGCATATGTCATTCGTGAATTTGTTATATTTCCTAATTTCTAGGAATACCTATGTGGTAAAAATCACAATTGTATGCATTTTTTCTTTTCGTATTTAACCCAAAGAAAAATTCGATTCAATAAAAAATAGTTAAGACGATTGAATGTTATATTTTTAAAAAATAGAAATTCAATCAAAGGATAATTTGGTTAGGTAAATATTCTGCATGACGAAAATTTCGGGCGAATGACAATTTTGTTAAATGAAAATTCGGGCTAGTAAAATTTCGATCAGACGCAAATTTGTCATAATGAAAATTCAGCTAAAGAAAATTTTGGTTAGACAATTTTTTCTGCTGCAACAACTAAACTTAAAAATTCTATTTTTTTGTAAATTGTGAACTTTGAAATTACTTAAATTTATTGATTAATTAATAAACCAATAAATATGTTCTACAATTATAGTAGAAATATATTATTTTATTTTTGTATATACACATATATAAACAATTTAAACACACTTTTTGTAAAAATAAAAATTTTCTCGAATCAGCTGGCCGTATTTCTTTTTCGTTAATATTATGGAATAAATAAATAGAAATAAAATTGATAAATGCATAAACATCATTACGTTGATATTCGACGATTCATTTTTTAACTTCTCAAATCAAATAACATGGTTAATTTCTAAATTCGCGAAAGAAAAAGTTTTGACAGATGAGGTTATGTTTGCAATCTCGCACTGCGAGGACGGCGCGAGACGACAAAGGTGTTTGAAATGCTAGTAGCGCTATTACAGTGCAATGGAACACTAGCATGGTTCCAGCCTAGCTCCACGAAATTTTTCTACACGGGTATTACTTAATACAACAATTTCGCACTATTGCAAAAATAATTTTAACTGTTTGACATTTTATAAACAGTTAAATATATAATTTTAAAAAGTTACTTGAAAACTGCACTGAATTCATTGACAAACGTTCAGAATGGGGTAAAAAGATGAGAAAATTAATGTAATTGACTTAAAAATAAGTTAAAGCTAATAGGTAATTATTACCTAATGGCCATCTTTCCCGGACATTCCGGAAGAGATGGCCAAATGTATTCTTTAAAAACTTAAATTTTAAGATTGTTATTATAAACAATTTTTATTTCAACTTTCATTACTTCAAAGTAAAGGGTATACCAAGTAAAGTGTTTAATGTTTAATTATCAATAAAACTTTTTAGAAAAATCTCTTTTCTTTAATTATTACAATCTTTTTAAAAAACTATGGCCATCTCCCTCGGACTTACCCTATGGGGCACATTTTCTTATGGGGTCTTGTAAATTTTTTAGACTCTAATATTGAAAGTTTATAAATAGTCAAAGCGCCCTGACAAAAGTATGTGACATAAATCCAACCCAAATGAAAAAATTGCATTTGAAAGATTAGTGGTACAGAAATAAAGATCCACAGTTTGCACCAACTTAGGCTTAGCGCGTTTGTTGTTCAAAATCATTTAAGGCGCAAAAATCAAAATTTTAATAGTTGTTTGAGGATTGCTGCTTTTAATGAAATTTTAGACAAAAAAGTTGTTATTAAAAGTTGTAGAGCTTAAAAATACCTAAAAAATGAGTGGTCGCACGATTATTTCCAACAATTTGTTTGCAAGTTATAGAATTAAAACGATAAATTTTTTCTTTTTTTAAATATTTAATAATTCAATTAATTATTATTTAAAATATCTCTTACTTGGTGAAATTACTGCTCCCAAGGCCCTTAATAAGTATACAAAATTTGGACCGAATCGTATAAATAGTTTTGCCAAAATCTAATTGTTAATTAATACACTTTTTTTTATATTGGATGTCAAATTTGTGCACGATAAAGAAAAATATTTTCTTCTTTAATAACTTATTGTAAAATGAACTATTTCTTTCATAAACTATAGAAATTTACTAAATGCAATTAAAAAATTAATTTAGTGAAAAAAATCGTATATATTTTTAAATTTTTGTACATTCTTCTTAATTTCTTAAATAAAATAATATTAAAAAAATACTTATATTGGCTATTTCGCTCATGAAGATTATCTATAGATAATCGTAATTTAAATATTATATTATTATACAATATTATTATTATATTATTTTTTTATTAAGATATATTGTTATCATATTGGCTATAATATAATAATATAATATAATAATAAATATTTATATTTATGTTTTACCAAAATCATTAGTTTTTTTTGTTAAAACGTATAATTAACGTATTATTTTGCATGAACTTGTTACTTTACTTGCCTAGAAAAATTTTATGAGGTACAAAAAAAATATTGATGCACCTGAATCTCCTAAAACTGACTGTTTACATTTACCCCGCACCACTGTAAAACTTGAATAACTTGAACAAATTTTAATAGATTTTCAATTAACTTGGTAAAAAAAGTTTTTAAGGTTGCTGAATAAGAATATAAAATCAAATTTTTAAATTTCAAAATGGTAGATCCAATAATTTATTAATTTTGCTTCCTCATAAGGAAGCTTTGCATTCGTGACGATTTTCAATTTTTCAAAACATGATTATATGGACTCATTTTCATCTAGGATGTATGTATATTAAATTCTGAGCAAATTTCCAGATGTATGTATGTGTGTGTGTGTGTGTGTGTGTGTGTGTCACAAAAAATTGTGTACAAATTATCTCAAACAAATTTTTAAAAATTGCCCTGAAATTTTGCAGGTTTATTGCAGTCATTAATACCTAAAATCTGACACAAGGATTTTCAAATTTATCCACAAAATTTTTTTTATACAATTTTTTCAAAATTTGAAAAAAAAATTTTTTGTATTTTTTTAAATAACTTTTTTGTTTCTTAATATTTTCATAAATTATTCTCAAAATTACATTCCTGACAAAAAATAAATCGATTGATATATACAAAGTGCACATTTCATCAAAATTTATAAAATTAATCAATATTTTTCTTTTTCACAAAAAATTCAAATTTTGTGTTATTTGAAATATTACCTTAACATATTAAAATGAAATTAAGCAATTGGTTTATAATATTTTGAGGAAGCGAAATGGTCATGAAAAGAACAACTTGTTTTTTTTATGTAGTTGAAGTTGTGTTTACATTTACCCCGAGTTTTCGAATTCTGGGGGTAAGTGTAAACATTTAATTATTTATTAACTAAATTGACGAAAATAAAAAATCAAAGTGAATTTTTGTTTAAGCATCAATAAGGAAGAATGAAAAATTTAAGTTTGATTTTTAAATTTATTTTTATGCAAATGCAAGACAAAATATTGAAACAGTAAAATTTTTATTTTCAATCTTTTTTGCATTAAAAGATAACTTGTACTATAGCATTGCCAATTGTCAAAATAAAATATTGGCAATACTCAGAACATCTTGTAGGTGAGCTGAGGTGAGGTTTTTTTTTTATTTAGAATGTACAAAAATTAAAAAATATATACGATTTTTTTTCACTAAATTAATTTTTTAATTGCATTTAGTAAATTTCTATAGTTTATGAAAGAAATAGTTCATTTTACAATAATTTATTGAAGAAAAAAAATATTTGAAATATATAAATATTAATTTAGAGATAGAAATTTTATTTTTTTTGAGAAAAGAATCTTGGATTTGAATCGCTGAGTAAAAAACACCACAGTTTAAAAAAATGATTAAAATCGGTCAATTTGTTCAAAAGTTACATCAATTTTTGCGAATTTAAATGCTCGAATTCAATTCTGACGCGAACGAAGATCGCTTGCTGCTGGGCCCCCCACCCAAGCGCAATATTAAGATAAATTCTTACTTAGACTTCCATCTCTTGTTTTAAAGATTAATAATCAAGGAATAAATTTCACGATTTTTTAAATTAAATTACTGATTATGATCTTACAAGCCACATAAAAAAATGAAAAATGTTAATAAACAAATTGCCTGAATTTTATTGCAAAAAAGTTATCTCTGATCCCTTTTGAGCTATTTTAATCTTTTTTTTTTTAAAGTTGCAGGACGATGCCAGGAATTAAAAACTTTTTATCCCGATTTTGTGAAATGAAATTTGACCAAGATATACTTAATTGTTTATAGTGAAAAAATTGACCTTTTTTTTATTAGTTATTCATATGCAACAAAATTTATTTTTTTAATTGTGCAATACATGTTTTCAATAATATAGATCCTTAGGAACAAAATGAGTCATCGAAAATATTTTTTTTTCGTGCACAAATTAAGCTCAAGGTGTACTGAGTTTAGTAGAAAAAAAGTTTAATGGAAAACATTAAGAAGAAAAATAATTATATTGCAGGTTAATTATTAGATGACGGTGTGGGGCTGAATCGGACATCGTGATTAAAAACAACCAAATCTTTGAATTCTTTAATTTATTTTATATAAATTAACTATTTTATATTATATTCTTTGCTTAGAACCACTTTATAAAGAAATAAATAAAGAATTTATTTTAAAACTCGAATTCGCAAGCGAGT
The DNA here is from genome assembly GCA_032872475.1 of Leptopilina myrica (nomen nudum). Taxonomy (NCBI): domain Eukaryota; kingdom Metazoa; phylum Arthropoda; class Insecta; order Hymenoptera; family Figitidae; genus Leptopilina; species Leptopilina myrica (nomen nudum). The sequence continues at coordinate 33,249,151 of CM065464.1, read as the reverse complement.
TGCTACAAACAGACAAGCCTGAAAACTGTAATTTATTTTATATTATAATTATTACTGATTTTACATATTATATTATATTCTTTGTATAGAACTATCTACAAATAAATAAAAGAAGAATTGATTTGACTTTTTACAAAAAAAAAGAAAATTTGTATCTCATTCTTTAATGAATTGGCCGTGTCCGATTTAGCCCCACCAATTTTCGGATTTTCGTTTTTGAGGTAGTCACCTTCGAAGCAATATATCTCTAAAGCTATTGTACTTTTTTAAATCGAACAAGTGCGATTTGTAGGTGAAAGTACAAGCTTCAAAACGGTATATTACACTTTAGCAAAAAGTATGTTTTTGTATGAGTTTTCTGGTCAAAGACCAAATCCGTCCGGTTTAGCCCCGGTCTCCCCTAATTTCACCAAGTAAGAGATATTTTAAATAATAATTAATTGAATTATTAAATATTTAAAAAAAGAAAAAATTTATCGTTTTAATTCTATAACTTGTAAACAAATTGTTGGAAATAATCGTGCGACCACTCATTTTTTTAGGTATTTTTAAGCTCTACAACTTTTAATAACAACTTTTTTGTCTAAAATTTCATTAAAAGCAGCAATCCTCAAAAAACCATTACAATTTCGATTTTTGCGCCTTAAATTATTTTTAACAACAAACGCGCTAAGTCTAAGTTGGTGCAAACTGTGGACCTTTGTTTCTGTACCACACTGAGAGACGTCCGAGGCGTAATAGTTCCCGCTAGCCGTCGCTATGCGCTACTCTGCTTGTTGCCTTTAAGATGTTCCGAATCTGGTGATGAGACGCCCCGAATCCAGTCAAACATTGTTCTCGCATGTGAAAGAACAACTGGTGGCAAACACGAAAAGTTCTGCGTAATCTCGCTTTGGGACGTTCCACGTTTCGCATCGGGGCAATTTTTTTCATTTGGGTTGGATTTATGTCACAAAACTGACCTTTTTTTTGCCAGAGCGCCTGGACTAAAACAATTTTTTGTTGTGAAGTCTTAAAATATTGATTGAAAATTTTTACATATCATTGTATATGTTAAGAAGTCTTAAAAAAAGAATTTTAAATTAATTAAATAGTCTTTAACGTCCGAGATACTTCATAAATAAGTTAAATTAATGAAAACGAAAACATTCGGACAAAGTAACAAATTTTATTTACTCCAACGTTTCGATATCAAATCGATAATTTATTTAATTATTATTTTTTGACTCCCTGAAGAGGAAATCGATTTGATTTCGAAACGTTGGAGTAAATAAAATTTGTTACTTTGTCCGAATGCTTTCGTTTTCATTAATTTGACTTATTTAGGAATTTTAAACTTAAAAAAAGTATAAGTTTTTTTCTTCTACAGAGGGCGCTTTATCGACTGATTAAAATTATTGATTGTCAATGTAGCTCATAGCTGAATCAATTAAAGTAGAAAAATCAAGAATCTTCTCAAAATGGATAACTTAATATAGGACCTGAACTTCTGATTTAGTAATAATATTTAAAATTATATTTTTTGTGTATCATTAATGGTAAATAAAATTGTTTTTTTACAATTGCTGGGCTGGATGCTATAATGTGTTACGCGCCATGTTAAGTAAATGGCGCGTAACACGTTATAGCATCCAGCCCCTCAATTTATTATTTAAAAGCTTGCCAATTTCTTAATTTTTTATGTTTTTGAGTAGTTCGAGGTTTAAATCTTGTATTAACTTCTTTATTATGGAATTATATTTAACTTTTTAATTTTAGATGATTCCCCGATGAGATACAATGACAACCGTAATTGAAAGTAATTTTTACCAATGGACAAACGCCCTCTGTAGAAGGAAGATACCTATATTTTTTCAAGTCTGAAATTCTTTTTTAAAAACTTCTTAACATACACAATGACATGTAAAAAATGTTGGTAAATTATATTTGAAAACTTATGAGCAAACAATTTTTCAAAAACTACCAATTTTAGGGGTGAGAAATTTATAAAACCCCTTACTCTGTAAATCTGAATCACCGATAAGTATGCCACTATTTCAATTAGCGTATAGGCACTGTGAATTAGTGAAATTTCACTGATTAATTATAGCGCATATACGCTGATTGAAATTAATGGCATACTTACCGCTGAGAATCAGTGAAATATCGCTGATTCAGATTTAAAGAGTAAGTGTAACTATCCATCTCTAAAAAGTTGTAAAAGCGGACTAATATTTCCACAAAATTTACTACTTAATAGTATTTTATACACTACCGTCGGAAATTATCGGTAGGACTGCACGCGCAATCGACAAATTTTACAAAAAAATTCAAAGCAAAATGTTTTTTGAAATTTTGTAAACTCTTGTATATTTTTCTGCAATTCATTCAAGTTTCATCTTTATAACTTAAGACCGAAAGAGTTTAAAAATTTTATTCGGTTCACTATAGATATCATTATAAACTTCCTAACATTTTCAGCCAAAACCTGTTCAAAATCGGATGTTTATAATGATATCTCGCGATCCGAATAAGAATTTTGAAATCTTTTCGTCTTAAATTAATAATGAGATTTGAATGGTTACACCTATGGGGCGTTCTACGTCAGACGGACAACATCATACTTCTAGTGGAAGAAACTCTATTTTCAAAATGCTGTTATTTCTATTATAATGAATGAAATAAAAAAAATTACGACAGTATTTTATAGTAAATTTAACCGTCTATATTTTAGTGAATTTTATTTTTTTAATTAGATTATTTTTCATTAAAAAAAGTAAAAAAAAAAACTTTAAATTCTATTTTTGGAGGCATTCGACCATTTAAAAAATTGTTGATAATGGCTTAAAGAATAGTTAAAAATAGATACATTATATATGTTTAATGACAGAATGGCATCTTTTAAGGTTCAAAAGTTATTTCATTTATGAAGGAATGGTATTTTACAAAAAGAAATGAATAATTTTGATTAATGGTAAGACTTTTTTGATATATTTGTGACACTGTTCTCGGTAATTTTGAAACAAGTGATACATGATACGCAATATTTTTAATTTACTTAGATTTTTAATCATAATAGTTTAATATTATTTATTACTGAAAGTAATTAGAAAATAGTAATATTAATCAAATGGCACCTCTAGGCGATCGGTGTTTCAATCCCTTCTACATAGCTCGTTTAAAAATTAAAAATTTACATTAGTGTAATATTATGTTTAGTAATTGAGAAGAAATATAATATAATAAAAAAAATATTATAAAATATACTAGAGGGGCTCACTTGTTTCAACATTACCTGAAAAGTGTCGCAAATATATCAAAAAAGTCCAACCATTAATCGAAAATAATGATTTCTTTTTGTAAAATACCATTCCTTTATAAATGAAATAACTTTTGAACGATAAAAGATGCCATTCTGTCATTAAACATATATAATGTATATATTTTAAACTATGTTTAAGCCATTATCAAAAAATTTTTAAATGGTCGAATGCCTTCAAAAATAAAATTTTAAGTTTCTTTTTTACTTTTTTCAATGAAAAATAATCTAATTTAAAAAATAAAATTCACTAAAATAAAGACGGTTAAATTTACTATAAAATACTGTCGTAATTTTTTTTATTTCATTCATTATAATAGAAATAATAGCATTTTGAAAATAGAGTTTCTTCCACTAGAAGTATGATGTTGTCCGTCTGACGTAGAACGCCCTCTATGTAAGTTTCAAATTTTTTCTGAAATTCTTAAAAAATATATAATAGTTTCGAAAGTTTCAGAAAACATTTTGTTTTTAATTTATTTGTCGATTAATGAAATTTCTGTATAAATTATTAAAATTATCAGTTATTTATCATAGTAGCATTTTATAAGCTTCCGAATGGTATATTTGTTAAATTCCTGACATTTTTATTTACAAAAAAAATTGTGATTTAAAGATTGGTATGTTTTTAGACCATGCGCATGTATCCGTGCCGTTAGTTTCCGATGGTAATGTAGTAGTTTATTAAACATTTTTTTACGCACTGTTAAAAAAATTGACACTTTACACACAGTTTTCCGTGTGAAATTCAACTTTAGAGGTTATTGTGAAAAAACTATTTCTATTTTTTCCTAAAAGCTGGTAAAATTATGAAAAAATGACCCCTCTTACTACGTAAGGGGCCATACACAAACTATGTAAAGCTTTAAGGGGAGAGGGGAGGTCAAGTTAAATCTTACGAACAGCAGAAAAAATGGCGCTAATGTATAGAAAATATTTTACTCTTAAGGAGAGGGGGTTCAAAATTTCTCAAAATATGTTTTACGTAGTTTGTGTACCCCTTACGTACAAAAATGACACTCATGAGTGTCGTATTTTGAGTGTGGTTATTTCGTTACGACACTCAAAAAACGATACTAAAGAATTGACACTCAGAAAACAATACTTATTGAAGGATGACAATCGATGATAATAATATGTCTTATTCAACGAATTAAATAAAAAATAATTCATTTAATCGCGCGGGGTTTCTCACTAAAAAAAACGCAATATTCTAATTCAGATCTTGTCATACAAAAACAAAACTATAATTATTAAGTTGGATTTCGTGAAAGTCTGTCACTAAACACTAAAAATTTATAATTATACTTTCAGCAAGCATAACAATATGCTATAATAAATATATTTTTTAATTCCCCAAAAAATTGGATTAGTATATTATTATCCGTGATCAGTGGATAATAATAGAAAATTGTTAACGCCGTTACAAACGTTGACTATTAAATTAACTTATAAATTCTTTTATTTTTGGTAATTTAAAAACCTACCAACACTTTTAAACATTAAACATTTTATAAAATAAATTTTTTTGAAAACTTCGAAATCTTTGCTTAAAAGTATTTCCTATGTAAACTTCGAAGAAAAATAATTTTGTCCAGGTTTTTATCTGATAAACGTAGGGGTATTCTCCCATAATGAACTCCCAAGATTTTAAGGGGTTGGGATATTTGTTTTTTATCATCACTTGGTCTATTTAAATATTGACGAAATTCAACAGGCAATCCTCCAGCAGTATCAGAATTTTTAACACTGCCTTTTTGTTGAATTAAGTGATCGAAAGCAGTCAAAAAACTTTCCTTATCATTGAAAGGTTCATCCAATACTTGGGATGATCTTCGAATCGAATTTTGAAAATCAATTGCAATTAAGTCCTTAACTAATTTTCCTGTAAAATTTATTTTAATTGCTTTAATTTTTTTTATATTTTACATTTAATAACACAGTGATTTTAGATTCAAACTTCTTTCCGTGTGGCTAGGAGTACTTTTCTCATGCACAACTTGTCTCTCACAAATTTTTTAGGAAATAATAAAGACAGTTATAATAACATAATATTATATATTTATAATTGTATTAAATGAAATAAATATTAAATATAAAATAATTTATTTATTTTGCTTCCTCTCCAAAGGAAGCCTTGTAGTTATGTCGATTTTGGAATTTCTTAGAATCAAATATTTTGACAAATTTTCAAGTGTAGTATATATATTTCATCAAGAGGAACAAATGTCCGGATGTGTGTGTATGTCACCCATTCTTGTGGACAAATTTTCTCTTATAAAAAACATTTTTTTATCAATTTTTTTATTTAAAAAAATCGATTTCTGTATTTTTTAAAATAATTTTTTTCTTTATCAACATTTGTTTTAATTCTTATCAAAATTGTATTCCTGGTATGAAAACGAATCGATTCATGTATATAAAGTATTTTGTATTTTTTGAAATTTTTAAAATTTTACTTCAAAATAATTACTCAATAATACAAGATTAAGCAAATGGTATATATTATATTGAGGAAGCTTAAGGAGCTTTCAGATCTCAGCAGACGCCTGCCTGCGCAGGCAGAAGATTGTTCACACCTCACTTTTACCGTTGAAAAATGAAAGATTTGAATTTTAATAGATATTTAAATCTTCCCTCATTTTTCAACGAGAAAAGTGAGGTCTGAATGCTTCTTTAATGTTCATGGACTGAACAACTTGTATTTATTAGTATATAATCAAATATTTGCCTATAATGATAGAACGTCCAAGCGCCCGTCCTGCGGGAAGGATGTTCCGAAAAAAAGGCTTTTAAAAAAAGGGAATTCAATTTTTCTTTTCTGGAACTCCTTGGGATTAAAGTAGACGAAAAGACGAAAAAATCCATATCTTTGACTTTTTAAAATTATATGAATTTTTGAAAAATTCAACTTCTTTAAGCTACCCTGCTCTTCGGTTTGAACTTACAAGCTCGACATTTACATGCGCTGAGAGCTTGTTTCATCACCTTTCCAACGATATATATTACTTTTTGTTTATGTCAATCCATGTTAGTTTTATTTAGCGTTTTCGGACGGACTCACCTGAGTCTTTTTGGTCCTGCCGGAAGGACGTTGGACGTTCTATCAATAAGGCAAATTTGCTGAAAGTATAATTATAAAATCTATCCCTATTAAAAAATCTTTTTGACGCCGCCGCAGCTGATTCAGTCATTTCCCTTTCCGACTCTTTCCCAAGGGGCCGTCAAAACTTATGTCTAATTTCACCTATTTTTTTACCTATATGTCAAAAAGTAGTCCGTGTGTGGGCTCTTACATTATGTCAAAATCCATGTTTAATTTTACCTATTTTTTGAACTACAGATTTTTCAAAATCTGTAAAATTTTTTTTACTTTTACCTCAAGAAATGACATTTTCACATATTAACGGCAACTATTATTACAAGAAAATTGACACGTCCCTAAAACCTCATGCAGCATATGCATCACGAAATTGCGCGTTCATAGGTTATTTACACGATTTGAAATTCTTCACGGTTTCGGAAATATTTTACTTGTCCGGTTTAGCCCCGTGTCCGGTTTAGCCCCGGTCTCCCCTATTTTAAAAGTTATAAATAAAAAAGAAACTGGAGAAGGAAACTTCTCACCGTGCGACGGATTGAGGGTTATGAAAAGAACAATAAATTTCTTTAATTGTCTAAAAAGGAATTTTTATGACTTTTATACGTTCAATAGATTCCACGGTAAATCAGAAAGTTTTAGCAGTATTTAAAGAACTTTACATGCAGCTGCTCGAGCGTTACTTGTGTATGCAGTTTTTTCATATTTTCGCATTGATCGTTTCCCTTGTCGTCGAACACTTTTTATATCGATTCACTTCTTTCATTCGTTAATAACAGTACTGAAGAAACGTTACACACAATATTCATAATTTTTTTCAAACTTTTTTTTATTGAACTACGTTAAACAGAATTTCAAATGCTCTTAAAATGATTATTCTATATGAATGCTGAGATCTAAAAAATCTTTATTCAAATTTAACAAAATTTTCGAAGCACAATGGTGATTAAATGTTTCACATTCTCATTATTTACATTTTCAAAGAGTTGAAAAAGTAAACTAAAGGTGAACGAGTTTTAGGACCGAATGTGAAGCTTCATGAATCCATGCACTGAGAGACCCTTGGGTCAGCAGCAGACTTTCGATAGGCTGCTACTGACCATTCTGCACGGAAAAAAAAGTACGTGAAATTTTCAATGACTCGGTACTTGACTTTTGGATACGACACAATATACTAGAAACAGTCTAGTACTTTTGCATGAGAGTTTCAAAAGTAGTCAATGAAAATTTCTAGTACCTTGCTTGAGAATTTCATTGACTTTCAAAAAAATTGTATATTTCTGTGAAATAAAAAATATAATTTCCACTTGTTCACAGTTTTTCTGCAATTTACTCATTCATTCACATATTTGGATAATTAATCAAACAAACAAAGAACAATATTATTATTGTATCACTTTTCGACATTTATCAACATTTATGAACTAACCTATAACACACATATACATTCGCATATAACTTAAATATAAACACACACTTAACAGTACGTATGGAATTGTTCTTATATACTACATGGTGAAATTTTTCACGACTTGAGAGACATGCTATTTTACTGAAAACTGAGAATTACATAACATTCTGTTTTGTGAGAAATACAACATAAAAAATATTTTTTTGAAAGGCAATTCATGAAGACAAATATATATTTCAAGGAATGATTCGCGTACTTTTTTTCCGTGTGTTAACACGCTATAAGACTCCACTTTGCTTCTAAGGCAGCAAACCAAAACCATAGTGGAGCTGCTGACACATAAGTTGGTCAAATATAAAGGTCGCTCAGTGTGTAAATTAAAAAAAATGTTTCAAACTATTTAATAAATTGATTAGGTCCGGCCATGAAATCATAAAAAGAGATGTTTTCCAATGAAACACTCCACAACCACTATTTGTAATAAAATTTTGAAAATATATTTTTATAACTCGCAGTCATAAAAACGGCGTTTTTTGGTACTCTGGAGATAAGTAGAAAACTGCCTTTTTTTGAACAGAGCGTCATTGTTTACCTTTAAATTGTCAATGAAAATTAATCTTTTGAGTCGGTTGACCTGGACCCCGTCAGGAGGAGACCACCCGAACCCCCCCGCGCGACACAACGTTTTTGTACATTTGAATGTATATCGGTAAACTAGTTTTGTGACAAATCTGGGTGTCTCGTTTTTCAAGCCTTTTTTATGACTTTATTATAAAAAGTATCGTTCGTAACTTGCGTGAACTGTCTCTATTATAAATAACACTGAGTCACAGCGAAAAAAAACTTCTTATCAGACCTACTGGAGGTTGTAAGTTATGACAAACTAAGAAGAATAGTACGATTTATATTTCCCAAACACCCCCAAATTTTCATTATAGAGTCAAAAAACGGTTTTCACGAGTTTTTAAGTACAAATATAATAATAATAAATAATAAATTTTTTGAAACTACTATATTTGTGGAGTGTCCAAAAATAAAATAGCAAATTTTATTATTGAAACTTAATACGACTTTCTTTTCTTAAATATAAGTTTTTCGAAATTCATATTTGTAGAAAAAACTGATTCTTTGAATGAAAAAATAGAGAGAAAAATGCCTAAACTTCATATATCACAACTAAGAAACAATTACGATTAAAAAAGGAAGGAAAACTGTTATGTACTAAAATCGACTACTTTGACTACAAAGACATAAACTGCAATAACTCAGGTAATTTTTAACAAAATCTATTTGTTTGGGACTTGTTGAACGCAGAATTTAATACACTTAAACGTTATAGGAAAAGAAAATATATTTAAAATAAAAGTCATGCCAAAAATATCAGTTAAAGTTGAAAAATTGTTTAAAAAATGACATTTTCTTAACTTTGTAGGGATTTTTCTCTTATAAATATTATTATAAACAAAAAAAACTCTGGATGGGTTGGAAAGCTCTGTTTTGCAGCTTTAAAATGAAAAAAACTTTGAAATCGGCCTACACGCATAGAAAGGATTTGCTGTGGCAGCGAACATTTTGCTGCCACAGCAAACCTTGTTCCTTGAAATAGGGATAGCGAAAAAGTTCGCTGTGAGATCAAACAAGTTCGCTATGACAGCAAACTCGCAAAAATTTTTACTAATGTTTGCTGCCACTGCAAACTTCCTAGCTGTGGTAGCTAATTTTCAGAGATTTCACAGCAAACATGTGTTTACTGCTAGAGCTAACTTCTTTTTTTCCGTGTAGAAATAAGGATATTACGAGCCCATTTGTACTTAAAAACTCGTGAAAACCGTTTTTTGACTCTATAATGAAAATTTGGGGGTGTTTGGGAAATATAAATCGTACTATTCTTCTTAGTTTGTCATAACTTACAACCTCCAGTAGGTCTGATAAGAAGTTTTTCTATTTTTTTGTTTTTGTAGCACAGTGTAATTTGACGAAATATCAAAATTTTCACTTCAACCACTATCTAAAAACAGATTCTCTGTTTTTTTGGGAAGTTATTCAGATAAGAATTGTTTTGTGTCCATCAAGGCACCTTAAAGATGAATATCTAATAGGTTTAAAAAATTTGTTCCTCCATTTTGCAAATACGGAATACTTTTGCAAAGAACCTTCAAAATGGTCCCTTTTCATTTTTCTAAACAACCAATGTAATCCAACACTTAAATTAACTATAAATTAATAAAAACCGCATGATTCGACTTGTCAAAACATGTAGATTGATATTAAGAAATATTTATTTTTTAAAAAATCAAGTTTTTTCTTCAAAATTACTAAATTGCAATTATCTCGAAAACTAAAATTGATAAAATGGGCCCTTTTCATATGAAGGTTTAATTTATGTTACTTCTTTTTCAAAGTTTATAATTGTAGTGTTCTCTAAAGCTCTCACTATATTTTACCTTTCAAACTTTTTAACAAAACTTGAGCGCCATTTAAAAAGCAAGGGCCTAATTATTTTCTCCTACACTGAAAAACTGTTGGCAGAACTGTTCGCCCAATGCGATGAAGTGTTGCGTTAAAAAGAAACGCACAGCTCGCTTTCAGCTGCGGTTACACCTCTGCAGGCTGCCTGCCTGCGCAGGCAGGAGCAACGAGAGTAAGGGAGAAGTTTGAAGTCACTGACTCTTTTACTCAGGTACGTTACCATGACAACCTACAGACAGGCAGGCTGCCTGCAGAGGTGTAACCGCAGCCTAAAGGCCTAAGCACAACTGCTTCGCGAATGTCGTTCGCGAACGCAAAGCATGAGTTAGAAAAAGACACAGCCATATCTCTGTCCTTTTCTAACCCATGCATTGCGTTCGCGAATCAATTGTGCGTTGGTCTTAACTCTCCTTTTTGGTAGAGCTGTCGAACTATTTGCCAAACAGCCGCTCACTTAACGCCATTGGTAGTTCAGTTTAAGAAAGCAACTCACCCAATTTTGATTGAGCTGTGAGTTTAAATGTCAAGTAGCGCTGCACAACAGTCAATAGCGGAACTGTTCTATTAACAGTTTTTCAGTGCACCAGAAACCTACAAAACTTCAACTTTAGAGAAGTGTATAAATTATGGAAATTTATACACTGATTTCTATCAGTGATGCAGTTGATGTAAATTCTTATCTGATTTTATATAAATATTACTACGCCCGATCTCTCCGTGTACTTACCTTATCTTGTCAAACCATTAAAAAAAAAAATTAAATAGTGAATAACCTTATTTATTTCTAGCTAGTATTGACAAAATTAAAATACAAGTAAAAAGTTTCTTTTCTGTAATGGTATGTTTTATAAACTGTGCCCAAGTCCTTTATTACTATGTGTTTTCTTATTTTTCATATGCACCGGAAAAAAGACAAAGTGAACATTGAAGATTCTTTTTAGGGGTCTTACATAAACTATAAAATAAAATATAAAATTGCATTTAACGCAATGGTAATGAAAGGGAGGGAGAATGTTTAAAAGGTCTGAAAAATTGATAACGTAGGTTATGAAAGGTCCTTTATAGGATGTCGTTTATAAAAGGTATAGTAGTACGAGCGCTGAACTAGACACAACTGACTCATGAATATTTTCCAAATGTCAAGTAGCCCTAGCTAGGCGGGCTGATATTTATTCATAATGCATGTAAAACATTGATTATTCTAACGAATTGTTAATAAGCTTAATAGTGATGCATCAGAACTGTCATTTGACAGAATTGTTATTAGGTAGTTCTGATATCTATCAGAATTGTCATTTTCAATTAATAGTTGTCAGAATTGTAAATAACAGGCTTATCATATAACTAAACATGTTACAAATGTTATATGTTGGAATCGACTTTTCTGATATTAAGCAGATCAGTCAATTGACAGAAGTGATATATGCCAGATTTGTTACTCGACAGACCCAAAATGTCTGTCAAGTGTCAATTTTGTTACTTAACTATCTATTAGGCTTATTGAAAATTTTCTAGAATATCAATTCTGTTACAGTAGAACCTCGATTATCCGAGGTAATGTGGGGAAGAGGTACCTCGGATAATCGAAAACTCGGATAACACGGAACCAATGAAAATTTCAAAATTTTAAATTATTTTTCAAGTGTTTAAAGTGTTAGAATAATATTAAATGACAAAAATGGACGAAATTTTAAATTGAATGATCACAAACAGTGGTTTTGTAAAATTTACTTTCCAAATTTAGTCGCTCGATCCGTTTTATCCGAGTTATTCCGCATTATCTGAGCATGTTTAGTGCCTCGGATAATCCGGAATCTCGGATAATCGAGGCTCGGATAACCGAGGTTCTACTGTACATGCATTACAGTTAAACGACAGTTCAGTTACTTGACATTAGGGAAATGTTCATGCGTCTGCAGACATGAGTACGTCTATAGTGCCCAAACTTTTTCCGTGTAACATCCGAAACAAATTGTTCTAAGCAAATAGAAAATTTTTTATGAAAATTTCACCTTTACTGCACGATAGGGGAGCGGGTAGATAACAATAAAGTAGTGGTTGTAGTGTTTGAAGACATACTTCATCCCAGAATAATAGTCTTTCTGGAATATTTGTTTTTTATATTTTCAGGACTTTATTCGAGGATTCTGTTCTACACTTTTGATTAAAAAACACACCGTCTCAAAAAAAGAAACATAACAAAATGTGAATGCACACTGCGGAAAATTTTCGAAAATTTGAATATTTTCTTTCATTCTTATCATTGAGATTTTTGCAACTAATCTTTGCACGGAAAAACTTTGTTCAAGAATTATTCCAAAATTTATTTAAAAATTGAAGGTATGGGAAAAAATAAAGTGTTTCAGAAACGCAATCGTAAAAATGAGTTACAGTAGGATGGGGATATATGTCTGTCCTTAATATTTGCATACATTTTGTGGTTAGAAGTTCTGTATTTTGCATTCGTTTCACGTTCCCAACTCTATTGTGCTTAAAGGTGCTATACTGCTTCGCTGCTGAAACACGTTACGATATTATAGGTGGAAATCATAATTAATCTATAATTACCTTGCTTCTTCTTTCTTAAATAATTCAGTAATTCTTCGGCGCACTGTGACTAAGATATTCAGTTGTGGCGTCAAGAACAACTATTTCGAAGCTATTAGAAAAACACCTGAGAAATTCTTCAATAATTATTGAATTTTTTCAAAAATTCGTAAATAAATTCCGGAATAATTCTTGAACAAAGTTTTTCCTCGTATAATCATTGTACCATCCCCAAAAACAGCAATAGTATTAACAATATGTCTTTTACTATAATGACGTGAAATATTATCTATATATGTATATATACAGTATTAATCGATATATAATAATTGATATATAATTACATAATAATAATAATTGACATGTAATAATTGTAATAATTGTGACAATGACCATTATATAATGATGTACCTAAATTTAATATTTTCATAATTGTTGCACGATGTTTGGTGCGTCTCTGTAAGCAATAAATAAATCACTCGCAACACCTTTACTCAACATTTTAATTGAATATTAAATTTGTGTATCACTTTTCGCTAAATTTAAATAACTTTAAATTCGATTAAATGATTTGTTCTTAAAGACAATTATTTTTCTCAGTACAAACGGGAGCTATTAATAAGTTTTGGTATTATATTTTAAATTTGAAATATTACAAATGTAATACAAAATAAGTATTGCAGGAAACTTTAATTTAATTAATAATAAAATGTCGAGGAAAGTTGTGTATGTGGAGTGCATCAGTTTGTACATTGAGTTTAATGCATGTTGTTTTTGTCTGTCCTTGCATGCAGGGATTCGGTTTTGTAACATTCGCAAATAGTGCTGACGCGGACCGGGCACGTGAGAGGCTACACGGCACCGTGGTTGAGGGCAGAAAGATTGAGGTGTGCATGACTTTCTTATACTTATATAAATATATAAATACACACATATATATGTATAAAATTTAATCAACTGTACTCATCTCAAAAGTAAAAGTTGTTTCTTTTGAATGCAGAACAAAATTGGGAAAATTCAAAATTTGCCTGTTTTTTATTTTGTCTTTAACCCTCCTACCGTTTTATCAGTTTTCAATTTTGTAGGAAAAAAATTTATCATTTTGTAAAAATTAATTTTCACTATTACAGTTTTACTTTGATATTAAATACATCAATTCAGCTTCAAGTTACACTTAAGGACATGATATTCAGTGGTCACGTGTTTCCATATTAAAATATATAGGACACGTGATCACTGAATAACATGACCTTAAAGCTTTATTTATAATTATTATGACTCTCGAATTGAATTTTTCTAAAGAAACAGATAAAATCGGAGAGAGGTTAATCACTAAATTTGATTAAACGAAATTAATTAATTTTCATTTATTGAATAATAAATATCTCAGAAAAAAGAACGACTTTTTTCATTTTATATTTTTGATATTCAAAGAAAAGATCAAATTTTGAATTTTTTAAAAAATGTGTGCACCATTGAAAAAAGCAGAAAAAACCATTCAAAAATTTTAAATTTTTCTAATGCTGTTGTATTATTATAAAAACAAATTGTCAAAAATCTACTGTTTAGATAGTCTGTTAATTTAAGGTTGGTTCACTTAAACAAATGAAAAGATCCATAAATCGTTATTTTTTCCCATATTTATTTTAACATTTTACTAGTTTCGTACTCATTGCCCTTACATCAATACACAAACTTGTGTATTGCTGCTAGTTTCAGTGATTTGTATTAATTAATTAATTAATAAGTAAAATTTCTAATTGACAATTTCTAATATTTGAACCTTTTTGAGTAAGCAAAAAAGCTGGTTTATTTTATTTTATTTTTTTTAATTAAAAAACTTTTTAAAAAATGTCACTTCTAAGAGAGATAAGATTGTCCCGGACTAACCCTAAACTTATTACATTCTATATTTAAAATATTAGTTTTATTAATGTACAAAAGATTCTTTACCTTGTACAAGGATAATTTTAATGGTTACTATAACCAGAAATTAAATTTATATTAACCAGGTTTTACTGTTAAGGCAACTATATTCAGTCATATTCAAAAATCCAAACATGTTACGGTTGAAAAGTTCGGATCAGATTTCTGTACGTCCTCCATTTAGTTTCATAAAAAGCCCTAATAACATCTTCATCCAAACCATGGTTCATCCACCCACATTGCCCAACATAACACAGTAAGGCTATGGTAAGCTTATTTGTATGGCTTGTAAGGTTACAAAGTAAAACTGAAGTGAACTTATAATAAACTAAAAAGTTCCGCCATGATAGTAACGTTACACATTAAGGTTATAGTGAGGTTACATGTAAAGGTTGTAGTAAGGTTACATGTAAACATTGTAGTAAGGTTACAAGTAAAGGTTGTAGTAAGGTTACATGTAAACTTTGGAGTAAGGTTACACCTTAAGGTTGAGGTAAGCTTAAATGGTATAGCTATGGTAAGGTTATTATCATAATGTAAGGTTGACATAAGGTTATGGTAAGGCACTCTCCCAGTTCACCAAAATTTGTTTCCAAATTTTTCAGCGATATGTTAAGTTTCCAAAATATAGGACAAAACGAACTAAATTTTTAATTTTATATTTATTTATTAATTATGTTAAATTACTTTGTTAATACTGATCTTAAGTAGTAACCTTACCATAACCTTATGTCAATCTTACATTATGATAATAACCTTACCATAGCTTTACCATTTAAGCTTACCTCAACCTTAAGATGTAACCTTACTCCAATGTTTACATGTAACCTTACTACAACCTTTACTTTAACCTTACTACAATGTTTACATGTAACCTTACTACAACCTTTACATGTAACCTCACTATAACCTTAATGTGTAACGTTACTATCATGGCGGAACTTTTTAGTTTATTATAAGTTCACTTCAGTTTTACTTTGTAACCTTACAAGCCATACAAATAAGCTTACCATAGCCTTACTGTGTTATGTTGTGCTATGTGGGGCATGGTTTCAGAAACCATAAAAATTTCATGAAGAAACTAAGATATTAAAAAAAATTAATTATAGCTGCAGTAATTCATACTTTGCTAGACAGTTCCCATAGTTTGAAAAATCAAAAAAATTTTATGAAAAACTAATATACAAAAACATTGATCTAGCGTTCTCCTATACTTTTCTAGACTTTTCTCTTGCTTTGAAAATTTAAAAAATTGATTGTAGCCATTTTCCATACTATTGTCTAATTAGCTTTTTCATGTAGAAAGCCACATAGGAAATCATATCACTTACCATATGGGAAACCATATGATTTACCAAATGGAAAACCACATCGTAATTTGTTATGTTACACTATGCCATATTGTTTTTTAAATGATAAACCATATTGGCGATTCAAACAGCTAAACTAGCGCATCTGGTGGCCGAATTGGAACTGCCGCTGGTGTGTCTCTGTGTATTACAATACGGTGAACTCCATGAGTTTTGACAGTTCGCTTAAATTGTTTTTACAAAAAGTTTTAAAGTAATTTATTGAATTTAGCAATAAAAACAGGGCCAAGTGAATGATAATATTATTTTTACAGCAATTATTTCAAACCTTCATGATTATATCACAAGTCTTAAGTTTATACTCAAAGTTTCAGGTTATGTCTCTTTACAAGATATATATAGACTTTTATTTTTTTTTAATTTTATGTTCGTACAGGGTTTGAGGTCCAATTTAAAAAAAACTATTATGCCATCCCGAAATTTGCCAACACGGTTGTGTGATAAAATAATTATAGCTTACCTAAAACTGTGCGAGTATAAACTTACGACTGAGAATAAACGCAGAAATTGTGTCGTTTTCAGTTACTCTTTTGTTGTGAACGGGCATATTTATTTTCATCTATAATTATAAATTTCAATTTTTATTCACACTTATGAAATAATTTTTAAAATATTTGTAAAAACAATTTATGCAAACTGTTAAAACGCATGGAGTTTACCGTATTGTAATACAAAGATTCACACGAGCGGCAGTTCCAAGTCGGCCACCATAGGCGTTAGTTTATCTGTTTGAATCGCTAATAGTATTCCATCATTGTTTCAGTTTAATGTTATAATACAAAAATAAAGTTAGTATCAAATAAGCATTAATTTACACTAAATATTGCATAAATTTCATCCTGGCATGTTTATTTTATGTCAAAGGTTAACTTTGTATTGTGAAAAAAAATATTGCACCCTGGTGCAAATGAAGCTCTTGCTTTTGGGTCAGAATTTCTCAAACGGATCACCTAAAAATAAAAAATTTTCTTTTTATACCAAAATAGGTTTTTTTTACTTTAAATATTATATTTTTTTCGTTTTGAATTGCACTATTTGAACATATTTTTTGTTTTTAAATTTTATTATTGTATATAATTTGTTTATAAAATGTGAATAAACAAATATGTTTTTCCGAGTGTAAAACCGTTTCGAAAAAAATGAGCCTCAATTGGAAAAAAAGTTATTAATTAAAAACTGCAGCTGTAGTAGGTCTTTATATGACGTTAAACTCGCTCCGCGCACATTGGCATTTTTTACAATTTATTGTTCAAAATTATCTGTAATATACAAATATCATCGGATTTTCATGGGCTTGGTCTTAAATTAAAGGGGATAAAACTTCTAAGAGATACTACTAAACTAATTTTTCAATTTTAAATTGTTTATATTTTTTTTGTTAATCAAAGTGAACAATTTACAATATTTTTAGAAAAACTCATGTTTATATTTTTATTTTTTCATTGCAGATGATTGGAATCAATTTACATTAGTCCAGCATGACGACCAGACAAATAATAATGTATAATACAATTTATTTAACTTGTTGCAAACAATGTTAATTAACAAATAGATATTTATTTGGTTCTTTTTTATAAACAAAATTTTTTTTTTGACGACATATTTATATTTATTTAAGTAATCTATGTCGATTTTAATAAAAAATGATTTTAAATTAAAAAATTATTATTGATATTAACAATTGTAATGAACAATAATGTAGTTAATAAGAATCAAGTAGAACTTTACATGACTTTAAACTCGTTAAAATAAAAAAAAATTCTTTTTACAGAAATAAGTCATTTATTTGTTTAAAAAGTAAATAATTTATTTTCAACAAATGTAATTGTTTGTGCTAACAAATTTTCAAAGTTTTTGGAAGAATGTACATATTATATAAACATTTTATGTTTAAGAAATGTCTAAAATGTTTACAAATGTCTAAGAAATTTGATTATTGTTCATAATAATTGTTAATAACAATAATAGTTTTTAAATTTGAAATAATTGTTTATTAAAATAGACATAGATTACTTAAATAAATATAAATTTTGTGCTGTTATTTTGTTTGGATTTATAATTTTAGTGTGATATATTGTTTGATAATCTCATATATTCCAAAACAAATAAAAAAAACTATCCAATACATATGGAAGGAATTTTTTTTGCTTTGGAATATATGAGATTATCAAATAATACAATATCACACTAAAATTATAAATCCAAACAAAATAAAACAGCACAATATATATTATATCGAATTAAAAATTATCCAATACATATGCAAGGAATATTCTTTGTTTTGGAATATATGAGATTTTCAAACAATATAATATCACAATAAATATAAATTTGTCTGCAAAAAAATTTTGTTTATAAAAAAGAACCAAAGTTATCTATTTGTTAATTATCATTGTTTGCAACAATTAAAATAAATTGTATTATACATCTATTATTTGTCTGGCCGTCAAGCTGGACTAATTTAAGGGGTTACATACCTTTTTGGGATTCAAAAAATCGAAAAAATTTGTATTGCTTATTTTAAAAGTATGTATTTTCGAGAATGTTTTCCTAAATTTTCATTGAAATCGGTGCATTAAAACCGAAGTTATTGATATTTTTATCGCGGTACTCCTCAGAGGTCAGAACTGAACTTGAAACTATTATATCTGAATTGTATTTTTTTAAAACTACTGTTACGGTGTGCATGATTTCTCCAAAACCGCTAAAACGATCAGCTTGAAAATTACAGGGTTTCTTTATAGATAAACCAGCTAGTTCGTGAACGAAGGAATTGTAAATTGTACTAAAATTTATATTTTTTCGGTCAAAAAACCAGTTTTTAACAACCTAAAAATTCAAATTTTGCTGAAAATCATTTGCTATTTCTACAATTTACATTATTTCATTAAAGTTTTAATGAGAACTCTAAAAATAATTATGAAAATCACTCTTTTTCTGGGGTCGAAAAGGCATGTTACCCCTTAAATTGATTCCAATCATCTGACTTGAAAAAATAAAAAAGTAAACATGATTTTTTCTAAAAAAATATTGTAAATTGTTAACTTTGAGTTACAATAAAAATATAAACAATTTAAAATTCAAAAATTAGTTTATTGAGATCTCTTAGAAATGTTATCCCCTTTAATTTAAGACCAAGCCCATGAAAATCCGATGAAATTTGTATATTACAGACAATTTTGAACAGTAAATTGTAAAAAATGCCAATGTGCGCGAGGCGAGTTTACGTCATATAAAGCCCTACACAGCTGCAGTTTTTAATTAATAACTTTTATTCTAATTGAGGCTCATTTTTTTCGAAACGGTTTTATACTAGGAGACATTTAAGGAATAGAGTACAATTTTAATGTTTTTGTTAGAACGTGAAGAACATATTTGTATATTAACATTGCCTAAACAAAAAATCCGTCAACTAGAACTCGAGAAAAAAATTTGTTAATTTAGCAGTACTAAAAAATTCAATTATTAATAACTTTTACAAAGAAATTTTTTTTTGGCTTAATATTTTCATGGATTCTTCTTAACCATATTAAGAGTATAAAAAAAATAATTTTGGTTCAAAAAAATAATTTTTTAGTTTTAGGTGATCCGTTTGAAAAATTCTGACCCTTTTCCTCACCACTTCTGTTCCTAGTCTGGGCCATAACATTTTATAAGCTAGGGCCCGACATGGAAAGCCCGATCAGCGCCAGATAAGTAACTTGGAAGAAATGTGAAAATTTCTTCACGGATAGAATGCCTATAGTTAAATAGACACATTCTGATTTTCCACTCAGGCACTGACAAGGCAATGTCACAGTCAGAATACTTGCACGTATTTAATTTTTAATTTCAATGGTATGTAGAGGTTAATAAAAAGTAATGAATCTTTCTTACATTAAGATTTAAATTAATAAATTGACAAGTATATCTAACTTTAAAGGTGCTTGCATACCTCCACGTTTTAGAGTATATTCAGAATTTCTCTAATTTTGATTGGCTATTCCCATAGAGAAATTCTACATCAGACTTCTCATAACTAACATATTTTTAATACATTATTACTTCCTAATAATTATTTACAGGTTTTTAAATAAATAATTCTGTCTGCAACTACTTATCAAACTACTTTATGAAAAAGTATTTGGAATTCAAAACTAGTAAAACGATAAAATAAATATGTGAAACCAAAATAACCATTAACGGCCTTTTTTATTATTACTTCGTACATATTTCGGCAGGATTGCAAAAAAATTTGCAATTAACTTTATGTGTAAAGTATAAAACAAATATAGTTCCACTGCAAATTTACTTGTAAACATTTGAACTTCACAATGAACTGAAAAAAATCCATTTGATTTAAATAACTCATTACCCACACGGAAAGAAATCTGCTAGTATTATTATATACCATTATGCGTCCAATAGACTTATTCCATCGGATCCCCACCACTACTTTTTTGTCCGAGTAGATGCTATTAGTCCATCGTTGCATAGTATTATTCTACGCAGAGATGGACTAATTCTATGGCTCAGGCCGTAAAATTAGTGGTGACGTCCGCCCAATGGTATAAATACGAGCAGATTTTTTTTCGTGCAGTAACAAAAAGAATTATTGGACAATGCATTGGATGATTGAGCAAGCCGACTGCTCAATTGTCCAAAAGGCTTTTGGACAATATTAGACTGCTGCAATAAAACCTGCTGAAATGAAAAAATAGCCATTCAAATGTTTTGTTGTAGAAACAATACTTATAAATAACTACTTGTATTTAAGAGACACAAATAATTTTCTAAAATCTAACTTTCTCGATGACAGTGTACTGTTGTACTTGGAGTTTTGTAGGTAATAAGTGAAAATTATGGTAAGAAGGAACACTTTTTTATCAACTATCAATATTTGTCGAATGGTAAATAATAAAATTAGTTTTTTTAAATATTTTATATTGTTAAATTTGAAAACAATTAGTTACAAATTATTGTAGAAAAACTCATTTTTATTACTGAAAAATATGGTTAATGATATTTATTTTAAATAAAAAAGCACTTTATATAATTTATTTTTATGTCTTGTTCAATGTAGAAATAAGAAATTAGGTTTTAATAGGTACAAATGTTTACTAACCAATATTTATTAACATTTGGGTCAAACCATTATCTTTCGAATAAAGTCGTTGCGGCCTAATTTACATAAAAAAATTGATACTTTTAGAATTGAATCTGTATGATCTCTGAATAACGAAATGAAAAGAATTATATTAAAATATTTATTACTTTTCTTTAAATATGAGTGAAAAGTGGAGAAGGTGCGAAAAAATGGCACTTTTTTAGCAATTAGAAAATATTTAAAAAAGTATTGACAAATTCTTAAAAGTGCAAAAAGATTTATTGATTCATGTTTAAAATTAGTTGAATAATTATTCTTTAATAATAAAACTAGTAAAATTATAAAAATAATAGATAAAATAGGTTTTTAAAGTCGATCCTCCAAATAACCTAATTTTGACGTTTTTATCAATTAATTACGAGAATTCCTTTAAATATAAAAGAAATATTGATTTGAAAGTACGCGATTTCTGAATTGTTGCGTACTTTACAACTTACTATCTTCGTTAAAGAAAAATAAAAAAATTTGGCAATTTGACAACTGCTAAATCACAACGAAATCTATAAACTGAAAAACTGTTGTTAATCATGTTCCGATCATAGTGTTTAAATTAACATCCAACTTCAGTTTTAAGGAAATAAATAGTTTTAACCTGAAAAGGTGTTCAATTTTTAAACCTTTATATTTTTTAAAGTAGTCCCGGGACCAAAACGAAAATTTTTGACTGTATAGATTTCGTTGTTATTTAGAAGTTGTGAAAGTACAAAATTTTTTTATTTTTCTTTAACAGAGTTATTAAGTTGTAAAGTACGCAACAATTCAGAAATCGCGTACTTTCAAATCAAAATTTCTTGTATATTTAAAGGAAAAATTAAAAAGTGATAAGAAATTCTGAAAGTTAATCAAAAATACTCTATATTCGGTGAGTTTTTATTTAATTCAATAATTCCACTTTCTCGTAATTAATTGATAAAAACGTCAAAATTAGGTTATTTGGCGGATCGACTTTAAAAACCTATTTTATCTCTTATTTTTATAATTTTACTAGTTTTATTATTCAAGAATAATTATTCAACTAATTTTAAACATGAATCAATAAATCTTTTTGCACTTTTAAGAATTTGTCAATAGTTTTTTAAATATTTTCTAATTGCTAAAAAAGTGCCATTTTTTCGCACCGTCTCTACTTTACACTAATATTTAAAGAAAAGTAATAAGTATTTTAATATAATTCTTTTCATTCCGTTATTCAGAGATTATACACGGAAAAACTTTGTATACTAGTTCCTGTTAAACTCACAATGTATTTTTAGTAAACTGACTACTAAAGTGGGGTAAAGTGGTCACTAGACGATATTTATAATCTAATAGAAGTTTTTATAATACTATATGATCTCTTTTTTTGCAATATTTAGTAGTCAAGTTATGAGAAACTCGCCTATGATATACGAAAGAAAGTAGGTATAGAAAAAGTGAATGCCAAATTTTTATTTTCTATATTCGAAAGAATGATATTTTCTTCGCGCCGCGTTTACAATTTAGTAGTCAAACGATCAAAACTGCACGCATACACGGAAAAAAAAGTTCACGGATCTCTCGTGAACTAGTATATCACTTTTGAATGGGACACAAAATTCTTGAAAATCAACAAACACAGTTCGTCAAAATTCCATCAACTCCTTCACTAGAAACATAGTACGGTTTCCGAACTTTTCGTCAAAGTTAACGAAAAATTCGCGAACTTTTAAAAAATGCTAAAAACAAGAAAAAATAATTTCCAGATACTACTTTTTTATAGCAATTCACTTAATTTGATAACTTGACGCCTATACGCACCTAAACTACACAGAATACACCATTTTATCGCCATTAAAATTCGTAATTCGCTTCAGAGGATTCGAACCTAGTACCAGAGCTGCCAGGTACCCTCACCAAACGCTAGTGCGCATGCCTTTCGCTTCTATTTTAATTGGTGGACATTTGTGTTCTTATTTAAAATGCTTTGTAAACTACAACTTCCAAAATTTCCACCAATTAAAATTAGAGACACGAGGCATGCGCATTTGCGCTTGGTGAGGGTACCTGGCAGCTCTGCCTAGCACCCTATGACATAATATTTCTACCAACTAACCACCACTGCTAAATCTACATACACATTAATTCTGCAAACGACACGATTAGCTTTGTCTGCTGTCAAACTCAGGACCGTGCAAAGTAGAAAATGACCCTTGTCGTAACCTTTAATTTATTTTATGAATTATTTGTTTCACAAAAAAAATTATCACACAAAAATATTCACTAAATAATAGAAAACACTGATTCTAAATAATAACTTTTATCAAAGAATTTGCCCGAATGTAAACACAGATGACACCGACTGAATGATGAATGCTTGATCAGCCATATTTGATGCGCATTGCGAACTGCGCATACTACTGAAACTGTCGAGTTCACGGTTTTTCGTCAACTTGTACCTCTACTTTTGACGAACTACTCATCCTTAACCGTTCATCAAAAATTCATTAACTTTGTTTCAGCTATTCGTTGACCTTTGCCATTTCTAATCAAAAGTGAATGGAAATTTTGTGTCCCATCCAAAAGTGATAAACTAGTTCACGAGAGATCCGTGGACTTTTTTTTCCGTGTACAAACGTGCACCGCTGTTCGTGTAGTCACACATAACCACTCAATCTCATATACATGCGTGCTCAAGTCAAATGGCTGCTGTCATTCCACCTGGTTCTCTTTTAATAATTTAATAATTCATTATATAGAGAAAAATGGATGTTAAGAATCTTAATGCATTAGATATTAAAAAAGGATGCTAATGCATATCATCTAGATGTTGTGGTTTCACATCTCAGATGTTAAAAAGTATAATTTGTAAATGTAAGGTTATGTGTCAACAAGTCTTCCGTATTTTCGGTATTTTCCAATATCGATCTGTCGATATACTACTTGAATTTTAACGCTGCAAGATATATTTCACAATTTTATTTTAGAGGATTTTTCTAAATTTCTCTAGGTTTTTAATAACGGAGAAAATTGTAATTGCCGCATTAATGTGAATTTTTTTAATAATAAATTTAAATGTTTCTTTTGAATACATATAAAGACAACTTATTCTGATTTCATAGTTTATAACTTAAAATTATTTAATTTAATATTTTTTTTACATATTTCACAAATCACAATTTATGCAAGAAATAAACTTTTAAGTTAATAAAAAATATTTATTCTAAATTTTAGCTATAAATTTCTACAAAGAATAAAAATTTAATCAAAAGGATAAATAGTTTTACGAAATTATGATAATTCTGTCCATTTCAAAAATTGACCTTATTAATTTTAAATATAATTGATTTTGTGAATTTTATTTAACAAACAAATATTATTTAATACAGCATTTAACAAATTTTCTCCCAAGTGTCAATACAATGTTTTGGATTAGTATATAAGAACAGTGACTTACTTTCTTGATATGAATTGTATATGCGTTCCGTCGGTTAAAGTGTGCGTTACTTTATCAGTATGTGAAGGAATTAGATTAGGTTGCGTTCAAATAAGATATCAATCGTCATAGGTAAAATAGATTTCTACCTGACATATTAGTATGAGATGGCGACAATCTGCCCTTGTCACTGACATTCGACATTGTTTTTTAGTGAAATCATGAATTTTAAATTTTCATCAACTGACTACTAAATTTTAAAAGTCTGGTTCTGTTCCGTGTTTTAATAGTCAGACTACGAAATATTGATACCGTCGCAGTTTTTCCCCAATTTAGTAGTCAATTTACTAAAAATACATAGTGAGTTTATCACGAACTAGTATACAAAGTTTCTCCGTGTACAGATTCAATTCTAAAAGTATCAATTTTTTTAAATTAGGCTGCAACGACTTTATTCGAAATATAATGGTTTGACCCATTTACAAATTATACTATTTTCTATTAAAACAACTGAATTCTAATAAACAATTTTACGAAATTTCTAAAAATAATCAAAATCTTTGGAATACATTTACAGCACTGAAACCTCCATCGAGTCCACTGCTCGGGGAGTGGTGTCTACTCGATCGAACAAGGTCACCTTGCTCGAAAACGAAAACAGACAGGGCCGTTGATACTTAATAAATACCAACGCTTAGATATTGTGTAATATTTCCTATTTGTCAATAAGTTTGTGAATTTGAAAAAATAACAAATTAGAAAAATAAAAAATAGAAAACATTAATAATGATAAAATAAAATTTGAACAAGTATAAAATATCAATAATACATAGCATTATTTAAAAAACAAGAACATATCTCCCTCAATAGATACGTTACTGACAGACACGCACGCCACTCAAAGTCTTCCCTCTTACGTCCCTTCCCTGCCGCGTCACCGAAAAAAAATAGAGACGTCACTCGATCGAATATCCCTCGATGGAGGTTTCAGTGTATTAGCCTTTTTTAAAACAATTGAAATAAAAAGTTAAAATTAAGATAATAAATAAATTTTCGTATATTTCAATATTATCATCTTTTTCAAATGATAATTATTATTAAATTTTATTTTCAATTTTTTAATTTCTATTTGTGATGTTCCAGGAGAAATTAACTTCTTTTCGGAACACCGTCACCGATTTCTTTAAAACTTGGTAGTATTACATTTGTTGGTCTAAAGTTTCAAAAAATCAATTTTTCAAGTAAAATCAATTATTTATTTAAAAATTAAAATTGCTCACAATTTTTTAAAATGGATATGTCTTTTAAATGGTCCAAGATAATTAAATTTAGTTTTTTTCCAAAAATTCATAAAGACGAGACGCTTCAAAAAAGTTCAAATAAGTTTTATTTATTAAATAAATTAAAGTAACTTTTGAGCCATAAGTCAAAATTAAATGACTTAAGAACCAAAAAAATGTTTTAGGCGTTAGTGAAATTTGAAGTTTAAAGTCTCTTATAACTTTAACTTTCAAATATTTCTGAATATATTTTGTGATTTTCTTAATTTTTAACATCACAGAAAAAAACCGGACTCAAAATGAGTCGCATATGAGACTCATTTTGAACTGCAACAAAAATGATACCCCTTCGACTCATTCTGAGTTTCTAGGGAAAAGACTCAAAATGAGTCTTAAGGGGTATCATTTTTTCTTTACGATAAAATTACAATCACATTGGAAAAGCTAAGAATAATTTACAAAAATATGAATTAAAATAATTGTTTATAACTAATAACAGGGTGGCGAGCGACCTGGAAAACCGGGAAAACCGGGAATAGACAGGGAATTTGAAAAATCTGGAAAAGTCAGGGAAAAGACAGGGAATTCAACCTGAAGTCAGGGAAAAGCTGTAGGAAGTGTAAATATTCTTAGTTATACACTTAAAAATGTCAATAAAGTCTAATGCACAATAGGACACAAATAATAAGCTTAAAAAAATTGATTTTAAACTTTATTTTCTACGAAAACAATAATTGCTTTTATGACTAATGGATATGTATGGGGCATTCTCTGTGACATTTTCACTGAAAAAATATTTTTAATTAAAACAATTTTTATCGAATTCTATATGAAAAATAAATAAATACCTAAATTTAAAGCTATGAAAAAATGTGAGTTGTGATTTTTTTGTCTTCAAAAGCAGATGAATTTTGAAACAATCTTTTCTCTGTTATATAAAAAAAAGATAAAAAATAACATAATATATGTAAAAAATTTGTATTTTCTTGAATATTTCAAAGATGTAATAAAAATATAACGTTTACAAAGCGAAAATATGAAATAAATTAAAATTACGTCCAAGAAATGACTTTTCTCAAAACCGAAGTAATCGATTTTCGTTTTTTTCTTTCATTACAATCACAGATAAATAAAGAAATTTTTTCCTCTTATGTCAAAGTGGTGTTCTTAAGGGATAAAATTATATTTAAAATTATATCAGTCGTTGCACAGAGTTTAGTGAAAGAAATTGAGAAATTAAACCACTTCATAACTTCATTCCATTAGTAAGGCATTTGTTTCGTTTTGTTATTAAAGGTTAATTTTTTAACAAGTGTAAAAGTAGAATAAAACTCTGTGCAACGACTGACATAATTTTAAATATCATTTTATCCCTTAAGAACATCATTTTGACATAAGAGGGAAAAATTTCTTTATTTTATCAGTGATTGTAATGAAAGAAATAACGAAAATCGATTACTTTGGTTTTGAAAAAAGTCATTTCTTAAACGTAATTTTAATTTATTTAATATTTTCGCTTTGTAAACGTTATTTTTTTATTACATATTTGAAATATTCAAGAAAAAACAAATTTTTTACATATATTGTGTTATTTTTTTTCTTTTTTTATATAACAGAGAAAAGAGTGTTTCAAAATTCATCTACTTCTGAAGACGTTAAATTTTAAAAAATCACAACTTCTGTAATTTTGATCAAATAAAAAAATTAAAATACAGGTATTTACTTATTTTTCATATAGAATTCGAAAAAAATTGTTTTAATCAAAAAAAAATTTTGAGTGAAAATTTCACGGAGATTGCCCCGTATAGGTTTATAAGACAGGGAATTTTGTTTTTGGACAGGGAAAAGTCAGGGAAAAGACAGGGAATTTCAAAAACCGTTTTCACTCGCCACCCTGAATAAACACGTTGCATTTGTCAAAACATTAATGCTTGCAGTCGATTTATTGTTTTCATGAGAAATGGAAAAATTTTTTTAGGTTAGACATTTGTCAATTGACAGACAGGGATGGGCAACCATGGAACACGAAACATGCGAAGCACAAAAGAAAGTAACTAGAATATTGTTATTTTACTCATTTTGAGTCACTTGAAGTTGCCGATTACTCATTTCGAGTCACTTGAAGTTGTCGATTACTCATTTCGAGACCGACTTCCAAATGAGTTGCAACAAAAATGAGTCGGGTTTTTTTCTGTGATATAATTAAACTTTAAACAATTTCTAATTATCAAAAAATGAACATTTTACATGGAAATTTGTTTAACCACATTTTTTTAATAGAGTGTCGATTTTCACTTTTTTTACATACAAATTTTATTTTAATATGCATTTCATATTGTTTCTGCAACTTTTGAATCCCTCATTTCTCATTTCAGCAGTTCTTACACACAAAAAAGATTTAGGATTCCAATTGTCCAAAAGCTGTTTGGACAATTGAGTAGATGGCTTGCTCTATCATTCAATCCATTATTTGTAATAAAATTCCAGTGTCAAACACAAATACTATTTAAGTGACGAAAATAAAAATTATTTAATGTAAATAAAACTTCATCCGATTATAGACAAGTAACCATTTATTTTATTTAGGGCATTCCACACCAAATCGGAAATTCTTTTGCTTATGAATTTCAAATTTTTTTCAAATATAGCGGCAATATTGCACGAGAAGCTTGCCGCAAGATTAATGTAATCTTGCATGAAAATTCTTTATTATATAAAACTAATAATTTATTATTAGCAACAAATTTTTATTTAATATAACATAATTGTAACCACTAAAAGAAAAACAAATATTTCAAAAAAAATTTGAGATGCATAAGAAAAATAATTTCCGATTTGGTGTGGACTGCCCTAAATATATATATATATATATATATATATATATATATATGGGTCAGTCCATTTTATTTCACCCAAAGTCGTTACGACCTATTTTTAGAAAAGTATGATACTCAGGAATAATGATTTTTAATATTCGAACAACACATTTTTGGGAATTATTTTTAGGAATTAATCCATTTAATTTAGAATTTAAGTTTATAAGTTGAGTCGCACGGAAAAAAGGTTATTTTTACAGCTATGTAATTTACAAAAAAAATCACATAAATAATTTAAATAACATAAATATTTTTATTGATATTTGTGCAAAATTTAAGTTAGATCTTCTTTTCCACTATATCAAAATTTGGCCTTGGAGAACGAGATAATTTTTAAGTTTATTCATTTTTAAAAATCTACTAGCGAGAACGAAATTGCAGGTTAACATGCAAGTAGTTTTATAAAACTGAAGTTAGCTGTCTCAATATCTATTTTTTTAATTCTAAAGTTCAAAATGAAAATTGAATCGTAAAATTGTAAATATTATTTAATATTTGAAATAAAAATATAAAAAATATTAGCAGTAATAATTTAAGTAATTGTAAGTAATAAACTAAACTTAAACACTGAAAAATATCAATGTTTATCTCTGATTTTATTGAAGAATGTCAGTATAATTGAAGGGCTACATAAAATATGGGGACGAACGCGAGACTTGGAAGGGATAATATCAGTCAGGTAGCAGTGAGCGGCTCAAGGCTTGTCACTGCTACCTGACTGGTAGTATCCCTTCCAAGTCTCGCGTTCGTCCCCTTATTTTATGTAGCCCTTCAATTAAGGTTATTTAATAAAAGATAGTTGGTTATATTAATAATTAATATATTATTAATAATAATAATTAAATAATATTAATATAATATACATTATTTCATTTAATTTCAAAATTTAATTTAATTAATTTTAATTTAATTTAATTTCGTTTATTTAATTACTAATTATAATTACATAAATTTGAATTAAAAAAATAGATATTGAGACAGCTAACTTCAGTTTTATAAAACTACTTGCATGTTAACCTTTAATTTCGTTCTCGCTAGTAGATTTTTCAAAATAAATAAATTTAAAAATTAGTTTGTTCTCCAAGGCCAAATTTTGATAGAGTGGAAAAGAATATCTAACTTAAATTTTTGCAAAAAGAATTGGATTTTTTCATTAACCGCCAAAGGAGATATAATATAGTTTAAATTGACGAAAATCTTTAAAAATGCAATATGTAAGGTAAATTTTTTCCTATTATTACCATATAGAACTAAAATGTCAGCATACCGAATAAAAGTACATTAAAATTACTCAATATTAAATAATTACTATTTTCAAAAAATTAAAAAACTTTTGAAAAAATTGTGATTGAAATATGACAAATTTCTCCATTTGACATGTGTCTTTAAAAATCAGTTTTCACATAATATTTTTAACTTTTTACAAAAAAATCAATTAATATAAGTTAAATAGGCTATTTCTCACAAATATCAATAAAAATATTTATGTTATTTAAATTATTTATGTGATTTTTTTTGTAAATTGCAGAGCTGTCAAAATAACCTTTTTTCCGTGCAACTCAACTTAAAAACTTAAATTCTAAATTAAATGGATTAAGTTCCTAAAAATATTTCCCAAAAATGTGTTGTTCGAATATTAAAAATCATTATTCCTGAATATCATAATTTTCTAAAAAATAGTATCTTACTCTAATATGTATGTTAATCAATTGTAGTTATTTTTTATAATTGTCATTTAACTGTTTAATCACTCTTCTCTTTCAGCCGATTTCACTATTGTTAGGTTGCAGTTCTCTTACAAATTTTGAATCACAATGTGTTCTCATGAAATCGGAAGAATCATTTTTTATCGAAATGTTCTCATAAAGGAATATCTAAAATTTGTTATTATTATTATCTTATTAGGTCAGAATTCGTGAAATTTTAACTAAAAATATAAAGTATTTTTTTTTAAATTGAGATGTTGAAATAACAATTTTATTTGGTCTTAAGAATGTGTCTACCAAAAAACAGAAATAAAAATATTTTTTTGATAAAAGTTATTGCAAAATGAATTTTTTTGAAACTTTTCAAACAAAATTTTATTTTTCATAAATGAATGAACCGATTTTAATCAATCAAGCGGGAATATAAAGGGGATAAAATATAATGTCGTTTAGAATTAGAGACTTTTTAAAAAGTTTATTTTTTAATAATTATTTAATAAAATTTTTATAAACAATTTATTTTTTATAATGATGCATTTTACGTCAGAAATATCACGATTTGCAAAGAGTACACCGATTTTCGCGAAACTTCCTGGGAATATAATTCCATACAAGAGACTTCATTCCCCTACTTTATATTTTTTAAATTCAAAATTGTTGAAGATACGCCATTTTTCATTTTAATATTAATTTAATAAACAATATTCCGAGATATTCAAAATTTTATTAAATTAAAAATGGCGTATCTTCAACAATTTTGAATTTAAAAAATATAAAGTAGGGGAATGAAGTCTCTTGTATGGAACTATAATCCCACGAAGTTTCGCGAAAATTGGCGTACCCTTTGCAAATCGTGATGTTTCTGACGTAAAAATGCATCTAATGTTCTGAGCTTTTAAAAAAATTTTAAAAATTTAACATAGAATTAAAATTATAATGAAATAAAAATCCTTTAAGAAAATTTATGAGCAACAATTATTGAAAAAGTTATAATGAAAATTATATTGGCGCATTATAGAGCAATAACGTGCTACACTTAGTTTATGATCAATTTTATTGTTTTATAAATGTTAATTTGATAGTGTTTTGTTCATTTCGTAGTGAAAAATACTGTTATATTTTTGAAAAACATCTAATTCATTATAACTTTTTAAATAATTATCACTCATAATTTTTTTTGTAGATATTGATTTCTTATGGTTTTAATTCTATGTTGAAATTTTTTTCGAATTTTTAAAAAGTGCAGAACATAAAAAATAATTTGTTTATAAAAACTTCTTTAAAAAGACTCTAATTCTAAACGAAAGTATATTTTAATCCCTTTATATTCCCGCTTGATTAATTAAAATCGGTTCATTCATTTAGGAGAAATAAAATATTGCTTAAAAAGTTGCAAATAATTCATTTTCCAATAACGTTTGGGTCAGAGTTTCCCAAACGCATCACCTGAAACTATAAAAATTTACTTTTAAATCAAAATATTTTTTGTGACTTTTAATATGGGTCAGTTCCATACGAAAAGCAAATGGTGGATCACCGTTTTTTCATAAAGTTTGTAATTTTGTAGTACTTGGGGTACTAAATAACTGTGTCAAACAGTTTAGATATTTACCAAGATATTTAGATTTAAAAAATCGTAAACTGAAAAAATGACTTTTTTGAAAATTTTTATGTCGAAAACTATTGATTTTACGAGGAATAGTCATTTATTCAAATTTGTAGAGAAAATGTCAATTTTTAACAATATTAAAATAAAAGTTAAGAAAAATTAATTTCTCAAAAATTTGTTTAAACAATAATTTTTTATTGTTAAAATAAGAAGAACATAATGGAATTTTCTAGAAAAATTATTTTCTCTAAATTTAAACCTTCTTTAATAAGTGGTTAAATTTTTAAAGACGTGTTTTTATTGTTTTTGGGAAAAAAAAATTTCAAGTTTGCGCTACGAGTTTTTGTGCGTTGCGCTAACTAAGCAGCGCCTATATCAGTGTATTTTAAAAGACGATATGACCTTTACTATATTTGAGGTTAAGTTTTTTTTAACAATCTCGGAGGGATAAATAGACACTCCAATGATTAATTTCACTCACTCGGAGGGAAAAGTTAACTATCCAGAGAATCAAGCTTAACACGCAAAACCTATCCCTCTAAGTTGGACTCTTCAGTTTTCTCAGTGCATTTATTAATTATATACGCATATATTATTATAAACAGTTTAACAATATATTGTTAACTTTTTTATAAACATTAATTTTCTTTGTTAATGTAAAAAATCTTTTCCTTCACACTTTACTCAGGATTAAGACTGGTAACATATATTTTATTTTAAATGCTGGCGTGTTTAAAAAATTTGTGCTTAATTATTGCAAAACAGTTATGCATTAGAAACAATGTTTTAAAAAAAGTTATTAGAAAAATGTTTTAATTTTAAAAAAATTTTTACATACACACTGCAAATAAAATATATAATTGTGAATACGATACCAAAACAATTTCAATTGATTACATGATTTTTAATATTTGGGAATGGGTGTCGTCGAAATTAGAAACAAGTTTACATTTTATTTTTTTATTTGTAATTGGAACAAAAGAATGGAAACTTCTTGTACCGTTGATTATTTTACAAGATTTAAATCGTCGTTTTGTAACTTTGCTTTTTTATTATCCTTTTGATGAACAGAAACAACATCTTTTTGACCTGGCTTGACACTACTTGTCTCCTCGGACAGATAAAAATTTACTACTTTTTCTGATTCGCTATTACAAAAACTATTACATTCTCTTGCAGGTGGATATGATTAAAAACCATATTCAGATTGGACATTTTTGGCATGTGCAGCTAATTTATACGAAATTTTAAATTCTTTTTGTAATTTTGGAATATCCCAAGTAAGGGGAGTAATTGTTAACCAACGGACTTTTTCTCTAAAAGTTGATACACTATCAGATTTTTTTAAACTAAATTGATCATTTCACGCCCATCGTCATTCTGAATATATTCTGTATCAAAGCACTTGTTGGTGAAATAGAAGAACTCTGCACTGAAAAAAATATATTTATGGTACTGCCATAAATATAGCCAATTCTGACATATTATATTGGTAGATATGATACTGTCATACAGTATTGCTGTTTTAGCCATACGCAGTGTAGAACAGCAATATGTATTTGAGAGACAATAATATGTATGCGGAGAACACGAATACTGTATTTTAAGAACAGCAATACGGTATTGCTGTTTCAGCTATACATCCTAACCATACTTGTATGTCAAAATTAACATTATCATTTTTT
This sequence comes from Leptopilina myrica (nomen nudum), assembly GCA_032872475.1. NCBI lineage: Eukaryota > Metazoa > Arthropoda > Insecta > Hymenoptera > Figitidae > Leptopilina > Leptopilina myrica (nomen nudum). The sequence continues at coordinate 33,215,337 of CM065464.1, read as the reverse complement.
TCAGTGTGACATAAACACAAATTATTTTCATTATCATTGACATCAATTTCAGTACTTACATAACTGCTATTTGGTGGATCTTTGTCCTTTGATATTAACAATTTACAATACATGCAAATATACTCTCCAATATCCGGAAATTTCTACTTACACAATGTAGTTCGCCGTGAGATATTTTTCTTTATCCAAGAATGTTGAAGAAGTTTCAAGGGATTGCAGCAAATCTTATGATTTTGCACACTTAATACTTTCGAAAATCACAAAACCAATGAAAAATCACAAGCTTAAAAACGTCCGAAGTGCACAAGAGCAAAAATAAGAGTGACAAAATGTAATTCAGGTAAAAAATTATCCCACAGGAAGGGTCAAGTATAGGGACACGACAGGGGCGTTATCGCCCACACCATTGAAAGGTAAATGGTAAATTTTTAAATAAAAAATCAATTAAAATTACATTATAACAATTCCTTTGAAATGTTCATAATGCATTTTTATTTTCTTGCCACATAAATTTAAAAGCAGAAACTTTGGTATCAAGACCTAACCCTGAGTAAAGTGTGAAGGAAAAGATTTTTTACATTAATAAAGAAAAATATTGTTTATAAAAAAGTTAAAAATATATTGTTAACCTGTTTATAATAATATATGCGTATATACTTAATAAATGTATTAGGGGCGAGCAGTAAAGGTCATATCGTCTTTTAAAATACACTGATATAGGCTCTGCTTAGTTAGCGCAACGCACAAAAACTCGTAGCACAAACTTGGAAATTTTTTTTCTCGGTACACGGAAAGAAAAATCTAGTTTTTAAAGCATGAGATTACTTTATACTATTTTTGCAGTTGCGTTTGCTTACCTATAAACGCAAAAATATATGCATTATAAGCATTAAGTATCGCTATGGAAAATACGTATGATGAACTTACTTTCATACTAAGAACTTAATACTCTAATCGCAAAGACGTTATGCGCCCGGAGTAAGAGACATCGTTTTGCTATTATTGCAAAGAGTTTCACCGTTTTCGGCGGTGATTCTGCTGCAACAAGCGATTTGGCTCCTCCTACTTGCCCTCTCCAACCGTCTGACGTCGCATGTGTAAGAAAAGCCGGCGTTGTTTTGGTGTTAGTTCGATCAGTGTACATGGTTTTTATATCTTTCTCGTTTTCAATCGATTTTCTTTGGTAAGTATGTCAAAAAAATACTAAAGCTAATCTTATTATACTTTTGAAACAAAATTATTACACGGAAAACAATAATTATTCGTTGTAATAATGCACAATTAATGTAATGGAAATAAAAGATATCCGAGAATTGAACAGCTGATGCAGACATAACCTTATTAACATACCAATTTTTAAATTCTAAACTTTATTCAACTTCACACCCTATATCTTTACTCTCACTAAAAATCGGAGTTAACTCTAGAGCATCTTGTGAAAATGTCGTAAGGATTATTCAGTGTTTGCACTGCTGAAAGTAAATAAAATTAAATTACCGTTTGAATAAAGTTTAGAATTTAAAAATTGGTATGTTAATAAGGTTATGTCTGCATCAGCTGTTCAATTCTCGGATATCTTTTATTTCCATTACATTAATTGTGCATTATTACAACGAATAATTATTGTTTTCCGTGTAATAATTTTGTTTCAAAAGTATAATAAGATTAGCATTAGTATTTTTTGACATACTTACCAAAGAAAATCGATTGAAAACGAGAAAGATATAAAAACCATGTACACTGATCGAACTAACACCAAAACAACGCCGACTTTTCTTACACATGCGACGTCAGACGGTTGGAGAGGGCAAGTAGGAGGAGCCAAATCGCTTGTTGCAGCAGAATCACCGCCGAAAACGGTGAAACTCTTTGCAATAATAGCAAAACGATGTCTCTTACTCCGGGCGCATAACGTCTTTGCGATTAGAGTATTAAGTTCTTAGTATGAAAGTAAGTTCATCATACGTATTTTCCATAGCGATACTTAATGCTTATAATGCATATATTTTTGCGTTTATAGGTAAGCAAACGCAACTGCAAAAATAGTATAAAGTAATCTCATGCTTTAAAAGCTAGATTTTTCTTTCCGTGTATAGGGAAAAAAATTTCCTGTCGATTGTCCCTACTATTTAGAAACAAATACACATTCAGTTGCTTCAAATTTGGTTATAATCAATTTTATTTATATAAAATAAAAATAAAAAAGTCACTTCGTATTTGAAATTATATCAATCAGTCGAACATCTTCAAAATTTTAGCTTATTTAAATTTTTTGTATATTAAAGTTCAAATTAAACTAGGTTACGTTTGTAAACACTAACAAAAATAATGAAGAATCGTAAAAGTGGGGATTTCTCATTTCTCCATTTGTGCTCGTAATAGAGGGAGACTTGACTCCCGAACTCCTCGTTATAGCGAGATTTGAGTGTATAAACAATTCAAAAATCAGTTGGAGGAATCTCTTGGAAATTTTATCTTCTTTAATTTAAGACCAAGACCATCAAAATCCTATAAAATTTGCATGCTCCAGACAATTTTGAACAATAAATTGTAAAAAATACTAGTGTGCGCAGCGCGAGTTTAACGTGGAGGTGAATGATTATACCTTAAATTTCAATTTTATAACTTTCAAAACATGGAAATTCTTATTATCGAAATGTTATTTCACATAATTTTAACATTTCAAAATACCATTGGACATAATTTTTAATTGTTCGAATTATTCCTTACCCTAATATTTAAAAAGTAGAATTATCCCCTGACATAATTTTTAAAATATGCCGAAAAATTCTTTGATATATATTTTGTTTTTCCGAATGACTATTTGTCATAACACAGCCCCACAAAAGAAAAGTGTCATGTACTTTTGACCGGAGTACCCTAGCCCTATACATTTTCATGCGCTGAACACGAATCCGAAGTCTGTTTTGCTTCATCACGTCATGATTTTTTTCTAACCTCAAAAAACATGTTGGATTTTGAGAGGTAGGCGATTTTTTTTTAAATTTATGGAGTTACTTTAAACTTGGTATCTGGGGGGTTTTTGGGTCGCTGATTACGAATCTGAAGTTAGATTGTTAAAATTTAAAATGACGGATCCAATATGACGGATGAATTTTTTTAAAAATATTAAGATTTACAAAAAAATTTCTATCTAGGGGTTTGTGAAGTCGCTGATTGCAAATCTGAAGACAGATTTTCAAAATTTAATACGTCAGTTCTGAAATATATAACTTTCCTTTATTCCCTTTTATGGTAGCGTACTCTTTGGTTTTCAAAAGATCTGTGTAGAGGTTTTCTTTTCAAGTTCACACCACCTGGTACAACATCCCTTTTCAGCATCCAGCAAAAGTCGGTCATCATATTTACGCCCCATCTTACTTAATAACGACGTTCCATTTCTTTAAGGTCTTGATGAAATCGCTCTCCCTATTTCTCACTGTAGTCTCTTAAATTTTCCGGGAAGTACTTTAGATGTGAGTCTAAGAAATGTAGCTTCAAGCTTATCAAGCATCCTTCCTTTCCAAAGTTTGTTATCACATTATGTAACATTTCTTCCCAATTCTCGCTTTTTTTATTTCCCAGAAAATTTTCAACATTTAATTTAAATCTAAGACCTGCATCTTTCTCAGTTTCACTCATATGAGTGACAAATTTCTCATCTTTTAACAATTTTCAAATTCGTGGACCATCAAAAACTCCCTTATTTAGTTTGGAATTTTTTATCTAAACTCTTAACAAACTGTTTTGCTGCTCCAAGTTTAATGTGCAATGGTAAAAGCAATGCCTTTGAAGGATCAATCAATGGCTTCTTAATTATGTTTTTCGATCCTGGTTTAAAGATTTAATATTATCCAAAACTAGTTTTACAGATTCATAGCTTTCTTTAAGTTCTGTAGAATAACCCATAGGAATCGAACCATAAATATTAGTATTATGAAGTAATACTGCTTTTGAACTTTTTTTAGAAGAGTATATGAATAACCTCCAATAGTCATCGTTGTATACACCAGGTTTTAATTGATCCATTAACCCATCAACGTCAGAACAATATACCAATGACTGCTTTTTGTTTTCAATACAATATTTTTTAAATTCCTTTTCCCTATCGCGATAAAAGGAATTTGTAGTTCCTTGTGATAGAATTTTTTTCATTTTAAGAACTGATGCAAGATGTTCTGCACCATCTTTTGGTAGTTTTAAATATCTGATAAGATTACTGAGTTCTTCTTGTGTTAACTTTTCAGGTATTTCTTCTTCCTGTCTACCAGTTGGAATGTTAAAATCATCTTTGTCATCAACATTCATGTCGTCATCTATATCACTACTATCGGTGTAAAATGGAAAGTCAGTTGGCTTTGAACACTTATATCTCAAGTAAAAAAAATTGCACAACATTGAAGCAACTTGGAATCAGTAGCTACAACATTTCTACGTTACTGTAGAAAAGGAAGGAAATACAAAAAAATTATTTCGAGAGTTATTAATTTTTGAAACAAAAAAGTACATGTTTTTTGACATCATTTTCACTAGTACCTACTTTTGGACCTTGTAGAATGTTCAATAAGAATAATATCAGGTTCCCAAACTATTTCTATACTTCTTAAACCTTTATGAACAATAATATCCAAATGATTGACGATTATTATAATAACTATTTGAGATTTTTAAACAAAACAGTAACCATGTTATCTTAGTTAAAAATTAAGATACAAAGATGAGACCAAGTACACATTACGGAGAATACGACACTAATTATGATTTATTAAAAAAATTTTGTAAAAAAAATTATTTTAAGTAATTATTTACAAAAACATTTTTAGTTTTTTCCTTTATTGCACTATTAGCGAAAAGGTGCACGCTTTCATAAACCATTTTCATAGGCGGCGCTGAAAACTGTATTATTGTAAACGTGAGGAGTTCAGGTAATTTTTACTGATATCTACATACAATTTTGAAATTTTCAACTCAGAGAAAATGTTTTGGGTGTTCACACCTCTGTACATCCTTGGAAATTAGATCTTTAAAGTTATAAATCAGTAATTTCAACCACAGAAAAAAATTACCCAAAAAAAGGCAGTAGTGCTAAACTTTGAGTCATGGACAAAAAGACTTACAGTGGTATGCACCTGACTGCTAATATTGCAATAAAGCAAAAAACTAAAAATGTTTTTGTAAATAATTACTTGAAATAATTTTTTTTCGCATTTTTTTAATGAATCGTAATTAGTGTCGTATTCTCCACAACGTGTACTTTGTCTCATATTTTTATCTTAATCTTTAACTAAGATAACATAGCTACTGTTTTGTTTAAAAATCTTAAATAGTTATTATAATAATCGTCAACCATTTGGATATTATGGTTCATAAAGGTTCAAGAAGTATAGAAATAATTTGGGAAACTGATATGATTCTTATTGTCAAAAAACATGTACTTTTTTGTTTCAAAAATTAATAACTCTCGAAATAATTTTTTTGTATTTTCTTCCATTTCTACAGTAACGTAGAAATGTCGTAGCTACTGATTCCAAGTTGTTTTAATATTGTGCGATTTTTTTTTACTTGAGATATAAGTTTTCAAAGTCAACTGACTATACTTTTTGAGCCAATAGTAAATACATCTTCTACTTTTGGACAGTCGATTTCAAAAGTTTTTGAAGAAGAAGGTGTATCACAGAAAATTTCTAGTTTTGTTACAGTTATCACATCAGCATACAATATATTTCCTTTATTCTTGTTATTATAACCTTCTACACTGGTCATGCAAAAGTAACAATCTTCTTGTTTCAATGGTTTTTTCTGCAGCATTAGTTTTTAAATTTAAGGTACTTATTCTATTTAGTATTATTCCAAAGAGTTAACATTATGTGACAGGATAAGCAAGTTTTGTGTGGAACCAAATTTTCATTTTGATCGTCAATCTCAAAATGAAAACAATCTTTGTAAATTTGTCTAGTATTCTCATTGATTGGTTTATAATTCTTTGGAACATCGAACTGTCCACACATATAACAAAATGTATCTGTATTGCTGTTTCATATGTGTTTTGACAGAGAGAAACTGAGAATACGCACGTAATGCAAAGCATGCTTTCCTTTGAAAGACTGCCCCCTCGCGGCCAAAAGTCCTAAGCTTAGGTGGTTAGCTATATATATTGTCTAAATAGGTGAGATCGCACACATATGTCAAATGTAATGGCTAAGCCGAATTATAATCGGAATCGCTCGTGATCACTCGTAAAATGCAAGGAACGCGAGGAATAGAACTGAACGAACTGAACTAATCTGATAATAGGCCGAAAAATGATTTTGAGTTCCAAAAGTAAATCTATCGTAAAGTTGAGATTGAAAAAGAGGAGGATAGCGAAATTTGTGTTTCCTTCTTCTATTCATTTTTACACTATTGCGACATAATAATTATAACAATAATTAATATAAGTAATAAGTAAAACAATAATAATAAAAATTAAAGTAATAGAAAAAATTAAAATTAATTGAACTAAAAACAAAAGTTAAATTAAAATAAATTAATTTTTTTAAAATAATTATTATTATGAACATTCCAATTGAAAAAATTAATTAGGTACTGTTTGTTAAAATTTATTTGAAATAAAATTTAATTTAATTTTGTTTAGTTTTTCTCGAATAAATTTTGATACCGTAAAATTATTAGTAGAAAAAAATATAATTTTGTATCAGCAAAAATTATTTAATTATTATTAACTACACGTTGATAAACACGAAATAATTCTATACAATTAAATATGCAGTTTTCAGAAAAACTATATGCCTTTAAATTAAATGCACTACAAAATTTTTCAAATTAAATTTTTTTAACTTTGAATTACTGACAATGAGTAATATTTTGGTTTTTAGTTGGAAAATTTTACTTTTCCAATCTACAACCTTTAAAAAATGTTTCATTTTTTTGGTTTTGTGAAAACAATTTTTTTCGATTCTCTACTTCGGCTCTAACTTCAGAAACCCTTGCAATTTAATTAATAAAATAATTATTTTACCAATAAATAGTAATTTTTACTAACTTATTAGTAAAATGTATCAATTTATTAACGTAAAATTTATTATTAAAAAGTCAGTCACTGATTCAAATTATAGTAAGCTGTACTAATAATTTGTATTTAATTCATTCTTGTTTTTTCCTGATTTCCAGATATAGAATTTTTATTTTTTAAGAATATTTTATATTCTAAACTTATTCGAAACATTAATAATTTTTTCTTTCATTAACATTTAATGAAAAATCCGAAACTCAAAGGCAAAAAATTTTCACTTTTTTTTAACTGAACTAGTGATTATTATTTTTTTACATGACTTTGGATTTACAAAAATTATTATAAACATACAATTTTCTAAAACTCAATCATTTTTAAAAATTGCAATCACAAATCTTAAAAAATTCAATAATTTAATTATTTAAAATTAATTAATTTAACATGTTATAAAGTTCAATTATTTATTGAAAGAAATGAAAAAAGTCTAAAGCAGGGTGGCCACAAGTTTCAGTTTATCAATTTTCCTGACAATTTACTGACATTAAAATTATTTTCCGTGACAAAATTCTTTTTATAGAAAAAAATTAACTAAATAAACTAAAAATTTTTATATTTTGTTTTAATGTTTGGACAAAAGTTGAAAAATTCGTAATTTTTCAAAATTAATCTCAATTCGCTTAATCCCGTGTAGAAATTTCGCTGGGGCCCTGATCAGGGCCTGATAGGGCCGACCTATTAGGGAATGAAACGCCGCGCCCGATGTGGCCCTGATCAGGAAATCCACACTTTCTTGTCGCCCCGATCTGGCTCTGATCAGGCGCGGCGTTTCATCCCATACTACGGCCCTAGTAGGGTAATTTCTGCATGGGATTTCCTCGCAAAAAATTTCACCTATAGGATTTAATCCTGGTATTTTCTTGAATTTACTGACAAAAATTTGTTCTTCCTGACTTAACTAATAAAAAAATTTTTCCCTGACTTTACTGACAATGTGGCCACCCTGCCAAAGTTTTGTGTCCATTAAAATTTGTAATGATTGCTAAGTATCGAAGGTAAATTGAAAATATAATTTTTTCAATTCACCTTCGAAACTTAGCATATTATGAAAGAAACAAGAATTTTGTTCTCAATTTTGGAAATTTAATATTTTTTCAGTACTTTTGATAAAATTCCCAAATGTTTCTCTAATTTATGCAATATTATGAGTTTATCGCTTAGTGTAAAAATACTGATATAAATGTTGGGAATTAAAATTATTAATACAATATTATATTTGCTAATTTTAATTCCTCTTTTTTTAAAGAGAATTTGTTGCTGTAAATATTTAAATACGATCAAATCTCTAAAATATCACTAGAAAAAATTGTTGCTGCTTTACAAATTTTATAGAAATTGTAATATAACGTCTAAAAGTATAGAATTTACAATCCCTTTTTAGTCTCAATTTTACAATTTTTTGTAAATTCACTACTCTGAAAGCAGGCAATAATCAGTAATAATTTTGACTATTTTTTACTACATTCAGACTATGTAGTAAATTTACAGAAAATTGTTATTTTACAAATTTCTGTAAAAAAACCTGTAAATGTACAAAAAATAAAAATTACAAAATAATAAAATAAAATGTATTTCAAACTGCAAAGTCAAATTTAAAACTGTGCTCCAAACTCTAACGACACTTTACAATAAACATTAATTGAAGAGAGACAAACAAAAACAAATAAAAACAATAAGATAAATAAGAACAGAGAATGAAACACAATGAGTATTATCACGTTAATTACTTGAAATAAAATTTAGAATCATTTCGTAAGATTTATCAAAATTATCTAAATCGGTCATTTTATTTAAACTATTTTCACCTTCTTTTTTTATCAAAACCATTTCTGACAATAATCGTTGAAATAATCCATGAAAATATTAGGCGAATTTTTTTTTTTTTTTTGTAATAGTTATTAACAATTATATTTTTCAGTTCTGCTAAATTAACAAATTTTTTTCTCGAGTTCTAGTTAACGGATTCTAAAATTAAATTATGGGTTTTTTCGTCTTGAATTACACTTTTTGAATATATTTTTTGTTTTTAAATTTTTTCACTGTTTATCATTTTTTATATAATTTGTTTATAAAATGTCAATAAACAAACATGTTTTTCACGTCCTAACAAAAAATTAAAATTGTATTCTATTCCTTAAATGTCTCCAAGTGTAAACCGTTTCGAAAAAAAATAAGCCTCAATTAGAAAAAAAGCTATTAATTAAAAACTGCAGCTGTGTAGGGCTTTATATGATGTTAAACTCCCCCCGCGCACATTGACATTTTTTACAATTTATTGTTCAAAATTGTCTATAACTGACAAATTTTATCGGATTTTCATGTGCTTGGTCTTAAAGGGGCTAAAATTTCTATGAGATTCCTCTAAACCAATTTTTTAATTTTAAATTGTTTATATTTTTTTTGTTACTCAAAGTTATCAATTTACAATATTTTTAGAAAAAATCATGTTTATTTTTTATTTTTTCATTGCAGATGATTGGAATCAATTTAAATTAGTCAAGCATGACGATCATTTATTTGTTGAAAAAGTAAATAATTTATTTACAATAAATGTAATTGTTTGTGCTAATAAATTTTTAAAGTTTTTGAAAGAATATACATATTATATAAACATTTTATGTTTAAAAAATGCCTAAAATGTTTACAAGTGTCTAAGAAACTAGATGATTGTTCATAATAATAACAATAAGAATTTTTAAATTTAAAATCACTTTTTATTAAAATTAAAGAAGATTACTTAAATATGTAGGTATAAATTTTGTGCTGTTATTTTGTTTGGATTTCTAATTGTAGTGTGATATATTGTTTGACAATCTCATATATTCCAAAACAAAGAAAATTCCTTGCATTTGTATTGGATAGTTTTTTTCCTTCGTTTCAGAATATATGAGATTATCAAACACTATAATATCACACTAAAATTATAAATCCAAACAAAATAAAATAGCATAATATATATTATATCAAATTAAAAATTATTTAATACATATGCAAGGGAAATTCTGTGTTTTGGAATTTATGAGATTATCAAACAATATAATATCACACTAAATATAAATTTGTCTGCAAAAAAAAATTTTGTTTATAAAAAAGAACCAAAGTTATCTATTTGTTAATTAACATTGTTTGCAATAAGTTAAATAAATTGTATTATACATTATTATTTGTCTGGTCGTCAAGCTGGACTAATGTAAATTGATTCCATTCATCTGCAATGAAAAAATATAAACATGATTTTTTCTAAAAATATTGTAAATTGATAACTTTGAGTAACAAAAAAAATATAAACAATTTAAAATTAAAAAATTGGTTGAGGAATCTCATAGAAATTTTAGCCCCTTTAAGACCAAGCATATGAAAATCCGATAAAATTTGTCAGTTATAGACAATTTTGAACAATAAATTGTAAAAAATGTCAATGTGCGCGGGGGGAGTTTAACATCATATAAAGCCCTACACAGCTGCAGTTTTTAATTAATAGCTTTTTTTCCTAATTGAGGCTTATTTTTTTCGAAACGGTTTACACTTGGAGACATTTAAGGAATAGAATACAATTTTAATTTTTTGTTAGGACGTGAAAAACATGTTTGTTTTTTGAAATTTTATAAACAAATTATATAAAAAAATTATTAAAATGATAAAATTAAAAAACAAAAAATATATTTGAATAGTGCAATTCAAGACGAAAAAAACCCATAATTTAATTTTAGAATCCGTTAACTAGAACTCGAGAAAAAAAATTGTTAATTTAGCAGTACTGAAAAATATAATTGTTAATAACTTTTACAAAAAATTTTTTTTACCTAATAATGTAATTTAAATAAAATATATACACGGGGAAAAATGATTTATGCAGTCAGTGTAGTACTCCTTTATAGAATAATATGTGACAGGCACACACTATAGTATTAGAAGTTTCATAGCTGAACAGTTTGGGACTCAACACAATTTATCCCATTCATCAGCTTAAACTAAAATCGTTCATACCACAGAATATAAAATCGTATGCAATGTCAACATAAAACAATAATCAATTAATATGATTCCTTTCAATTTCAATGGAAAGGGATGTATATTAAATATATGAAATTTCCCCTATCGATTGCGTAGCCGAGAGGCTTAATGCTTAATGTAAAAGCGTGCGATATATAATTATGCGTATATTTAGTTTGTATGGTTAGGTAGGTGTTTCAATCCCGTATGATTGTAAGAATTTTCGAAATTTTTAAGTTGTTAATTGTAAGTATGAAGATGTGGGAAGAATAAAACTTGTGAATTAATGAATATGAATATATGAAGAGTGCATTTAACATATTTTTCTTTTTTTTAATGATTGGTTATTGTTTTTTTTATATAAAATTGACGCGCCTTATAATCTTCGCCTGTGTTTCAATGCTCTTTATAGTGACATTTGGAATTAAGGCCCTCTATACACTATACGCAATCCCCTAAGATGCTTGATGGATATGAATTAATGTACTTTTACTGGACTGAGTCCAGTTTTTTCAATATTGACTCCCAATTTTTCAAACTATATTTTTCTCAGTGTAGAAATTAAGAAGAAAATTATGTTAAGTCTTTTTAGAGTACTTCTTAAATGAAAAATTCTAATAACTTGAGAGTTACTTCAACAAATGATAATATAAAAGTTATTATTTTATCTTCTGTTTTAGAAGGGAATTTTCTGTAAGTTTGTGACCTTCATAAAAATTAAGGAATTTGGATAATACGTGCGGCTTTGCAAGGTATTTTAAGAGAATCGAATATAGGAAAATAGAGTTTACGATTTTAGCAAGTTAAATTTATGTAGATTCGCAAGACATGAGTGCGGCAACCAATAGACACGCAAATTTTGCAAAGGAACCTGTTTAAATTTCCAGAGTATATCGTCACATATTATTTATTCACTCGCCACAACCTTATAAAATTTAAGTTTTAAATTATTCCGAATCGATCAACATTATATCTGAAGAATTAGGAAATAGAAATTTTGTAGGAAAAATTAGGAAAATTGGAAATTTAGGAATAAGTGTATCCTTTTTTTATATATTTTGGGCTGCTAAACACAACTCTAAACTTCGGTTCCTTTTTTTACATCAAGATTTTTTCTAACCTTAAAAAACCAGTTTCATTATATGTATATGATAGAAAATTATGTTCTAAATAATAGAACATAAGTAGTCGTAGTCCTCGCTATTGACAGTAATCTACCAACTTCTCCACCTCTCTAGGTGGTGCAGGTTCAGCTTCGGATCTCGATTACTTGAATCACAGTATCTAGAATTTTGTAGAGTCGCTGATTGTGAACCTATAATGAAATTTACAAAATTCAATATTTTGCAAATATTACAAATACTGTGCAGAATTTGTAGTATAGGAACGAAGAAACTTTTTCTTCTAATATTCAATATATTTGGTTATCTTTATTCTAAAACTTTTTTCGAATGTTGGGACTGTCAGTGTATTATGTCAATAATTTCAATTTTAATGCGCAAGTATGAAAAGTTGGTTACATATTAAGCAATCTTTGGTGTACGAATATTTAGTTTCTGCATTAGAAATAGTCTTATTTTTTTGAAAAAGAATAAGATGACAGTTTTTGGTTGTAAAATAATACATGGCTATGGCTCTTTTAACCAAGCACGGCATTATTACCAGTGCTGGTTTAGGACCTACACGGAAAAAATTTTAGCACGTCGTCACATATTGTGTCAAAATTTCTTGTATGGATGTACATTATGTACACTTGATGTCTCAAAAAAGCACCCATATTTTTAAAAATTCATTTACTGAATCCAACTCACCTAGTTCCTTGTAAATGTTCTATATTCGTTTTCTCTGCACGGAAAAGCTTTTAGGCAAGCTGCGTTCTCTGCACATAGAGATGGTCTGCTAAAGAGAGAAGGCAGTAATGTGGGTAAGCTTCATTCTCTACTGGGAGCATTATTCACCCAGTGTTGGAAGAGCTACGCTAAAAATTAGTGGTAGATACATGACTTTCAGAGCAACTCGTCCAATGCTAGCCTTGCTGCGTTATCTCTTCGCCCTATAGCCCTACCATAGTGAACTTGCGTAGCGTTACCAAAATTTTTCTGTGTGGGTTCACGGAGAGAAAAATCTAGCTTTAATAGTATAACACTAACTATAGTAATTTCGCATGGACTATAGTCACGCTTCAAATGCATGAATTCATACCCAAAAAGCGTGGACTCATGGTTTTTGGGTATGAATTTCATGCATTTGAAGCGTGACTATATAGTCCATGCGAAATTACTATAGGTAGTGTTATACTATTAAAGCTAGATTTTTCTCTTCGTGTTGAACTAAAATTTTTTCTCTGTACAGTTTTTTTCGAATCGAATCTCGCAGATATTCCGCTGCGAGTTACAACTGTTCATGAGTTCCATAAGAGACGGGAAAGTCGTCTATGAAGACCTTGAGGACCACAATATATGAAGCCCAATCAGTACTCCTAGGATTACGTCCCCATCTATGTTCCCGATATTTTGATGCCATTCTAAATGTAATAATTCTGTGGTGCGAGAGGGAATCTATATCCCTAACCCTATCCCACACAGACTTGGAACAGATCATCATATCCAACAATTCCTTTCTGTTAACAGTAACGAAAGGTAGTCCTCGCTATTGACAGTAATCTACCAACTTCTCCACCTGTCTAGGTGGTGCAGGTTCAGCTTCGGATCTCGAATAATAGACGGAAGCTACTACAACCTCCCTTTTATTTACGTTCTTTTCCAAGCAAGTACTTGGTGCTTACTTGTGGTGATGTAACTAGCTCACCACAGCCAATTTAGTCCTCTAATCTTACCCTTGTACACCCAAGGAGTGGCGCAAGTTAATCTGCATACACTAGATCCCAGCAGCACACATTCTTAACACTGATTTACGGTCCCCTCTTTTGCCTCTACACCCTGATCGTGATGGTGAGCATTGTGATACTCCTAAAAGAGGGCTCTTTAACGCTCACATGTGTAGCTTTATTGTTATTAGGTTAGTTCATTATATTTCACCTAAAGTCGTTGCGGCTTATTTTTAGAAAAATCTTATAATTTTTAGAATTAATGTTTAATATCAGCTATTGAAATTTAAAAAAACATGGGAATAATTTAGAGAATACCGATTTTTTGACTAATATTTGTTCAAAATAAGTTAATTTACTTGTAGGGGAGACCGGGGCGTAATGTAATGGATCACTTCAATTTATTCAAAGTGGTAAATCAGAGTAATTTCGGTTTTTGATCAAAATAATGTACTTGGCATACTGTAAGTGTGTACCAAGTTTCATTGTTATTCATTTATTATTGGTAAAAATATTGTAGAAAAAGTGATTTTTGAAATCTTTGTATTTTTGTTATATCTATTTCAAAATTACTTGTAAAAAATTTTTGTATAACAGGTTTTGAGCTTTAAACATTTGTTCTTAAGGAACAGTTGACAATTTTCGTTTAATACCTACGGTATTGATAAAAAATAACAAAATTTTCAACAAACACCTCCGGGGCGTAATGGATCACTTTGTTTATTTTATTAAGATAAAACTATTATATTTAAATTATTAATAAAATAATCCTGTCAAGTTTAATTTCTTGTAATTTATATATTAATAAATACCAACGATAACCCTTGATTAAAAAAATAACTGGATAATAGATTTTTTAAGTAAATGGTTTTGCATTTCGCTACAACTTTTTAAAATTTGAATATTGCATGAAAATGTTTAAAGTTTAAATTAAATATGTTCCATTTTCAATATTATCTGTTATAAATGTGCAATAGAGGCCAAAATTGTCAATATTAATTAATATTTCATGATCATAATTATAATTTCATTGATGATTCAATACGCCCCGGCCCGAGGCGAAATTGCTCACCTTGCATTTCTCCAAAAACATTGTTCTAGAAAAAAGTATAAGTGATATTAGGGCGTACTTTTTTTTAATTAAAAGCTGAGATGTTAGCCTTAGTTTTCCACAAGTTTGAATTTTTTTTAAAGCAAGAATGACGAAGTTAAGCAACAAAAAGTGAAAAGTGATCCATTACGCCCCGGTCTCCCCTATAAGGGACGAAAATGAATTTTATGAAGTCAACTCCAAAAAGAATCCACTTTGTAAATTAATTTATTATACAATTATATTTAAAAATTAGATTGCAGTAAAAGTACTTGATAAAATTCATCTACCGCCCTGACTTTCTCAGCCATTGAATTGACTCAACGGCGAATTAGAGGAGTCGATGGTTAAAATGTTTGCTTTGCGCGGTGAGATATTTGCTGTAATATCTTAGTAACCCGTTAATATTTTTTGCTGTTCTTGGTCTCTTTTTAAAGCTTAGCTTACAGGGAATGGTCTGTAAAAGTAACACTATTTTTGTGCTGGTGTTTTTTAATAGCTTGACGTGTTAGCGGTCGTACTGTTTCCGCCGTAGTGTATGAAATGTCTAAAATCACCATATTTCAATAACGTTTTTGTAAAAAGTTTATAAATATTATAAAATGTACTACTGTCGAATATTAAGTACATTTAATGTCGGTCGGAGGAATATTGAATCCGGTTTACATGCACCAGAAGCCGTCACTATGCTATCTTAGCCTCAAAGGACAGTTTTCAAAATCTTCTATATCAGTTTCATAACCATTTGAAGAGAAATATTTTCTTTGATCAAAATTATCGATATTGTGTTAAGTAAAAAAAAGTTTTAAAACGAATGTATAAAACGATTTGATTCAAGAAAAAAATTTCTCCAGACAATATTTTACTATTTTGTTTAAGAACATAATATTCTTGATTCAATACTTTTTGATACTTCGGATAAGTAAAATATTTGGTTAAAATTATAACATATTTGCTTCCGCCTAAAATTGAATTATTAATTCAAGAACTCTGTTCAATGCTAATATTTACTTTACTGAAAAAACTCTTTATGATATTATTGACTATAAGCCTTGTAACGCTTTTTCTTGATATGAGGCAGGTGGAAAATTCCACAGAGGAAAGCGTTGCAAAAATGGCGACGATGGCACCTTTCGAAAATAAGTAAACGGTGATCCGTTTAGGAGAGCTTCTCCAACTCCAGGTTGGAAATTTACCCGGACCTCCGCCGTCGCATTATAGATTATGAGCACTCCCGGTCTAACTCGTTTTCCGATCTCACAATTTACTGCAGAAACTTTGACTTGAGAAATTTCTCAGAGCTGTGGTTTCACCGGAGTAAGGATAGAGAAAAGGCAATGACTCGAATTTACTTGACTTAACTTTACACATTCAATTAGGTAAAATTATTTTTTTATTTCATAAAACAACACTAATTACTGAGCGAGAATCCGCAGTTCTGGCGTCGATACGAGAACCAGTGAAGTCAGTCGACTATTCTGTTCCACTGGTGTTTCTGGTACTCCAGGAAGCGTCAGCCAGATGTGGAGAGGGTGGTCACCAACCTTGCAACTTTATATATTTTTATAACTAACACTGCAGACGAAAGGACAACGCGTCCGTTTTATTTCAAAAACCAAGCTCGAACTGACCCAACCTTCCTGGCGAGCCGCCCTCGTGCACTGAAGCTTAAACATGCCCACTATGGTACGCCCTGTGGCATGAAGATGGCAGCATCGGTCCCTCTAGCAGACCTTTCCTTGGGCCTGGTATTCGACAATTCATTCTCCACATATGGAATTGACTTTGCCGTAATGCGTGGAATAATCTTCTTAATCGACTGACTCTTCGTCGCGGTTTCTTTTATTATTAAATTCGAATATAATTATATTTTTCCTCGAAGTGTGGTTCTTTTCAGTTTATGAGATAAATGTTTATACTTTTTATAATGAGATTTATATTACTTTTATCCAGCAACAGGTGAAGAGAATAATTACAACGACGGGTCAAAATTCGTTTCTTTACAAAACAATAAATTTTTAATTTTGAGTCCGAGCTTGACCAGTGGATTAAATAATCGCGGAAAATACTTTTCGTTCTCTAATTCGCGACAATTATTTCAAACCAAGGCAAAAATATATTCCTAGTAAATTCAACATATTTCCCTGGTCAATTTCACAAATTCAAATTTTGTAAAAGTAACTCTGCATTTCCTGGTTAAATCAACTAGGATAATTAGTTATTTTGAAAGTTTTCTGAACTGTTCATGGGTCTATTTATTATTTGACAGTATTCAACTCTTTCTTTTGTGATATCACTTAATATGTTCTTTACTTTTTGATTGTTATTTCATAATAGAAATTCGATTAAGAATTTGAAATAACTACGATACAGAGTGAATCTAACATTATTATCATAGTCAATTTGACTTCTTTTATTAGCCACATTTACTAAGTTTCCTGGTATACGGGTGGCAGGAATTTTTTTCACTGTTGGCATAAGAAAAAAAAATTTTCTCTTCAAATAAATATTTGATTAATTCAAATAAATTATGCCATTTTTTGTGAGCTTAATCATCTGTCATGTCCGCACATGTCAAAGACAACATTTTCTAGAAATGGCAAATTGTTTTCAGCAAAATTCGAATTTTTAGGTTTTAAAAATCTGGTTTTTTGATGGAAAAAATATAAATTTTGATACAAATTAAAATTCATTCGTTCACGAACTAGCTATTATATATATAAAGAAACCCTGTAAATTTCAAGCTGATCGCTTTAGCGGTTTTGGAATAATCATGCACACCGTAACAGTAGTATAAAAAAATACGATTTAGAGATAATAGCGTTTAAAGTTTCAAGTTTAGTTCTGACCTCTGAGAAGTACCGCGCTAAAAATGTCGATAACTTCGGTTCTAATGCACAGATTTTAATTAAAATTTGGGAAAACATTCTCGAAAATGTATACTTTTAAATTAAGCAATAAAATTTTTTTCATTTTTTTTAATTCCCAAAAAGATATGTAACCCCTTAAAGAATTTGTTCACAGCAGAGATTTATTACTATTGCAGTTTCTAAGTTTCTTTAAGTTTCTATGTGCACAACTTAATTAAATATTATTTGAAAATAATATTATTTTTTCCTATCAACAGGTGAACAATGCAACGGCACGAGTGCAGACGAAGAAACCTCCAACGGTACCGAACGGTAGGTTAATTTTGATTATTTCTTATTTTGTAAAATATCAAGGTGTCTACAGTCAGGGAATGTCAGAGAATTTCATTAAAAGTCAGGGAAATTTTTAAAAGTTTATACAAAAATTAAAATTTCTTGTTTATAAAAATTTTGTATAATCTAACATAACAAAACACAACTTTATTGTTGTTTGTTTTAATCATTATATATTAATTTATTGTTAAATATATGAGTTACCATATTTTTGGCCCAAAAAAGCAGAAATAAAATTAGTAAAAAGTCAGGGAAAAAGTCAAGGAATTTTTTTCTCAATCGTTGTTAGACACCCTGAATATAATACGTTTCCTTGTGGGTGCCGTAATGAATTTCTATCATGAATTAAAGAACAATAATACTATTAACTTTAACTTTTAAGACCTATAATATTGCTGTAAAATTGCTGGTGTGTCAAATTTTATCATACACTTGACAAAATTTAAACTATAGAAGTTGTCTGATTGAACTAATATTTTTATAAACTTTAGTAATTAGTATGGCTACGTAGCTATTAATTTTCAACCCTCTCCTCGTACATTTTCAAATACAATTCCATAATATTTGAAATTGTACAAGGGGGAAAGGGTTGAGAATTTTGGTCTAGTTTGATCAATAGATTTTTCAAAAAATCATTACTATTAGGGGAAAATCGGGTAAGTTCGTTTGTTGGATAAGTAGGGGAGACCGGGGCGTAATGGCTAACTTTTCACTCTTTGTTGTTTTACTCGGACACTTTTGTCCTAATTGAATGTTTATCTCTCAGAAAAGTTACTCTGGTATCTCAGCTTACTTTTAAGACTACGAACGTCCCGATATGACTCTTGCTTTTTATTCTACAGCAGTTTTTCTGGAGCAATGCAGAGCTCCAAAATACGTCCCTAACCGGGGCGTAATGGATAACTCCCGGGGCGTAATGAATAATGATTGCTAATTATTATCTACAGTTTCCAATTTTATTGTATATTGTAAATTAAGGTTCCTGGGTATTCCGTGAATGCTATTTTTATTCAGCAATACTTCTCCTATCGCTTTTTCAATAATATTCTGTGATATTGGCACTCTTTCAATTTTTTTGTAATTTCTCATTAAAATCGTAGCTTGAAATCTACTGTTTGTAAATTTTAGACCAAAACTTAAAAATTTTGTTAAAAACACCTAAACATACTTAAACTAAGTGACAAGTAACCGCGAAAACAAACCTACACTTCGCTGATATGGTACGTTGCTTTTTATACATAGCGTATTGCATTAGCCAACACGCCCCGGGAAAAAGTAGCCATTACGCCCCGGGGGTGTTCGGCAAATATTTGCCTTTTTTTTAACAATACCGGAAGTGTGAATCAAAAATCTCGAATTGTCCCTTAAAAACAAACGTGTCAAGATCGAAACCTCATTTCAGTTTCTTTTTTAAAGCTATTTTTCAAAAAAATAGAACGAAAAAACGAAAATTTTGAAAAGTTACTTTCGTATGTCAAAAATAGTTTTTCTACTATATTTCTTACAATAATGAATAAATATTAATGAAACTTCCGACAAACTTGCAGTATACCAAGTACAATAACTTGTCTATTGTGCGAAATTATTACAATTTACGGTTTTTAAACAAATTACAATTATTCATTACGCCCCTTAGCCATTACGCCCCGGTCTCCCCTACGTTTTTTTAATAACTTTTACAAAAATTATTTTTTTTGTAAAAATCTTTTTAAGTATGTTTTTATAAGGTGACTATCGTTATACAAAATTTCGTATTAAGTGGTTTGTTATTAATGGAAATATTTAACAATTATGAAAATGATGGTTCCAATCGTTAATTTTTTTCAATTTTGAATTTTGGAAAAACCATATTTATCATTCATAGATTTCGATAATATTTTTTTTATTAGAATTGTGGAACATTACTCTTTATGAAAATTGTTTTATAAATATTAAAAGAAATTTCTAAAATAAAAAATGTTTGTTAATATCTGAACTAATAACAGAGAGAAACTGAGAGTACGCACGTAATGCAAACCGCGCTTTCCTTTGAGAGCCTTCCCTCTCGCGGTCAGAAGTCCTAAGCTTAGGTGGTTGACTATATATATTGCCTAAATAGGTGAGGTTGCACACATGTGTAAAATGTAATGGCTAAGCCGAATTATAATCGGAATCGTTCGTGATCACTCGTAAAATGCAAGGAACACGAGGAATACCGAATAGAACTAAAAAAGAGGTTGTGTCAATGTTTTGACACTTTTACACAATGTATATGCAATGTTTTTTTGTGGTTTTGATGCTGATAAAATTTTTTATTTACAGCAAAATTTGTAATAGTTCAATGTGATAGATAACAATAAATTCCCAGTTTAAATCCGGCACTTTTGTCTATTTAAAACTTTTGGTGTCAAAACTACAAATTCTGATACAACAAAATTTCAGATGCGTATTAATCGCCGAAAGACTTTTATTTACATTGTTCATATGTTCATATTTAGGAAAGTATCGAATTTACAATCCCTTTTTAGTGTCAATTTTACAATTTTCTGTAAATTTACCACTCCGAATGTAGTAAATAAATACTTCAAATTATTACTGATTATTACCTGCTTTATTAAGTGTAGTAAATTTACAGAAAATTGTAAAATTGACAATAAAAAGGGATTGTAAATTCGATACTTTGAAAGACGTTATATTACAAGTTTCTGTAAAAATTGTAAATTTACAGAAAATTTTTTTTATAGTGATATTTTAGAGATTTGAGCGTATTTAAATAATTACAGCAACAAATTTTCTTTAGAAAAAGAGAAATTTAAATGAGCAAATATATATTGTATTAATAATTTTAATTCTCAACATTTATATCAGTATTTTTAATACTAAGCGATAAATCCATAATATTGCATAAATCAGGGAAATATTTGGGAATTTAATCAAGAGTACTGGAAAAATATTAAATTTCTAAAATTGAGAACAAAATTCTTGTTTCATTCATAATATTGAAAGCATTTAACTCTTACAAATTTTAATAGACACAAAACTTTGGCAGGGTGGCAACATTGTCAGTAAAGTCAGGAATAAAATTTTTTATCAGTTAAGTCAGGGAAAAAAATTTTTTGTCAGTAAATTGAAGGAAATACCAGGGTTAAATTCTAAGTGAAAATTGTTTGCTAGAGAAATTAAGCGAATTGAGACTAATTTTGAAAAATTACGAATTTTTCAACTTTTGTCCAAACATTAAAACAAAATATAACAATTTTTAGTTAATTTTTTTCTATAAAAAGAATTTTGTCAAGGATAATAATTTTAATGTCAGTAAATTGTCAGGAAAATTGATAAACTGAAACTTGTGACCACCCTATTTTGGACTTTTTCTATTTCCATCAATAAATAATTCAACTTTATGGCAGTTAAATTAATTCATTTTTAATTATTAGATTATTGAATTTTTTAAGATTTGTGATTGCAATTTTTATAAATAATTGAGTTTTAGAAAATTGTATGTTTATAATTTTTGTAAATCCAAAGTCATGTAACAAAATAATAATGACTAGTCCACTTTTAAAAAGTGAATAATTTTTTACTTGAGTTCCGGATTTTTTATTAAATGTTAATGGAAGAAAAAATTATTAATGTTTCGAATAAGTTTAGAATTTAAAATATTCGTAAAAAGTAAAAATTCTGTATCTGGAAATCAGAAAAAACAAGAATGAATTAAATATAAATTTGTACACGGAAAAAATATAGATTTAGCAGATTTTACAAAACTTTTACTGAGTGGAGGATACAGCTTTTAACAAAACTGAGTTTTGTAAAATGTAAGGAATGTTTCAAGATAAAGTTCAAAAATTTCGTAGTATATACTGAATATTTTTAGAGTTTGTTCTGAAATATTTCTCACATTTTACAAAACTCAGTTTCGTAAAGAGCAGTATCCGCTACTCCGTAAAAGTTTGGTAAAATCTGCTAAATTAATTTTTCCCGTGTAGTACTGTTGACTATAATTTAAATCGGTGACTAACTTTTTAATAATAAATAATTAATTAATAAATTGAAACATTATACTAATAACTTAGTAAAAATTACTATTTATTGATAAAATTAATATTTTATTAATTAAAATGCAAGGGTTTCTGAAATTACAGTCGAAGAAGAGCATCGAAAAATTTTTTTTTCACAAAACCAAAAAAATGAAACATTTTTTAAAGGCTGTAGATTAAAAAAAGTTAAATTTTCCAAATAAAAACCAAAATATCACTCAGTAATTCAAAGTTAAAAAAAAATTTTATTTTAAAAATTTTGTAGTGTGTTTAATTTAAATGCAGAATATTCTGAAAACTGCATTTTTAATTGTATGAAATTATTTGGTGTTTATCAACGTGGAGTTAATAATAAATAAATAAATAATTTTTGATGATATACAAAATTATATGTTTTCTATGTATAATTTTACGATATTAAATTTATTCGAGATAAACTAAACAAAATTAAATTTTATTTAAAATTAATTTTAACAAACAGTAATTAATTTTTCTATTTGGAATGTTCATAATAATAATTATTTTAAAAAAATTAATTTGTTTTAATTTAACTTTTGTTTTCAGTTCAATTAATTAAAAAATTTTATTATTATTGTTCTATTTATTGATTATATTAATTATTTTTATATCAAAATAGTATAAGAATGAGTAAAAGAAGGAAACACAAATTTTACTGCCCTTCTCTTTTTCATTCTCAACTTTACGATAGATTTACTTTTGGAACTCAAAACCATTTTTCGGCCTATTAACAGATTAGTTCAGTTCGTTCAGTTCTATTCCTCGCGTTCCTTGCATTTTACGAGTGATCACGAACGATTCCGATTATAATTCGGCTTAGCCATTACATTTTACACATGTGTGCAACCTCACCTATTTAGGCAATATATATAGTCAACCACCTAAGCTTAGGACTTTTGACCGCGAGAGGGCAGGCTCTCAAAGGAAAGCGCGGTTTGCATTATGTGCGTACTCTCAGTTTTTCTCTGCTAATAATATCGGGTAATTTCGTACGGTTAAGGTTATGTTATTCAGTGGTCACGTGTCCCATTTACTTTACTATGGAAAAACTTCCCACTGAATAACATGACCTTAAGTTCTTCAATTGTATTGCGCATCAGCTGACATCAGCGCATGCGCAATATAATAAAATACTAAAGAGGTTAACTTCTTATGGTTTATTACATGGAGTAGCAGGGTTGTGCAGTTACGCGTAACTCGAGGTTTTCTACGTATGTTACATGTATGTTACATAAAGTAACATACGTATGTTACCCCCAACTCTCGAAAAATACATGCATGTATCAATGTAAGGACGTAACATACTAGGTAACATACAGTAACAAACCCAGGTAACATACATGAAGTATGTTACGTACCCATCTCTGTGGAGTAGTATAAGGAGACCTAAAGGTACCGTCCCATGATGGCGTAAAAGCGTCGGCGTAAAGCAGAAACCATGTGAGTGAGTGAGAACTGAGAACGTGATATCTGTTCATCTCTTTCTATCGCATGGTTTCTGCTTCACGCCGACGCTTTTTCGCCGTGATGAGACGGTACCTTAAAGGGCCAGTCCCATGTGAGCGTGAAAACGGAAAAACTTTAGCCAATAACAACTTCCGATTCAATGTAAATCATTTTAAAAGAAAATTCTTATTGGTTGAACGTTTTCCGTTTCACGCTGACATGGGACGGCACCTTAACGCCTGTGAGAATCCGCGTGAAACATGGCCGCACTTATAATGACCGTAATTCCTCTAGGCTCACTGACATCGATTGAAGCTCCTCTCGTGGAGGAAAATATCACTATATTTGAATACAAAATAAGTTGATGTCCTATTCGCATATGTACCTTGACAAAAAAGTACTTATATAGAAACAGTAATAAAAATGTCATATTTATTTAACTCTTATTATAAATTTAATTTAAAATATTAAATATATATTAAAATTATATTGCATTTATATGTAATGTATTTTATGTGTCCATTATATTATATGCATAATATGCTATGTATATATTTTATAGTTATTTTGAAAATATATTATTAACTTTGTATTTATTTTATTATAATTTACAATGTAAATATAATAATAATAACACTAAACATAATTTTAATAAAAATAAATTGAATTTATTAAAACCTATGTAAACACAATATTAATCGCAACAATTCCCACATTTTGTATATTGAATATATTATAATAATGCCTTATAATTATAATATGATTAATAATAATAATTGTTAACTACTTTAAAACAACATTAACTTATAAAAATGTCAACTGCACTGTACAATCTACAATAACAGTAGCAGACGATTATTAGTTACACTTTTCTCCGCTGGGGGCTCTTCTATCGATGTTAGTGAGCCCAGAGGAAACACGGTCATGAAAAGTGCGGCCTCTTTGCGTTAGTGGGGTTCGGTCTCCTTATACTACTCCATGGTTTATTACATTTTTGTTTTAATCACCATTTAATTACCCAGTAAAAAAAAAAGTATTCAGAATAGAAAAAAAGTATTGGTGGTGACGTTCGGTGAATGCGTTTTCGCGACAAAACAAATGTTGATCGATTACCACATGCTTTACTATGCCTACAATGCATGACAGATTAAAGGGAGCATGACGTTACCGGCAGAAAGTTATTAGGAAAGGCGGAAAATTTTGAAATTGAAAAGAAATCCAACTGAACGCAAATAATATTTAGTTATTAATTAATTATAATTAATTAATTAATTTATTAATTAATCCTTCTCGCAATAGCCATTTTTATACATCACGTTACTCACGCTCTTCATATATATTCTCAACTTTGCTTAGGAATCTTTAAATCAAGAGTTTAAAACAAAAAGTATTCACGGTGAGCAAAATGTATTCACCGTAACCCACCAATACGGTTTTGTCGCGAAAACGCATTCACCGAACGGCACCACCAATACTTTTTTTCTATTCTGAATACTTTTTTTTACTGGGTACAATCATAAATGCTTATATACATTAAAAGTATATTGTACTTCTCAGTTTTATAAATATTTTCACTCGCTGAAGCGTCTTCTATTTTTATTTATGCCTATTTTATAAAAAAAAGGAATTTAGCCTTCAAGGCTGTCAAACTTACCCGCACATCAGACCACTTCGACAGACTTACCATCAATACTTTAATTATAAATTAATCAATGTTTTTATTAATGAATGATTAAAAAAAATGTATCATTTTATTTTCAAAGGTTGTCTTTTTAAGATACTCTCTAAATTTGAATCATTGGAATTCACTGGGAAACAGTTATAAGTATACCACTTTTACTCGTAAGCGGTTAAAATTCACTTGGAAACCAATAAAAATAGTATACTTATAACTGTTTCCCAGTGAATTCCACTGATTCAAATTTAGAGAGTAAATTGCTTTGTTTGATATTAATAAATGTTTGTTTCATGTTCTAGTAAAAAAAAGAAGTATTGAGAATGGAGAAAAAATATTGACGGTAACTGACGATGAATACGGTTTCACGTTAAAATCGTATTGGGAGGTTACGATGAATACATTTTGCTTAAGATAAATATATTTTTTTAATCTTTCTAATTAAAGATTTCTAAGTAAAGTTCAGTTCAAGCTTTGAAATCTTTAATTCGAAAGTTTAAGAAAGAATGTGTTCACCGAAACATTCCAATCACTCCCAATACAGTTTTGACACGAAACAATATTCACCTTAAGTTACCACCAATACTTTATTTCTATTCTCAATACTTAAATAAAACATATAAAGTAGAGTTCTCGTGACAATCAAATAATAAATTCAGAAGGACTACTAAGCTATTACAATAATTATAACAATATATTAAACATAATTATTTTGACTCCCTAAATTACCACCCTTGCTTCGGCAAGTTAGGTTTGACGGTCAATATTAGACCTGCCGGGCCGTCACGGCACTGACCATCATCATCGTTAGTCACTGCTCTATAGGAAAGCCTGGGACGAACCGAGTACTAACCGCAAGCAGTGGCACCACTCCGAGTCTCATTTAGTCGCCTCTTACGGCATACATGCACAATATGTTGTCACTTTAAAATTTAATAAAATAATTTAGTCAATCTAAAGAAACGTTCAAAAATAAATATTGTAGGTTTATATAAATTATTATAAATAAAATTAAAATCTATACATTATAAATTATTTATTGTATTTATTTATTGTATTTGATTCATTATAAAAATAATTTATCTGTAGAAGAATTTTAGTTAAAAACACTATAAACAATTGAGTGTTGGAGAAGTTACAGATTATTGTAGAAATTCAATTATGTCCAAAATTATTTTTAAATTCTTATCAAAATTTCAATTATCTTTATAAATAATAAAATCCTTCTCTGAAATTCAAATATTTTTAAAACTTTCACCAAGATTCTTGGCAAAATTCCAATCATTTTCTAAAATGTTCTTTAATTCAATGATTTTCAATATCTACTATTTTAATATAAAATTTTAAAAGAATTCAATTATCAAACAAAAATTTTAATAAAATGTAAGCATAAATTATTATTTACTAATTTCTTATAAGTATCTTCTCAATAATTCAATTATTTTTATAAATAATAAAATTCTCATTATTTTTAATACAATTTTAATCGAATTCTTTGAAAAGTGTATAATTATACTTAAATATTTTATACTTTAAAAAATTGTTTAGTGATTATAATTGCAGTGAGAATTATTTATTTAAATATTCATTTCTAATAATTAACAAAAATTAAGGAATATTATGTGTAATAATTTTAGTCATAGTTTTCACTTTTTCATTATATAAGAAACAGAATATATGAGACTGGCATTAATATAGTTAATTAGGTGAATTCTCACCCAGACTTCAGTGGCCGTGCGGTTTAAATGCATCGCGTCGGGTCGTTAAGG
This sequence comes from Leptopilina myrica (nomen nudum), assembly GCA_032872475.1. Taxonomy (NCBI): domain Eukaryota; kingdom Metazoa; phylum Arthropoda; class Insecta; order Hymenoptera; family Figitidae; genus Leptopilina; species Leptopilina myrica (nomen nudum). The sequence continues at coordinate 33,188,228 of CM065464.1, read as the reverse complement.
GTGGGGGGTGTGTTTTCGATCCCACATGCGAGCGGATATTTTTCATTGTAAGTGTTATATAAAATAAAAAAATTCTTATATTTAATCTGTATAAATGTTATAAATTAAAATTGTAAACATGTTTGTAAATAATGTTACAGGTCTGTTAAAGAATGAATTGAAAAATGTAGCAATTAACGCAAATTGTTTTTTTTATTAAAAATATTTTTTATAACTCAGTCATAAAAACGGCATTTTTTGGTACTCTGGAGATAAGTAGAAAACTGCCTTTTCTTGAACAGAGCATCATACGAGCTTTTATGCGTATGGAGTGCAAATAAGACTACCCCAAAGTGCGAAAAAGAAAAATAATGTAACGACTGCGATGAACCAAGTGAGAAGGACAGAATGAGTCGACATTTTTATCGAGAATAGTAGTACACAGCCTATACTGCAAAAACGCGTCGCGATAAACTCATTTACGCAGGCGTAGATATATATATATATATATAGCAATATGATTTCGCTATCATTGTTAAAACATTTCGTCAACATAACCTCACTTTTTTATCAACTGTCAGAATAATTAATATTTGGAGCCTATGATATTTTCAATATTAATACTGAATGAATTGTTTACCTTTAAATTGTCAATAAAAATTAATATATTGAGTCGGTTTTCGCCGCCTCGCCTACAACTCGTTTCAAAAACATTGCGCTCGGTTCAAAAACGCCATCAGTTCACACTTGTTACGAAATGTACTATTTCTATATTACTATTTTAAATTATACTTACTGTTAGTGTAGTAAATTATTTATTTCAAAATAATATAATTATTATAGTAATAAGTTATTGTCATTAAATATATACACACATTTATGAGCGATTCCACGTCAAGTGATCAAGGGGTCTTACGATGTAATGCTTATTTCGATAATTTTTTACTCTTAAACTATTAAATAGTACATATTATTACTACAAAAGCCCCAAGTTTTGTTACGATTAGAGAAAAATTTTATTCCACCTTGATCACTTGACATGGAATCGCTCATATATGAATAACGATAATATTTATTATTATTTAAATTTTCCCAGATTTTTTCACGAAACAATTGTCAACTCATTAGTGAGACTTTCCACTAAACGTGAAGTAGAAACCTACAATATCGACCAAGTTTCAAAATTCTAGAAGAAGTAACCATATCTAAACCTAGACGTCACCGTCAAAACAATTATTTAATTGAAAAACAAATTTAAAGCTATGAAAAAATGGGGGACTAACTCTGCTGGGGCTCGAAACCCAGGACCTGTCAATTACCGGTTGATTGCTCTTCCACTGAGCTACAGAGGTCTACATCCAACAAATTCTCATAACCTTATCGACTCAATAGTCAAGATGATTCGCATTCTTCTGCTACAAATAAGTACTACAAAAGCCCCAAGTTTTGCTACGATTAGAGAAAAATTTTTCTCCACCTTGATCACTTGACATGGAATCGCTCATATATGAATAACGATAATATTTATTATTATTATTAATTCATATATTCACATTACATTGAATAAACATGAGAAGCAAGTAAATTTGGGTAAATTATTACAAATTAAAAACTGAAATATTGAAATCGAACCTAAAATTAGCTCGTCCAGTCTGTCTGGATCAACACGTGGTTCGAACGTCACTGATCTGATTAGCTCACGTCACGATCAGACAGTCTCTTTAGCGCCCCGTTAGAGAATAGACTGTCTTTTTGCCACCACACTAGAACCCAACAATTTTTCTACATGGGCTGATGTAGAGGACTTTTAGAAAAGGTACGAAAAATTTTCAGAAATTCGAATCGAACTAGCTAATTCGAAACTTCGAATTCGAATTTCGAACTAGCTAATTCGAAACTTCGAATTGGCCGATTCGAATCGAAAGTAAATTCGAATCGAACTAGCTAATTGCACAGCTTAACTCGGTTATTTAATTAGCACAATTATTTTGACAGAAATCCTAACCTAAAATTAGGTTTAAATGCACACCTCTAAATTAAGCCCTTTAATGGGGCAAAAAATATTTCCGACAATAATTTTCAAGCTTGATAATTAAACTTTCAATACACAGAGAAAAATGAAAATTCAGATTTCGGACTGAGTATAAAACACTTTGAATGATTTATATTATCATAGAAAGAAATATGAAATTTAAGTTCTTTATCCCAAAAAGTTTAGTAACGTTTGTTAATTAAATAAAGTTACAAACTTTGTATCAACGTTCACTTAAAACGGGGACTGTTCAGTGCGAGAGTCCTTAGATTCATTCCCAAACAGTTTATGGAAATTCGAAACTCTGTGGCGCACTTGCTCCCGCGTTTGTTCAGTTTCTTCGTTCTTGACATATAATATACACCAGAAGTATCGGTGTTGTTCGCAGAATCCGACACGTGTCGTGCCGTATTATGGAGAGGATCTCATTATCGGAGTAAAAAAAATTAATATCTTTATTATTTCATTTTTTGAAAATTTTAATTTTAAATGTAATAGTGAATGTAGTTTTGTGATAAAGTTATTATAGCGCATTTCTAGTGTTACAAACGTTTTTAGAAGAATATCTAAGTAAAATGTTTGAACTTATTTTAAGGTTACCCAAGTAGCACGCTGTATCACCTAAATGTCATGGCGATATCTATCGGGAATATTCCTGTGATATTGAGAAAGTATCATAATGTCCGCTTTTTTAAATATCCCTGTGACATTCCTGCGATATTGAGGGGACTTAAGTAGGTGTACGTTTGTTTTGTTGTCAGATTTTATTGTATTGTTCAATTTAGGAAACTAAAATGTAAAATCTAGAATAAAATAATATATGTAAAATTAAATAGAGTAGTTTGGATTTTTAAAATCTTCGCATTGGGATTTTTATTTAACCTATAGATATTTAAATATAATCTCTTTATTTAAATGTTTTAAAACAAATCCTTTAGTTAAAATAGAAGTTCCGAGCAAAAATGACGACAAAATCGACAAACGGGGATGTTTTAAGGATGGTTATGGTATTATAAATCCGTTTGATTTGAAATCCTAGCTGATCATTTAAGCGAGATATCGTAAAATCAATCCCATATATGCAAATGTAGACCTAATTTTTTTTTAAATTTCAACTTAACTGAAAGGATTGGTACGAATATTAGCATATATGTATTACAAAGTGTAAATAAACAAATAATATTATTATCTGTTACTTTTTAATATTTAAGTCACTTGTATAAAAAAAATGCGAAGAAGTCAACATTAAAAGTTAGTGATGAAACTACTTTATTTTAAATTTGAACTTCAAAATGTATTATTTATTCAAATATAAATAATCTTACAAAATTTATAACATGGTGAATACTGTTAGTGTAACATAATTATATTCTTTTGCGTGTCACACACAAAAAATTCCATCAGTAATCTTTTTATTCAATAATAACAACAGTTATTTTTAGTTCAATAACAACAATATTTTAAAATCAACTTTTATTTTCGTAAACAAACTATTCAAACGTGTTGGCAAGAAAACTCTACTACTGCCCTCAATAATCTTTTTGAATATGTTTTAAAGGACCCTTCAGCATCCACCATATAGAGTTTACTTTATACTTATTCCAGGTTTTTAAAAAAGATTGGTGGACACTTTCGCCTGCTTGCTCGGACCAAATTCCTAAGCCATCAGGTCTTCCTAAAAATTTTAGAAAAAATTCTGCGTCGTTTGATATATAAATGAAAATTATTTTATATTTTTTCAACAGTTTTTGAAATATCAAAAAAAATGTCTAAGCATGTTTTTCTATAATTTAGGCGGTGATACACACTTATTGCACTCTCACTGCCATATTTGGAGCCCTTTTTTAGTTTTTTTTAACGTTAGATTTAATATTCATTAAAAATTTGATAATTGTCAAATTTAATTATTATACATATATAAATATAAATAAGTTATCATTTTACAAACTTTCATGTTCATTTTTATGGATACCACATCCATTTTGATAGATACCACATCCATTTATTTAGTTGATACATCCATAAAAATGGGTGTGATAACCTTAAGTATGGATATCCCGTAGTTTTCAATATATATGGTTGTCCCAACCATGCAGTTTTTTCTGTGTGCCAATGATCAACCAAGGCTTGAAAAGACCGGCATTCGCCTTGGATGTACATAAATTGTTCTGAATCCACAATATAGTTTTAATACAGATTCTCAGGATTGTTTTGATATAGTAAAATTATCTAGAAACTTGATGAGCGTAGGGTTACATTTCTAGATAGTTTATATAACATTTCACAATACCGGAACTATACAGTAAATAGTAAAACTATACCGTTATGCTGCAGATACGTGACAAATTTCCACACGGGCTGGGTAATTTCTACACAGTTATTTAAAATCCCCAAGTTTAGAAACAATTATCTCCATTTAGCTTCTTAATGAATATTACTTTATTATCGAGTATGGCTACCATATATATTTCAAGTTTAGTAATTGTACTAAAGAATGTTTTAAAAGACAATCCCATGTTAGACTTGAATGTATTTTTGAAGCAAGGCATTCACAAAGGCAATCATAAGGATAAAGTCCCACTTTTATAAAACATTTTTTATTTCAAGTATTTTATTATTACTTTTCCAACAATTTAAAAAACTGTTTTAATAAATAAAAAACAAAATCTAATCAAAAAATTTTTCGCGTATATATATAAAGTTTTATGTCGTTTTTGGGAAGTTCTTTTCTGCACTTACATTTGTTTTATGAAATTCATTTATCTTAAGTTCAATGAATATTTGTTCGACTACAAGGCTAACAAGATTAAAAATACGATTAACTTAAAGAAAAACAATCGATCTCGCCAAGAGTTTCTTAACAGTCGAAAGCACCTCTAATTATAACCAAATTATACGACCGCATTCTACTCTATTGAACCATCTCTTAGTAACAAAGACTGAAATTTATTAACTAACACTCGATTTAACGTATCCTTCATCCTGAACTAATGTAGAGAAAACTAAGGTCTACTGAGTATTGATTTTTTTTGTTTCCGATTATGAGATTAACTTTACAAGTTCACCTTGTTAAATGAGCAAAAAAATGAATAAACCTTACGAAGTTTGATTTTCAATGGTAAATCAAACATTTTGGTACAACTATTGACCTAATTTCTAAACTTTAACTCGGCTTTACCCAAAACTTGAGTATTCCTGTTTGCAAATCACATTGTTTAATTGTTTATTTCACGAAAAGGTGAGAATAGTATCTTAGCTTTCTTTAAAAAATAATACATTCCGATGTCCGTTCTACTTTTGTTTCTAGAATTGTTTTTCTGGAGGACTGCAAAACTAACCCTCTATACTAAGCTTAAAGCTCAGATCTTATTGTAAAGTGAGAATTTTTTATTAAAGCATTAAAATACAAAAAATTTATTCTAATTTCTTTCTTAATAACGTTTAACTATGTTTCTAATAACATTATTACAAAATCTTGAATTTTGCTTCCTCGTGAGTAAGCTTTGTAGTCGTTTAATTTACAAAATTTTTAAAAATCCTTTTGACAAATTTTCTTCTATATGGGACTATGTTATATAAGACCCTGAACAATTGTCCGGATGTATGTATGTGTGTGTGTGGATCCCGATTTTTGTGAACACGATAACTCGAAGAGGTTTTAACGAATTTGGCTAAAATTTACAAGGTATATTTATCATAAAAATATCTCGAACTGGATTGATAGACTTTAAAAAATTCTCAGAAAAAATTTTTTTTTTTTACTTTTTTCTAAAACAATTTTTTTTCAAAAATTTTTTTTAAAGTTGGTTATTGAAGTTAATATATAATAAAATCTTATTCTTTGCATCAAGACGAATTGATTGGTATATAAAAAGAATAAATTGCGGTTCCGGTTAAAGATTCTATTCTGCGTTGGCCTTCAGGCGGGCAAATTTTTTTCGCTAATTTTACATTTTTCTATTCTTAAACCAGTTCAGGACTTTTTCAAAAAAATTCAATAAGTAGTCCAGAAATGTACTACAGTTATCCCCGAACAGCTTAAAATAATGTTTCAATCTATGGTTTTGTAGCATTTCTTGTTTTATTTCCATATCCTGAGTTCTTGAATAAGTTTAGTAATGACTCTTGAAAAAAGTTTTTCCGTGTAGCATTAATAGAATTAAATAAAATGAAAAAATTCACTTTAAAGCAAATTTTTTGCGTATCGTAAAGAGGAAGCAAAATGTTCATGTAATGAACATCTTAATTCACAACTTGTTTATTATTATTATAATTATTATATAAAAAAAAAATGATATATATGACGTTCCACGGTGAAAAGAACCTTAGCTGTTTTTGACAGAACTAAAATTAGAAGTACAAATAAATAAAAATGACTGATTTTCTTTACAAACTATTAATATTTAATTCATTATTATATGCAATATTTTCAGAAAAATATGCTTTTGATGTTAAATAATCAATAATAAATGTTTAATGAAGCTCAAACTATTCTAAACATAATCTAAAATTTTAAGCAGCTAAGGTTCCTTTCACCGTGGAACGTCATATATATAATATAATAGGGGAAGAGATTCGGTTGTGAACACCCAGAATGTGACATTAGTGGCGCGACACTGCTGTAATACCAGGATGATATAGTGCGTACTGGCTTTCCAACTCTAGTACGGTACTGACTGCCGGTATAGGCACAGTAGTGACCGAATAAAGGCGCAGTTTTATTTAAATATTACTATAGTTGTTGATTTTTTATTCTAGAATCAAAAATTGTAACTAATTAATAACGCAAAATATTTATGTACATTATTGAAGATAATTTTTTGGCAGCGATCAATATTGGCGCATTAACGGACCAAGTAACGAACCAGTAATTCCCACTACCCTCAAAATTTAAGTCAATTTTGAGGGCACTTTTGACCTAAACGTCAAAAATTAAAAACAATTTCTGCTCCCCTCAAAATTTAGGTCAATTTTTAAGGCAGTATTGACCTAAACGTCAAAAATTGACAAACAATTGAGGGGCTGGATGCTATAATGTGTTACGCGTCATGTTAACACTGAAAAAACCTAGTCTCAAAATGAGTATCATACGCTACTCATTTTGAGTTGCAACAAAAATGAGACTCTTAGGTGGCGCCACGTTCTATGGCGTTTAACATAGTCTCATTTTGAGATGCAACAAAAATGAGACTGGGTTTTTTGTGTGAAGTGAATGGCGCGTAACACATTATAGCATCCAGCCCCTCAATTCCTGCTACCCTCAAAATTTAGGTCAATTTTGAGGGCAATATTGACCTAAACGTCAAAGTTGACAAAAAATTCCTGCTACCCTCAAAATTTAGGTCAATTTTAAGGACAGTTTTGACCTACGGGTAAACAGAGGCCCTCAAACGTCTGTTACATTACGTCGAAATCTATATGTAATTTTACATTCTTCTTTTACCTACATGTCATAAACGGCCAAGTAATTGGTTGTATACAATACTCATTATTAACATATATTATACAGCTTCTGTACCACCTTCACTGAAAAAACTCTGTAAAATTTTTTCAAAATATGTTAATATTTTAGTTTACAGAATCCTTGTCAATTACACTTTTTTAATGCAGGAAAAATACATAATTGAAAATAAAAAATAGAAGATGTTGAAATTTACCATTTTTAATATTGATATTTTTTATTTCGATAATTTATTAATTTGTAAATATTTATTAAAATATTAATTCAGTAAAGCTATAATAAAATATTACATGGTGGCCACTGGTAAGGGAAAACCTGGAAGTCAGGGAAAAGTCAGGGGATTTTTTAATTAGTCAGGGAAATTGTAAAGATTATAAAAAGAAAAAAAAATTTATATAAGGGAGACTAGGGCTAAATATTAAACTGCCAAAACAGTAAAATTTCATTATCTTTCTAACGGAAATGGTTAGATAATTTTTATTTTTATCAAATATCCAATTAATTGAGTGAAAAAGAAAATTATTTCAAATAACTAATTATTTGCATTAAATAAATTCGTTTATTAGAATCAATTAATTATTTTATTGATTCAATATTAAGATTTATCTGAGTAAAATAAATGTGATTCAAATAATTCAAGTTATTTGAAGCAAATAAATATTTATTAGATACAAAAAAAAACGAAACCGCCCACGACAATTAAACCCATAATTTTCTTTTTTATTTATAAATAAATTTTAGTTTCCCAGGTGCGAATTTCGAGCGGCCGCCACAGTTGGAACGTCGGGCCAAAGTCGGACCAACTGTGGCAGCCACAGTTTCGGCACCCAAAGGTGGCCCGACTTTGGTTGAATGTTTCTCCCAAAGTCGGGCCAACCATGAATGCCGACCGGGATAACTGATGGTTGGCCCAACTATCAGCCACAGTTGGGCCGACGGTCGGGTGAACTGCGGCCGCCACAGTTGAGAAAATCAACTTTTTTTGGTCGGCCCAACCATCAGCCACAGTGGGGCCGACGGTCGGGTGAACTGTGGCCGCCACAGTTGAGAAAATCAACTTTTTTTTTGGTCGGCCCAACCATCAGCCACAGTGGGGCCGACGGTCGGGTGAATTGTGAACTTCACAGTTCGGCACAACTTTGGCATCCATAGACGGACCAACTTTGGTGCCAACGGTTGGTCCAACTGTGTCAACCACTGGAAGGCCGGCGTAATCAATCCACATGGTGGCCCGACCTTTGGCTGACCAAGTTGGGCCGACCATGAACATGGTTGGCCCGACTACGGGCCGACCGACAATTCGCACCTGGGTTATTAAATTTATAATTGTTAAATGTGTATCATAAAATTATTAACGTTATCATTGCCGAAAGAAGTAAAAATCATAAATTCAACATTTCAATTAGCTTCTTCGCTGAGGAAACTAAAATTGAAACTAATTAAAACGGTTAATTATTGGTTTAAAAAAATGCACCTACGTCAAGTTACCCTACCCAAGTGGGTAATATGCCGCTCTCTACGTCCACTATAAATGAAAACAGTAAAAGCTAATTTCAATGTTTAAAAAATAAAAATTTAATGCAGATACGTTTTCTTACCTATTAAATATACACTGAGAAAACGATTTATTTGATTTAAACATATTTTGTTTAAATCAAACTTAAAATATCTTTGCTATACATAGTCAAACATATTTAAGTTTAATTGAAACATATTTTTTGATTCATTTAAAGAAATATTATATTTAATTTTCACATAAGTTGTGGTTGATTTTAAATTATTTTTAAGCGACTTTTAAGTTTGAATCAAACATAAAATTTTTAAACATATTTGTTGTTTTATTCAAAACAGAAAATATGTTTGAATTAAACATAATTATTTAAACAAAAAATATTTTTGAATCAAAGCAGTAAATGTTTTCTATATACACACACACAAAAAACCCAGTCTCATTTTTGTTGCATCTCAAAATGAGACTATATTAAACGCCATAGAACGTGGCGCCACCTAAGAGTCTCATTTTTGTTGCAACTCAAAATGAGTAGCGTACGCTACTCATTATGAGACTAGGTTTTTTCAGTGTATTGGGATCAAACTTGCAAACTAATTTCAGTTAAACAAAATCACTTAAAATTATTTTTCTATTTGATTTAAGAATAATGTTTTCTCAGTGTACATTGAATATTATTTATAGATTATATATAATATTAATTGTATTTTCAAATTAATTACTTTTGCTTCTTAAATAATTTTTAAGTTTCTAAACATTGACACCATGACAGTTTTTTATAACCTTTTTTATTGATAATTAAAATTTTTCAGTATTTTTTAAAACTACATAATGTGATATTAATTTTTTTTTAAACATATTGACAAGTAGAATCACAGCATTAATTGCACAAAATAATACTTAAGAATAATCAAATAAAGAATTAACATAACCTCAACTGACAAAACTTTATTTCGCAAATTAAAAAATTATTCCTATATGGGTGATTCTCCGTGTAGCGCAGAACTTGATTTTTTCCATGTCTGAAAGGAAAAACAATAAATAATTTTTATATATTTTTATAATTCCAACGTGAAAAGGTACTTTATGTTTATAAATAAATACCAAAAGAAACATTTGTGTTTAATATTATACATTTTCGTAAATAAGCGATTTTAAGGCTAAAAACGTCAAATTTTGACCTGTCTCCACGAGAAGGTTAAACAAAAAAGTTAATATTTTTAGTAATATGCAGTAATAGAGAAAATAAATTTTGACATTTTAGTATCATATGCTTTAGTAGATTTAAATAAAAAAAATATTTTTGAAGAAAAAAATTATTGTTAATATTTTTTTTTGCAATTTATGCTTGACTACAGTTTTGGGTCCTATTCTTTTTTTATTAATAAACAGTGAATAATTTAAATAAAAATCAAATATTTACTTAAAATTACTTATATAATAAAAAAAGAAAAGAGAAATACTTCTCGTAATATTGACAATATTTTGACCTGATTTTCTGTTTATCTTTGCAAATAGTTCTTCTGGCTAGAGACGGATCTGTGCCAGGACTCGGTGAGCTTTTACTTTTTACGATTTTCTTCGCTCGCCTAATCTCAATCTGTGTTTTAGCTTCCATATGCGAGCTTTGGTTTTCTTATTTGGATGAGCTGCTCGTAACTCTAGCGCTTCTTTAAATACGCACTTAACCCTCGCAGCACACTCCAGGGTCATTTTGACCCTAGAGTTCACTTTTTAATACTCTAACATTTATAAACGTAGCATTAAATTTATATTAAAAAAATGTTTTATATTCTTTAAACATTGAAGAATAAGTTTCTACAATTGAAAAGTATTATTATAGAAAGAAATAACAACAGTATTAGACAATTTTTCATAAAAAACGACAAAAATGAAATTTTTAGAAAAATTATAGTTCTTGTAATTTTTAATGTTTTTAACTAATATTTTCCATTTGTACTCTAGAATAGTGATACAGTGAAATAAAAATATATTCTGTACAACTGACTGAAACATTATACTCAGAGATCATTGGAACGTATTATTAGAACCTGAAACGATTACTTTTAGTTTGTAAGACCTCTATTTGTTATAATTTTTTAAAGAAATTTAAGTTTAAACTAAAATACAGGCTCACATAGACCCTGTATGTGCTCCGAGGGTTAAGACACCGACATGCCAAAAGAATGGGCAGTAGCACTTGATTTTTAGTTTTTCACATGCGTCAGTGAAAAAAGCTTTTTAATTAAATAATGACACAACTTCGATAACAATAAAAAAAATAATAAATGAGGCGCATCAATATCCAATAAAGATTATTTGTTAGAATATACCATTTATAGAAAAACTGAGAAATTAATTTCTTAATATTGAATTGATAAATCGAATGTGAAAAAGTTTTCTTTAAAAAAGTTGTTTGCTTTTGAGAAAATAATGAATTAAGTAATTACTTATAAGCAAGCAGTTCAAAATTTTTCAAATTCAAATTATTTTCAAAAATATTTAAAAAGAAACAAAAGAATGATATTCATACTGTTTACAATTACATTGAGAATAAAATTACCTAAATATAAAAACATGAAAATTGAACAGTTAAGGTAAAACCTCTTCTCCGTTACTTTTTGTAAATGCTTCTCTTGCACGTCGTTTATTTTTTTCATCTTCTTTTTTATTAATAATTTTTTTCCACATCTACGTGGCATTTTCAAATTTGGAAAAATAATATTTTTAACCTTATTGACTTACTGATAATAATATTGACTATGCATTTCTTTTGTTTTTCAGTTAAGTTACATTACAAGTAAAATTTTAGGCTATTTTATGATTATAATTTTTATTAAAACACATTTAAAAACGCAATTAAACAGAAAATCCTTTTACAGAAATGTGTAATTGAATTTATTTGATTTTTTCATAAAAAAATCTCGATTTTGATAAAATTGTTGCTTGACCCCTTTTGTCATGCCACCCTTCATATATTGGACAGAATTTTATTAGATATGAAATTCATAAAGGTGATTTAAAAAATTTAGACTTTAAATTAACGAATTATCACTTATTGTTAGTAGAACTTCTAAAGGCGCTCGCACAGCTCTACTGCCTGCATGGAAGTAAGAGAAAAAATCAGGCAGAGAAGCAGCCGCAATGCGCTACATTATAGGGTTTCGTGGCCTAAAATGACAAAAATGATGATAATGATAATGAATCAATAAAAAAAACAACCATTACCATAGTAACGGTTTCCATGGCAACAGTTGTTATGGCAAACATTAATAGAGTAACGGTTGCCATGGCAACGGCTATTATGACAAACATTAACATGGCAACGTTGCCAAAAACTACGGACGGACATCGAAGTCTCGCTATAAGGGTTTTGGCCATTGGCCACGAGACCCTAAAAAAACATTTAATTTGAATTTTTTGACTTATTTACTATGTGTTACCATGATAACTATGCATGCAGAGCTGCGAGAGCGTCTTAAGGGTATGTCCAAGTTGTGAAATGTAAACAAAGCAAAATGTAAACAAACAAAGCACTAAAATCACATTTTTTATACATCTTTTTCTCTCACAAAAATTACCATTAGAAAACTTTTTTTACAAAAATAATAAATTAGAGTGTCAAAGTTTCCAAAAAAATCAATTTTGAGTGTGTTCAATAATTATCAGTTAGTAAAACAACTAATTCAAATGACCTGTAAAATAGCATTTTTGACGCGTCGCGAAAAATAAAGTTTTTGAGTATATCAACAGCACTGACGATGAAGAAGTCACATATCAGCGATTGGACCTTCAACATGTGGAAAGGTAAATTTTTCCCTTTCCTTTATGAAATTACAAGGAGAAAGGGTAAAAACTTCTTCATCGTCCGTGCGGTTGATATAGTCAAACACTTAAAATTTTCGCGATGTCAGACGATTGCTCTCCGCGCACGCGCAGACCGTGCCAAGAAAGCATTGACAACACTATGCAGAAAGACACATTTTGTTTTAGACTGAAACTCACGCTGTCGGATTGGGCTATCGTAAATCCAACCAAGTTATGGTAGATTTAAGGTAGGTTTAGGATAGACTAATAAAATTGTTATTATTTGATGTAATAATGCCAAAAAAAGTATTGGAAATGATAAAGGAATATCTAAGGATGAAATTGATATATTTTTTAGGATAAATTAACGTCAAATTAATGAGAAATTAATGTTTAAAGTAGGAAATGTCAGTTTTAGTGTAGGATCCCAGTGTGCACGTACTATAACTGTTCTAGACCAAAAAAAGAACAGTGTTCTAGAATAAGTGTTACAATTTTATTATAGAACAGTTCTAGAGCTTTGTTCTAAATTTGTTCTGGAACAATTGTTCTGTATTTGTTCTATAACAGACATGTAACATTTGTTCCAAATTAGTTATAGAATTTTGATGTAACATTGTTCCTACAGTGTTCTAGAACACTGTTACAAAAATTTAATATAACTGTTCTTTCACTATAAACTCGTGTTTATTTTCACTACACGGAAAAATGTTATTATTAAATTTTATAAAAGTATTTTACAAGTGTAGGACAAAATGCGACAAAGGAAAATTTTGTTATCAACAAAACTTACACAGTAAATCTTATTTTAAGATCGGTCTTAAATTCAGCACTGTCTGCTATAATGTTAAAGGATACAAAAATGTTGTATCTTAATTTAAGGCTGCTTTCCTGCTTTAAAATAAGACTTTCTTTTTACTGTAAAATTTTAACAAAACGTACCTATATAAAATTTAGTAAAGTTATATTAAAATTTGTTAAAAGTTTTCGATATTTGATATAACTTTACTAAATAAAGTATAATTTTTATTAAAGTTTAATACTTCTAATATAATAACTTTCTTTCCGTGTATAGTGCAGCCGCGTTTTTGCATGAATTACAAAAAATCTTTTGAATTTAGATACTTAGAAAGACTCGTATCGATAATTCGTGAAAAATTAAATAATTTTTCACTGTCAGCTTGCATAAATTTTCAAAATTTTTAAAAACATTATTCACCAAGAATAACATCAAATATTTAATTAATTTATTATCAATTATTAATTAATAGGTATATCATAAAAATACAATAATAAATTATTAATATTAACTAATTAATTAAAATTTGTTATTATTTGTAGCATAATTATATATTATTCTTTGAAATAAAAAAAAAATAAAATATATATATGGGGGATTTCGCGTTAAGTGATCAAGGGGTCTTTTGGTGCAATGTTTATTTCAATAATTTTTTACTCTTAAACAATTAAACATACAAATTTGACAAAGTACATTTTGGAAAGGTTTTTTCATGCTCTTTCGATTGGAAATAAGCATTTTGAAAAAAAAAATTTTTTGACCCAAAAAAATCAAAATTAAAAATAAATTTCAATTTTTGGGGAAGAAAGACCCAATTTTTTTTTTTTTTTTTTTTTAACGAAAGCTGAGGTTTTTTCCTAAAAGGACATATAAATGGTAAAGTGGGACTAGAATGTTTAAACATTGAAAAAATGAGTTTTCTACTCGCCGGAGCGCTCAAAACCCGGTTTTAAACTCCGTTTAGGAGAAAATTCTTTTTTTCAATGTTTAAACATTCTAGTCCCACTTTACCATTTATATGTCCTTTTAGGAAAAAACCTCAGCTTTCGTTTAAAAAAAAAAAAAAAAAAAAATTGGGTCTTTCTCTCCCAAAAATTGAAATTTATTTTTAATTTTGATTTTTTTGGGTCAAAAATTTTTTTTTTCAAAATGCTTATTTCCAATCGAAAGAGCATGAAAAAACCTTTCCAAAATGTACTTTGTCAAATTTGTATGTTTAATTGTTTAAGAGTAAAAAATTATTGAAATAAGCATTGTACTGAAAAACACAAAAATTTAACCCCCTTCCCCTCGGAAAATATTGGACTAGGTAAAAAAATATTTTCACGAAAAATTACTATCTATGAGTACTACAAAAGCCCCAAGTTTTGCTACGATTGGAGAAAAATTTTTCTCCACCTTGATCACTTGACATGAAATGCCCCATATATGGGCCCGATTGTGGGCCCACGATCGGACAAGGCTTAAAACATGTTAATTTAGTGCAATATTCTTACAAAAAATTTGAAAAAAATTCATTGAAACATACATTGTTGAAAATGAAATTTTATTTAAAAAATTTTAAAAAATATCACTTCCAAGCTTGCGTGGCTATGCGGTATGCGTATTCGACTTGTGTCCTCTAGGTCTAGGTTTCGATCCCCCGTACGTGCGGAATTTTTCATTCTTAGTTTTAAGTGTTCTGTGTATAATTCTGAATATTGTTATATAAAGTATAAGTTCAAATAATTATTAACAATTATAATAAGAATTCAGTCATTAATTTAAATAAATAAGATAGTCTGTTTAAATTATTAAAGAAAATAAATTTTTGTTTTTAAAACTTATTGCAAAAAAAGATATTCTATTAATTATTCATATTTTTATTTATACTTATAAACATTTATTTGTTCTATGCAACTATTAAATTTCTGCTTGGGTATTATTTATGATAAATCGTTTTTGTTATAGAATTGTTATATATTTGTTCTAAAACAATGTTCTAGTTTTGTTCTAGAATTGTTACAGACTTTTGTTCCTATTTTGTGCCTCCAGGGGGACGACATTTTGACCTGCCTGTTCCTCAAGGCCAACGCAGAATAGAATCTTTAACCGGAACCGTAATCGTTAGCGTAACCGTAAGAATGAGTTAAAGAAGGATAAACAATATACCTATCCTTCTTTAACTCATTCTCACGGTTACGCTTACGATTGCGGTTCCGGTTAAAGATTCTATTCTGCGTTGGCCTTCACTAGTTACAGAACTTGTTCTTTTTTGTTCTGGAATAGTTACAGAATTATTCTGTAACTTTGCACACTGGGATGTATGTGTGTGTAAGGTCGATATTGGAATAAACTGTTGATATGTCGCCGCGCATTTTGCGCGACAGATGGCGGAGGTGACATTTGTCTATTATAAGTTTCAACTTTATTTTTATTGGTCTAAATCATCCATTATTTCTTTTGAGGGTTGAAATTATATGTTTTATTTTTCAAATATAACTTTTTTCTCCATTTTATGGAAATCTACTAACAAATAAAAAATAGCTTTCTTTATGAAGGAGCATGTAATATAAAGCCATAGACAAATGTCACCTCCGCCATCTGTCGCGCAAAATGCGCGGCGACATATCAACAGTTTATTCCAATATCGACCTTACACACACATACATCCTACACTAAAACTGACATTTCCTACTTTAAACATTAATTTCTCATTAATTTGACGTTAATTTATCCTAAAAAATATATCAATTTCATCCTTAGACATTCCTTTATCATTTCCAATACTTTTTTTGGCATTATTACATCAAATAATAACAATTTTATTAGTCTATCCTAAACCTACCTTAAATCTACCATAACTTGGTTGGATTTACGATAGCCCAATCCGACAGCGTGAGTTTCAGTCTAAAACAAAATGTGTCTTTCTGCATAGTGTTGTCAATGCTTTCTTGGCACGGTCTGCGCGTGCGCGGAGAGCAATCGTCTGACATCGCGAAAATTTTAAGTGTTTGACTATATCAACCGCACGGACGATGAAGAAGTTTTTACCCTTTCTCCTTGTAATTTCATAAAGGAAAGGGAAAAATTTACCTTTCCACATGTTGAAGGTCCAATCGCTGATATGTGACTTCTTCATCGTCAGTGCTGTTGATATACTCAAAAACTTTATTTTTCGCGACGCGTCAAAAATGCTATTTTACAGGTCATTTGAATTAGTTGTTTTACTAACTGATATTTATTGAACACACTCAAAATTGATTTTTTTGGAAACTTTGTCCTGACAAATGGAAATTCTTAAAAAAATAAATAAAATAAATATGTTTTTGAATATATTTCGGCAATTTATGAGATCTACTAAGTGATAATTCGTGCAAATTTAAATTCATTAAAAATAAGATTCGATGTGATAGAATTTCTGACATTTCAATGTTCTAACTTTCTTAAATTCTTCTAAATGATACTTTTTCTAAATTGGATTTCGATTAATTACATTTCTTTCAAATAAAGAGAATAATTATTAAAACTTTAGTCAGTTGAAGATTCTGTTAAATTTTTATGGTATATTCATGCGCTCCTTAATTAATAACTAAGAAATTAATTTTTTTATCTATCTCCATTCAAGTTTCTGTCATGTTTTAAAAATGTTTTTCATCAAAAATATTTTTAATAAAAAATTCTCGAGAACAAAAATTAATTTCTTTTGATTCGTACCACCTCATTCTTTTAAAAAATTTGATTAAAAATATTTTTAGTAATGAAATATTTTATTACATTAGGACGACATTCTATCCATTAAAGTTTAATATTGACCACTCAAAAAGAATTTATAGCGCTATTGATTTTTATTTTAATAGCTTCTTGTTTAGATGTGCAATTAAAGTTATAATATTTTCACGCTACAGCTATTTTCATTGCACGATTGTTAACCGAAGAAAATATTCTTGTACAAAAATAAAAAATAATATAAATATATGCTGAATATATAAAATTTTTGTTTTTATTTTCTTCTTTGGATTTTTTTTCTTTTTTTAGGTGTTTTTTAAATTATAATTTGCCTGTGAATTTTCATTTTTTAAAACAGGCCTTTTGTATTCAAAATCGTACTTAACATTTCAGATTTTCTACTGGTGGAACTTCTTATGAGAGTTAAGATTCGGTTAGAGGATTTATAAGTTTTAATATAAACATCGTTAAATTTTCAACCGCATGTGAACTTTATCCTCAGCTTACCAGCAAATAAATATTATTCACTGTTTTAGAGATTGACAAATATTCTCTTCTTAAGACTTTTGCCATATTTCATGGCAAAGGACAACGCACAAAATGTAGAGAAATTGGCTTTCGGCCAAATTGGTTGAATCTTCAGGAAGATGTTCTTTGAGATGTTCTGAACAAATTATGTATGGGTCAATTTGCCCCTAAAAGAATATTTATCGAGTTACAGAGGGTAAAAGTAAGGAAAATATAAAAACGTAAAGTACTCACATTTTAGTCATTCTGAGATGGTTTTGTGTAACTTTACTCATCTGATTAACTTTGAGTATCAGTGAAGTTTAGTCGAAGTAAAAATGACAGTAAAGAATGAGTAAGAGTAAAATAAATGCGATTTTAGAGTGAAGTAAACGTCAGAATGACAGGATAGTAAGACAGTTTAGATTGATATGAATATTAAGTGAAGTTACAGAACAGAACATCTGTTATTGACGAAGCATATTTTTAATAAATGTTTTTCAATATATCAATGTCTTCAGAAATATATTTTTTAAAAGATATTCTAAAGATATTTTAAAGGCAAACTTAAATATGTCTTACTCAAATTCTATGTCTGTCCTGAAGACGTTCAATTGCATCATATGTTACTTTTCAGGAAGTATTTGTGACATGCACGGGACATGTTAAGGGCATTTTAAGACATGATTTAGTCATTCTCACGACACACTGAGGATAGTTAAGGAAATTTTCTTATTTACGACAATAACAGAAGTTTTATTCTGTAACTTCACTTTACATTCATATCAAAGGTGGATTCCACGTCAGTTTAACACACTTATTTTCATGACTTGTTGGGATTTGGCTGTACTTTTGTAAATTTATTACTTTTATAGTTACTAACAACACCACCAAATATTTTTTCAAAATTTTAAAAATTACCAAAAATATGGCATTTTAAAAATTTGTGTCTTTTTTTTAAAGTGCTGTAAATTTGGTTCTAATTCACCGATTTTGGATTTTTAAAAAAGAATTTTTTTGGTTTTAAATATATTTTAAAATACAATTAATATAAAAAAGAAAAATTAAAAAAAATTTTTTTTTGAAATTTTGAAAAATTAAAAATCCGTTTTTGGAAAAACATCGTCTTCGATTTTTTTTCAAAATTTTACTAAATGTTAGGACAAATGTGCTTTACATGTCCTGTAAGTTTCATCTTAGGATCTGAAAGGGATTTGGAGTAAAAAAATAAAACGTAACCACAAATTACGAACATATGGGGCAAAATTCCTTAACTGCCCAGGTAAAAAAATAAATTTTCTCTAAACTTTGCTAAAATGTTACTTTTATTAGTGGAAGTGTAAATATTATTTTTTTTTAATTTTATAAAATATTTTTTGAGTTATGGAGTTTCAAAATTTTGATTTTTTTGAAAATATCTTTTTTTTCGATTTAATATATTAATAAGTAAAATTAATCAAATTAAAAGTATGAATAGTGATTTTTAAAGGGGTTTTTACGGGCTAGAAGCTGGTGATGAAAAAAATTGTTTTCTGTCAATTTAACCTCGAAATTCAAGGTCAAATTCTTAATTTCAATCATGGAGTAGTATAAGGAGACCTAACGCCCGTGAGAATCCGCGTGAAACGTGGCCGCACTTATAATGACCGTAATTCCTCTAGGCTCACTAACATCGATTGAAGCTCCTCTCGTGGAGGAAAATATCACTATATTTGAATACAAAATAAGTTGATGTCCTATTCGCATATGTACCTTGACAAAAAAGCACTTATATAGAAACAGTATTAAAAATGTCATATTTATTTAACTCTTATTAAAAATTTTTATATCCCACCTAATACGTTTTCCCGCATAAGACGCATTCTTAGTACGGTTCCTACAGTATGATATTAACCAAATCGGTGTTTTTTATTTTTTCGAAACCTATACCAATCGAAAGCTTACCTTTTTTCATATGAGCCATGTAAAAATCAGAGCGGGACACTGGAACTTTTTGAAGAACTAGTTATAAATCATTATTTTTTATGTAAAATAATGATAAATTATTATTTTCCTAAAAAAATTTCATGCTCCCACTCTGATTTTTACATGGCTTATAAAAAAGGTCACCTGCTTGTAGCTCATTTTTTTGAATTTTTAAAAAATATTAATTCTATCTTAAAATATATTTAAAACCAAAGAAATCCTTTTTTAAAAATCCAAAATCGGTTAATTAGAACCAAAGTTACAGCACTTTAAAAAAAAGACACAAATTTTTAAAATGCCATATTTTTGGTAATTTTCAAAATTTTGAAAAAATATTTGCTGGAGTTGTTTGTCACTATAAAAGTAATAAATTTACAAAAGTACAGCCAAATCCCAACAAGTCATGAAAATAAGTGTGTTGAACTGACGTGGAATCCACCCAAACACTCTTACATCTTAATTATATACTGTCACTAAAATATCATCTGATTTCTTATTTTGTAACTTCTATCCTAATCTTTCATTACTATTCTGTCAATGTGACGTTTGATTCCCTCTTACCTCGTAATTATACACTTAATTAACTCTCACTCTTTCTTTACTGTCATTCTTTATACAAATAAGCTTCACTGACACTAAAAGTTAATCACATTTTTCTTTTATTCACTATTATCCTAATCTCACATTCCTATCCAGTCATTCTGACGTTTATTTCACTCTTTAATCGAATTTATTTTACTCTTACTCATTCTTCACTGTCATTCTTACTTCGAGTAAACTTCACTGGTACTCAAAGTTAATCAGATAAGTAAAGTTACACAAAAGCACCTCAGAATGACTAAAATGTGAGTACTTTACGTTTTTAAATTTTCCTCACTTTTACCCACTGTAACTCAAAAAATATTCTTTCAGGATCAAATTGACCCATACATAATTTGTTCAGAACATCTCAAAGAACATCTTCCTGAAGTTTTAACCAATTTGTCCGAAAGCCAATTTCTGCACATTTTGTGCGCTGTCCTTTGAAAGAAATACAGTCAGGCGGTCGGCAAAATGCAGGTTTTCGGGATTTTTTTAAAATTAATATTTATTTATTAAAGCGAAAGTTTTCCTATAATGTTTTACATCTTTTAAAGTTAAAAAAACATTTCCTTTGTAAAAATATTATTTTTTTGGCCTCTAACTTATTCCCTCTCGAAAAAAGTGTACCGCGTTAAACAAGATAACAATTGATAGAATCATCTGAGATCAGAAAGTTAAATAGATTCTGTTAGTGTATAAAAAAAGGTAGCCTTTGATCGTTGGAATTAAAAAATTTCACTTTTTGATAAAATGACAGCAAAAATTAGTTTTTAAGCTTGAGTAAAAATTAGAGCTAAATCGGTTCAGCGGTTTTTGAGAAATAATCTTCACCGACTTAAAGAACATAGTTTTGAGAAAACGAGTTACTAAAGGAGACAAAATAGAAACGTTTTCAAAACGACAAATGACACATGTGCACAGTGCCTCGTGTGGAGTTTAATTTTCACCTAATGTGTAGAATTGACTTGTGTAGGGTTTATTAAGTTTCATTTTATGTGTAGAATTTACCAATGTTGAGTTTAATTGTGTAGAAATTGAGATATAAACCAAAATGATTAATGACAATTTTCATATGTAGAATTTAATTGTGTAGTATTATAAAAAAATACATTAATTAATTTTTAAAGCTGTGTAGAGTTTACTAATGTAGGATTTATTTGTGTGGAATTATTTGAAAATGTTATTTTAATTTTCTCATGAATGTGTAGAGTTTATGTAACATTTTTTTTTTAATCTGTTAAGAGTTTTCTTGTATACAGTTAGCGGTGTCGAATTTTCTTTTATAGAGTTTATATGTGTAGGATTAATACCGCCCAATTTTCCTGTGTAGTATTTAATTGTGTAGTATTCTAAAAAGAATTCATTAATTCTATTTTACAGCTGTGTAGGGTTTACTAATGTAGGATTTATAAGTGCGAAATTATTTGAAAATGTTATTTTCATTTTTTCATGAATGTGTAGAGTTTACACGGGTGCAGTATACGGTGAGAGTTTTTTAGTTTTCAGTTCACTGTGTAGGGTTTTAGGATGTTGTATTTACTTATGTAGCATTATTTTTTAAAAATCTGTTAAGAGTTTTCTTGTATACAGTTAGCGGTGTAGAATTTTCTTTTGTAGATTTTTTTTGGTTAGAATTAATATCGCCTAATATAATTTGGTTAAAACTAATAATATCAAAAAATGTCCTTCATAAGAGTTGCAGACCATTTCAAAGTACATCTTTTTTATATTACACATTTTTATCATAAATTGACTATTTTCTAAAATAATTCAAAAATTAAAATAACCTTAATAACGATTTACGGAAGAAGGGTTTTCACTAGGATTAGAAATTTTTTATTAATTCTTCATAGAAAAGAGTCTATTTGCTTTTTATTTAATATAGAAAGGGAGTCAAATTGACTTACAAGTTTCTATTAGAAGGTACCAAAACCAGATCCGATCCACCTCCAACATGTCTCCACAAAAAAAAACATTTTTTAAGGTGCCTCGAGAAGAGACCGCCGCATCTTGCTTCCTTCCTTTTTTTAATTTAGAAAGGGAGTCAAATTGGTTTTCTATTTAGTATACTGCTGTAACAGTTTACTCTTCTTTAAGTATTTCTTTATTAAAATCTTTAACAAATAAACCTTGATCACTTAATGTACATACACTGAGAGAAATAGATAGTAAGATTTTGATGTTAAAAACATGATGTTACACGATAGTATCATTATGCTACTGGCTACCATCACAGATCTTAAAAAATAAAGTTATGCTACCCCGTACTATCAAGATGATACTTTGCATACTCTTGATAGTAACGGTTACTATCTAGATAGCTGTCTGTATATATATAGTCACTCTAACGATCATTATGTTGTTACTCACTACTATAAAGGACCACGCACAAAATACATATAAATTGGATCTTAGTCGATTTTTCTGAAACTGTGAAGGAAAGTAGTTTTTTGTGTTAGGAAAAAGATCCCCAATTGAAAACCATATTGTTTATTTTAAAGATTTTAAGTTTTTTTGCTATTATAAATCAAGTTAATACTTGTTACCTTGAATTTTTCGGCCACTGAATACGGATCTAGTACCAGATTTTTAATATTCAAAATGGCGACATTAATATAATGGATGATTTTCCAAAGAATATATCAGATTAGCACTAAACTGTTTACACAGGGTTTAGTAATGTTTTTAGTTAGTTTTTAAATCAGATTCGAAAAATTCAAAATGGCCGATAAATTTTGAAATTCAAGATCTAAAAATGGATTAATAGTTAATAAAAAATGTGTTTGAAGATGTATTATATGCATATTCAATATTATATGCGGATTCAAAATGGCCGATGAATTTTAAAATGCAAGATCTAAAAATGGATTAATAGCTAATAAAAAATGTGTTTGATGATGTATTATATGCATTAGAAACTTACTGATTTTGAGATTTAAAGATTGTGAAGAATAAACGTGAATTATGATTTTAAATACAGTAAAAAGATGTTGTTTTCTGTTGTACTAATATTTAAAAATATTGCTTTTATAAGTATATGATTTATTAGTATGTTAACTAATAGTTAAATGTATTTTTTTATAGCCTAAGCATTTCTAGGTATTGGTCGGTTTCCTGCATCATTTACAGTTTGAAGAAGTTTTGTGGGTGGGTACTGAACATTTTCCTTGTTTCTAGCAAAACCTAAGAACCACAAAACGCTACACACGTGAGCACAAGGACCTAATGTACGAGCCCCTGACTTGCAAGTACAATAATAACCTTGTGTTGGGGAAAGTTCATAATCTATTTCATTGTCAAGAATAGGTAAGTATGAAATCCAAAGCTGATGATTTGCAGCATTGCGGAACCTTGAAAAAACTCTCACTCTAAGTAATCCTGGCTCGGGCAGTCTGTTTTCGTTGCGTAACATCTCAATTTGAAATTCTTCGTCATTTTCTCTTCCTGAAATCATCTTAACATTCTTTCCGCATCTTTTTCAAATTCATTTTCTAATAAAGCAGCATCATTATTACGACTATCAGAAAAGTAAGGACCTTGGATATCTAGTATATAGCCATCAGGAACAACTATCATCACTGGTTTCAATAAGTGCTGACCTTCATGAAGACAATACGATTGACGAAGAACCCTAAAGTTACTACTTTTTTGTATGTAAATATACGTACCATAAAAGCAAGCAATTACTCGAGGAGTTTGTGGTTCCGGATTATATAATTGATTTGAGAAATCAGTTACATGTCTGTTAATGTAATCTTTTCTTGTTAAAGCGTCGAGTCCAATATTCTGTGGAACAAACCGAATCATTAACGATTGTCGCACTGTAGCGACAGCTAAATTTGTTGCCTGCCTAGTCGGATAAAAATTTTTTTTTGAAATAAAGACATTAACTTTACATTCAATTGACAATCTTGTCAATCTTAAGAATTTCGTTTCGAATTGATTGATTACAATTAGTGAATATTTTTGTTAATTGAGTCACTTCTAATGGCAGTCTTTGAAAATCATCTCGTCTACGTAAAGCTATTTCTCGCTTGTCAGCATTGTCATCTCCATCAGTTCCAGTCATAAGTCAGGGTGCAAAACGTCCATCGCAAACGTAACATTGCAAAACGTTTCTAAACGCCATTGTGATTTGGCTATATTTATTACGATTTAATAAACTTACAAAAAACAGGTTGTATTTTAACGAAAACATCTTGAAAATGATAAACGAAACGAAGCGATTAACTAGAAAATTCAAAATAAACGGAAAGCAATTAGAATACAACAAAAGTTACATTT
This sequence comes from Leptopilina myrica (nomen nudum), assembly GCA_032872475.1. Classification (NCBI taxonomy): domain Eukaryota; kingdom Metazoa; phylum Arthropoda; class Insecta; order Hymenoptera; family Figitidae; genus Leptopilina; species Leptopilina myrica (nomen nudum). The sequence goes on along the minus strand of CM065464.1, from coordinate 33,163,594 downwards.
TCAGAAAATTATTTTGAAAATGTTGATCAAAGATTATATGCAATTACAAAAAAATAGGAATTCTTTTAAATGGAAATATCACTAACCTTTCAAATCAAAAGAATATTATGATTTTTTTAATTCAACTTCTTAAGTAACGATTATTAAATGCAAAAATATTAAAAGACGATAAAGCAATTAGCGACGAAAAATAACAAGAGATGATATTAGTGAATACCAATTACATATAATGAATGTTAACTTGGCAGCAGTCAAGCGTTTGTTTTAAACCGTTGCTAATAAACAAACAATCAATTGTTTGTGAGAAGGAAAAACTAAAAACACCTAAACTTGCAGAAAACGTGCAGCAATCTTGCTAAAGGTGCAATTAAAGCTTGCTGCAAGTTAGAAAATATTGTCACCATTTCACAAAATGTATGATTATCGTAAGGTTTCTCAATAAGTTTGCGAACAGTCACATATATCATCCATTATATTAATGTCGCCATTTTGATTATTAAAAATCTGGTACTAGATCCGTATTCAGTGACCGAAAAATTCAAGGTAACAAGTATTAACTTGATTGATTTGATTTATAATAGCAAAAAAACTTAAAATCTTTAAAATAAACAATATTCTTGGATTTTACCATTTTAAGCCCTTGCAGCTCAAAATCCTGCCATTTTTTTTATTTTTTAATTGGGGATTTTTTTCCTAACACAAAAAACTACTTTCCTACGCAGTTTCAGAAAAATCGACTGGGATCCAATTTATATATATTTTGTGCGTGGTCCTTTCTTTCCGTGTAACAATATTTTATTTCATACATTCATCCTAAATTCGCAAAACTAATAATTTCAAAAATTTGTCCAAATTAATAATAACACTCAATATGGAAACTTTATCGTTGTTTAAATTAATCTCGTTCGTGTTCAGAAAGGACGCATGCTGATAAATGCTATCATAGAATTTAGTCGATGAAAATAAAAGAAAATACTTTATATAATACAAATAAAATATCATGATGATTACTTCGACAATCGGTGTGAGCAAAGAAAAATATAATACAAATAATCTATGAATTTTCGATTGAAATGATTTGATAATTTTAAATTGTAACAGGGAAATTTATAGTTATTTATAATTTTCTCAATTAAAACTATTGCATCGTTAACCCGAAATTCAGTCACTATAATCCCAAAAACTCTAATTCACAAAGAAATCTTTTAACAACGGCGTCTCCAAAAACTCCAACGAAAAGAACTCCAAACACATGGGAAACAATTAAATAATTACTCACAATTTATTAGTTAAAAATATAAAAATAATTTATTAAATAAAAGAAAAGTTACTGGATTAAAATTTAAAGTTACAAATGAGTCAAACTACAACTTAAAACTCTCAAACTCTTTCATTTTCGTACCGCACGAAAATGTAACACTAGGCCAATTTTAACTCAACCAGCTTGATTTATATCTAGGCGACGAGTGTTCCACAAACCTGTGGCTTTCCTGGAAACCTGCAGCGAATTTTGGGAAACTCCTTTCTTATCACACCTTATGATTTTTCCCATGAATCCTTCCTTGTCCTATTTAAAGGATACCTATTAGAAAAAAAAGGAAAGGGTCGCTATAAACCAAGTGACATCTCCCTCTCATCAAACAGGCGAGAAATCGTTCATGGAGGGGCACTAGAGAAGATAGACACAAGACACTGACCAACGAAATATACTAAAATTAGGCAAAAAGCGACGGAGCGATAGAAAAGGCGGAGACAAAAGTCACTAACTATAGCATTGGACTTCAAACGAAAATTCGCTTATATAAGTAACGATTTACTTCGTTACAAAATAACGAAATGTGAAATCGAACGAAGTTATAAGCTATCCGGCTGGATGCGAGAATTATTTTACAAATAAAAAAATAAAGGGGTTACCTCGTAGAATAATGATAATTCACTTATCAATAGTCAAGTTTAGCAGTCCTCGAAGAATAAATCCTGTTTCCCAGTTTCTCTTCCAGGTAATTTGTGGAGTTTGAATTCTCCAGGACGTTGTCAAATTATATAAAACAAATTTATGTTGAATTTCGGTTTCTCCAGAAATCGCCTGACGCCCAGCCTGCACGGAAACAACAATGGCGGCGATAAGGGTCATTCACCAACCGCTATAAGACGTACATCGTTTTACAAATTGCCTCCGCAAAGCTACAATTCTGACACCCCTCTTTCGGGAGTCTGTCGTCTCAGCGACTTTTCGCTCGGGTGCTCTGACCTAACTGCCTAATCATTTTAAACTATTTTTTTCTTTTCTTGAATTTGCCCTACCATTTCTAATCACTCACACACCTTTACATATCGTTCCTTGCTAACACGACAAATACACACTTTATAATATATAAATATATATATATATATAATATAATTTTACTTAAGTTGTATCGTCGGTGAAACAATAATTTATATTCACAATTCGACTCACCACAATTCTACCAGACAGATAATTAAACACCCCAACACCCTTAATCAATTTTTTACTTTGTTATAGGTCTCGTCCAATATTTACGACAAAGGACAATGCGGTTAAAAGTTCCCTTTATGATATCCTCATTTCCCGGTTCACCTAAAACAAATGCATTCTAATTTAAAATAATTCTAATGACGTAAGGACTCCAAAGAAAAGAAAAAATTTATTAATACCTCTTTGTGATGCGTCGCATAAATGAGGCACTCGTAATAACACCTGATCACCGATCTCGAATTTCACCTTACTCACTGACTGCTGATTTTCTTTTCGCTTTGACCACGTTTTTCCAATTTATCACGCGCTAATTGCAATTGAATGTGTTGGTAAATTTTATTTCAATTTCTAATGTGACCATATGGAAATAGTGTCAATGCGGGACACACGCTGATTTATATGATTAAGCCAAAAAAAAGGTAATTTTCCACAAGAAAATTACATGTTTATATTATGCTTCATTTATGACATTACATCACATATTTTTCAGACGATTGGATTTTTTTTAAAGATCATCATTACTTATAACAAATTGGTAAAATTCTTCGCAGCTTCCATCTAAATTATATTTAACCAACAACGTATTTTTTAGCGTGCTAACGTTTAACTGAGATTTTTCCGAAGTCCAGATTTTATTTATTCTGGAAAAAACTCGTTCAGTTGGTGCATTTGTTCCAGGAAGACCTAAACTATATTCAACAAGTTTAATAATATTTGAATAAGGCACATGATTTTTCTGAAAGTGTTGAAATATTTCAACCCATCTTTGGTCAACAGCGAGTTTCTCTCCGTTCCACTTATCAACTTCGTTTAAAGCATATTCTCCTACATGAGAAACTTCGTCAAATCAATCATTTTCGTTTATTTGAAGATTCAATGTACGCACCATTTGCTCATGAGTAACCGATACCTCTTCCCATTTCGGAACTGAAGATAATACAACCCAATTAAAGCAACTACCAATTTCTATATCTTCGGACCAACTGACTAAATAATTTAGACAGTTGTTATAAAACAATTTTACTTGTGATTTAAACCAATCTTCATTTATTTACTTACGTAAATAAATATTCTAAAATTCTAATGTAGAAAACAATATGATAAACATTACGTTGACATTTTAGCAAAACAGACTTTTTTCAAAAATAATCTCCCAACTTTGCAAATGGTGACAGATTGACTTGCAATATTTACAATCATCTTTTGGTGTTAAAACGAGAATATACCATGAATTACGCGATTTTTGAGCAAGCAGTTTAAGCAAAACAGCAACTAACTATCCTTGCTCCTTATCTTACCCCATATTATTATTATTTAAAATAATAATACTATAATTATAATATTACGATATCAATGGTAAATAAATATTAATAATTATTTAGTATATAATATTTACATTAATGATATTATATTATAAATAAAGTTAAATCTTATATTATTTTTTTGTCACAGTGTCAAATTATTATTTACTTTAAAGAGTTTCGCTTTCATTTGTGCAAAAAAATTTTAGTGATAAAAAACTTCTAGTGTAAAAATTGTTCATTAGGGTGTAATAAATATTTATACCAAGTATTTTTATACTAGAATTAACCGTTTAGTAAATATTATCAAAATACTATTTTTTTGTCAAACGCGTGTGACCTTGCGACTCAGCGTAGCCAACTCAAGAGTTTAACGTATGTGCTGAGTTGGCTACGCTGAGTCGCAAGGTCACACGCGTTTGACAAAAAAATAGTATTTTGATAATATTTACTAAACGGTTAATTCTAGTATAAAAATATTTGGAATATATACATGAATATTTATAAAATTAATCGAAATTTTTATTTTTCTCAAGAAAAAAAAAATTTCGTATTTTTTGAAATTTTATCTTAACACAGTAAAATAATTATTTAATTATTCTAAAACAAAAAAAATTAACAATTGTTATATTATATTGAGGAAGCTAAATCATCATGAAATGACTAACTTGTTTGATTAGGCTGCATACTATATACGCTCAAGAATCGTGAAGAAATTGCCTTTCTTCAATATGGAAAATTTGCTTAAAATCTATATGCTTTTTGCATGGATTTCTTACAGATGGGACTGGACCCACAGTTCGGGAGTGACGCATGCGCTATACGAATACTGAAAGCACCGACGAAATTGAAATCATTTGTACACTGAAAAAATTTAAGCGTCAAGACGTCTCAGCCATGGTAGCGCTGCTTTTTCTTATACTTTTAAGAGTATTAATACTCACTTTGTGGAATTGCAGCGCACCCATAGAGGTTACGCAGATGTCCCACAGACTGTCACCCGAGTCTAATGGGCTTAAATCAGTACCACTGTGGGTCATCTATGAACCCACAACAGGAACGGAGCGGACCCAAACACAGGTCAGCACCGATTCTTTTTTTGAGAATGCTGCATCACTAGCTGGTGCTAGTGTATAACCGTTGTAACAAATACATCCGAAAAGCGCATGGTTTACGGCATGGATTTAAATCGAACATAATACGTCTTCAAAACTTTTCTCGCATAGAAGTTTATAATACTATAACCTCACGAATTTCGTATAAAAACGCACGTCATAGATGATGCAATTAATGAGTGATACAACTCATTCTTCTGATATTTCTCTCAGTGTAGTTCTTTCTTAAAATGTACAGTTACTTTTTGAAATTTTTATTTCTTCGTTCTAAGGTACCCAAGTATTTAATTGAGGTTGTTAATTCTGCCCATAAAACCTTTATTTAAGCACAAAAAGAAAAAAGTATTAAGGGAAAAACCTTCCAAGGCAATGTAGTTTTGTGTGGAAATCTAATTGGGAGTTTACATGTAGTGATTCCAAATATGACAGCAACCTTGTTTCTTTCCGAAAACGTAAGCACTGAAAGTACATTTGTCAAAACGTTCCGCAATTGTACCCATGGCCAAATTTTCTCATTACCATAAGGCTTACGTCATAGCATTCAATGAATAATAATTAGTCAGAGATTAATCAAAAAACGTTCAAATTGCAAGACAGTTTGGCCCGATTTTCAACACTTATCGCTACCTAGTTTCGATAGATCTCCAAGATCACAAATAATTGGCCACCTACTGTTTCATTTGACATGTCTTGCAAACAAGATAGAGACTTTTGTCACGCAAAATTTCGATCAATCCTCTGCAAGATATTCTTCGGTTAAATTCTTGAACTTGGTTTAAATCACCCTCTTCATTAGCAAAACATAATCACACCAACACGAACACACGAATAGAGATGCAAAATTCTCGGTAATTTAAACTCCGGTTATATTCTCGAGAAAATTCTCCTTCCGGAGAATTTAAGAGAATTTTCTTTATATTTAATCGTATGTGCGCACTTACTTGTTTTAGAATAAAAACAAATTGTATAAATTGAAATTGGTAATAGTTAATTAAATAATTAACATTACCTAATATTAATAAAAAAAATAATTAAGAATAAATAATTCTATAACAATTTAATTTAGTTAGAATAAATAAATAACGTAATATTTTGAAAACAAATACCTATTATTTTTTTAAATAAACGAATAAATAAATAAAAGGGTTACACACAATTAAAAAAGTTCTGTTTATTATATAAGGTAATTTTTTAATAAAAGAAATATAATTTTTTTTATTTGAGTACTATTATTCCTTGAAATTAAAATCATTTACAAATAACAGCTATAGAATTTTGTAAGTTATTTTACATTAAAATTGTATTTTAAATCTTTTTCTCTAACTAATTTTTATATCACATTTAAGATACTTATAAAATATTACAGTCTTTTAATTTAAAAAAACTGATTTACAACGTTTCAAATACAAAATACTGTCTTAGAACGATTCTTGCAATTCGGCTAGAATATCTTCTGTTATGGATCTCCTTTTCTGATATAAAATATGACAAAATATGCAGTCATAACCTTCAAAGTTTACATTTATATTTTTTTAGGTTTAAAATACTCCCAAAAATTGCTCTTCGGTTTAGTCATGTTTCCGTTCCACTGAAAAAACAATAATTTCAATAATAATGAATAAAATAAAAGTTAAATTGTTATAAAATACTGAAAGTAATGTGAATGAAATAAATAATGGTTTTAAGATGATTAATAAATTTAGAATTTTGATATTAGGGTCTGGGTCACATTTTTGTATTTATTTTTGTTACAAAAATCTTGGAATCGGAACGTAAGTTCTATTTCAATCAAACAGTTTATTATCTTTTAAAAGTAATTATTTATCTAAATTTAAATAATAACATAATTTAAGGAGCTGTGTTCTAGAACCGGCTCTTCGCTCGGAGCGCAAGGGCTAATACCAGTCAGTGAGCAGTGAACGCCTCTGGGCCACTTACTGCCACCCGACAGGTATAAGCGCTTTTGCTACGAGCAGGGATGTAAAGTTACGCGTAACTTTAAGTTTTTTACGTAATTAACGTGAAAAATGTAATTTACGTAAAAAACCTGTAATAAATGTAAAATAACATGGCGAATGACCATTTGTTTGCTGTAATAATTTGCAGTATCAAAAATTTTAATTTTAAATTTGCATTAAAATGAGTAATACACTTGCTAAAAAACGGAAAGAAATTTCATGGGATAAACTTAATTTTAAAAAACAAAAAGTCGATGGAAAAGCAGTTGCAAAATGTTGTAAATGTTTGGAAATATTAAAAAATACAGGATATGATAGACTTTTAGCGCACAGGTAAGTATGAAATGTATAAATATTTATTTAAAATAAGTTTTACAAATAACAACAGCAATAATAATAGTAATAATAAATTAAGTAAAAGTTCTAACTATATAATTTATGTAAATTTCTTAGTCAATTTATTTAAGTAATCTATTTAAAAATATAATTAAAAATACCTATTTTTTTAGGTTATGTAGATGTAGTTATCGATCAACGATATTATTAATTTATTGCTTCCTCATACTGAGGAAGTATTGTAATACCAAATTTTTTAGGTTCGATTTTTTAACATATCTTTATGTTATTTGACCTCAAAAGTTCAAAAATGACATTTTTACAAAATGTCATTCCGTATGTGTGTGTGTAAACATCACATTTTCATAAATATCTCCAAATTATAAAGAGCTTTTGGGCTGAATTTTTTTTTAAATTGTAGGTCTCATCTGCGGACTTAATTGTTATTAACATCTCTATGAGGAAGCAAAGTGTTCATGAAATAAACACAACAAGATTTACGAAAACGAATGAAATGAGTACCAAAAGTATAACAAAAATTTATAACTTGGCAGCGGTTTTTTACGTATGCTTTATCAAGCTGTGCACTATATATTAATTATTATAATCACATGATAACAGAATATACGGATGTATGAAATTATTTTAAATGGCATGAAATTATCAAAAAATAAACTTTTGCTTTTTCATAACTCTGGTTTCTTCAATTATCTGTTTTTACATGTACTTATATAAAAATAAATTATATCTCAAATTTTTTCATTTTAATTTCTTGGAATAAATGATAATTTATCTCAAAAGTCATTTCTCGGCCTTCCACCTTTAAAGCTACTCATTTTACCTATTATAAACAGGCCTGATTATAAACTTTAATAAAAATGTGTAAACGATCTACTTCACATTAGAAGGTTTTAGGCGCCGCCATTTTGAAAAAGTAATTTACGTAAAAAACTAAGTACGTAAATAACAGACGTAAAATACTTGTAAAAAACTATGTAATTTACGTAAGGTAAATTACCTTTACATCCCTGGCTCCGAGCGAAGAGCCGGTTCTAGAACCCAGCACCTCAATTACTTTAAAATAATTACCTTATTTTTGAACCATTCCATTAATAAAAGCACAGTTCACATGTAAATTCTATTGGTCGGTTACATTCTTGTTCGCGTTACCGTTCTCTAGGTAATATTACCTCTTCGCATTTCTAGACACGAAACGAACCAAATACCAACACCAATTACTTTGTTTAATTTAACAAGTATTGCTTCACTAAGCATTTCATATTATTTACCCTCCAAAAATGGGATTACTACGTTTTTATGTATAATTGGTGTTGAGGTAGCTCGCGACAGTCACTTTCAAAAACGCTATAGCATGGTGCAGTTAGGGGTCGTTCAAAAAATACGTAACGCGTTTTGGGGGAAAAAATTTTTTTTTTCAAAATGCTTATTTCCAATCGAAAGAGCATGAAAAAACCTTTTCAAAATGTACATTGTCAAATTTGTATGTTTAATTGTTTAAGAGTAAAAAATTATTGAAATAAACATTACACCGTAAGACCCCTTGATCACTTGACGTGGAATCGCTCATTTATGTATGTGTGCATGTATGTCTGTCACGAAATCTTTGTACATTGTTATAAATATAAAAATATTGTCAAAAAATCGAAAATTTCCAAATTTCACATTTTTAATGGAAAGCTTTTAAAATATCTGTTTAAAAATGGTTTTAATGTCAAAAAATCGAGAAAAATATAATTGATACTAATTACTATTATAAGCTTAAGGTTATGTTATTCAGTGGTCACGTGCCCCATTTACTTTACTATGGAAAAACTTCTCACTGAATAACATGACCTTAAGTCAGTAATATTTTTGGGATCTTTGATTAACCCATTAACGCCTGAATGCACTGAATTTTTAATCTGACTTCAAACTTAAATATTTTCTAATAAACTTATTATTTTCTCTTTGACAAATAATTTTTTTTGCATTAAAGTGTCCTCTATCCGAATATGATATTAGGAAATTAATAAAAAATTGTTTAACAATATTTCTTTGCATATAATTAAAAAATTGCACAATTTTTTAAAGGTTTTTTATTACAAATTCTTAAATTTTAAAGTCAAAAAATTTTTTTTACAGCTAACATTACCAAAAATCGTGCACTCGATTGTTATACTTTCAAAAAATATATTGGGTTTTTGAATTTAAACGTTATATTTTTCAAAATGGCGCCTAAAAACTCAAAATTTTTTGAAAATTTGAAATTTGATGCTCGATATACATTTTTTTTAAGCTTTGGCTTGAAAATGTTTTCTCGGGGTTTTCGGGGTCGCTGATTACGAATCTGATATTTATTTTCCAAAATTCAAAATGGCGGACAAAAATTTTAAAAATTGGTTGGATTTTCTTACAAATCCGTACTCGGGGTTTTTTGGGGTCGCTGATCACTAATCTGATATTAGTTTTCCTAAATTCAAAATAGCGGATGTTATATGGTGGACAAAATTTTCAAAATACAGTCGGATTTTTTTAAAAATCCTTTCTCATATTTAACATATTTAAGTTTAACTGAAACATATTTTTTGGTTCATTTAAAGAAATAATATATTTTATTCAAACAAAAAATGTGGTTGATTTTAAATTATTTATAACCAACTTTTAAGTTTGAATCAAACATAAAATTTTTAAACATATTTTGTCTTTATATCAAAACAGAAAATATGTTTGCATTAAATATAATTATTCAAACAAATAATATTTTTGAATCAAAGTAGTAAATATTTTCTATATATTGGGATTAAGCTTACAAACCAATTTTAACTAAACAAAATCCTTTAAAATTATTTTTCTATTTAATATAAGTATAATGTTTTCTCAGTGTTGAATTAGTTAAAAATAACTGATTTGATAATAAAATGTCAGTCCCTTATTCAAATAGTAGGGTAGAGTGGGGTAGAAAAGCCACATTTTTACTTTTGATGGTGTATTTAAAATTTTTTTCTCAAATTTCCAATTGTTATTGAAAGTTTAGTTATTAAGCTTGAAAATTCTTGACGGAAATATTTTTAATCTCATGAAAGGATTAAGTTATAAGAGTTTTACGAAACCACTGCAAGTGGCTTTTTTACACCACCTGTTGGGGTGAAAAAGCCAGTCTACGATTTTAGCAAAACACGTTATCAATTTAGGTATTTTTATAGTTTTCCTTTATTTATATGAAAAATAGTCTTATTTGAAAAATATTTTAATAATTATGAAAGAGTTTTTAGCAAGCAAAATTGAAAATTATATTAAGTTTACCTGTTTTCGATTTGCACTACCAATTTTTCGTACCTTTTTTAAAAGTTCTCTTTAAGTTTCACCACAGATAACATATTTCGTCGCAACCGTTTATTCATTTTTTATGTTTTTAATGCACTTTGAACTACTTTTTCGTCGTGTTTAATTAATTTTATTAAATAAACACGACAAATTTTGTAAAATAAGAAGGTTAGTTTAAATAGAAAACAAGTGAATTTCACAAAATATTCAATGGATTTTTTGCCCTGGCTTTTTTACACCCAAGACTAGTTATTAAAAAAGGAAAAATAAATTATTAATTCAGTTTAATTTCCAAAAATTAACATTGTATACGTTTTCGGTATACATTTCTCCTCATGTACAAACATTTACTTTTATTATTCGTTCACTTAATCAGATTGTAATATGTTTGAAAAGTTCACCAAAATGTTTTCAAAAAAGTTGTAAAAAATTAAAATTACAATAAAAACAATATTAATCTAGATACAACATTCAAACTAGATTCAAAAGTTGCGTATTACCTAAAGTATTTATATTCTAAACAGCTGATAAATCGGCTTAATAGTTTTTAAATAAAACTCAAATGGCTTTTTACACCATGGCTTTTTTTCCCCACTCTACCATAGTATTTTCCTACTGAAACAGTTAATAATTACTAAATATTATTTTTTCCGGTCATAATATAAATTCCCTATATAATTTTCCGGTTTTCCAAATTGGTAGACAAACTGTTATATGTATTGATAGAAACTAAAACCCGTCGAAGATGGGTACGACAGTTAGTATATTCTAAATATATTCTATTGTATAAATAATTCAATTAAAAACCTATCTTTATTGAAAGAGAATATATTATTTATTTATAATCCTACTATGGGGCCCGACCATGTCAATTTTTTCTGGACCTGTCCCGGCTCTGCACGGCCCTGACATTGATTGAACACTGGTGAGATTACTGAAGGAATTATTTAAATACAATGTTTACCCTTCACGCTATATAAGGAGATAATATATGGAATGGGGAAAGCAAAATTTCTACCTTTGATAGTAGAATTTTCCATATAAACTTAAAAGATAATTAGGCAGTGAAAATGTTATTGGCAAATATTATATTATAATTAAAAAATTAAACAATAATAAAAAAAAATTTTACTGCATAGGCTACTCCCTAGAAAGCAAGAATAATGTTGGATAGACAAAACGGGCAAATCATTGAAAACAGATTTTTTCCATTTTAGTTGGTTTTCTTGTGGTCGGGCCTTCGACTCAGGCAATCAACTTTGCACTCGTATAAAAAGCCACTTTCTGTCCCCTAGAGCACAATCTACAGTCGAACCTGGATAAGCGAGAGTTGAAGGGACCGACTATTTTTTCTCGCTTATAGAGATTTCTCACTTATCCAGTTTCTCACTTACAAAGGTCCAGGTGCAATTTTTCTTGCTTATGGAGGTTCTTGATTTAATACATTATTGTACGTTCTGCAAGATTGATTAAATTTATTATTTTATTATATTTTAATTATATTTTAACAAATATTTATAAACATATTGATTTGTAATTGGTTTGATATTAATTTATTTCATTTAAAATGAAATCTAATAATCAGAAAAATATACAACATACATTATTCTTGCTTAAAGAAATCTGTGATCTTTTTTTGGTTTGTTGTTTTAAAAATTTCAATTTGTTTTTCAAAATAAAAATAAAATATAAAAAAAAAATAAATAAACTTTTTCTCTTGTCTAACCTTCGATTAATTTGTCTACTTTTATTAATTTAAATAATAATGCGTATACACATTTTATAAACTAACCTTTGAAACATTCTAAAAGACACTTTTCAACAGTTGCAAATTCAACACTTTTTTTCCTCTTAATAATTCCATGTCCTTCGGAGCATTGTAACTTTATAGAATCTTTATTTTGAATAATTTTATAGAAGGAGGATTCCGGGACATTGAACTCTTTTATTATTTCACTTTTTGACTTTCCACTCTCAAATTCAATTACAATTTTCAGTTTATCACTTAATGAAAGCACATTAATTTTTCGCTTGGACATTATTTAACTTTTCAAAATTTAATTTATTAAGGAGAAAATTATTTTCGGTGTTTTCACTACGTATATAACTGCGGTAATGCTTGATTATCTTTATTTTCGTTTACGAAAAGCAAACAGATATCAATAGAACTGAAAACAAAAGACATTTCTATACAATTTTAGACTAGACCCTTTCGCTTACAGAGGTCCGAGAACGATTTCTCTCACTTATAGAGGTCTGGGCGAGAAATAACTCTCGCTTACAGAATCTCGCTTATAAAGGTTTTTACATTGAAAAATGACGGGACCTGCCAGTAACTCTCGCTTATAGAGGTTTCTCGCATATCCAGGTTCGACTGTATATATATAAGATGAGACTTTTGTCTGTACATTGCTCAGAATTTAAAATTTGACACATAATTATTCGTTTTGAGCATCCAGAATTCCAAAAATGCCAATAAAAAATTTCGTGTATGTATGTATGTCCGTACGTCACAGAATCTTTGTTCGCGAATCACTTAAAAACGGCTCAACCGTTTGAAACCAAATTTGTCAGAATGTTTGACCTTAGGCCAAGAAAGGTTTTTAAATTTACAGATTTGAAAAATATTAATTAGAACGGGAGAAATTCAATTGTTTCAAAAAATTCAAAAATAAAAAATTTTCAAATTTTACATTTTTATTAAAAAATGCTTCCAAACTTTGTATAATTGAGTATAACATGTTATTTAATCATATTTTAGAATAAATTTGCCAAAAAAAATGACCTATAACTAAGATGAAAGTATAAACATGATTTTAAAAAAAATACAAAATCGCAAATATCCCAATTTTATATTTTTTATGAATTGCTTTTAAACAATCTATAATTGATTGTTACATGTTATTTGGTCAAATTTTAGCATAATTTTGCAAAAATTGTGTCCTATAACTAAGATGTAAAGATAAAAATGTTTTCAAAAAATCGAAATTTTAAAAATTTTAGAATTTTTAATGTATTGCTTTTAAACGATCTATAATTGAGTATAATATGTTATTGAGTCACATTTTAGCATAATTTAGCAAAAAAATACTATTCCATATTTTAGATGTAAGTATAAACATATTTTCGAAAAATTAAAAAGAAACGAAATAATTATTTATTTATAAGAGACAATTTTTGGAAAAATTTTGCTAAAATTTGACCAAATAACATGTAATAAAAAAATTAATTATAAAATTTTAATGTTTTGGTTATAGGTCATTATTTTTGGCAAACAAATTTTTACAGTTTGATAGATTGCAGTAAATTAATCAGTTATTACTTTTGTGAGATATATGTAAACAATAAATTTACAGTTTTTAAACGTATTAATTAAAACGAGAGGTTTCAGTTTTTTCCAAAATTTAAAAAAATTGAAAATTTCTAATTTTTTTATTTTTTAACGTATATCTTTTAAACTTTTGACGTCAAAATTGCAAAACTTCGAAAATTTTAAAAATTGTAAATGATAAAATGGTAAACAATATTAAAAAATATTAATTCATAGCTTTAAAATTATTTTTCAATTATTGAAAATGGAGATTTTTTATGATAAAATTAATACTACAGAAACTCAAGAATATACCTGTGAAACGATACTTGCATTATGCTACTGAAGAAAAACTTAGATAGTAAAAAGTTTTGTTATTTTAATTCTAGGTTTAACTATTACGGATGTTTTGAGCATTATAAAACATTGTAAACTGGAAAAAAACGGGAAACATGCAGGAATTTAATTTAATCGGGAAAAATTATGAATTCAGCTGGCAATATAGGTCTTATTTTAGATTTAAGCAATTATGATACAATTAGTTCGAATTTGACTTTACTATAACTCCAAAAACTGGTGGAAATTTTGGATTAACTTATATTACTATAATTAAATTTCTACAAATAATTGACAAAAATTGTTTTCTGCATTTTAATTACTAAAAAATAAATTATTTAATGATAAAAAGTCAATCACTGTTTTAAAATAATAATATTTTTATGATGAAATAGTTAATGGTAGCTAATTATTATTTCTACAGTCAAATTAAATTCCCCACTATTTCCTATTTTTTGAGACTGGTAGACACACTATTGAATGTATCTGTAGAAACTAAAACCCGTCGAAGACGGGTACGACAGCTAGTATATAATATTCTCTTGAATTTAGGACTTAGATGCTTATTTTTTGTAAAAACCTTTTTTTGAAACCGGGTAACGGTTTGTGACATAATAGAAATATGATTAAGCAATACAGTTCCCATTGAATTAAATTAATCCCATTAAATTAATGTATAAAACAACCTTGGACATCATAAATTCCCTTTTTTGTAGAACTACCCTGTCTAGAAATATTGTTTTATGTAAAAGTTTCAAGGAAAATTTCAAGTACTTTTTTCCGTGTAAATAAATAAAAAGAAATAATGTTTCTTTATCGTTCTGGTACCTTCGTTACTTTTGTTGAAATGTCAATTCGACAGATCTTTTATAAAAAAAATAGTAATAATTATGTTGCATTTTTTGTTTCAGTGTGCGTTCAGTGGCCAGAGGGTAGGTGCATCCATGACGTGCCTGAAGAGGCACTTCAGACTCTTTACTCAGAAATCAGGGAAAATTGCCAAGGATTCTCTTGAAGGCGATCCAAAGCTGATGATATTCCCAATAAGCAGCTCAATCGTTGTGAAAGCAAAAGAATTTTCGCATAGAACTCCCACATCCGCTACACCACGACCAAGCTATAAAGAAAAAGTCAAGTTAAGTGGACGTAGACCACAGTCATTTTCTTTTATCGGTACATGAGACTTTTCATACACGACAAATTTTGTCGCCGGAAATGGAACGTCGTGAATACAGACATTTTATTATTGTTTTTTTCATTAGCTATTCAACTCAGATAAATCTTTGCCATTTAAATACACTAAGTTAGTAATTTGAAGGTCAAAAAAAAAATGAATAATGTAGAAATTGTAATGTTCTATTTAGATTAAATTCTAAGAAAATTAATCACGTTTCTAATCCAATTTTAAATAAATATGTTCGCATTTCATATAAAAATGAAATTTAATTCATTACTATCAGTGATTCTTTAAATGGCAATGGTCTTTAGTTGAAATAAAATTGATCAAATCTTTTGAGGTGGTTTGAATGCCTTCCGGTCGAATTTCCCATTCCGGTCTAACACTGACCTGATAAGGTCTTCGACATACCTATTTAACTTTTAGGTCTCGCTGATTCTTTCTGCATCCAAGGTGGGTTCATTTTTAATTTAAATATTAATCAGACGATATGATTATCGACAATAAAATCTCTTTTAAATTCATTTTCTCTTTAGAAAAAAGTAGAATAGAAAAATTCGTCACGAAAGTGCCAGTTATAATGTTGTTAGATACTTTTTAATATTTTTCTATTAAAACTAAGAATTTTATTTAAATTTGGTTTGTAATCTTAATGGTGAATTTTATGGTCAGTGATAGGCCAAATTGACGGCTTAACATTTGAAAGTTAAGCGATTTTAGCAAAACTTTTGACTTTCCTGTCATTAATTAAAGACTATTGCTACACGTCGAGTGATTTTCGATCTTTAAATTCTCAACACAGTCGAGCATATCTTTAAAATAATAATTAAATTAATTCCATTTTATAGTCTCACCTCACTTTTTTATGAAAGGAGATGAAAAGACAAATGATATCTATTTGTTCGACATGCATCACTATAAAAGACAATGACAAATGAAAGTCAGTTTAGTGTCTTATAGTAATAATCGATTATCAGGGTATTAGTGTAAATAATGTTCGCGTTTCAAATTTTTATTTATTTTTCTACAAGTTTTATAAAGTTATTCATAGTTAAAGAAATTATGAGTTATTTTTTAAAATATTAATTACGAAAAATAATTTTAACTTGTTATATTTAGAAAAAATATTTATAAGTATTTCGTGGTTCTAACAAGAAGAACCTTTAAAATGACTTCACTTACTTGTTTATGTTCATTAATACTGCTCAAAAGTCATTAATAGATAAACCAAAGTGATAGCTTTGTGATAAAAAATATTTCGTCCTAACAATACATGGTAAATTTCCTAGCAAATGCACAATATTTTTTAAATACCATTAGCTATGATAATTATTGTAAATTTCAAAATGTTCTCTGGATGAAAAGGGAGGAACGATGCGACTGTCATCCAAAGAAACTAGCTTTTAATTTTTAAATAAAAATTTGATATTAATTTATTCTTTTTTAAGTCGATATTTGCTAGGAGTATGAAATGTATATAGGCTTTAGTGCAGTATTTAAAATTTCGTAAACTAAATGCATGCCAAATAAGAAACAAAATCTTTATAATTATGAATGTAAGTGCATCAGTGAAGAGAAGTAAATCAAGTTCCACTAATATGCCAAGATATGAAGCCAATATGCCAATTAGAACTTTATTAAAAAATAAAATGAAAAAATATGGTTTCATAAACAAAACATTACAAAATGACTTCTTAGAAATTTGATCGGAAAAAATTTTAAACAAGACTTTGAAGACATTTTTATTCCGCGAGTGAAGTGCATTATTATCGCATAAAGAAAGAGACTGAATAACACTCCATCATTAAGATTGAGATTCATTGTGCTTCTCCGTCAATGTAATGTTTCATATAATCTTTACAAGTTAACACTGTCAAAAAAAGATTGTTTAAAGGAGAAGGTTAACGAAATAAACAAGTTTTTTCTCGAAACTCATGGATGCAATGATTTTCACGAGAAACTCTTATTCCTCGAGGGGATTTTAATCCTCCTTAAAAAGATCCAGCATGTACTTGCATTGTCAGTGTTCATGTGTTTACTGCTTTTTGTTTTTCTCTCGTAAAATTTATCTGGATTCTTATAAGCTCTCTCAATCTCTTTTATTATCTATTTTTTGGGTTTTTAAGTTGCTAGTTACAATTTTTATATTTCAATTGATATAGTCACAAATTAAAAATAACACAGGTGGTTTAGTAGAAGTCTGAACTCAAGAGTATTATGACATTATCACACACTGGAGAAAAAGTTAGAATGCAGTGAGAGGGAGAGTTAACAAGAACTGAAAAAAATGAGCAAGATTTTTTAGTTATTTAGGGATCTCAAATAAGATCCCAAATAAGTTCGCCTTTTTTGCATTTCCCCCATTTTCTAGTTTTTTAGTTAACTTCAACTCTTTTTTAACTAGTTTCCTCATAACGATGTTTCGCATTTAATTTTCTATTGTTTTTCAACTTCTTGAAAAAAATTTAAACTCGGGTAAATTTTTAAAATATTAAAAATAAAATTCACCATTGGAAAGAGGACGAAAATACCTTTCCGAAACATATTCCAAAAATTTTTTCCCATTAAAAGTATGTTCAGAAAAAATTCACAAAGTAGCCGGTGTTAGCAAAATTGGTAAAATTAGCCCCCCTCTACCCCCTTCAAAATTTCGAAAAAGTCAAAAATATTTTTTGGGTCACATTTCTACTTGATAGAATAACAAATTCTCCGAGTTTAAATTTTTTTCAAGAAGTTGAAATTTCAACTTAGGATATTTATTTATTTATTCATTTAAACGGGCAGTGCCCTTTCGTACAATTGTACTTATAAATTAAGATAACAAAATCAGTTTAGATTCGCGAAGCAATGACACATTAGAAATAATATATAACTAAAAAATTTGATTTCGCAGTTTGCTAGTAAAAGTGACACGTAAAATGCCACATATAGGGTCATTTGGGGTAAATGTAAACAACGGGTAAATGTAAACAGTAGACGTTTCAGCTAAATTTAGAAATTTAAAAATAAATACAACGTCAATATTTTTACCTCAGCTCACCTACAAGATGTTCTGAGTATTGCCAATATTTTATTTTGACAATTGGCAATCACATAGTTCAAGTTATCTTTTAATGCAAAAAAGATTGAAAATCAAAATTTTACTGTTTCAGTATTTTGTCTCGCATTTGCATAAAAATAAATTAAAAAATCAAACTAAAATTTGTAATTCTTCCTTATTAATGCCTTAACAAAAATTGACTTTGATTTTTGATTTTCGTCAATTTAGTTAATAAATAATTAAGTGTTTACATTTACCCCGAAAATTCGAAAACTCGGGGTAAATGTAAACAGAACGTCAACTACATTAAAAAAAATTTAATAAATTATTGGATCTGCCATTTTGAAATTAAAAAATCCGATTTTAGATTCTTATTCAGCAACCTTAAAAACTTTTTTTACCAAGTTGAATGAAAATCTATTAAAATTTGTTCAAGTTATTCAAGTTTTACATTACTAATTTTGTAATGGTTGATTGTTTATTTTAAGATACATTAGCCAGTCAACTGGTTGATTTTTCTATACATCTACGAAGAACTTTTTTCAGTTTTTCCATCCCTTAAAACAGTAGTATACTTGAAATAACTTGTTTCATAAACTTCGCTTAACTACAGTGGTGTTTACATTTACCCCGAATTTTAGAAAAATTTCAAATTCTAGGGGTAAATGTAAACAGTCAGTTTAAGGCGATTCAGGTGCATCAATATTTTTTTGTACTCCATAAAACTTTTCTAGGGAAGTAAAGTAACAAGTTCATGCAAAAAAATCCGACCATTTTACGTTTTAACAAAAAAAACTAATGTTTTTAGTGAAACATAGATATTCCGTTTACATTTACCCCAAATGACCCTATATATATATATATATATATATATATATATATATATATATATATATATATATATATATATATATATATATAATAATTTCTTTAAACTTAGAGATATTGATGGAACATATATATAAAATAGCACCATGTGAGAAACTATGGGGACTTGAATGAAAAAAGGTTTTTAAAGAGCTTTGAAAAACAATAGCAAATTAAATGCGAAACATCGTTATGAGGAAACTAGTTGAAAAAGAGTTGAAGTAAAAAACTGAAAATAACACTATAATTATTTTACTTTGATAAAGGTCAAAAATATTTTTTGGGTCACATTTCTACTTGATAGAACAACAAATTCCCCGAGTTTAAATTTTTTTCAAGAAGTTGAAAGTTCAACTTAGAAAACATTACACGTAAAATGCCTCATATATAGGTGAGACTGGGGCTAAATGTTAAATTAATGCACTTAATTTACTAATCACTTGAACCATTTATAATATATATGTATCCGTTTTGACCATGAAGTAGTATATGGTGACCGAACGAAATACATTATAAATGGGCCAGATTTCGGTATCCGCTTAGAAGGTGAAAAATACTGAAAGGAACACTAGCGCTGCGCATGGGAAAAATGGAAAACACAGTTCATTCACAATTTATAGAATTTTAACACTGAAAATAATACTATAATTATTTTACTTTGATAATATTAAAAAAATATTAGGAATACAAGAAAACGTATATGACACACATGAATTAGTGAAACATAAACGAATAATATAGGTTATGTTTTGTGCTTCTCATAGTCAATAATTTAACCACATGCATCGCTGGTGTTCCTTTCGGTATTTTTCACTCACTATTCAGGTACAGAAATCTGTCCCATTTTCAATACAGCATGGTCGTTCGGTCTACTTACACTACTTCATGGTTTTGACACACGTCGTGTCTCAATTGAGGGTTCACGTGCAATAAGGGGATACGCATGGAAGTGAAAGTCCCCGCGTACAGCGATTCTGCGGCTGCGCGAGGGGCTAACGTATAGTCTGCGCGTCCCCTTATTGCACGTGAACCCTCAATTGCACTTCAAAGTTAACCTCAAATTAAAAGCATATCATGTGTGAATCACACGGTATAGAAAAATTTGAATGTGTAAATTATGCTTTCCGAAACAAAACGCCTGGTTAAAGACAGGCTCGTGCGTGACTCATCCCCACTACCGAAGTTTTACCTCCTGTCTTTAGTCTTCTTGGTGTTTACTTAAGCTTTAGAACAATTATAGAGGTACATTTTCAGGGGACCCAAATAGGCGAAAATTCTTTTGGCGATCCAAAAAATATACTTAAAAGTTATAATTTTCTTTTACGTAAAAATTTACAAATGTACACTGAGAAAAAAGAGGGCACGTTGCAGCACATTTTCGATTAAAGTTACGCGACTCAGCCCTGAGTTCCGCTGCACACTTTTCTAGGGCGCGTAGCGCGCCCCAGACTTGAGGTTTTTTGAAAGAAGTGTGTAACACGCTCGTCTGGGGAGCGCTACGTGCCCCACAAGTGTTGTAGCAGAACTCAGGGTTGAGTCGCGCAACAATACTCGAAAATGTGCTGCAACGCGCCCTCTTTTTTCTCAGTGTAGGGTCAAAATACACTTCATGAATGTCACATAACTTTGGATATTTATTTAGAGTGATATATAATTAAAATTGCAATGCTGTAACTATTTCCGTCCGAAAGACAATAAATTTCAATTGGTTTGACAGTTTAACATTTGGCCCCAGTTGTCTCCCCTACCTTTTTCGTATTAGTGCGATAAAATATAACACACAATGCAATTTAAAGTCTAAACAGTGTGGACACTAACTCATGTGGTAATCTAGTTATGTCTGTTATTACAAGTAAAGAAAATGTTCAAGAGAAAATTAGAAACTTTTTCGGTAATTTTTAACATAATTAAAAAGTTTCTTGAAATATTTGTCATAATATGTGACGTTCCACGGTGAAAGGGACCTTAGCTGTTTTTGACAAAACTAAAATTGGAAGTACAGATAAATAAAAATGACTAATTTTCTTTACAAACTATTAATATTTAATTCATTATTATATACAATATTTTTAGAAAAATATGCTTTTGATGTTAAATAATCAATAATAAATCTTTAATAAAGCTAAAACTACTCTAAACATAACCTAAAATTTTAAGCAGCTAAGGTTCCTTTCACCGTGGAACGTCACATATATAGGTGCTTTTTCGCATAACTTACTTCTCCGTATAACTTGGTTTTTCCCATAATTTAAAACAAAAAAACTTAAATTTTACAAATGTTCATAAATAAATCCAATGTAAATATTAATAAGTAATTTTTATGCTTACAAGCAAAAGCTACTTTTACCTGCTATTATAAATCCAATGTAAATATTAATAAGTAATTTCTGTGCTTACAAGAAAATAGCTACTTTTGTTTACTAAAATTATAATTTTTCATTAATAATAATAATAATAATAATAATAATAATAATAATAAGTAATTAAATAACCAACTACGTCGGTATTTGGACTGTTCCCATTATGAGTTTAAAAATAAAATTTTTAATAGTATTCAATAAACAGTAGAATTTCCAAGTCGGAAATCATTTTGCTTTTGTGTCTCAAATTTTTCCAAATATTTTTTTTCAGTACTTGGTGAAAAGAGCAACCATGATTTTTTCGTAAAGCGATTTAAATGATACAGATACTTAAGAAATTACTTTTTTTACTTACATTTTTTTTTAAATGCTTATAGCTCAGTGTAGAATTAGTGTTGCATTCGAGCGATTTCTCGCTCGAATGCAACACTATGTAGAATTGATTAAATTGGAAAATTTTTTTAAAAATAATTTACGATAAGATTTGAAAAATTTTTTAAAAATTATTTTTAACAATGTATGTACTATCAATAAATTTTTTTGAATATTAATTAAAGAGACTCCATCAACCCCCAATAAGAATTTTATTTTTAAAAAAGTCCAGAACATTTATTCTGTGACAAAACTAATAATGGACAATTACGCACACTTTCAACACTTAAATGAAGTAGCAATTATTTCAAAATTTGAAAAAAATATCGTAAGGCACACGTGTGGAAGCCATTATTTGATTAGTGTGATTACATCAAATAATGGCCGCCTTTCCACACTAGTACCATAACAGATAATTTAGTTTTAATAATTTTGTAGAATTGTATGCAACTCTTCCAAGCAGCTAACATTAACTTGATATCACTGCAATATTCCATTAGATATTTGTAATATTACAGTAATATTACTGTAAAATAAAAATGTCCGCTGTATGGTAATAATACATATTGATTGATATTAATAACATTAATATTAGCACATGGCAAACTTACTAACTTATTTAATTTATACTGTACGAAAAAGAATTTTTTAATTAGTTTTCATTTCTAATTTTCTCTTGTTTACTTTTAAAAAAAATTCTTAATTCAGGAATAGAGTATTACAATATGATAATAATGATCAAGTAGGGGATATTTTGATTTAATACATTTAAATTACGTTG
Source organism: Leptopilina myrica (nomen nudum) (assembly GCA_032872475.1). NCBI lineage: Eukaryota > Metazoa > Arthropoda > Insecta > Hymenoptera > Figitidae > Leptopilina > Leptopilina myrica (nomen nudum). The sequence goes on along the minus strand of CM065464.1, from coordinate 33,140,820 downwards.
CTTAAGTAAACTTTTTTTAATTTTTTCAATTTGCTAAAAAAAATCATAAACCAAACTTTTTGATGTGCGTTAAATCACTCATATATATTATATATAATAAAATAGGAACATAATTTTTTTAAGAATCTTAAGCAAAAAACCAGATTGGAGAAAAATTAATGACAGTCGGAATGAAAATGGCGTGTTTTGTCTGATCTAAAAAGACATTCACAATTTGTTTTGCAATTAACGAAATTTTTAGAGGAAAAGAATGCCACTCAAACGTGGAGTATTCGGAAATTCTAGTACAATGTCGTTTAGACACCGTATTGCAATCGTCGTTTGTTTATCTCCAAAGTGAATGAGTTCAATCAAAATCTAAATTGTACTTTGAGTTTATTTCAATCCTAATAACTATCTAACTTAAATTATTGGTTTTCACATCGATGGTTAACACTTAAGTTGTCGGTTGTTTAATTTTGCAGGTTTTATATTGGTATTAAAACAAAAAAAAGAATATTTACATAACGATAAAAATTAAGGAGTTACATACCTTTTTGGAACTCAAAATATCGAAAAAAATTTGATTGCTTACTTTAAAAGCACATATTTTCGAGAATGTTTTCCCCAATTTTCATTGAAATCGGTGCATTAGAACCAAAGTTATTGATATTTTTAGCGCGGTACTCCTCAGAGAATTCTAAAAATAATTATGAAAATCACTCTTTTTTGTGGTCGAAATGGTATGTAACCCCTTAAATGGGCGTTGATAACAAGGTAATAATATATGCAGTATAAATATAAAAATAGTATAAAATAACAGAAAAACTCTGTATTTTTTCTCAATTTTAATGGTATTGAACCTCTTTTTGTGATTGACAGATAATAAAATAGACTAATGAAAGTATAGATAAGGCTTTAAGAAATATAAAGAGATGCGCTTTGATTCTTGTAATGTAGTGCATTGTTCCAAAATTTTCATGGTACGTGCATGGAAAATTATTTAAACAAACAAGTATCCGTTTTTCGTTAGCATATTACTATTATTATTATTCTATAATACTTGTTATAATTCAGATAAAGTATAACTATCATATTATATATATATACAGTGCCGCTTAATAACTTTTGCCCACCCTACAGCGATTGAAGGGTTTACAAAAAGTTGTATATTTTGTTTACTATTGAAATTACAAAGCTCAAAAAAATATTATTTGAAAGCTCATTTCCTCAGTTTTAACACTACATAAAATCAATATTCAAAAAATAATTTTGGTAATGAGTAAATAATGTTATTGCAAAACAAAATTTTTCCTTTTCAAACAACAAAATAAATAAATATATCAGAACTTATTTCAAAGATTAGCGAGATAAAATCATTGAAAAAAATTGTATAAATACGATGATAAATATGATTGGTTGTGATAGTGAGGGTAAAAACGAGTTTTTTTAATGTCGATTTTATGTAGTATTAAAGCAGAGGAAATGATCTTTTAAATGATATTTTTTTGAGCTTTATAACTTCAATAGTAAACAAAATACAAAACTTTTTGTAAACCTTTTAATCGCTGTAGGGTGGGTAAAAGTTATTGAGCGACATTGTATATGGGTCATTTTACACCAAATCGGAAATTATTTTGCTTTTGCATCTCAAATTTTTTTTTAAATATTTTTTTCTTTTAATGCTCGTTGAAATGAACTACCATGAAATACCATTTAAGTTTTTTTTTCAAATGCTTATAACTCGGCCAAAAATTGATCAAATTCGACGCTTTTATAACGAAAATTTTTGTTTACACATTTAGTTTTTCATAAAAATATTGAACAAATTTTTAAAAATAATTTACGATAAAATTTTTTAATTTTTAAAATATAATTTTACTTTTTACAATGTATGTATTGATTCATTTTTTATCAAAATTTTTTGTATGAAACCAGCATTAAGTAAACAATTTTTAATCTTTGTCTGATCGTGGGCAAACCATGGAATCAATTTATTTAAAAATTTTTAATTTTTGTAAAACGGTGGGTAGCCAAATGCCTGACTTGCAATTTGATCAAATCACAATTTTAAACAGTAAGAAGATAAGGTTCGAGGAGACTCAGTCTGAAAACAGTTGTGGTGTGAAATTTTTTTTATGATTTGGTCAAATAGCACGTTAGGTATTTGGCTACCTACTGTTTTATGAAAATTAAAAATTCCAAAATAAATAGATCCCATCGTTTGCCCACAATCAGACAAGGATTAAAAATTGTTAATTTAGTGCTAGTTTTTTACAAAAAATTTTGAAAAAGATTGATCGATACATACAGTACCGCCTAGCAAGATTTGCCCACCCTGTTACAATTAAAGGTGTTATAAAAAATTTTATATTTTGATATCTAATAAAGATATCGAGGTTTTCAAGGTCTCATTTTAAAGCTTACATTTCTATTTTAACAATTTTGAAATAATTAATTTTTAAAAAAACCTTTTTTTTAATGTTTAATATATTACTGTTCAGAAAAAAAAATTTCAATTTTTTTGACGATTTCAAACAATTGTAGTTTTTTAACAAGTCGTCGCAAATTAATTTTATATAACGCTTTTTAAAGCTTTTTTTATCACCTTTAAATAAAACAGTAGGTAGCGAAATTCCTAACTTGCTATTTGACCAAATCATAAAAAAATTTTCACACCACAACTGTTTTCAGACTGAGTTTCTCCGAACCTTATCTTCTTACTGTTTAAAACTGTGATTTGATCAAATTGCAAGTCAGGCATTTGGCTACCCACCATTTTATAAAAATTAAAAATCTATATATCTATATATAAGATGCACTGTAAAAAATTTAGGGAGTCGAAATTAAAAAAATTTTAAAATTACGGATGTTTTGAGCATTATAAAGCATTGTAAACTGGAAAAAAACGGGAAACATGCCAGAATTTAATTTAATCGGGAAACATTATGAATTCAGCTGGCAATATAGGTCTTATTTTAGATTTAAGCAATTATGATACAATTAGTTCGAATTTGACTATAGAAATAATAATTAGCTACCATTAACTATTTCATTATAAAAATATTATTATTTTAAAACAGTGATTCACTTTTTATCATTGAATAATTTATTTTTTATTAATTAAAATGCAGAAAACAATGTTTGTCAATTATTTGTAGAAATTTATATATAGTAGATTGGTATACACTTTCCCCAATTGACTTTTCCCAATGAGTATTTTTCCCAAAAAGTGACATTCCCAAGAAGTAGTAATTCCCAAAAAAGAATTTTCCAAAAAATCACGTTCCCAAAGAACTATTTTCCCAAAATTTCAAAAATAATATTTTATTTAACTAATTAAAAAATTTTGTTTTATGTTTGCTGATTTTCAATACTAGTACATTAAAATTGAATATTATAACCGATTGTCCGCAAATAACCCATAGCATAATTGCTGTGTCTATATTCTCCGTATTCCGAAACAATGTTGTAAATTTGATCTTCTCTTCTTCTTCTTTCTTTGTTCCATCCTTTTCTTATTTTCTGTCCAAGCTCTATAGTATTAACGTTAAAAAAACTACAAATGGCTACAAAAATTCACATATTTTAGGAAAATACTCTACGACGGGTTTTTGTTTTTACAAATACTTTTAACTTTTAACTACAAAAACTGGTGGAAATTTTGGATTAACTTATAATACTATAATCAAATTTCTACAAATAATTGACAAACATTGTTTTCTGCATTTTATTTAATAAAAAATAAATTATTTGATGATAAAAAGTCTATCACTGTTTTAAGATAGCAATATTTTTTTAATGAAATAGTTAATGGAAGCTAATTATTATTTCTCCAGTCAAATTAAATTCCCCACTATTTCCTATTTTTCGAGACTGGTAGACACACTATTAAATGTATCTGTAGAAACTGAAACCCGTCGAAGACGGGTACGACAGCTTGTTTTAAAATAAATTGATTCCATGGTTTGCCCACAGTTAGATAAGGATTAAAAATCGTTAACTTAATGCTGGTTTCTTAAAAAAAATTTTGATAAAAATGTATCAATAAATACATTATAAAAAGAAAAATTTTATCGTAAATTATTTTTAAAAATTTGTTAAATATTTTTATGAAAAACTAAATGTGTAAAAAAAAATTTCGTTATAAGAGCTTTCAATTTGATCAATTTTTGTCCGAGTTATAAGCATTTGAAAATTAAATTTACTTAAAAACGTGATATTTCAAAAATCTGTATCTCTACAGTCGCTTTATAAAAAAATTTGGAGAAATCATTTTTAACTAATTTCAACGAGCACTAAAAGAAAAAAAACATTTCAAAAAAATTTGAGATGCATTAGGAAATTAATTTCCGATTTGGTATGGAATGCTGCATATATCTCCCTATTATATAGAAACATTTCGCCGCTGCCGCAGAGTCAGGATTTTCTAAGGACTCCCTTTCCCAACCGGCCGTTAAAACTTACGTCTAATTTGACCTATTTTTGACCTACAGGTCAAAAAGGGGTGGAATAACAGCCTTACATTACGTCAAAATCTATGTCTAATTTGACCTATTTTTTTTTAATTTTTTAAAAATATGCAGGGGCTACAAAATTTAAAAAAAAATATAATTTTTCTAATTTTTTTGTCATATTTGTTGATTGCTGCAATCTTTATATAAACTAATTAAATTTCTAGTTATGTATCATTAATCGTAGAATTAATAATCTTTCGAATGGATATTTGTTAATTTTCTGACATTTGTATTTTTAAAAAATCGTTATTTAAAGATTGGTATGTTTTTGGGCCGTTCGTGTGCAGTCGTACATTTTCGCGACGGTATAGTGTATAATATATATCTCGTTAAATCCTGCATACTTGAAAAATGTCAACGTGTTGAATTTCTTTATTATGATAAGGTTTCGTTGTAGATTTTCATATAAGTAATCAATGATAAATCAGTACATTAATCTGGAATAATAAATTTAGGAACTAATTTTAATTATTTGTAATGTATGAAATTTTCATTGGTTTGAAAGATTTTATTCAGAGATAACCATGATGTGTTTAAAACGATTTGAAAGGTATTTTTTGTGACACGTTTTGCATGAACACTTTAATTTTTCACAAGCATTCTATGTCCATCACACAATCTGACGTTGCATTCAAATTGTAATCTCACTTATGGCTTATTTAAAAATAATAGGAAATTATTCTTATTAATTGGAATTTGACAAGTATAGTTTCAGTTAGTTAGAATTTAAATTGTTATGGAAGACACTAAAATTTTATTGGAAAAATTATGATCCTGAGACAAAACGGATATCTATTAAGATTTTTCAAAGCAAGAATGTATACGTATCATTGCACTCCCTCTCTCTTCTTGTTCTTCTTTTTCTCCTTTTCTTTTCTCTTTTTTGTAGGTAGTGTGTAATCGAGAAAAAATATCACTATCAAATGCACATAAATGTGACATAAGCACCCTACATGTGCTTTACTGCACACTTTGTACTCTCAAAGACATAAAAATGTGACGAGAGAAAGAGAGAGAGAGAACAAACGGTGAAAAGAGAAGAGAAACACCAAAAGCTCTCTTAATTACCAAAGAATGACATTTCTCGGAAACAATAGAAACCTAAGGACTTGAAGATGAATCAAGAATGATTTTTCAACTTACGTGGATGAAGTCAAATTTAATGCTTATAAGTGCAGACAGTATTTCATCATGTTAGCATGTTTCTCTTCTTCATTCAAAGAGGAATTAATTATTAGTGAAAAATCGTCTACTAATTCAAAATCATTAACATTAAGTAAAATATAATAGTAGAATTTATTGGTTGAAAAGTTTGTTACTAAAGCTTAAGTAAAAAATGACTAAAATTAGAAGAAATTTTTACTATTTCGAATTAGTGGAGAAGTTTTCTTTAAATCATATTTAGAGTTATATGAGGACCCGAATCAAAGAATTCGTCAGACACGTGGTCTACTTTTTCGATCCGGATCCTCATGTTATATACATTATTATGTCCCAGAAAAGAGGTTTTTAAACGAACTTTATTAAACAAACGTAAGTAAACGAACAATAATGTGATGATAATAATTTCCTTTGGTGTTATGTTGTTGATTTATTAATTTGCTTTATAGTCGAAACTGGTTGTGTAAGATCTAATCATGTGATCTTAAGCACTTATTTCTTGAAGAAATTTTACTCAGAGGACTATTTTATTTCAAAAGTTTTGAATACAAAATATATTTCTGAGAAATATATTCTTAACAGTGGAAGTTTCTTTTTCTTATTATCCTCTTACCTATGTTTAAATGTAATGAGAATGTAAATATATAAGTATTTCTGATCGATTTTAATGAGACTATTGTGTCTTCAATGCTCTTCATATTTTATTATGCAAAATTTGTCAGTAATTATAGAATTCTTTGATTACTGACAAATTTTGTAATTTTTTATAACTTTAATGTTAATCTCATGCAACACCACAAAGTTTAGCAATATGGAAATGTCAACATTTCCTTAACGTTTTCAGTATTGAGAAAATATTGTCAACATTGCTCAAAGTTTCGGTGCTACGTAAAGTGATGAATAATTTTTTACTAGAAAAGAAAAAAAATTATTTCCTTAAGTTAAACCTATTTTGAGATTTAAAAAATAAATAGGCCAATTTCAGGTGTGCAAAAATCAATTTCTTAATTTGAAATTAAGTCAATATTTCAATTAACCATTTCAGCGGCATGGCGTTCCAATTAGCGTCGCGTGAGTAGGTGACAGAAGCTGTAATAATATGCGAAAATGGCGTTCCTATTTTAACTTAATTTCTAAACTCTGTAAGCAAATTAAGCTTACCAAACCAAATGTTTTTTATTATTTGAGATTACGAATCTCAAATTGGTTTCCAAAATTTAAATAGGCGGATCCAATATTGTAAACCATTTCGGGTGACTGTTGGAACGCCATTCGTAAAAAGTATTAAATATTGGCTAGATTAAAACCCTTATAAAACCATTTGAAACCTCGAAAAAATCGTGTTTTCTTGTTCTATTCGCCTTCATTGATCTCAAATAATAAAAATATTTCATTTTGTCAAGTTTAAGTCGACTTTTGTCACTTACTCATACAACGTCAATGGAAACGCCTTGCCGCTGAATTGGTTAATGGATAGTTGTTTTAGAAAAAATCAAACTTAAAACCAGACAATATTTCAGAATGTATTTATTATTTAAAAAAAAGTTGTTTTTTTGTAAATTCACTTAATTACAACTAGAAAATGTTTTATTAAAATGAGATCAATTTTAATTGAAATTTGGGATTTTCATAAAAAGACTTTGCATATTAACAACTAGTAGATAGTTTATGAATAATATGATTTATGAAAGTCATTTATTAAAGCAACGCATTTTTAATGAATCTGTCAGCTATTTGAAAGAAATTCCAAGATTATCACTTTAAGTAACTATTGTTATTAATATTTGTATTTATTTTATGTTAAACAGGTGAAATATTGTAAAATAATGTAGAGCATATTATTGGATTAGGTGAAATTTCGAGTAACCAGAATGAATAGATTATTAGGAAGAAAGTCAATTTTTATATTGACAAAATGAATTTTTATTGTTTGCATTAACATTTTTAAAGTGATTTTTAACTAATTGTTTAGTTATTTGTTATTTATTGATTAAATTTATCTATTGAATAATTTTCTATAAACGTATATGATGACTATTACGCCTAGTAGCTAGTCTAGGGCTATCTATACAGTGGTTTAAAGCATGAGGTATTTTCGTATATAATAATTCGTATGATTTACTTCTTATTGTAATTGAATTATTAACTTTATTGCCATCCATCTTACATCTCCTTTAGAATTCCTTTTGTAATATCTTAACCATAAACATAGAAAAGAAAGAATCCTTTTTACTCTTTCCGTCTTCTCCATTAAAATTTTTTTCCTTTATGAATTAATATCCGATTGGCATTTTTATTGACTGCAACTACTGTTAATATTGGATCACGCCATTATTGAATTGACTTGAGATTGATTGAACACTTGTTACTATTTACTTATTTTCGTTTCTCATACATATTATATATATATTATATATATATATTTTTTTTACTATTATACATATAATAATCACGGTAATGCGCCACATTCACTGGTTGATGACTGTCTCGTTGACAAAGGCCCGTACCTTGCCTGTGGTTGTGCTTGGTTGTGGTTGGAGCGGTTTTGGGAGAGAATTTTTTAATTGCTTTTTTAATATATTTACCTTTTTTAATTTGCACGTCTCATGTCGTGGCCTTGGCTTGCCTTCATATGAGATTCACTTGTGAATATATATATATATATATATATATATATATATATATATATATATATATATATATATATATATTCTCGATTAGTGTTATTTTGATATTTTTCAACGGTGATCAAAGTCCAACGTGGAATTAACTGGAAAGCTCAACAATTTTCATAGATTTTCTGTGCCCGGTGCACGCTTTGCATTTCTTAAGTCTCGCACTCTCACTAAAAGAAGCACTTTACCTTTCTTGATCTGTCTTAGTAACTGTAGAAAATTGCAGACAGCTTACGAAAGGCTTCTTTTCTTATTGTTTATTTCTACTTTTTAATAATTTAGAAGTCACTACTCTATTTTTAGTAAATTTTAATTTAATTTTTTCAAATTAATCATTTTTTAACATTTCTTTCAATAGTTTTTAGTTTAATGTTTTTAATGTTAGAGCATGTTGACGGTTTATAGAGAGCGCCAGTGAGCCACGACGGACTCATATAATTTGTAATTATTTGGAAATGTTACTTTTCATTGATTAATGTTTAATGATCGTGGCACGGTGTGTTAGTTGACGAGTGAAATAGCCGGGCGAGGTTGCTGCATGCTCAAAGTGCCGCCTTGTATTAGTGGTAACTAATTAATTCATCGCCCCTTCCCCTTGAACGTCGGCACGTCGCTCGCACTTTTCCTCGATTGAGAAAACGAACATGGAGAACTTTATACAAAATAATATTCTTCACACATTGTATTACTAGTGCTTGTAAGGGTACATAGAGACGAGTAACATTTATTTGTCGGCTTACTAACAAAATTCGACTTGCAAAAATTCAATCACGTTAAGCTTGTCCGTTTCACGGAGCCTCCCCTTTCGCGCAAAAACCAGTTTTCATTATGCCCGACAAAAAAAGGAATTTTTACTTTGAGTAACTTTACTTTTTTGAAAAAAAAAATAAAAAGAAAACTGGATTTGATGGAAAGGGATGGTTTTTAAGTGTCAAATTGAGCATGAAAATCCTTAGGATTTAGAATATTAATAACTCTTGTGTACGTTGATGATTATTAGCATTTACGATAATCATCGAGAATTGAAAAGCATCGTCTCAAGTCCAACTCTGACTTGAATACATCTGATTCCAAGGGATTTCATCAAGGAAAATGTGAGTGTCGTTCTCGTCGAAATATTTTAAGACCTTTTTATTGTCTAAACATCGAAACACTAAATTCACCATTATTGATCTAGTTTCACATTTTCGTCTCGTGTGTTAATTAGTTACCGCTGAGCGTGCAAGCACCGCCAAAACAAAAAATAATAATCACAATTTACTTTTTTGCTGCATATTTTAGGGATATTACCTCCTTTTTAAGCAGCAACAGTGTCGTTTATACAAAACAAAAATATAAGTACATACTAATTCCGATATTAAAATCATAAAATACTTTTAATTTTACATATGAAACCTAGTTAAATAGCACTGAAAATTGAAATAGTTATATCTTCTGCACACTGGTTTTAATAACCTCTTTATTTCACAGAGTGCGGCTTTAAATCTGCACAATTAATTTATTTGATCAGAGTAATTTTTGTATATAATGTATGCTTTATTTAGAGATATGTTTCAATTTTATAATACTGCAAGATTGTGTTCATAATTCTCAAGTAGCACGAAATTTTCCCTGAATATCACAGGAACATTTGACACATTACAACAAAATTAAATTGAACGACTGCGAAGAAGAAATCGCTGAGCGTGCTTTTGCAAGAGATACCACCAGTTATATCGTATTAAGCGCAATAGAAGCACTCACTGCTACCTGACTGGTATTATTCCTTGCAATTACCCTTGAAAATTTTTTCTAAAAATACTGGTTGGGTGGAAAAGCGAATTTTTCCAAGTGGATTTTACGAAATAGTACGCGAGAAATGTAGAGTTTGATTCCCCCTTGCGTCCTCATGACGCTAAGCTAAGTTTCAAGTGTCCGCATTTGCAGTTAACTTACAGCTTCGAATTACTTTCATTACTGTAAGCTTTATGAAAATGATAAGTAAGCTCACATTTCTATTAATAAATATATCAATAAATTTATTTAATAATAATTCCTGCACAGTAGTTTTCTACAGTATACACTGCTGCGCAGTAACTTTTAGTTGACTAGTGATAAGGTAAAAGTCCCAATTATGAAACGCTTTTTAAGCTAACTAAAATTCTATGATAAATTTCTTGGAATTAGGAGCGTTAATATGAATAATTTGGGTATACACTGAAAGGTTGGTATCTAGTGAACAGTATTTAGGCCCTAAAATGTTTATAAAACAACTTCCATTTAAATAGATAATTATAAAACCAATTTTTTGGGTAGAAAAGTAATGCGAAAATATTGAGAATATTTGAGGTTATGCTTCATGTAAATTTTCTTCCTGTTCCATCAATCGGGACATGCAAATAATAGGTGTACGTAATGTGGAACGCTAGTTTGACAGAAAACCCGGCTTACCTTAATTTAAAAACTAAAATACAATTAAAGATTTCTTTTTAAATTAAATAGTATACAAAAGTAATAATTCTTATATCGTGTAAAATTTATTGAAATGATTAGAATATTCTTATCACCAATTGTAATTCCATTTATTTTCATTTTTGTAATACTGTTTCATAATAGGGACAACATTGTGAAAACGTTCCATAACTGGGACTTTTACCTTACTAGTGTCTACGACTAATTTCACAAAATACTGTCATAAATTCTTTAACCAAAAACTTAATACATTTATTAATTTGTATTAATATAATATTCTAAGATGTCACGAAGCTTATAAAGAACTAACAGTAAGGTTCTACTAAAATCACACTTCAAGCTTACCATAACTATAAGTTAACCATTATAATATAACGGACATTTGAAACTAACCTTCAGGTAACCTTAAGATTGCTTGAAGTCTACAATGTAAACTTTTAAGATTTTTATGAGAAACTGAAATAAACTAACATTAATATACACAGTATACACTGTGTGGAAGAGTGTTATAGAAGTTTAGGTCGAAAAAGTTAGAACAAAGTGAGTTTAAATAGTGTTTTATAAAATGTTTATTCCATGTGAATTGTGTGTTTAAGAAGACAGTAAATGTGTTTGATGCGTGTATATTGGAACGTTTCAGTGTTTCGTAAACAATTATTTCATTAATCTGTGAACTAAATGTTCTCCAAACATAGTATGAACCCTGTTATGTATGTCAGAAAAGTGTTTGATGAGTGTTCTCACTGAATATTGGAAATGTGTTTTAATAGTATTGTATGAATCATTTTCAAACTATAAATTCTATGTTTAAATTGTGTTCATACTGCGTTTAGTTGTATAAGTGTGTTTCAAAATAGTGAGTTCTGTGTTTAGCAAGAATAAAACTATTTTCCAACCCTTTTTAAACCTTCTATTGTTGGTCACACTTTCGACAGGGCTACAATGCTCTACGAAATGAGTATGTTCTTCTATACCAATGGAGTAGGTAATATAATTATGAAAAAAGTAAAGCTTCAGTTCATAATATGTATTTCACTAATAAATTTCTCTCAGTGCATGCATGCTTTTAGCAAATGTGAATAAATTGTTATATCGTTCCTTAAAAAAGTGTCAATGGCTTTGAATTACCTTGGCTATATAATATAAAATCAATCATTCAATTTCATAATCATGCTTTAAAAAAAAGTAATCTTAACTTTACCGGTTTCTTCTAATTCTACACGGATTTAATTTATTTCTGTAATGTTACCTAATTTAGTTCGGTAAAACTGGGAAAAGTGTCAAAACAGTAATTTTTCAAGAACTAGACTGTAAAAGCAATTGCATTAAAGAATAATGCAAGAAGCATAAACCTTACGATACGTGTATTAGCGCTTCACTTACAGTTCGGTAAAACGTAAGATAAGTGTTTACTATACATATTTTTATTGAAAGTTCGGTAAAACATAAGATACAGTATTCGGTAAAATTTATACTTATTGAATAGTTCGGTAAAATGCAAAATAAATGTTCACTATATTTATATTTACTGAATAGTTCGGTAAAACTTGAAGAACAAAAATAAAAAATAATGTCATTACAGTAGATCTATATTAATACTGCGCCGTAAATCTCAATTTACCTACTTTAATCACTACCGAAATTCCCTACAATTGTTTACAAACAAATACTTATTTATTACACCTGCCTACAATATATTCTAAACGCATACCCTAATACATACATCGCTCGCTTTACATTATTCCTTCAGAATGTTTCAACTGTTCTTATATATATGAATCTGAAGTTTATTTCACCGCTTTTGAGAAAAATTCAAATTAATAAACAATAGTTGTACAAAATAAAAAAAGTGATCTATATTAATGAATAATTTCTAACTATATATTTCTAACTTGTATACATTTCTAACTATATTTAAAGTCAATTTATTAAATAGTTTTAAATTATGTTTTAATTATTAAAAAGAAAAATGTTTAAATTTGCGTATTTAATAAACAATAATTTATTAAAATTTCTTATTATTTACAAATTTTAATCATAGTAAATTGTGAGGTAAATTGTGAGGTATTAAAAATTACTATTATGCAACTATATCCCAACTTTATTGAAAAATTCGGTAAAATATGAGGAACAAATTTTCTCCGTGTATAATGCATATTTTTTATGCCTATAAGGTATCAAAAGTAAAATTCTTTATATAAGAATTCTTATTTTTCTCCCAATGAGCACACTTGCTTCAGACACGTCCAAAGAATGTATTAAACAACGATAAATTTAACTTTGTGTTCTAACTTGCTACATTTTTTATATTTCTTTAGTTTCAGTATTAAAATACCAGGTCTAAATAGTAGAAAATCTGAATAATGGAAGTGTAGATTTAATATTGTGTAATTATAATATTGTACAAATAAAATATTGATTATAATTTTATTTAATTTTCACCATCTTTTGAGTGAAAAATGATTAATGTTTTTAGAAAAATAAGTTTTTTCGTAAAAATAGAATATTCATGAAAAAAAGTCTGTGACTTACATTATACTCAAATTTTTCTACTTTCTCTATAGTCGATATAAACATTTTCCTATTCTTCTCCTTTAAGTTTTAATCATACGTAAAGTAAAGTTATTCGACTTTTGAGAGTATTCTCCCTGTTCTAACATCTATCATTCTTATTTTTTGGTAAAACTGATACTATAACTTTTTCTGATGAGAGGTCTGGAGATACGCAAAAGAGATAGTGTGAGTTGATGTTGCGAGAAAGTAAGGAAGATAGCAGACGACTCGTTTGCTAAAGGCATGAAGAGAGTGGACGAGAAAAGTGGATGCTGGCAGCGTTTATTGATCGTTTTGAGCAACCCTGCCACCAGCAGGGTCTCGTCGGATTCCACGAACCCTTGTTATCCCATGCTTCCTTCGTTCTACAGCTTTCGATCCTTCAGTTTCTTCTCAGATCTCCATTTCTTACTATTAATAATAACGAAATTAATAATATAATAAATATATGCTTCAGTTTTCGTCCATTTTTTCTTTGTTTTCCTTATGCTTGTCTTCCTGACCTTTTCTGGTCATGCAATAGAATCTCCTTTCTGAATTTCACATCTGCAATCTCAACTTCGATATGAGTTCACGGCACGTATTAATACGTATTAAAGCCGCAACTACATTCCAAGCTCTCGATGACGTAAATTCCAATAAAGTAAGCTGCTTTAACTGATGTAAAGTCATTTCATATTCAATGTAAGGATGAATCAAATCATTTTCAAGTAAAGATAAGTCAACATATGCTTTTCCATAGTACAACATTATACAGTAGAACTTGAATAAATTAAAATTGTAGGGAAAAATTTTTTAATTCTTTTTTGCTAAATAACGTAAGCATCCTACTTTTAACAAGTATCAATTACTCCATGCTAAATATAATTAACATGATTCTGTATTTTATTGAATAGTGTATGAGTGTGGGGATGATCATTCTCTGAACCAAATCTTACTGATATCTAAGGCTGCGGTAACACCTTTGCAGGCAGCCTGCCTGCCTGCAGGTTGTCATGATAACGTACAGGAGTAAGAGAGTCAGTGACTTCAAACTTCTCCCTCACTCTCGTTGCTCCTGCCTGCGCAGGCAGGCAGCCTGCAGAGGTGTAACCGCAGCTTTAAATGATCCAGATTCACTAATCTTGAAAAAAATGCCAGATAGTTTGCCTTGACCACGTCTATGCGCAGGCGCGAAACATATATTCATGGAGAATCATTTTATGCCTCACGGTCTAAGAGAGAGTTTACACTGAGTATTATATTTATGCTCGCGCGCGCATATACAAAAATATATGCTCCGCGGGCATATATTCGCGTCTGCGCAAACTGTCTGTCTGCAGCTGTGTTGTGAAAGGTTAGAAACATCCACTTGCCTCGACCTCGTGTTTTTACACAAAAAATTTGTTTGTTGAATGAAAAATCATTATTTCATAAAAAAAATCATCAAATTAATATCGGTAAGTAAATAAGGTACTTAATTAGTATTGTTTATTACGTATTTGACTTAGATTTAAATATATATTTGTGAATATTGTAAACAAAATTATAATTATATATTAATAGTTTTTTTGAAAATTATATTACAATTATTTAATGTTAAAGTAGTTAAAGTAAAAGTTTCTTTTTCAAAGTAAAATTTTGAGGTTACTCGTGTTTTTGTTTACAATATTCACAAATATATATTAAAATCTATGTCAAATACGTAATAAACAATACTAATTAAGTACCTTATTTACTTACCGATATTAATTTGATGATTTTTTTTTATGAAATAATGATTTTTCATTCAACAAACAAATTTTTTGTGTAAAAACACGAGGCAAGTGGATGTTTCTAACCTTTCACAACACAGCTGCAGACAGATAGTTTGCGCAGACGCGAATATATGCCCGCAGAGCATATATTTTTGTATATGCCCGCGCAAGCATAAATATACTACTCGGTGTAAACTCTCTCTAAGTAAAATATTCATTCTAAATATTTTGATCATATGTAATCTTTTGAACTGTATTAGTTTAAGCCTTCCTTCTTCTTCTTCTTCTTCTTAAATGACTTTTGGCTACGCCGACTGTCAGAACTCAGAATAGTAGAGTTGAAGGTAACCTTTGATTTGTTGTGAGCGGTATAACAGTGTAGTAAATTTTCAAGATGTCCACCTTTTTCAGTATAAAAATATCAAAATCCTCGGAATTCCCACGGACAGGTGAGGCGGTTATAATCAATTTCTTATTTGTATAAAGTATCCAAAAAAGAATGCTGCTGGAGTCGCATTCCTTCCTATTATGCAGACTGCTTAAAGTGTGCTGTAGAGAGGTTAGGAAATGACGCCGCCTCTCTGTTAAGAGTGTCTTTGGTTAGAGATGAGCAAAGCCTCGGCAGGGAATCCGGCCACAAAAAAGAAAATGAGACGTCGAGGTATTTAAAATTAAGTCGAATAAGTATATAAATCTCGATAGTATTCACGCTTTGGTTCGCCAAAAAAAATGCTTAGAGCAAAGTCTGAGTACACAATTTCAAAGTGAGAAAACTCACAATATATAACAATGAGAACTACTCACGAGAAAGGTCTAGCCTGAACTCTCGTTTAAGCCTTCTAACAGTAAAATCAATTATTATATTGGTGGAAATGGTATACAACCATAAAGTAAGAATAGGGAGACTTCACTCTATGTGAGGAATACAGAAAAAGTGACCTCATTTTCTATAACGTCATTCAGGAAAATTCGATTAGGCAGAGGTGGCGTCCCTTGCGGGAAAAACCTGGAACTTTCGATTTTCAAATTCAAAATGTTCTACTGTCACAGTCACATTTATTTTTGTTTATGTAGAAGGACCGTGTTTGTGATTTTTTAAATATCTGTTATTAATATATAATAATATCAGTGTTAGTAACAAAATATTAACATAGATTCTGCTGAGATATATTAATTAAATTAAAGTTAATAGAATCGCTGTTAATAATCTTATAATTCTAATTCATCAATTGTTTTTAAAAGGTTATTAAAATCATTCATTGTTGATATTTTTATATCGGACGAACATGGCATAATTGTATCATCTATATAAATTTTTACCTTCATATTATAAAAAACTAGAATTCTCTTTCTAATGTCAAAATTATCTTCAACTCTTTGAAATCCAAAACAGTAGTTATTTTCTTTTGTAAAACACCATTTTTTACAAGGCAGTATAACACAGTCCAAATAATTTCTCATCTCCTCAAAACTTAATTCTTTATTAAAAGGTCTTTTAAAAAAAAACGATTTTTCATAAACAATTAGTAATAATTTAAATTATTACAAATTATGTAAACAATAAAAAATATTGTTTAAACTGTCACAATGTGTGACAATTGCATGAAGTAGTATAAGGAGCTCCCACTCTATTAGCAATTTAAAAAAATTATGTATTCATTTTCCAATTCTCTTTCGGCTTCGTTAGGTTAGTGATACTAGCGCAATCTTCAGGGAAAAGCGCTGTACCTAAAGGAACTGATACTCTTTTTCTCACATATCCATTATTTTCAAATCGTTGGAATCCAAAGAATAAGTGAGTCCCTCGTAAAAAAACCCTTTTTTGTGAAGGAAGTTTCACTGAATCAATATTTTGTTGTAAACACTTAAATGTAAACACATCTTATTTATTACAATCCACGGTTTTTGACGTTATAACCTACAAAAATGAATTTACAAACAAACGCGCAGCAGACGATAATTTCCATGTTTCGAAATTTTCACGATAGGTTTGCTAGTATCGCTAACCCAACAAAACCGAAAGAGAATTGGAAAATGTATACATGTTTATAAAGGAAGTGGGAGCTCCTTATATAATTTTTCTGAATGACGCTATAGAAAATGGGGACAGTCTGACATTAGAGTGAAGTCTCCTTATTCTTACTTCATGTATACAACCATGAAGGAGGATAAGGAGATGAAACGCCTATAGTATACATCTAGCGAAAAAAGTTGACACCAAAAGGAAGGGTCAGAGTAGTGCGTTTTTTGTCTCCCTACTGGTTACAGCGCTCACAGTGGTAATTTTTTTAAACTATTCGGTCACGTGATCTAAGGAGAAAAACATAAATATAACCTCAATGTTTTTGAAGTGAAATGACAGAAAGAATGAATTTTTATTTTAAAATAATATTATTTACTCATGAATTTATTAATCACCAAGATTTTCAGGAAACTCACTAATATGCCAATATAAAAAGTGGATATATTTTTGTTTAAAAAATTTATTCACACTGAAAAAAGGTTAGAATTTGATGATTCCTTGTTACTCTAACTAACCGACATTAGATATTTCTCGTATACGGTAAGCAGATTTTGTATTAAATTTAATTATTTTATATAAGAACATTTATATAATAAATAAATAATATATTTATTAATTAGTAATGAAAAAAAAACTTATTTACTCTACCGCCAATACAAAATCGTGCTTACCGTATCCGACAAAAATCTAATGTCTGTAATTTAGAGTAACAAGGAATTATCAAATTCTAACCTTTTTCGGTGTGAATAAATTTTTTGAACAAAATTATTCTTTTTTTTTTAAAACATCATTTTCCTTATAAATTTAGCTTTGTTTTACTTTGAAAATTCATTTCTATTATCTACATTTACTTTAAAATAGTGTTATATTAAGAAAAATGCTTTAAAAGTCACCTCGTATACAAGCATCTATACACTTCTCATTACGGAAAAGGCTCGTATAAGAGTTTTCTCATGTTTCTCATACAAGATACAGAGCTTGTATACGAACTCCGCGGTCCGTGTATAGAATTTTTTTTCTGGATCATTAACCACTTCGGCGACATAGCGTTCCAATTGGCATTCCATGAGTAAGTGGCAAAAGCGAAAAAATGTGCGAAAATGGCGTTCGTGCTTGAACTCGATTTCAAAAGTATGTAGTCAAGTTAAACTTGCCAAAATAAAATATTCTTATTATTTGAGATAAATGAAGATGAATAGGATAAGAAAAAATTATTTTTAGAGATGTTAAATGGTTTTATAAAGGTTTTAATGTAGCCAATTTTTAATACTTTTTACGAATGGCGTTCCAATATTCACCCAAAATAGTTCACAATTTTGAATACGCCTATTTGAATTTTTTAAAATCCATTTAAGGTTCATTATCTCAAATGATAAATAACATTTGGTTTGGTAAACTTAATTTGT
Organism: Leptopilina myrica (nomen nudum); assembly: GCA_032872475.1. NCBI lineage: Eukaryota > Metazoa > Arthropoda > Insecta > Hymenoptera > Figitidae > Leptopilina > Leptopilina myrica (nomen nudum). The sequence goes on along the minus strand of CM065464.1, from coordinate 33,122,319 downwards.
TTACAGAGTTTAGGAATCAAGTTTAAATAAGAATGCTATTTTCGCATTTTTATGTCGCTTCTGTCACCTACTCATGCGACGCCATTTAGAACGCCATGCCGCTGAAGTGGTTAATCATGGACAACATGGAGGATATATAGTTTCTCCTGTAGGGGCGCAAATATCAATGAACAAATTTCCGATATGCCAATTTGCGTGCATGGCGATTTTAAGCAGTCAAGTACAGTCAAAAGGGATGCATATACATACTCCTCCTTATACTCCTTCATGATTATACCTGATCACACCTTAAATTCCCTAAGAGTGTGCGACTGCATTTAAGTAAATCATTTTTCTGTGAATACATACACAGTTTTGCTGTTTAAGCCATACAAAGTGTGGTTTCGTAAAACCGTATAAGAGAAACAGGATATAAAAATCACTAATACTGTATGTTTGTTTTATCGAGAGTTCACTGTATATTTCTCTTATAATATTAAAGTGATCCCGTGTGGAAATTAAATGCCCTACTAAAAGTTGGTCATTGTTCATTTAAGAAAATATGTACTACATTAACAATCATATTTTTAAAAATATTTTTATTAACAATTAATAATTGTTTACTTAAATATCTAATAGATTTAAATTACAAATAAAAATGAAAGAATTATTTTATTGTAGATTAGTAAAAACCGAAAACGTGAAATGAAACTTTTCAATTACCTTTTCATTCGTTTTGACATTTGAGCTTCCAGAAAGTAAAACCACATATAAAATTTGTACTGACATTTTCATTAGTACCTGATGCCTAAAAGTTAATGTGCTAAATACAAATTTAAGTTTTATTTATTTCATCTGCTTTCAAAAGATAAACTTGGTTAAAATTTATTTTTAAAGCATTAATTTTTTTATTTATTACAGGTCAATGAAAATGATTGAATAAATTTTATGTGTGGTTTTACTTTCCAGAGGCTCATTTAAGAAATGTATTATATTCTGATAGAATTTTGGCTCGAATGGGATACTCCCTTGAAAATATAGTACATGTGCGTAAGACAAATTAAATTATAATTCAATTCGGCTTTCACTAAGTTTATTAATAGAAGAATAAAAAGTAAATTGTGATTAAAAAACGTGCTATTTCGTCTCTAGACTGACAACCGCTCTAAAAAAGTGTGTACATAATAATATTGTTGGAGCAGCTGACGAACGTTTTTGACAGGATACAGGTTACCAGCGATGCCTTGGAGTTGGTTAGGAGCTGCGGCACCGTCAGCAGCTGCAGCAGCGGCAGTCGCAGCAGCCGCTGTGACATCATCACCAGCAGCAGCACCCCTCGTACTCACACCAAGAGCTGCGGCGAGACGGAGGTACAAAAAATCTTTATCTTCTAAGAAAACCTTCTATTTATTTGGCTGCCATTATTCGTATAATTCGTATATTACTGCCATCATATACATTAAGTGTCCACATCTTCTGTACTTCTTTTGTTATACGTACACAAGCACACACCCTTTATTTAAATTTACTACCTCTTTTTCTGTTCATTATACTTTTTCTCGTTGTAATACATCTTCGTTTGCCAGACGCTCACGCGTGCAACTTAATCCTAGCACCTTACTTGCTAAAATAGAACCCTTGAATTCTGTTGTAGATTGCACGAAATATTCCGGTCTTGCATTCATTTCACGTTAGTTGATTACTGAAACTGTCGACCCCACTCAAAGGCACGCATCGTTGTAAACCATTTCCCAGAAATCCACCCTCACAATAGTTTAGCCAATGTCTAGATTTGTAGAATTAATTGTATCATTTATTTGTTTTATGGTTATAAGTGCCAGTTTTTAGTATATTTTTAGAGTGTTTAAACATTCATCAGAGCTTAGATTCGAAAACAAACATTTGGACAATGAATATTGCTATTAAATCATACTATAATATTAAAAAGCAAGAATAATAATATTTAAAAGATTTTGGGTTACACAAAGATTCATTTATAAAGATGATAACTATTTCTGAAGAAAAGGTTCCGATTTGTCAATTTCTGTAGGTACTTGATTTTGTAATCATAAATTTTTATTGATGATGAGAAATTTACTATTCAACCTTTAAAAACAATAATGTCATATCTGAATTTTATAAAAAGAACATTATTGAGAGAATAAATTTAAATCAATGTTTTCTACGCACATAATTTTGCTAAAATTATACTTTAAAAGATTTATAGAGAATTCTATGGTAAGTGATAATGGAAATTTTTACTTACCACATATACTTCCCAGATACTTCCCAAATCACATAGAATAGCCCTCAAAGTGAGCTGCTGGGATAGCGCTTTATGCACTCAACCAAATCGCCACTTGACTTTACAGGGTTAGTTTATACATCATATATTTCATTCTATCTTTGAGGAATCTAATTTCTACTCATTTAAATTTTTTTGAAATTAATTCAATTTTTGAATTTGTTATTTAATTGAAAAATGTTCGGGTAATTATACAAATATCGTAAAACTTAATTCAAAACAATTTATTTCTAAACATATTAAATCCCTTTTTTAAAAATAGAATTCACAAAAAAAATTTCTCAAAATATACAGAAGGTAATTGTTTTAAAGACGCTAATATTAATTTAATACTAATATTAGTTATTTAAATAACTTCGGGAAACGATGAAAATAAATATTGGCACTGAAAATACAAAATCTCTAACCCTTTCTCTTTCCTATTACTGCATAAAGAAATTAAAATATGTAACAGAAAATTATTTATAAGCCGTTTTGTTGTGAGCGACTTTACCTTTAAATGAGGGCAAATTCGCTCACAATTATTATTCTGGCAAAATATATTATAATCTGCAAAAATAAAACTAAATATTCTTTAGAATCAATAAAGAAAAAAATTAAAAACAATGTCCAAAGTTATGGGAATAAATATTTAATATAGTTATATCAATATTCCATGTCAAGTGATGAAGGTGGAGAAAATTTTTTCCCAATCGTAGCAAAATAAATTTTAAACTAAAGTTTACTATTTATATTAACTAAAACAATTGTAAATCATAAATATTTCCGTCTAAAAAGTATGTTAATCGAATTTTAAAAAATACATATCTATTGAGCGAATTTACCCTACATGAGCGAAATTAGCCTCTCTTACGGTATTTGAAAAACCCCATTATTTTCAAGAAATTTTAAATATATTTTTCAAAGTAATCTGATTTTATTGATATTAATACTAATATTAGTATTAAATTAATATTATCTTCTTTAAAACAATTATTTTCAATATATTTTGAGAAATTTTTTTTGTGAATTCTATTATTAGAAAAGTGATTTAATATGTTTAGAAATAAATTGTTTTGAATTAAATTTTACCATATTTGTACAATTCGAACATTTTTTAAAAAATTAAATCCACTTTTTTATTTTAAAACAATGCAAAATATGAATATTTCAAAATTTTTAAAGCTTTTTAAATAATAATTTCACTAAAAAAAATATTAAATAATTTTTTCCTGTTAACTTCCAGGAAATTTCCATGGGAAGCTTCTAACCGTGGACATTACTGTATATCCTTGAAATTTCCAGGAAGTTTTTGTGTTATCTGGGTTACCATATATATAAACTTATAATTGAGTTACTAAGGCATTTGTTTGGTTTTTGATTATTAAATTGTGTTTTCTAAATGTGTCTCTGAATACTTTTTTCTGGTCTGCATTTTATATTCTAAACTAAATAACATGACCTTAAGAAATATTAAATTTTAATTTATTCTAAATAATATTAATTTTACAAATACCGCTTAATTCTTATAGATTGGTATGAATTTAAATCCATCTAATTCTCTTTAATATCATTTTTTATGGATGATTTTATGAATTTAATAAAATTATTTTAATTCGTAATAATAATGTATGATAAATTAAATTTATAAATTTTTATCCCCTTTTGGAATGTGCCTGCTATTTTGCATTATTACGCTCTAGAACATGACCTAACACACTGAAAACTGGTAGCAAATATAACTTACTGCAAACTTTCTGCTACTGTTCAAATTTTGTTTGCTATTTTTTCGTTACGAATCTCTTTCCAGATAAGTTATTTATATAAATTATCCAATTTTTAAGATAAAAGTTCACTAAAATGTTGACATTGTTAGTAGAAGTTTATATACAAAATATTTTCATTTTAGTAAAATATTTTTTCAATCTGAGTTTAAAAATTTTCATTTCTTGTAACACTTATTTATTAATATGAAACAAATAAAATTTGACTTTGTTATTTAAGTTGAAAATGTTAATTTCAATATATTTAAAAAAATATTTACCGGTTTTCAGATATATCAGAAGTTATAAATAAACCTTTAATTCTAAGGTCATATTTAGTTTTCCCAGAAAATTATTCACATTAATAGATGGCTTGTTAAAACTAACCTTTAAAAGTCAGTGTAATTATGTTATGCATGTATGTTTGATCACATGTATTTTTAGGCCTACACACTGAAAATAATGATGTTGTTAATTCTGACATACGAGTGTGGTTAGGATTTTTGTCTGAAATAAATAGACAGCCTATTGGTGTTCTTCACATACATATTACTGTCTTTCACATAAATATATAATAGTCTATACTGTGTATGTCTGAAACAACAATACTCCCAGACAGCACGTAAGCTTGCCGCGCAATATTGCTAATGTTGCACGGTAAGCTTGCCGTAAACTTACCTCAAGCTTGAAATGTCATACCTGACACAATGTTGCACTGTAAGATTGCTGCAATTTTCAAAATTTTTGTGTTTTATATATACGCCCGTATTAAGCAATAAAAGATTTAAAAAATAAAAAAAAACTTAAAAATTTTTCGATTTTAAAATTTGCAGAAATTTTTCTGTAATCTTACGGCAACCTTGTAGTAACCTTATGGCAATCTTACCGAGCAACATTAAGGCAAGCTTACAGCAATCTTCCAGTGTAACCTTGTGTCAGGTATGACATTTCAAGCTTGAGGTAAGCTTATGGCAAGCTTACCGTGCAACATAAGCAATATTTTGCGGCAAGCTTGCCACAAGGTTGCTGCAAGCTTACGTGCTGTCTGGGCTGTATGTCAGCACCATATACACCAATACAATATATGTAAGAATTAGCTATAATTATGTCAATAACAAAAATACATTTTTTCATTGCACCTTTGAGGAACTTTACCATGTGATGAAGTTTATAATACTTAGTCTTTCCTTGTTTTGTTTAAATTTAAGAAACTTAATTTTAATCTTTTTTCATGGTTCTGGAAAGAAATTCGTAAATTCAACAGATTATAAAATAAAGCAGCTTACTTTTATTAGATTCAACGCTGATGAAAGGTAGGCAGACCTTTTATAATGTTCGATAAAAAATAATTCTCATTTTATTTTGTTTATTTGTCTTAAAAATGTAGACAATTTTGCATTTTATATATACTGAACAAAAATTTAATTAAATCAAGTAAAGGATAAAATAAAGTTTAATTATTATCAATGAACCGAAACAATTCAGTATTTGGCGGAAGTAAATATGTTATTCTTTCAACCAAATATTTTTCTTATCTGAAGTACCAAAAAGTATTGAATTAATAGGAAGCTTAGGGACATAATAATGTTCTCAAACACAATAATACAATATTGTCTGAATAATAATTTCTTGAATCAAATCGTTTTATTTATTCACTTATAAACTTTTTCATGTAACACAAAGCCCTGGTGTTCCTGATCCAAGAAACTATTTCTCTTCAAATGGATATCAAACTTAAATAGGAGTTTTTGAAAGTTGTCCATTACTTTTAGATGGCTTGTGCAACCCGGGTTCAATTAGTAAATATGTATAATTATAATTATCCTCTTAAAGCTGGATGGTATAAGGGGACGCACATAGTGCTCGTTGTCCCCTCGCGCAGCCGCTAATTCGCTGTACGCGGAGACTTCTATTTTCACGCGTATCCCCTACAGCATCTAACCCCTCAATTATAGGAAAGTAATTTATCATTTGGTTGTAATTATTATTAACTATTTAGCGTTTTCTAAAGAATATAAAAAAGAATTTAAAGTAGCTTTAAGCTGCGGCTATACCTCTGCAGGCTGCCTGTCTTCACAGGCAGGAGGAGCGAGAGAGAGAGAGAGAGAGAAAGTGCATCATATTTAAATTCACTGACTCTTTACTCTTGTATGTAACCACCATGACAACCTGCAGGCAGCCTGCAGAGGTGTAACCGCAGCTTTAAAGTGAGAAATGAGTCGAAGAGATTGTTAATTTCTTCCACCTTTAATAAGGAAGAATAATTATTTGTAACAAATAGATTGACCCCCTCCCTTCGAAAAACGTTATGTAATATATGAACAATCTCTTAATTAAGTGATAAAAATGTTTCATCTAAACATTACACATGGTGGGATGATGAGGGTAAGGGGGAAGAGAATTCAATTAAATTTATTTATATTGAGGAATTGGATTGAAATCTTTAAATTTTCTCAAATTAAAAAAAATTTCCCCTTAGAGAACATATTTTCTTGATTCGATATGTATATCTAAATAATCTTGATTTAATATATTATACTACATTTCATACATGTTGATTAATTTCTTGGTACAATTACATATTTTCTTGGGTCAAGAACTACATAACTCTCCTATCAAGTATATACTATGCCAAAAAAATTATTTTCTTGGTCCGAAACCATAAATTGGGTTCTAGAATCCAGCTCCTCAAATACTTCAACCAAGTAAAATTTCCTTGATTCATTTAAATTTTTTTTCAATATGTGAAAATCTTTTTTTTACGTTAATTAAAGAAAATACGACATAATAAATTTATGACTATTTTCATAGCTCGATCAAGAGTAACTCCTAATTTTATTTACTCATCTCACGGAGAAAACTGATTATTTAAAAGTAGATATTGAAAAAAGATATCAATGCTTAACATAAAATATTATAACAATTAATATCTAGATTTTAAAAGTAGATGGTAAATATTATTATTTAACATCTAGATATTAAGTTTTAATATCTGGATAACTGTCCTAATGTTAAAAGAAATAGTACATTGTGCAACACCTGCTTACCGAAAAAAGTAATTTTTATACTTTTCTAATCAATAAATATAGTTTTATGTTGATTATAATATATATTATACTGTTTACAGAAAAGTACACTTTCCTGCACAATTTTAAACGTGCAGAAATTGACCACATTATGCTGCATTTATGTTAAAGAAAAGTATCTCTTTTCCAGCAGGTGTTGCACAAAATATGTTAAGCTTTAATATCTAGATATTAAGCTGAATATCTATTTTTCTCCGTGCTCCCACCTTACAATTTGGAAGTCCTGATTAGAAATTTGTCCTCGAACTTTGCGTTCAAACTAACACTTTTCATCCTTTCATCCGTTTATACATATATTCTCAGTATAAGCTGTTATATTTCTTCATGAACACAAGTTGGCAGCTTTCCACACCCCAAAATACGGTTTTGTGTATTCTGAAATCCAACAATATCTGAAACTGTAAATCTATTCTAAACTAATCAATGAAGCTAGATAATTTTCAGATACTATATGTGTTTTGAGTGTCCGTCTCACAGTAAGATGACGTGATATCACTTTTTCTTTTAAACGAAAGTCCCAATTTCATCTTTTTCACCTATGTCAATATTCATAACTTCTTGAGTTGTAATAATTAACCCATACTTGATTGTAAAAATTTATTTATAAAAGTATACACTCTTTTCATATCTCGATCAACACTACGTCTCATTCTATTTTTCCATTCTTCCTACCTTACATTCATTTGTTTTATTATTAACCATGCCATATATCAATTTCCAATTTCAAAAAACATTGCCCGATAGTTAACTTCATTTTGCCTTTTGTTTTCTGTGAGTGAAAAATAGTTCACGGTGAAAGAATTTTTATTAGACTTTTTTCTTTACAAAGTGTCTTTGTTAAGGTTTTCATTATTTGAAGAATCTGTAAATTTCTAAATGTTTTGATAAAGCTACATTTAAAATTTGGAAACTTTTTGAAGAATATTTTCAAATCTCTAAAGATGTTTAGACTTATTTGAAAAATGTTCTGTCTATAATTTTCAAATGCTTTAATAAATTTTCTATTTTGTTTGAATTTTTATTTTTTTCTGTTGAATCTTCTAAATTTGGAAAATTCTCTAGATTTTTCGGGAAGTCTTCTACACCCAATGAACTCTTAGATTTCGTTGATGAATTCTTTGAATGTTGGAAGGCATTTTTTCTCTCATATCTTAGAAGACTTAATTGTTCTATATGAAACTATCCTATTATCATCATATCGGATATTTTGTCTCATAAAATTAGCAAATCTGAAGTTGGAAATATTTGTTAGAATATGTGTGGTGGGTAAATTTGATGGGGTTGCTGCTTGTGATGAAGCCGCTGGTGCTGCTACTACGTGTGACGTCGCTCCCAATTGAAGCTTGACAAGGAATCGACTGAACTGAATGAGAATCTTCAATAAATTACAAGGTAGGCCATTTGTGGCATGTTTGTTACAGCCGCTGCATTAAGAGGAGTTTCTATTCAACGAGGGCGAGTTGGTACAACTAGAGCAGCATTTCCAGCAAATGCAGCCGCACTTGCTCTTGCCAGGAACCCAGGGCCTCTCGCAGCTGCCGCTGCAGCAACGGCCCTGCACCCCTTCGCGCCTGCGTGAGTACTAATTTTAGAATGGAAAGAAAAAATCACCTTCTTAACAGATGCCGATTGAATTTAAACTCTACAAAAATAATAAAAATCAGAGAGAGAAGCAGGCGCAATGCGCCAACTTCTTGAGGTTTCGTGGCTTGAAAGGAAATTTGACGTTATAAATCTTTTTCTGTACAATATATAGTTAAATCAGTAAGAGATTCTGATTTAGTTAAAAATTATGATGATTACAAATAATCTTTTATTATCAATAAATTGCTATTAATTAATTATTATATTATTATAGCGCACCCTTCAAATATTAAAACTAATGTTAAATTCCACGAAAATTATTAATTAATAATAAAAAGAAAATTATCTCACAAATTAATAATTTTTACTTTCAATACCATAGCAATCGTTGCTATGGGAATGTTATTATAATCATTAACATAGCAATCGTTTCTATGATAATGGTTATCCTAACCATTCCCATAGCGACGATTTCTAGGGAAAACTACGGACGAACACCGAAGTCTCTAAAAGTTGAATTCCAATAAAATTCCATTTTAGTAAAAATATACTTTACTTTATGATTTGGTTAAAAAGAAGTTCTTATAGAAGATAGACATTGTGATTAAAGAGATTAATTGAGAATTTGTGAAAAAGTCTAAACTATGTAATTAAATGCTATGAAGTATAAAAATGTTGATATTTATTGAATTAATTATTTATCAGTTTTTTTAACATTATATTCAACCCAAGTCGAAATTATAAGCCTCTGTATTTTGCAACCTTCCCTTGAATTCAATTAATACTTCTTTAATGTTTTGATTTTCACTAGTATTTTTATAATTTCTGTTAAACATAAATTTGTTGAAAATGAAAATATTTGGCAAATTTTTTATTAAAGGAGGCTTTAACAAATGTAAAAAAGGAATAAAGAAGACCACAATTGACCAGGAGGTAGGCAAAAACGTTCAAAACTCGACTATATTATTTAAAATTTACACTTTATTCTTAAATAAGATAAACATTAGAGCAAGTTACATTGGCTATATGACCTTCTACGATCTGGCGGTTCAATTGTGTTTCATTATGTGCGCTACCGATTAAAAATTCCCCTAGATTCCGCAACATATTAAAAAAACTTTTGCTCATTTTCATTTATTACGTACAAATGTCGCTAATAAAAAATTCGTGTTCACTTATAATTTCATGATAAATTTGTTTGTAGACAATTTTCCCACTTTGCCAATTCAGACTATTGCGCTCCTGTACTCAATTTTTTTTGTTATTTTATTACCTTCAATTATTTTATTTCTGTTTTTTTAAAATTAACATTACTAACCACACCAAAAAGCACCCCGAAAGCTTTAACCACTTGTTTTTAAAATTAACATTGTTTGTGAGAGGCTAGGCGACTCATATCATATCAACTCACATTTTTGATTCAAAGAACTTAAAAATCTCCGAGTGAGCATATTTATCCTAAATCAAACAAGTTTAAAAAATTTTCGTCCGTCATTTTGGACCTGCCATATTGAATTTGTAAGTTTTACTCTGATTTCAAATTCAGTGACTTCAAAATCCGCCGAGTGAGAATTTTCATATAAAACAAACAAATTTTAAAAATTTTAATAGGATCTGATAATCATCTAAGTATTGGCTGATTTTGCATGGCTTCTAGCCCAATGTGGCCCGCTATATTGGATCTGACATTTAAAATTTTAAAAAACTGACATCCAAGGAGTGGTGAGGGGCAAGGGGGTTGTACCCATTACTTCAATGTAAAATCTTGCATGTTTGCAACCTGAAAAAAAATTTTCAATTTCATAATTTTAATAAAAAACTTATATACCTATTTACTTTATTAAAAGAAAAACAGATTCAAAAAGATGTGAAAATTAATGCTAAAATATGTTTTATACTTATAGGGTCATTTGGGGTAAATGTAAACGGTTTATCTATTTTTTACGAAAAACATCAGTTTTTTTTGTTAAAAGGTAAAATGGACGGATTTTTTTTGCATGAACTTGTTACTAGAGCTCCCTAGAAAAATTTTATGAGGTTCAAAAAAATATTGATGCACCTGAATCGTCTAAAACTGACTGTTTACATTTACCCCGAGATTTTGAAATTTGCCTAAAATTCGGGGTAAATGTAAACACCTCTGTAGTTAAGCGAGGTTTAAGAAACAAGTTATTTCAAGCATACTACTGTCTTAAGGGATGGAAAAACTGAAAAAAAATTATTCGTAGACGTATAGTAAATCAACCAGTTGACTTATAATGTATCATATAAAATAAACAATCAACCATTACAAAATTAGTAATGTAAAAACTTGAATAACTTGAACAAATTTTAATAGATTTTCATTTAATTTGGTAAAAACAAGTTTTTAAGGTTGCTGAATAAGAATCTAAAATCGAATTTTTAAATTTCAAAATGTCGGATCTAATAGTTTATTCAATTATTTTCTTTTAAAATGTAGTTGGAGTACTGTTTACATTTACCCCGAGTTTTCGAATTCTGGGGGTAAATGTAAACACTTAATTATTTATTAACTAAATTGACGAAAATAAAAAATCAAAGTCAATTTTTGTTGGGGCATGAATAAGGAAGAATTACATATTTTTGTTTGATTTTTAAATTTATTTTTATGCAAATGCGAGACAAAATACTGAAACAGAAAAATTTTCAATTTCAAACTTTTTTGCATTAAAAGATAACTTACACTAGGTCATTGCCAATTGTCAAAATAAAATATTGGCAATAGTCAGAACATCTTGTAGGTGAGCTGAAGTAAAAATATTGCCGTCGTACTTATTTTTTAATTTGTAAATTTAGCAGAAACATCTACTGTTTACATTTACCCCGCGTTTACATTTACCCCAAATGACCCTATATTAAAAAATATATTTAATTAATTTTCTGAAATTGTGTTAAAAATCATGATAATGCATACTCGACTTATGGTTGGTACGATTGCTGTATTTTATTTTTTAGCTTTCTGCTGGGTGGTTAACATATAAACTATACAACCGAATAAATTCAATTGGAAAGGTTATGAAAACAGTAAAATCTTTTATAGAGAAACAGTTTGTTACAAATTGAATCATGCAGGACTCTGTCGATTGCCTAGGATGTATTAAACTCCATGGACTCACGTCGACCATACCATGTTAAAAACCCAATAATATTAGACCTTCTATTCACCTACGGAACTACCTAGTGGCTTCAAACTTCGTAGATGAATGGTCCCATTTAGTCGCTGGCGCGACTCTTCCGTGCCGCTCTTGTTCTGGCCTTATTTTCTTCTTGTCCTTGACAAAGTCTTCTTGGCTTCTTCTAAGGCAGATCTGAAGACCTTGCATCCTCCTGATCCGGCGACATGTTGGATACTCTCCTCCTCGCCGAACTTCGCCTTGCATAAGAAGCAGCATGGGCTCTTCTTAGAATCTGCTGCCTTATGGTTAGCTTCTCCGCACTTGAAGCATGCAGCCGACCTATCTACTGCTTGGCAGTCTCTGTCTATATGGCCATAGTCAAGGCACTTGTGACACTTTGTAACCATAACTCTCCTTCTGATTCTGCAGGACACAAAACCGATTTTGATGTTCCCTATCTTCTCCAATCTGGTAGCGTCTTCCTGGGTGGTGACCACGACAGCGAGCTTTATACCTCGCTTATTTGGCCCAAGGACCGTCACCTTCCTGCTTCCTGCTGGTACCATAGATACTTTGTCTAGGGCCTCCTTGACATCCTGCTGTACGGTGAGGGTGTCCATATCGCAGATCTCCAGCACAGTCTGCCGGTCAGCCACCTGCACCCTTCCAGATCGCCGATAACCTTAGTCACCTCTTCAGCGAACATCTTCTTGTTTGAAGACCACCAATCTTAATGAGAAGGTCTCCCTTTTTAGAGGGTAAAGCTCCCACAACGCTTGTCTGACTGGCCTCCAGGTCAGCCTCTTTTCGAACTTTCGCCAGTACTTCGGCAAAAGTTTTTCCTTCAGCCACTTTAACAACCACTGTGGCTCTTCCCTTCTTGACCTGATCTGGCTTAGGTTTCTCCTCCTTCTTCCTTTTTGGGTCCTTCGCAGGCTCAGGATCACTTCTCTTCCGCTTCTGAGCATCCAAGACGACGTTTCTCAACACGATTGCGTTACAACGTTCTCTTTTAACTCTGCGATCTTGTCTAGCTTCTTCCGACCAGGTCAATCCCTGGTAGAAACTCTCGTCCTTTTTTGTAGCTGCTGCGTGCTTCACCTTGGTCTCCTGTATGTGCGATGTTATGCTTTTAAGTCCATCCTTGATTGTCATATTGACATTTCTTTGGACTTCGCAGGACTTTATCATCTTACTGACCTCTTCTTCAATTGCTAGAATGCATGCCGCCTCTTCTTCTCGCAGCTTTATGCATTCATCTCGGTCCTTGTTGCAGCTAGCAATGTCATTTGCTGAAGCATTACTGAAGACAGAAATGCAGCTAGCCTGACTTGTCACACTGCTCGTACTCCCTCGTCTCTCCACCTTCTCCACGATGATCTGTGGAACTGCCAACGCGTTGTTGCCCTCCTGCATCCTTGGGCCACTGGCCATCATCCTCACGCTAGGCGCTTGATGATCGGAACCAGTGAGAGATTCAGCCAAAGCATTACTCCGCAGGTACCTCCGTTAGTTACATAGACGTTATAGCATTGCCGAAGCATTGATGCGACGTCTATGATATCCAGTGTCAGGTGAGCTAAGAAACTCGGACCTCGAAGGTCGGTGTATCTCTCCCATGGACCAGAAGTAAACTTTGGGCCATGATCGCTGAGTAGACACCTACGATTGCTGTATTAGTATATTGTCAGACGTTAACCATAAATTTTGTGGTGTTGGGAACACGAAGTAGTATAACCCAGTAAAAAAAAAGTATTCAGAATAGAAAAAAAGTATTGGTGGTGACGTTCGGTGAATGCGTTTTCGCGACAAAACTGTATTGGTGGGTTACGGTGAATACATTTTGCTCACCGTGAATACTTTTTGTTTTAAACTCTCGATTTAAAGATTCCTAAACAAAGTTGAGAATATATATGAAGATCGTGAATAACGTGATGTATAAAAATGGCTATTGCGAGAAGGAAATAAGAAATTTTGAGTAAAAACGAAAAATTAAATGTGAAAGAAAAAATGTCAAATGTTGATCGATTACCATATGCTTTACTATGCCTACAATGCATGACAGATTAAAGGGATCATGACGTTACAGGCAGAAAGTTATTAGGAAAGGCGGAAAATTTTGAATTTTTAATGAATTTTCATTCTATAATTATAATTAATAATTATAATTAACTTGGATTTCTTTTCAATTTCAAAATTTTCCGCCTTTCCTAATAACTTTCTGCCTACCCAGGCGGCACGAGGAGAACTAAAAGTCATCGAAAAGTTAACCTAGAAAGTTAACTGTTAACATCTTGGGTTGCAAAAATGTCATCTTTTTGTAATGAAATTTGTATACCTATTATGGCTCCTATGTCTGGCCAAAAATGTCACATTTATGGAAAATAAATGTTAACGTTTTGATAACTTTTTGAGTTCTCAAAAAGATAACAAATAGATAGCTTATTAAAGTTATCAAATCAGCAACTATATTAGTTCAAAAATATTACTAAAAAGTTAATTTTTGTTTAACAGCATTTTGAATAATAGAATAAATGTTAACTAAAATTTATCAAATACCTTGATAAAAGTTAATGAATAGTCATCTATTTATTAACAAAAAGAACGCGAAAAGTTATACAGTTGATGGCTTTTATTTATCATATTTTTAATCTATTTGATAGTAATATATGTGATGCTTTTCATTGAAAGGAACCTTACGCGACAAAAAATTACAAAATAAATTTTAAGGAAAGCTTTTGCTTTGATTTAAGATTCATGTTTATAATTTATTTGAAGTCAATAAAATTTTTATGAATTATTTTATATATTTAAAATAATTATTATAATGACTTCAAATAATTATAAACATGAATCTTAAATCAAAGCAAAAGGTTCCTTTCAATGAAAAGCATCACGTAAAATGAATACTTTTTAAAATCCATGAAAGGGGGAAAGTAGGCGACAATTTCGAACAATTTATTTTTTATTAATATAAACATAATTATTTGTATCACATATGCAAAAGTTTTATTGAATTAAACCGCAATTAAACATCTGTCACATCACATGGACATGTGTAATATCCAAGGGAGGAGCCAAGCCATTTGCTTTGCACAATACGCGCATTTATGCTGGAGAGGTTATAAACGCGGCCGGAATTTTTTTTTTGTATTTTTGTTAACTATTTGCATATATCATTAAATTAACTGAAAATAGTTAACAAAATATTATCATGACATTGTTAACAAACAGTAATTGTAGAATGTTACCTTTTCCATTACAATTTTATTATGCAAAAATGTCAACTTTAACATGTTATCTTATAGATAACCTTAAATTGTTGACAATTTGTAAATATATTTATAATAACATTTTGTTGAAGTGTGTAATGCCTCAAATTATTAACAAAATTTTGATAACAATATTTGAACTTTCCAAAGATATCTTTTTTAGTATTCAAATTCGTTAAGCTCTTGCTAACAATTTCTATTACCAAAAAGTTAACTTGAGAACGGTAACTTAAAGTTACTAAATTGATAAGTGTGCCGCCTGGGTAGTGATGCATGTCGAGCAGATAGATGTCATTTGTTTTTTCGTCTCCTTTCATAAAGGAAGTGAGATAAAACTATAAAATTCAATTGTTTTAATTGTTATTTTAACGATTTTCTCGACTTTAACGAGAAGTTGTCGATCAAGACTCGCTCGACATGCAACACTATTTCTGCCGGTAACGTCATGCTCCTTTTAATCTGTCATGTATTGTAGGCATAGTAAAGCATATGGTAATCGATCAACATTTGACATTTATTTTTCACATTTAATTTTTCGTTTTTACTAAAAATTTCTTATTTCCTTCTCGCAATAGCCATTTTTATACATCACGTCACTCACGCTCTTCATATATATTCTTAACTTTGCTTATGAATCTTTAAATCAAGAGTTTAAAACAAAAAGTATTCACGGTGAGCAAAATGTATTCACCGTAACCTACCAATACGGTTTTGTCGCGAAAACGCATTCACCGAACGTCACCATCAATATTTTTTTCTATTCTGAATACTTTTTTTTTACTGGGAAGGAGACTTCACGGCCATGTATAACTGAGAAAAACATGGCCCTACAATAGGGCGAATGATATTATTTTCCAAAATTTTATGGAGAAATTGATTTTATCTTTTTTATTGAGTGACTTGTTGTTGTTTGCAGTTTTTTTATATTATTTTGATATAGAAATGTTTTACTGTTGTTTTTATTTTCTTACTAAAACATAACCTAAAACAAACAATATAATTTCACTTCAAACATGTCATTTCCTAAACAAAAATTATACTATTCACATTCCCACATAATACAGTATTTTTCGGCAAGTTGGCTGAAAATTTCCAATGCAAAGTTCGCAAGTTTGTAGCAAACTTGCATAAATATAAAAATGTCACCCTCTTGAGAAGTTTGCAGCAACTTGTGTCGAATATTAAAAACTTAAATGTATACGCAGTAGTTTTCTATGATATCTTTTTTTAGATACTTTAGAAAATTTGCTGAAAATACTGTGTTATGTTGGTTATTATGAAATAGAATGAGTTTTCACACATACTATCACGGCGAGGTTGCGCTTAACAGCGGGTTACTGAAAACTCGGTATATAGTCTCCTTATACTACTTCGTGGTTGGCAACTCAAAAATTATGATAAACAATTATGTAAAATATAATTATGATACCCCATGTTAAATTGCAAATTTATTTTATTTTTTTAAGAAAAAATATGTGGTAAAAAATTCTGAAAAAATCATGTTTCTAAAATAATCTAAAGAACAAACTGTCAAATTTTTATAAGTTTCTCTCATTTCCTTAGTTTACAGGTGACAATCCTTAAATTTTGAGTTTTGGCCGCTTGCACGTACCTCCTGGACTAAAATGTATACATTTTATTAATATCCAAGCCTAAAAAATCCAAGTTGTTTCCTACTTCTTCGATGTTGTTGAAACTTCGAAACAATAAGGTGGAATACATGCCAGTCGAAAAACTGAAAGTGATTTTAAAATATTTTTAATTAATGAGGTTTTGAATTTTTTCTGAAATTTTGAAATCGCTGTCCAAAAAGTAAACAAAATTTTATTAATTTTTCAGTAATTGTTTATGTTTATTTACGATGATTTTTGTGATAATCGTTTCAGTCTCGTGTTACAAATATCATCGTAAAGAAATTGAATTAGTAGAATTATTATTATTATAAATCTCGAACAATATTTTGTATTATTTATTTTTTAAAGACACATTAATCTACAAGAACAAAATAAAGAATAAATTGATAACATTAAATTTTAAACAAAAATTTTGTTCAATTTAAAGTAAAGATAATAATATTAATCTACATAATAATATTGTCAAACGTACATAACCAAAAAAATTGCACAAAATTGTATTATTAGTAATTGCAAAGTTCTGGAATCAATGAAAATTTCTCTAGAATATCACCGCAAGAATCAATCCTGATCAAGCCTCAATGAGGCTTCGTAAAGTCTGAACTCGCCGTCAGTTCTTACCTTGGATGGCTACTTTACTAATTGAATTAGTAAAAACTCCTTATTAAAATAGTGAAAATTCTTACTAATTTAAATTAGTAATAGGCATTTCATAGAATTTCTACTAATTCATTAGTAAAAGTTGATAATTCTACTAATTTATCAGTAAAAAATTAAACTATTAATTGAAAAAGTAAAATTTCTACTAATTCAGATTTGGAAAGCAATTTTTTGCTTTTAATAACCGCACGAAAAAAATCTTCACCTGGAACAACTACAAAAGTTATCGTTGTTCCACTTTAAGGCTTTTTTCGCGCGAATCAGTAGGTACATAATACAAGCTTGCCACAAGCATGCACAGAAGTCTTGGGGTAAATACTAAAATGTCCTAATTTTGCAAGCTTGTCCCAAGATTGTTCGTGGCAAGCTTTTGAGATGATTGGGAAGAATGTTTAGATTCTCACGTATTTCACGAATATTTAAAAAAACTGAGGGGACTGTAAATAACTGTGTAGAAATTGCAATGTGGAACTGTTAAGGGCCGTAACCGTCTTCCCTTTTAATATTAGGGTTTAAATAGAGAAAATTGCTAGGGACCCCACTGGTTTCGTTACGCACAATGTTTTGGGGACCATCAGTAGAAAATTAATGTGACCCTGAAAAGGGTATCATGTTTTCTCTCTTTTCTGTGTCAGATAGAAAGAGTGGCGCAAGAATAGGTAGAGAAAGAAAAAGTGGGGCTAATATTTTTCTTCTCTTAATAGTCACAGATAAAAGAAATAAAAGAGAGGGAAATAAAGAACAAAATATGAGTGAGAACTAAAAGAGAAAAAAGTATGATAGGCGTTATCCATTTTTAAGCTAATCTTTATTAAACAATTTATAGAAATTTGATTGTAAAGTTGAATTGGATTTTCTATTAATAATATTAATTCATTTCTGATGCAGAGACAATAAGATGCCAAGAAGTTAAAACTTATATGTACGTTAGCGTGCGTAGCGTATAGTGGTTAGAGCGTTAGTCTAGAAGTCCTTATGTCGTTGGCATCGTAGGTTCGATTCCTCCCATGTGTAGGTTTTTATATGAGGCATTTTATTTCAAACCGTTCCACCGACAAAAGACAATCGCAAGGAAACAGATTTTCTAATAATTTTTATTATATAATTCTTTAATTGTTTATAATATATTATACACTGATTCAAAAGAGAATTTCATGAGCTTTCTATTGCTATTTTTATTATTTTAAATTTTTGCCAATTTCGTAGAGAAATTGCTGTTTGAAATGTTAAACTCTTAATATCTCAAAACACCCCCCCGCCGATTTTTATCAAAATTATATGCAAATAAATCGTAAATTCCCTACTTTCTATGCCCATTTGATATATTATGGACATTTGATGGATTTAACCCTCCGTCACACACCTAGGGAGGGATTCCCTCTACGGTTTCAGTATTTTTTAAATAACTTTTGTTTTCCTCATTGCAAAATAAAATCAGTTTCTATACCTTTCGATAATTTACTCCTCAACACATTTCTAAAAAAACATTTAGTTTAAACATAATTAATATTTAATTATCTCACTCAAAAGTGAGGTTATGTTGAATAAAAAAATCAAGTTTTTTGTTCCACTGTTGGTTAATGGCAAAATTATATTATAAACAAAATTAAAATAAATTATTTTATGATTTTTTTGCATATTTGTTAATGTTACATTATTTTTACATGTAAAGTGTAATTCCATCGAAGATGTGCATTCGTGTAATTAATTTTATTTTTGAGACCGAAAATTAATTTTATAATTTAGAATAATCATCAGTACACTTGGGATCACTATTTAGTCCTAAAAACTAATGTCTAAACAAAAAGTTATTTTCAATGGTATTCATAAATATTTTGCATTATTAATTAGTTAATTTTTCTGATTTTAGAATAAAAAATCAAAAACTATATTAATATTTAAATAGAGTTCCAAAATCAGTACTGATCCTTGTTATCATTCCGGTATTACAGCAGTGACCTCTCATTTCATATCCACACGTGAGACCTACAATTTAAAAACTCCATCCCCAATGCTCTTTATAATCTCGAGATATTTATAAAAATGTAATAAAATATTTTAACAAGCTTAACCTTAATCTCAAGCCAAAATTGGCATGGTGACGCTCAAATTTTAATATAATCCTACTCTCATAAAAAGTTAGTTAGCTAAAATAGGGATACATTTTACAAGTTCGCTGTGATTTTAAAAAATTTCATTACATGACAGCAAATTCACTCTAATTTTTACTGATATTGGTTGTCAGCGAAATAGTCCGCTGATATAATATAATTATAAATTCTTTTAATATTATGGACCGTATTTTTTCTGTTTGGGGCCCTTATAAGGGATTTACTTCGCATGCCACATTATATACGACAATCTGTAATTCGGTTTCATCAATCGGGCCGTATTAGGACCTGATAGGAAACACGATATAATTTTTTGTTGAGGAAAACTGTTAACGGCCACATAAGCGCTGTATTATATTGTTATGGGTTATAATGGCAATTTCTACACAGGTACCTGCAAGCTATTTCATTTTTTTTTCTTTGCATGCAACCGCTATAAGCGCATTATCAGGCTATGCTCTTACTGGAAATTAATGTTTAAAATCACCTATACACGGAGAAAATTACATGGACATGGGCATGTCCAAGTTGCGAACTGTAAATAAACAAAAAGGTAAACAAAACAGGCACCAAAATCGCATTTTCAAAACAGCCTTTTTCCTTCAAAAAAATGAAGAATTTTACACTTTTTATGAAAATCGTAAATTAGAGTGTCAAAGTTTCCAATGAAATCATATTTGACTTTGAGCAATAAAAATCAATTATTAAAATAACCTCTAAAACAGCATTTCTAACGCATCGCGAAAATTTAACTGTTTGATTATCTTCTTCTTCTTCTTCTTAAGTGGCCTGTTGATAAAACAAATGGCCATAGATAAAACACATATATGATTACTGTAGGGGGATTTAGTTTTAGATAGCAATAAGAAGCGGAATTGTCCAGACCAGCAAGCGTATGTGGTGCAGCAAAGCGTGGGTGCTGCCAGGCATGCGTTGTGAGAAAAGCGGTAAATTCCAATAGCGGGAGTTTCGAGTATTGATTGTAGGCTGGTAAATGTTGCATGCTTTTTTAAAAGTTGGACACAAAAGCAAAAAAGAGATAAAAGCCGGTGCCAGAGTCGTAGATTTCCACCTTCCGTATATCAGCCTCCAATTTGTCTTCAGAAGATGCTTGTTGCTTGCATTAAATTGCAAGAAAGGCATCATTATGTGGAAGAGTACAACGGAGACACTATTTATCATTAAGATTTGAAATGATATAGTGTACTGATGGTATTTGTTGTAAATGGAATTTCTGATATGTTTGGAGGTGGGTCTTCTTAGACAGAATCCAATGAGCAATTAGCTTACTTTTAGCAAGGAAGAGATTTGAAAGAGAAAGAGAGGCTAAGATAAGGGAAGAATGTCAATTATAAAGATGAAACAAAAATAGTAAGGGCAAATATCAAAACTTGAAAAAAGATTGTTACGAATATTAAGATCAAGGCATGCACAAAAATTACAGGAGTTATCTAAATGAAATTTCCCTTGATTTGATAAAAGTATTTATATAGTTCATCTGCTAGTTTTTTGGAGGGAGTAAAAATATAGTTATCTAAATTTGCAAGAGGGGGGGTAAAATTTTTTAAAGAACTAAGATAATTAAAAAATGATAGTCTGCCTGGTGAGAGGCTTGGACAATCATTTAGAAGATGTACAAGGGATTTTTCATTCGTGCCACAGCCACACTCACTGGGGAAATTCCAGTTCATACGTCTAAAATGTTCAGAAGTGCAGATGTGATTGACTCTAAGACGCGAAATTAAATTTGAATTTGATCTTGGAATCTCCATGCCACGGAACCATGGTCTTTTAGTGTCATAGTTGATTTTCGTTAAAATTCTATCCGCAGCCGCAGAATGGTTTTTGTATGGCCACATGTCCCTTGATTGTGTAAGCATGAATTTTTTGCTCCATGAAAAAGCGTCTCCAACAGAGGCTAATTTCTTTGGAGAAACGTCCAGCGATGCAGCGGTTTTGGCAAGTTGGTCAGCAACCGAGTTCCCAGTGATGTTGGAATGAGAGGGAATCCAGACAAGGTGAATGGAAAGATCAATAGGAGAATCCTTAATCATGTTAGCAATTCTAAAAGGGAGTTTCGAGTCATTATGTGATAGAGAGGATCTGTTAGATATTTGACTTATTGCGGACAAGGAGTCAGACAAAATAACTACATTCTGGATATTGTTGGAGATTATGTAGTTAATGGAAACATAAACAGCGGATAGTTCAGCTGTGGTTGAAGACACAAATCCAGGAAGAGGGACACCAAATCGAAATTCATTTTGAGGGATGTAAAATCCTGCACCTGCTCTGCCAATATTGGGAAAGCAAGATCCATCCGTAAATATGTATACGTGATTTGGAAAATTAGAATTTAGAAATTGGGATAATTTCTCCGATGGATTGTTGGAATTTTTTATTTCGTAGCCAATTTCGTTATTCATGGGGATGGCAAGAAATGTTGATTCCCATGTTGAATCAAAATAGAGAGGTCTTTTGGTAACGAGACAGGAATTTAATTTGTCTTGAAGGGAGATGAACGACTTGTATAAACCTGTTTTTGTAATTAGTTTAAGAGGTTTTCGTTGGTTAGAGATTCGAGTTTTAAGAGTTTTAAGGTTAGTGAAAAGAGGATTTTGCGACCAGGAGCAATTTCTGGAAACGAATCTGGATGTTAGATAGATTCTTCTAATTTTGAGAGGAATTTCACCTGATTCTATAAGTAAGAAATAGATAGGGGTGGAAGACATGCATCCTGTGATAACTCTCAAGGCGGAGTATTGAATTTTGTCAAAATTGTCAAGAAGATACTTGGCAGCACCAAAAAAAAGATAGATCACCACTCCAATAATGCCCTGACTAATCCCTTGAATGCCATGAGGAGAGTTTCCGAGGAAGCGCCCCAGGTAATTCTAGATAAAGCTTTGAGGGTGTTGATCGCTTTAATGGCTTTAGTTGATATGGACAAAATATGGGGTTTCCACGTGAGTTGAGAATCGAAAATTATACCCAAATACTTAATTTCATTATCGCAAGGAATTACATGATTATTAATTTGGATTGAAAGCATCGTATTGTCAATCTTAGATTTGGAAAAAATGCAAAAATTGCACTTAGGAGTAGAGATGTTAAGTCCTAGTTTAGTTAACCAAGAAGAAATCTTGGCAACAGATGCGTTCAATTCTACAATTCCCTCGTTGATGTCTTTATTAGATGTATAAAGAAAAATGTCGTCGACGTAGATGGTCGCCTTGGTGTTGGGGTTTAATTGTTGCATGATTTGTCTTGTATACACGTTGTATAAGAAGGGAGACAGAACAGCACCCTGCGGAACACCTACGTAAGTCTTTTTTGGATTGGGATCGTTTGAGGAGAAATATAAATTACGGGATGCAGTCATGAAATTGATAAAGTTTAGAATACGAGAGGGAGTGTTAAGAGTTTGCAGATGGTGGATGAGCTGGTCATGGCGGACACAGTTATACGCCCCTTTGTTGTCAAGAGATACGGCTAGGACTGATTCATTTTTTTCAAAGCTTAATAGAATATCCGTATAAGCAACTGCTGCGCAGTCTGAAGAGGATCTGGCTTTGCGGGATCCGTATTGGAAAGGAGGGAACCAGTCTCTACTTTCGGCGATATATTCGAGTCTGCGGTGGATCAGTCGTTCAAAAAGTTTGGAAATGTTGGAGGAAAGAGAAATAGGACGAAATCCTTTGCCTTCAGGTTTTGGAATAAACAAGATCAAATTGTCTCTCCATGATTCTGGGAAGATGCTATTTTTGAAAAGGAAATTAAAAATTTTTAATAGGAGATTTTGACAGGATGTGGGGAGTTTTTTAATTATGGAGTACCCGATGGAGTCCATGCCAGGAGCAGTATCCTTTTTACAACGAGACAAAGCAAAATGGTATTCATTACATGAAAAGGGACCATTTAGAGGATCTTGTTCGTTTGGAATGTGATCATATGGGATTTCGATTGGATGTATGTTTGTATTTAAAATTTCTTGTTGAAGAGTGACAATTTCTGGGAGATTAGGGTTGTTGTAAATATTAGTGGATTTGGCAGAGTTAGCTGATTGAAAACCCTTGATGATATTCCATATCTTCTTTAATCCCATAGAAGGGTTGACAGTGGAACAGAATTGTTTGTAAGAATTGCGCTTCTGATCGCGAAGAAAATTTTTTATCTCATTGTCAACCTGAAGGTATTGAGTAAGGGCCTCCTGAGTTTGGTTCCTAAAGTATAGTTTACGAGCTGTGGATCTCCTTTCAACTGCGTTGGAACATTCATCGTTCCACCAAACGGGTTTAGATTTTCCGGGTTTACGACCTCTGTTGGTCGGCTTGAAACCGCCGGAATCGAGAATGTACTCCTTGATTTTTCCAATCAGTGAGGTATATGTCTGAACGTCAGGAAGAACGGAACCATTATCAATGTCGTTTAAAATATCACCAGCAAAAAGATCCATTTTGGAATGAAAAAGTTCCCAATTTAATTTGGACAAGTTGAATCTGGTGCTGTTAGAGATCGAATACTTTGATCCAAAGGATAGTGTGGATATTAGTGGGTAATGGTCAGAGGAAAAGGTGTCATCCAAAACGTTCACTTCTAAGTTATTGACTAGAGATGACGAAGCAATGACCAAGTCCAGGACGCTAGAGTAACCAGAATGGATATTGCAGTAGGTGGGAGTGTCGTCATTCATGACGATAAAATCGAAATCAGATAAAGATTCCGTCAGATTCGAGCCGTTATAATTGAAAGTTGAGTGTCCCCAGAGTGGAGAGTGAGAGTTAAAATCTCCTGTGATGATTATATGTGAAAATTGGGAAAGTTGAATGAACAATCTGTTCCAGATGTCCATATCGATTCGATTGTTGGGGGGGATGTAAAGAGAAACAATGACAATACGTCCGTTAGTAGTTTCGATGCCAACGGAACACAATTCAAAAAGTCCATTCCACCAATCACCAAAGTCGACTCTCGAGGTAATGAGCACTTTTCTGCATAGAATGGTTGAACCTCCACCCCTACCTTGATGTCTGTCAAAGCGAAAAGTGGTGAAACCTTTGATCTCCCATGAAGGAGTTTCCGGAGTCAACCAAGATTCAGACAGGCATATAGCATCCGGGTTATGATTCATGATCAATGTTTCCAGTTCTATGCGTTTATTCAAAATGCTTCTTGGATTCCAAGAGCAGATATTTAATGAGCGCGAGGCCAGAGAGAGAGGGAGGGACTGGTTGAGCATGTCCTTTGTAAGTAAGAGACAAAAACACTACAAAAAGAAAACAAAACAAAAACACCAACGCAGTTAGGCTCAAAATGGGACGGGAAAAATCAATGAAATGGGTGGAAGACAATTAATAATTGAAAGGAAAGGAGAAGAGAGAAGAAAGAAAAAAAAATGAGGGGGGGATATACCGGAGAGGAAATTCAATCTGTTGTGGATTAAAGTATTTTTGATAGAACAGTAAAGGGGGAAAACAATAGCATAAAACAATGATTTAAAGTTCGTTCACGCGGGGCATGGAGCAGCATAGCAGCTCTGAAGGGGTAAAGGAGATGCATGATATCCCATGCACGCGAGAAAGACGGTAATATTGTTATGCATTGTTTAAATTGAATTGTATGAAGGTTTAAAAGGGAAGGGAAGGGGAAGTTAAAGAGTAGGGTCCCACACAGGTCGACTGCACATCCCAATCCATGTCCATGTGTAAAGATGGATTTTGATTATGGAATTGGATATGCCATGTGCCAGACGGTACTCAATAATTTCAAAAGGGAAATGTTTAATAAGAAATTTTAATACTTTAGATAGAAAGGTAGATAAAACGAAGCTGGGTAAAAGGGGAGATAAAGATTAGAATTTCGAATAGTTTAAAATAGATAAATGATTTAAAATATAATAGTAATAAAAAGAGATAATATATGAGAAAAAATAAAAACAAAAATAAGGGACAGAGGAGGGTTAAAAATTTAATACTTAATTCAATCATTCTTCTTGTGATCGATTTGATTCATCGTTGTATCGGATGAGATGATAGAATCTTCGAATGATTTCTCGATGAAAGAGAGTTTGGTTTGGATGTTATCCACGATTGAATTAAGAGTTGTTCGATGCTCTTGTTTAGAATTTTTATCTTTGGATTGAGAGTCGTTGAGTTCTTTGGCCGATTGTTTAGGAGTTGAAGTTGGAAAAGATTGGAGATTAGAGGGAGGAGGGGGAATGGTTTGAGAAGTAGATGTTGATGGAGTTGTTAAAGGGGGAAGAGAAGAAGGGGGGCATGGAGTTAGGAACTTGAGATGGAGAAGATTTTGATGATGTTGAAGAGTTCATTGATCTTGGAGAGTTTGGGGGAAGAATACCTCTAGCATTAAGAACATCGGAGCCCTCCAAGTGGCCCAGGTTTTGGATGTAACATACTTTTGACAGTTCAAATTCGTATATATAACGAGGACATTCGTGTGAAGAAGCCATATGAACGTCACGGCAGTTGTTGCATTTGGGCTGAAGTAGTCGATTGGTGCATTTAGGAGTGATATGGTGTTGAGAGCAGAACTCACAAATAGGGTGAGCAGAACGGCATTGATCAGCCGTGTGACGGAAACGTTGGCAATAATGACACCTTTTTGGAGGGGGAATCATGGGCGTAACGGAAAAAAGATAATTGAATGAATTAATAAATCGTGGAATGGTTGAAGAGTTGAAGGTAATCTCGACTATGTCTGTGAGTACGTTTCCTGAATTTACTCGTCTTTTAAGAGACAGGATTGTAGGTTTGGATAGAGCATCCATATTTTCGAATAATTCCGGTAACGCGATTTTTGTGACAATGTTCCTGATGAATCCTTTTTTATAGAATAGAGAAATCGGAGGAAATGCAAGGTAGGATTGGTTGTTGTTATTATAGTGATCCAGAATTTTGTTTGCGTCGGAATAGATTGCGCAAATTATCTTAGTGCTATTCTGGCCATTAGCGGAAATCGTTAGGGTGCCTGGGGTAATCGCTCTGATTTTCTTTGCAAGAGCAATTGGGTTATAGCGACCAATATTTACGGATGGATCTTGACTTGAATCAAATTGGAGAATTACAATGTATGGTTGGTTCATGGTTTGAGAGTATCTTAGATTTGACTTGGAAATAATGGAAGATGATTGCCTTTCTAAATTGTTATTGATGTTTGGTAGGATTGTTGGAGATGATTGACGTGAAAAAGTTTTATTAAGGGAAGAATTCTTGGAATACGGAATTTTAGATGTCGACTCACCCCTAGGGCTCAGTTGAGACCTTGATTCACAGACGCGTTTACGAGAGATCGAGAAGGAGTCATTCTTCGACTCATCGGACCAGCTGGCATGCTGAACGCTCCTCTTGTTGTTCTGCGGCTGAGATTGTAAGAGATGTTCGTCGGGAGTGGAGATGCCAAGATTATGTATAGATGTTAAATTCCCGTTTGAGGGATCCAATGAAGAAGCCGAGGAAGACGAAACTGGAATGTCCCCGGGATCCGCTGTGGAACGAATGGGAGATAAGTCGAGAGAATCAGACATTATAACTTCAACTCAACAGAGTATTTGAATTCAATTAACAGAATAAAGATTAAAATTTCCTCTCCGGTTTGTAATATTAAAACAAAGTTACATAGAATTTAAAATTTGCAACTTAAGTTAAATTTAATTAAACTAATTGTAATAATAGACAAATATTAAGGTATGTAAATTATTTTGATATTTGTTACCACAATATGTAAATAAATAAATAAATTTGTTTTACCTTTGTACATTGAATTCAAGGGAGATTATTTAAAGGAAATGCAAAGGATGCTAGTAAGCATAAACGAAGCGTTACTGTTTATTATTGTAGTTGATGATAAATAAGATCGTAGAACAATTTTCCTGGTTGCTTTTCCTCTTCCTGAGAATCTCCAGAATGCAGATTAATTAGATCCTTTTTATGGTTTTGTGGAATCGACACGTGTTGCTTAAGATTTGAGGTTATGTTTGCAGAAAAGTTAGTGCTCCATGATGGAGGAGAATAGCGTGGATTTTTATTTCTGATAAATATTGTAGTAGTCTTGTTTGAAACCAATAATTTAGTATGGAAAATATACCGAAAGCAATTTGCTATCATTCATAGTAAAAATTTAACAAATATTAACACAGATGTATGATGGCGCGAGAGATTATCTCGTCGCGAAAATAAAACATGTAGCTTGCACAAAGGTTAACACGAGAATCCACTGTTTGATTATATTAGACTCACGGACCTTGTAAAATTCCGAGAGAGCAATTGGAAGAGGAAATTTTTCCCTTTCCTCCTTATAATTACAAGGGGAAAGGGTACTTCTACAACGTCCGTGCAGTTGATATAAACAAATACTTAAACTTTTCACGAAGTGAGGGGCTTTCTACAACAGCTTTTTTTCATCGAAATTAGTGTGAAAACGAGGCGCGCGCAACTATTTTGCATGGTGCATTTTGCTCTTGCCGATGAAAAAAAGCTGTTGTAGAAAGCCCCTGAGACAATTGCTGCGCGGAGACAAGTCTGTTGCTTTCTGCTCATGAGCAGACCGTACTAATGCTGATTTCACACTTTCCAGTTGCTCCTCTTTCCGTGACGCTTCACGTGATATAGAAAGAGACAGAGACTATCTCTATCTTTGTCTGTCTTACACAAAGCGCCATGGAAAAGCGGAGCGACTGGGTAACTGTGGAATCAGCATTAGATCGCATTGACAGCACCATGTGAAAGTGCGCATTTTGTTTTAGACAGAAACTTAGTTTTTCTTATGCTTTCAGCTATGCTAGGTATAGTTACTAAATTCAATATGCCAGTTCACCACTTTCATAAAGAAAATGTAAATTTATATTTGTTTACGAGAATGAGAAGCGCGAAAAATGCCTCACTGTTACACACAAGCATCAACTTTTTGACAGGTCACTTCTATGCATGAATCGAACTAATTAAGGAGCTGGATTCTAGAACCGACTCTTCGTTCGGGGTGTAAGCGCTAATCCCAGTCAGTGAGCAGTGAGCGCCTCTGGGCCACTCACTGCCACCCGACTGGTATTAGCGCTTGCTCTCCGAGCGAAGAGCCGGTTCTAGAATCCAGCTCCTCAATTGACTTCACTTTTACTTTGGACTAAAAATATACACCATAAATTTAGTTTCTACTACTAGTTTGATTAATAAATTTAAAAATCCATTTCTTTTTTTAACGAACAGGAGCAACTGTAGAAGACCGAATCTAATTTTTGTAAATAAATATAAATTTACATTTTCTTCATGAAAGTCGTGAACTGAAGTATTAAATTTAGTAACTATACTTAGGATAGCTGAAAGCATGAGAAAAAAAACTAAGTTTCTGTCTGCTCATGCACAGAGAGGAACAGAGTTCTCTCAGCGCAGCAATAATTGTCTCACCTCGCGAAAAGTTAAAATATTTGTCTATATCAACCGCACGAACGTTGTAGGAGAAAAGGCTAACATTTTCTTTTTCCACATGTTGACCGTTCAATTGTTTTCTGGGACTTTCACAGAGTCCGTGCGTCTGATATACTAAAAAGCGTTTAATTTTAGCGACGCGTAAAAATGCTATTTTACAGCTAATTTTAATTTGTTATTTTACTAATTGTTTTTTATTGATCATAGCAAAATATTGTTTCTCTTCTGTTAAAAAATAAAATATCTTGTAGATGCTTAGAGTCTTGATAAATTTTTTAAATTCTTGTAAAATAAGTGAGCATCTAAATATTGTTATTAAAATAAAAAATGTCACTTTTAAAACAATAAAATAAATAAAAAATTACTTTTTTATTTATTTGTTTAAAAAAAACTTTACACAGAGAAAACTGGATATTTAAAAGTAGATATTAAAAAAAGATATTAATGCTTAACATAAAATATTTTAACAATTAAAATTTAGATTTTAAAAATTTATCGTAGATATTATTGCTTAACATCTAGATATTAAGTTTTAATATCTTGATAGCTGTCTCTATGATTTAAGAAAAATATGTTAAACTTTAACATCTAGATATTTACGCTGAATATCCATTTTTCTCTGTGTAAATAATTTTTAAAAAATATATGAAAGAAGTAGGGAACAACTGTTAACAACCGTTAAAGCTACGAACCTTAAGGGTTCAAACGAATTTTTGAACCATTTCAATATTACTTCAAGGAGGAATAAAAATTAAAATAACAATTATTACAGGTTAAAAGAGTATAGAAAGGCAGTCTAAATTTTAATTTGAGAATGTACTTCACTAAAATTTAGAAATTCTAATAAAAACTATTTTTAATTTGTAATAGACGAAGGTTTATTTTTTCTTTTCATTAAATGGTTTTTAATTTATTTCTTATTGTATCATGAAAAAAGATCTCAAAGCATTATTTTATTTTATTTTATTTTAATATTTACCATGGAAATAATATGAAAATTCAAAGCAAATAAACACGTTCGCTTTTGGAATTTCTGATAATACCTTATAGTACCATATAATACCTTTTTGTAGATAGTCCAATAAAGTTTCATTTCAAATAAAACCGCGCTTCTTTGCACGTGCTCGTTAATATTGTATCTGTCGAATTTACTGCACTTGCACGTTTTGCATATGTTCTAAGCTTTAACTCATAAAGAACTTAAGAAGTTGGAGATTCAAGAGAAAATCCAGCATTTAATAGAATTGGAATAAAAACACTCTTTTAATCTCTCATCATAATAAAAAATGCTTTATTGAGTTTAACATTTTTTCCATTTGATTTCATTTTGATTAAAAGTATGTCGTCGCTTGAGAGTAGAATGACGCCATTTATCACCTCAAATGTCAACTTTTTTGTTCATTTTATGTTTCAGATTGACTAAAATAAACAAAAAAAGTTGACATTTGAGGTGATATGTTTATTAAATCTTAATTCAAATGGCATCATTCTGCCCTCAAGCGACTATGCTTAATGTATTATGAATTGAACCTCCGAATGAGAAACCTCGATTATTTTCTTGTACGCTTATTTTACTATTAGTCTTATGTCACACTGCAAAAACTGGTATCTTACTCATGTCTTAAATTGAGTTGCTTTAAGTGTTTAAACCATGGAGATACAAAATCTGTTTTATATTGAGACATTTAATTTCATCTCGTGTCCCATTTTAAAACATTAAAAGTAACTCAATGCATATAAGATACATAAAACGTCTTCTTACCGTGAGACGGATACTCGAAACACATAACGTGTCTCAAAATAAGACACATACCCAATGAGAAGTAAACGGTTCCTTGGCGAATTCTGTGCCATTATTGGAACAATGATTGGCAACCAACAATGGACCATCATTGGTTTTTGCTTGCGATGATCACATTACTGCTAAAGAAGCCAAAGTACCCCTTGAAAAAGCAAAGGTGATAGAGTAATAAAAATTCCGTCACCGTGTATCTCACAGTGGAGGGATTCCTGTGAATGTCTTTGTCTTACAAGCGAGAAGAAATCACTAGCATGCACTCTGTCGGCGTTTGTCGGAACTGTTCTCTTGCGCGAATGCATATCGGGACATTATTGGAACAATGATTGGCAACCAACGTTGCACCACTTACGACAAGCGCCGACAGAGTGCATGCTAGTGATTTCTTCTCGCTTGTAAGCTGATTCACTGACTCTATAAGTACCTGCTCCTCTCCCGCAAAGATATTCACAGGCATCCTTCCACTATGAGATACACGGTGAGGGAATTTTTATGACTATCACCTTTGTTTTACTATAGAGGTAAAAAATTAAATCAATAAATTAATTTAAAAAATAAATATTATTTAATTATTAAAAATATCGATTTTTAAAATCTTGGTTTTTTATTGGATGCCAATAAAAAATCAATCTTTTGAAAATCATTTTTGTTTCCTTGGCAACTAATATTGACTTGATGCTTGACTACCGTTCATTGGCGGTAGTGTGATCATCCTAAGCAAAAATCAATATTGGTTCATTGTTGGTTGCTAATAGTTTTGCCAAGAAAAAACCATTGGGCACCAATTATGGCTTAATTATTGAACTAATGTTTATCATTGTCAACTTCACATTAGGTATCTGTTTCAAATATGTGGACACAAAACATCTCATGTGTTTCAAAAATGAGGGCAAAACGTCTCAAAATAAGACAGTTGTTTTTGCAGTGCAGATCCGTGTTTTAATAACTCACAGGAATCTTGCCTTATTGCAATATTATCTCCCAATCAGCACATATGCTTGCCACAAGCTTGCCATGCAAGATGTGCAAGCTTGCACGGCAGGCTTGATGCAAATTCATGTCAAGTACTAAAATGCCCTAAATTTTGCAAGGCTGTAGTGCAAGCATGCAGTAATATTATATAATAATATATTATTATTTTTATTATATTATTATATATTAATATTATATAATATTAAATAATTTATTTAACATTCAACATTTATTTAATATTACACATTGTATAATAACAATTATTTTTATTATGATAAAAATGATTTTTAATTTTCCCCAAAAATTGGAGTTGTGATCTATTATCCGTGATCAGTGGATAATAGTTAAAAATTGTTAAATTAAAATGTTTGCATAAAATTTCAAAAATGACATTGGTTTGGAATTAAAAGCACTAAGAATTTTGTCTATATAATACAATCATTTTCATGAATTTTATTACCTTCTTATTAAAATGAATTAAAGTGTCACGAATATTAAATGCATACGAAATTAAACGTAATATAAATATGGACAGGTGAATCATGTCTAAAGGAATTAAAATGTGAAAGTTCAAAAATGAGATTGGCTGTGAAATAGTTCAGAATTTAGCTATATTTGTAAAGATTTTAATTTCTTTCAGTCAACCTCTTCTTACCGAGTGCTTATATATTATTTAATATTTAACTTTTATGTATACATAAAAGTTCAAAAATGTCCATGCATAGCAATCTTTCCGTGAAATGTTGTTTTAAGCTTACAGTGTAAGTTTTCTACAAGGTTGCTACGCAAAGTTTCTACAAGCTTATTATTTTATTTTTTCAATTCAAACATTTTTCTTTACGTTAATGCTCATTAATTTAGGACTTGTATCGAAGAGCTCGCTTTACGCGCGGTTAAAAACGGATAATACCAGTGAGGTAGCAGTGTAGGCCTCTGGGTTGTTCACTATTACCTGACTGCTATGATCCCTTTTAACAGCGCGTCGACCGAGTTCTTTGATACAGCTCCTCAATTATACCTTGCTAGTTTTATTTCGGAATAACAAGCAAGGCACAATTAATTAGAATGAATGTTAAGAAAGATTTTCAAATTGAAGAAATAAAAACCTATGCTTGCACTGAGAGAATTGTCTGGTAAACTGAAACTTGCATCCAGTTATCAAGAACCACTTATTCTTTCAAATTTTTGTGTTGGCTTTAATATTTAACTTTAAAATTAAATTTCCAATGTTAAGTGGCTGCTGATATTTGGGTCACATTCAGCTTCATTAAGATTACTAGTTAAGATAAACAGTTCAGGAGACAGATTTCTTATACACTAGGCATAAAAGTCGTGCACGAGAGATTTAATTATAACTATCTAGCAGGGAGTTAGATAACTAATAAAGGTTTCTCTTATAATTATAATTTTTCTTATAATTCTCATTCTCTTATAATTCTCTGATAGATAGCTGAATTTACATCTCTTATGCACGGTTTGACACGTACAGGATATCTGTTTCCTGAACAGATCGTTCACAATATTATCTTAACTGCACTGTAAAAAGAGGCGTCTTTTTTTGAAACGTTTTCGGTGTCTTAGGCACTAAAACGTTTTAAAATAAGACACCTCTTTTTGCAGGGTGATAATCAAAATAGTTAACATCGTTAGCAAATTTTTATTAATGTCCATTGATCACGGAAAATAATATACTCCAATTCTTTGGGGAAATTAATAAAGTTTTTTATTATAACTTTTTTATAGTTATATATATATATATATATATATATATATATATATATGTATATATATGTATATATGTATATATTACATTAAAATTAAATATTTCCTTACATGGTAAACTTCCTATGGGTTTTCAACTAGCAGCAAAAAAATGTATTATTAAATATTTTGTATTAAGTTATGGTAATCCTGTTAATTAAGGGGTTACATACTTTTTTGGGACTCGAAAAATCGAAAAAATTTGTATTGCTTATTTTAAAAGTATATATTTTCGAGAATGTTTTCCCAAATTTTCATTGAAATCGGTGCATTAGAACCGAAGTTATTGATATTTCTATCGCGGTACTCCTCACAGATCAGAACTAAACTTAAAACTTTAAATGCTATTATCTCTAAATTGTATTTTTTTTAAACTACTGTTACGGTTTGCATGATTTCTCCAAAACCGCTAAAGCGATCAGCTTAAAATTTACAGGGGTTTTTTTATAGGTGACACGGACAGTTAAAAGGGACCTACGATCCAAAAAAATCGATTTTCACTTTTATATCTATTCTTATGGTAAATAAGCCGCTCTTTTCAACGCAATAAACCGCAGCTTTCTAGCTGCATTAGTTTTCTCACAATTTCAATTTAAAGTTACGTACTTTGACTAAAAACAGTGCAAAAAACTAACTTGGTAAACTTCGAAGTCGTTTTTCTCGAAATCTTTTTTTCGGGTAGTAGGTCCCTTTTAACTGTACATGTCACATAGATAAAACAGCTAGTTCATGAACGAAAGAATTTTAATTTGTACTAAAATTTATATTTTTTCGGTCAAAAAACCGGTTTTTAAAAACCTAAAAATTTAAATTTTCGTGAAAATCATTTGCCATTTCTAGGAAAATTTTTTTTTCTCAAACCCCTTCGTTCACGAACCAGATAACATAGTAAGCTAACAAATTTTCCTTTGCTTTTGATTTAAGTTGAGTTGTTTCCGTTTTATCGTACACACCGCAAGCCACCTTAAAAAAAGTGTTTTGGTAAAACAGCTACTGTTTCCACAAATGTTAATATTTTTTCAGTTTTAAAGTTGCTAAAATTTTACGACAACATGTACTATCAGGTACAATGTACATTATTTCAATAAAGATTTAATGAGAATTCTAAAAATAATTATGAAAATCACTCTTTTTTGTGGTCGATAAGGTATATAACCCCTTAAAAAACTGCCGTAATTTCAAAACGAAGCAAGACTATGCTTCAAGATGAGACTTTTTCAAAAGATAAAATTGAACAAATTTTTGTCTTGTGTCAACACTAGCTATTCAGAACAAAACCAAGTAGTAAATTAAAATTAGTTTCATACTATTTAATTTTAAATCTGGAATTTATTGTAAAAGTTTTTCAAAATTAATTTCTCAAACGGATAGCGGAGTGAAAAGAATTGAGAAAAATTAAAAAATTGAAGTTAATTTTGTTACTTAATTTGATTTCAGTGTTTACTATGATCCGTTCTTAGCAGCACACGCAGCAACGCAGGACCCGAACTATAGGCTACAGGTGAGAACACATTTTTATTTAAAAGATGAATTTAGATATTCTCTCCCAAATAACACGTAAGCTTACGGCAAGCTTGCAGGAATGTTTCTATGCAATCTTGTAAAGCTTACATCGCAAGATTAACGCAAGCTTGTCTGATAAAGAAAAATGCCCTCTATAAAGGAAGCTTTTCGAGAAATACTATTGTAATCTTGCTGTGAAAGGTTCCTGCAAACTTTCCCTAAAAGCTTGCCACATGTATTTTAGGAAATGTTGCTGCAAGTGTGTTGTAAACTTGTTACAAGCCTGCAGCAAGCATGCTGTAAATTTTTAAAAATGAGTTAAAAATTTTTAAAATCTATTTTTTTATTTTTTCAATTTGAAGATCTTTCTGACGTTCATTTTTGTTGATTATGCCATTTTTGTTTCATTTTGAAGCTTAAAGTTGAAATAACCAGCTATGAAACAAAAAAATCTAGCCTTTAACCTGAAGCCCATAAAATCATTTGCAGGTTAAAGGGAAGATTTTTTTGTTTAATAGTTTGTTTTTTAGCTTAACGGTAAGAGTATTTGGTTATTAGCGTTTGTCGAACACGGGTTCAATTCCCAGCACCTTCAAATTTATTTGTAAAAATGTCTCATCAATTTTAAGTGGACGGCAGAAAGATCTTCTAAATAAAAAAATTTTAAATATTTTTTTTACTTTGTATTATATTTAGTATTACGGGTTGTGACCTTCGCAGCCACTAACGCTTGGGTAATCTCTTTACATCCCCTATATAACTACCCCTACATCCGAAGACCCATCCAAAACAATAGGACGGCGGCCCTGTTCCTGGTATCAATAACGACTTTTCAAGAAAGAAGTGGCCCGTAATATGTTGACACTTCTTCACAAGAGCAGGATAGTGACACAAACTGTGTTTCGATGTTTCCTCTTCCTCTCCACACCTAAAGCATTTAGGATTCTCTAAAATTCCCATTTTATGCCTATGATAGCGCAAATCACTATGACCAGTATGCAGCCTTGTTATGATTTTCGCCTCTTTCCTGTTAAGCTTACAGAATTTCGCTTTCCTCTTGGGATTCACGTTTGTCCCCATAAGTGTTTTGGCTTGTCTCCAGCCCTTAGTCGCCCTCTATTTCTCTTGGTGCTCTGCTGCCAGCAACTGTTTGAATTCCATGGTCAAGAATTTGGCAGAGACTCCAATAGGAGGCTTAGGCCCAATCTTCATCCGCTTTGTCGTTACCAATGAATCTGCTGTGACCAGGGACCCAGAGAATGGTAACGTAGTTAATACCAGCTTTATCCAGGGCTGTCTCCGTAGAGCATCTCATTCTATACACATATTGACATTTGTGTATCGGATGCCGCTTTAAGATCTCATTACGATATATTTTTTATCAATCTTTTAACTAATTTTAAGATTGAAAAATGTAAAGCTAATAGGACGAA
This sequence comes from Leptopilina myrica (nomen nudum), assembly GCA_032872475.1. Classification (NCBI taxonomy): domain Eukaryota; kingdom Metazoa; phylum Arthropoda; class Insecta; order Hymenoptera; family Figitidae; genus Leptopilina; species Leptopilina myrica (nomen nudum). The sequence continues at coordinate 33,085,905 of CM065464.1, read as the reverse complement.
ATCCTGTGACGAGGTATATCCGTTCTTGCCCGACTTAGGTATGAAGACAACTTTCGTACTCCCCTATACTTCTGCGACATATCCCAGAGTTAGACTCGCCCTAGCAAGTCCTTTGTAGAAAGACAGGAAAGACGCCATCTAGACCGAGAAAATAGTCCTATTAGCCAGCTGCCTTTGAGACCGATAGTCAAAAGCAGCTGCCCTTCCTAGACTTCGAAAAGTCCAGGAAGTGTTCCTGGACCAGTCTCATCGTCCGACTCGGAGAAACTCCCATCAAGAAAACTCACGATGCCCAAAATTTCATCTGGGTTCTTGGCAAGCAGCTTGTCTGGGCGCCTCCTTTCCTTTCTTCGATGCCAGAACAAAAAGCAATCTAAGTATTTTGTTTGGCTTTCCTTATTTCATTTCTAAAGACGTCCCTCATTTTAGTAAACTCTGCCTATCCACTAGTCGTGCTTTTTGGTTTAGAACACTTAAAAACTCTCCTGGATTCTTTTCTGAGATGATCTAACTTCTCATTTCATCAGCACGCTTTTTTTCCTGCAAATAGTTTTGTCGGTTAACAACTACTCGTAAACTGCCTTGATGGCTTTTGTAAAATTTTTAGCCACCTTATCCAAGGTCTTTCTCAATCTTACCCAGTAAGCCTAATAGCATTGCTAAAAGTCGCGGTCGAAACCGTGTTAATATCTAAATCTGTTCCGATTAGATATTCTAGTAACTCCTGTCCTCTCTGGTTGTCCATTGGTTCCCTATAGGTTTCCAACCTTCTATCCACCTTTGAAACTATAGTTTCGCAGATGAATGGTTTCTTTTAGTCGCTGACGCGACTCTTCCGTGCAGCTCTTGCTCTGGCCTTATTTTCTCTTTGTCCTTGACAAAAATTTTTTTGTTTCCTCTAGTTCTATTCTGAAGACTTTCCAATTGCCTGATCTTGTGCGGTTGTAAGTATCCTCCTTGCCCTCGAACTTCTCCTGGCATAATAAGCAGCGAGGGCTCTTCTCACAATCTACTAGCTTACGATCTGCGTTTCCGCACTTGAAGCAATGATCCGGCCTATCTACTGCTTGGCAGTCTCGACCTGTATGGTCGTTCTCAAAGCACCTAAGTCACCTTGTGACAGTAACTCTTCTTCTTACTTTATTGGACACGATACCAATCTTAACGTGTCCAATTTTCTTATGCTTGCCAGAGCACTCTTAGCTAGTGACCATGATACCAAGCTCTACTCCTCGTTTATTTGATCCAAGGACCTTGAGCTTCCTGCTGGTCATATGTTAGTATTAAATAGAATTTAATTTCATCTAAATGAAGCACAGCATCTAAAGCTTCCAAAAATTGAAATTTAGTTACATTGGGAACTTAGGTTGCGAAGATGATACCTTGTATAGCATAAAAATCATAAAGAATTTTATTATTATTAGATAATTAATGTTCAATTTACATGAACATGTTGAAACACTCAGATTACATAGGGTTACATAAGTTATAACCTATGTAACTGACAATAACAAACAGTTTATTAGCATTTTGTATTAAAAAATGTATGGTTTTCATGATCTCTGTTTATGATTTTAAACTGTTAAAAAATAACGGCGTGGTCAGAAATTGAGCTCCCGCGGGCAATAACTCGATCTGCGCTCGGACGCACTCTCTAATACCAGTCGGGTGGCAGTGAGTGACGCAGAGGCGCTCACTGCTCCCCGACTGGTACTAGCGCTTGCGTCCGAGCGCAGATCGAGTTATTGCCCGTGGGAGCTCAATTTGAATCTGACGTCATTATTCATTTTGTCTCAATTTAAAATAAATAACTATGTGTGTCTCAATGTGAGATTTTAAATTTTCAAGTATTCAATTGTTTTCTATTAATTGATTCTTATCTCTTATTATTACAATGTATTCTTAGGTTATGTGCGATGTATAGTTGTCCCCCAACAAAAACGGCATTGATTCACTAGTTTAAATGAGATGAAATTAATAAATAATCATTGTCGAATAGAAACATTTTGCAAAATCTGAAAATGAACTATCGGCACGTATCTGATAAATTACCTAATTCCAAAAGATTGTTTTTATCCATGCAAAAAACGGTTGCAAAATGGAAGTAGTTACTAAAATCTTCACCAAGAAGTCCTAGACTTCGGCCTTCTCAGTAAAGCATTCCAGATTGGAAATGTTTAGGGTAACACTGCGTCTGATTAACTGCATTTTACCAAACCCGTCTACAATCTTTGTCTTCTTCAAAAATTTTTTTATCATTGAAAATGTTTTTAGACTTTAAGTATAAATAATTAAAATTAAATATCCACTTACAGCTGTGGGGTTTTTTAAACTGTTTTACTGGAAAAAGTATTATGACTTCAAGCATGCTCAGTCCTACTTAGTGACATTTTATTAATCAACTAGCACGGTATAAAGAATTCTAAAACCTTATAAAAATAACAATATGGAATAATAAGTAATTTATCCTTTATAGACAGAAAAAATTTCAATGAATTATAGATACATTCATAGTTGCATATCAACTACAGCATACAACTGTTAAGACACGTGATCAGTGTGATGTAATTTTATAGACTACTTTTCTCGCAAAAAACATGAAATGGATAAAATCCCTACTAGAAAATCGTATATATAGGCTCCTATAAGGACCCTATGCAAATTCTTATAGGAAAAACAGTTATTTTCCTTTTCCTATATTATTATTATTCCTATTATTTTCCTATTATGGGAATGGGATAGGATGGCCCATAGTTTTCTATATAGGATCCTATATGGATAACCTACAAGAATACATTAAGTTTCCTATCTAGGATCCTATGTAGGTCAGACAATACTTAGGACATTACACGTAAAATGCCTCATATATATATATATATATATATATATATATATATATATATATATATAACATTGAATATTAAATATAATAATTTAAATAAGTCAGTTTTCTAACGTTAGAATCATATGTTTGAAACCAAATATTATATTTTTAATTATTTAAATTTGTATTTTAATTGATTTATAATTTTTTATTTTTTGTAGAAGAAAATATTTTACAAAATAAACAAAAATCATAAATCAAATATAAAACATCTGTATAAAAATTACAATTCGGAACTATTCGGCCTTGCAATTCCTGACACTTACACAATCACAACTTTCACTGATGTAATCCCTTCTACGTCTACCTGGCGATTTTCCGCCGTATGGAGGTTTGCCTGTATTATAATAATATTATATTATATACTAGCTGTCGTACCTGTCTTCGTCGGGATTTAGTTGCTAATAATATATAAAAAAAGGGTGTCTACCAACCGGGAATTCAATTTCAATGAGAAAAACTAAGAATTAGTTACCATTAACCATTTATTTCATTTAGAAAATATTACTATTTGAATTAATAAATGACTTTTTGTGTCAAATACTATTTTTAACTAATTCATATTAAGAGAACAGTATTTGTCAAATTGATGTACAGTCAATCCTCAACAATGACGGATCAACCCGAAATTCCCCTTTCTCCTATCCTTCACTTTGACGGTACCCTACGTCACACCCCCTAACCATTTTTTCAGGGCTGTCCATATTGTATATAAGGTGTCATAGTCGAGGGTGTACATATTAAAGGGTTTTACTCTGCTGAAAAAATTAAGACGAAAAATCGTTTGTACTTTTTAAGTATTTTCAGTAGTTTTTTCATGAATCGCAATTGAAAATTTAAGAACTACGCATAGCTATTGGCCGTGCACGCTCAGTGAACCGGTAGGCGGCGCCAACCATGGCAACCTGCATCCATAAATTTTGCATGAGATCGTGTGACTGTACCCTAAACTTTTCGTTTCTAGATTTACACTGTATAAAAAACACTAAACTTTTATTCTAGAAAAAAAATTAATGTCAAAAATTTATTTTACGTGCGTTGCTGGTATACACCCAGACCCGCAAAGCTCGAATAGTACGACTCACCTGCCGGCTTACTAAGCGTGTACGGCCAAAGCTATGCGTAGTTTTTAATTTTTCATTTGCGATTTACGGAAAAACTACTGAAAATATTTAAAAAGTGCAAAGGACTTTTCATCTTAATTTCATCAATAGAATATGAAATATTAAAATGAATAAGGTAGTTAAAATAATATGCACTATCATTTAAATTATTTAATATGTCTAAGAATAAACATTAAATTATAAAGATGATTAAAAGAAATCAATTTTGAAAATTACGTATATTGCGAAAGTTTATTTATTTTTGCTTATTTTTTACTTCTATCCTCCCAAAGACGACACTGAAAGTTGCTGAAATACAATAACGCCATCCCACCATTGTGAAGGTTATTGGAACTAAACCGAACCATCAATATGGAGGATTCGTCATTGTGGAGGATTGACTGTACTAAAATCTAAAATATCACCTATTTTGCAGGCTAAAAGTAGATCTTAAATTTTGACTCGGGTCTATTTACATAAATATGATATCAATAATTAAAGTAAAAGTCAATTTTTTAAAAACGAATTAATATAAAAAACTTTTTTTTGGTTTGATAAGAAAATTCCTGTTTTGGTAAAAAATTTCCAGAATTTTTCCCAGTCAAATTAAATTCCCTGTTACTTCCCTGTCAGATTTGATTAACCGAAAGTAAACCCAGCTGCGTTCACTTTAGGTGCACTTTCGGTTCTTTCATAAAATACTTGTTAATTTGAGTAGAAAAGTAGCGAGGCTGACACTCGAATACCTATTTTTAAAAATAGAATTATTATATTTGTTGGTTAAAATAAATAAATTAAATATAAAATTTAGTTACAACCCCCAAAAGATAGAATGGATGCTTTAAACCAATTAAAATAAAATTTAAACTCCTCCTACTTAAAGAAAGCTATTTTTTTATTTGTTGGTTCAGTTGAAAAAATTAAAGAATATTTATATTTTTAAAAAATATATAATTTAGTCTCAACCCCCAGAAGATAGAATGGATGTTTAAGACTAATTAAAATAAAATTTAAACTCCTCCTATTTTTAATTCATTGGTTAATTTAAACAAAATGGAGAAAGTAATTAATATTTGAAAAATAAAACGTATGTGACGGTCCACGACAAAACGTGCCTTAGCTCTCAAAAAATTAATTTCGAGTTATTTATAGCACTCTATTGATTTTAAGTTCTTTTTTCACTAGCAAAAGTTAAAAATACTTTTTACTTATAGATTTTTTGTTATTAATGTTTAAATTTTGATGGTTACCCACACTTTTTACATTTAATTAAAGTTTTAATAATTATTAATACATTAGTATTATAAACAACGAAAATTAATTAATTTAACAATTATTTATTAATATTAAGTGTTTTCTTTGTAGATTTATATATATTTACTTTAGAAATTAATTGACTAAAATAAAAGAAAAAAAAGTGACACGCATCACTACACTTTTATGTTTGTTATTTATTACTTTATTTATTATAATTATTGTATAAATCTACTCTATATCTATCTATTTCAGTATATTTATGCATATTTCGTATTTTTCTACACAAATTAACAAGTATTTTATGAAAGAACCGAAAGTGCACTCAAAGTGAACCTAACTGGGTTCACTTTCGGTTAATCATATCTGACAGGGATTTTCAGCTTTCCCACGTGATTAGAATTGTATTAATAAAAAAGAAAAATCAGTTTTCGATTTTCACATCGGTAAGTTGCTACAAACAATGTCACATCAATTTGACAAAAAATTTAAAAATTTGTGAGTGAATTTTGAGAAACTGATTTTAACAGGAATTTACTTAATTTCTATAAATAAAGCTGAATTTTTGCTTCTTGTAAACGTTTTTCTGAATTCAGTGACTTTAAAAACATAAGAATTGAATTTAAAATGAAGGATTTAAAAAAAATTGTTTAGATTTCCTTGAAATTTCTTACTCAGGGGTTTTTGGGGTCGTTGATTACGAATCTGAATAAATGAAATCGATTGAAACTTGCTACAGCGTGGGGCTTTTCGAGGTCGCCGAATACGAATCTGATGTTGGATATTACAAATTCAAAATGATGTATCCAATATGAGTTACGATGCAATTGTTCTCAGATTTTTTTTGATTCTTTGTAATTAGCTCAAACTTTTTGAGATTGTAGTCCCTACTGGAAGTAAAATGATAGAAAGAGATAGAATTTTGGGGATAGAAAGAGATAAAGTTTTTTCTATCTCTATGAAATAGCCACTTTGCAAACCCGAAATATTATACCTTTTTATCTCCAAATTTCTATCTCTTTTTATACCTATATACTTTTATCTTTTTTTATTTTTCTTTGCTGCAAATTTTTATCCTTTTTATTATATTAAGAATTAATTAACAAATATTATTAACAATATTAAAGACTTTATGAAGTATTACAATTTCAATTGAATTTATTATTTTAAAAAATATTTGTAGGGTTTTTGTACTTCTATTTATAATCTTTTTTAACAAATCAAGATATTTATTTATTTGTTATGAAATTATTATTTATTATTTATATCTATATTTCATTTTACATTATTAACCAACATTATACACATAATATTTAAAACCAAATTTGAAAAATCTCGCACGCAGGAAGGCTCAAACCCTGAACCTTAGGGACGCAAGTCGAATACACATGTCCCTCAGCCACGCTAGCTTGGAAGATATTTTTCTTGAACTACCTTTTAACTTTTGGGACACCTTTTTGTCTGCTATCTTTGTAGAATTCATTACAAGTATTATTAATAATAAAACTATAGTATATGCGGCATTCCACGTCAAGTGATTCGGGTCCAAATTATAAATGTTTGGGATCAGGCGAAAAGTTTTCACAAACAGGAGTCCTATTAGATGCAATTAAAAATACCAAACATTATTAATTTATTTAAACAAATGTAAAAACTGCAGAAAGTCGAAGTTTATACTTTTTGTCTTTCATAAAATATTTGAAAAATTTGTAGTTTCTTTTAAAACATAGGAAAAGATGTTTTCTATTTTGTTTTTTGACCATACAAAATTGAAAGAAAAAAAATTTCACTTTTTTATCAAATGGATATTTTACATTTTCATTCGTAGAGTTTTTATTTTCCTCGACTGTCGCAGAATTTTTAAAACAAATTTTTTAAGTTTGCTTCAAATGTAGTCTATTTATTCAAAAACTGGCAATATAACTTCTAATACACGTTCCTCTATTCCGAGTTTTCTACAAAATCGAGGAAAATTTCATCTATTAATTTTTTCCGTGTGATTTAGTTTTATTTTTGCAGATTATAATATATATTGGCTATATAATAATGGTGAGCGTGGAAAACTTATAAGATTTTCGATTTTTTTATTAAAAATTATTACTGCGGTTGGGAACCCAGGGCGGCTGGAAAATGGCTTTCTTTCTTCCTTCTCCTTCTGGCTGCTGGTCGAGGCTCGTAGCATGGAAGATATAGAAATTAGGTGTAAGGACAAAAAATCAAGCAGACATGCGTGAATTTCAAGTTAGCTTTTATTTTACTCTGAATCAAACTATATTCGACCTCTCTATGAAATGAGAGGTCCTACAATAGTTCTCAAAGTACATGGTTCGGTGATCCGTTTATATGTACACGCTGAGCGAAGTCACATTCGTACGAATCGCGTAAGCACACCACACAGCACTCCTTATAATTATATACCGAAAATTTATGGCTTCACCGGTAAGTGGCCGAGAGCAGGCGCCACCTACGGTGAAAATACCGTAATGTCGCTCATTTTCCAGGATGGATCAAAATATAATAATGAGAGGAAAATTCCCTCATGTCAAACCACAGGGTGATCGATTCTGGAATTTGAGCGGTACAACCGAAGACTTAAAGAAAACTAATCTTATTTATAATGTTTGACGCGTCGATGAGATGGGACCATTCACCTCGGTCGCCTCTACTCAACCTGGAGCGGTGAGGAGGACTTTCCTCGACAAACTGGGACCATTCACATCGGTGGCCTCTACTCAACCAGGCGTGGTGAGGAGGTCTTCTCTCGATGTCGTTACAGTAAGAACTTTTCTAGGTCTTCCTCGTCGGCGAATAGAAGAATTACCAGAATGATTCACTGGATCGATTACCGCATTTTTCCTCGGGCGTCCTCGTCGGCGGATCGGAGGTGAAAATAAACCGTCCGCTGGATTAACGCTAGGGTTTGGAGGGAAAGGCACTGATGTACTGTTGACCGTCTAGTTCAACGGGTTTTTTCGTGGTCTACCTCTTCGGCGAATCGGAGGGACACGAACAGGATCCTCTGGAGTGGTCACGACCTTTTTTCTCGGTCGTCCTCGTCGGCGGATCGGAGGCGCTGCAGGATAGATGTGGGTCACTATGGGATCTGAAGGAGGCCTACTCTTAGGCCGCTCTCGACAACTAGTTTCGATTGGAGAGTTTCGAGAATTGTTGCTGATCTTTTGATCAGTAAGAGCAATGATCCAGGGTCTCGCTGGCCATAATTGTGACGCGTGAGCTTTTGTTGGTCGGCTGAACAGATCTAGTTCGTACACTTATCCTTGTAGATGGCGAATAATAGGATAAGGGCCTCTTCTTAAGGGGGCTAACGAGATGTTGAACTGCTTCGACGCTTCTGACAGCTGAAAGTTCCTCAGGTATACGAGATCATCTGGTTTATGAGAAGAATTATCCGGCGGAGTCGCGACTGTACTCAAATATTTTCCTTGATTTTCACTGGCTTGAACGACTCTTTCCTTTGAATGTTGATAATTAGAGAAGGGGAGTGTTTAATCGTCAGGTCGTTTTAAATTTGATCCGAAAAGGATCTCACTAGGAGTTAGACCTGTAACCGCATTTTTTCTCATTCGGGTGTCAACCAAGGTTTCTATTAAGTGTTGATCCCATCGTTAGTGTTCAGATGTTAAGAAGAGACGAAATCGCATTCCTTTTTTGATCTACTGGTTTCTCCTCTCCGTAAGGTTGGCCCTTGGGTGGTAAGGAGGGGTGGTCCAGCAAGATACATCCCACTTGTCACACATTTTTACCCATTCGGCGCTGGTGAACTGCGTACCGTTATCAGTGAGTAAATAATGCGGAAATCCGAAACGAAAGAAAACTGCCTTTTCTAGAACAGCTAGGATTGTTGAACCGATAGGGAACGCTTCTACCCAACGAGAGAATAAATTTGTGACTACGAGAAGGTGAGTTTTTCCACGGGGAGTTCGAAGATATGGACCCATTAAATCTAACGCCACTGTTTTCCAAGGTTTCTTTGGATTTCGAGGATGAAGTTGATCTCGCAGTGGTGTTCGTAGTGGTTTACAACATAAATACAGATGGCAGCTTCTTACGTAGTTGGTAACTTCTTTTCTCATTTTTGGCCAAAGAAATCTTTCCTGGATTGCTCTAAGGGTTTCCTCAATACCAGGGTGTCCTGCTAGATCCGAATCGTGATATTCGGACAGAACAGGATCTCTTGATTCCTTAGGGGCCAAAAATTGGTATTGATCCGAGAAATTTTGGTTGCGTCGCCGCAAGCCAAGATCAGCCACTCGATGGTCGAGATAGAAAATCTCCTCTGAGTTGGTACTATTGATGGTGTTTTCCAGTCGTAGCCATTTTGAGACTAGACTCGAGATATCGGTATCTCGTTGTTGGGCATCAGAAATCTTGTCGTATAAACTCGTAGCTTGGATGAAAGTTAATTTGTGGGGTGAAACTTCTTTCCCGAATGGTAATAGTCGATCATCTTCTGCCATATCTTCGTCGGTGATCTTGTCTTCTGAACTTATTTAACTGTAGGGGAAAGAGGAAAAAGGGTTGAATAAAATTGTCGGTAGAGGACAAATAAAACAAAACCTTAACTATTTTATCGTTGAATTGAACGGAAACAATTGGAACGAATGTTCTTTGAGTAGATATACTCGAAAGGTGAATTATTGGGGGGCAGCAGAGCCTCGAGTTGCCCCCTTTCGCCAGTTTTCCTGTTGGTCGGACGAAGTCTGCTGTTCAGGGGAAACTCGTTTGGGGCAATCACGGACGTAGTGACGATCTTCGCAGAACCAGCACTGAGGGAGTTGGCTCTTCTTGCCTTCCGCAGGTTAAGAGGTTGTTGCACTGGTCATCAGTGTACCAAGATCTTGAGGTTGGGAAGCTCTGATTCCTTGCCAAACTTGCGGACGTAGAAGCTCGAGTAGCGTGGCCACTTTAACTGCTTCTGGTGTGCCCGGTTGTAACCATTGGAAAAGTAGGATCTTCTTTTCTAAAAATACTCCCACCGGCTCTTTCTCGGTTTGACGTTGAGAGTACAGCTGGGATAACAGCCGACCCGTGACAACTGGTCCATCGTATTTCTGAAAGAATAGTTCACTGAACCTAGCCCATTCGAAGGGAATTCCTCTGTAAGTCTCCCACCACTTTTCTGCTGCTCCATGAAGTCCTTCAGCAGCAAGGTCCACCTTCTCTTGATCATGAGTGGACATATTTTCAAAATATTCCTCCATTCTCCGAAGGAAGTCTCGATGATCTTCATGTTCCTTACCGTGAAATTCCGGCTTTGCCACGGTCACTGCCTTGGTTGATGGACGTTCGGGTTTACCGGACGAGGAGTATTGCTTATAGGGTGTTGAAATCTCTGACTGCCTGATGTTCGTCTTGAGAATCCAGGGATGAGATCACTGTATGCTATTGGTAAAGTTCTCTCAGATGCAGGTGGACGGATTCCAATAGGCTGAGTTCCGGACGGGCCTGATGTCGGTTCTTCTGTTCGCCGAGACATCGGATTGATCAAGGAGAGAATTTGAAATTGAGGTATTAGATGGAGGTGTTCGTTCAACAGGCATTATTTTTCACCTTTGAACAAAAAACGAAAAATGTTTAAAGGAGGGTGCCACCAGATTTAATTGGTCTGGACCATTGGAGGCTTGAAAAACAAGAGAAGAGCTTCACAGGTTGAGAAGAGCATTTAAAGAAAAAAGAAAAATTAATTTTTTTGATGAAGAGCATTCGAGACAAGCAGGGTGGGTAAAAGTAACTTTTATTAACTCGGGACCCATGTTGGGCACCATTTTTGACATGGGCGTATTTCCCTTTTTACGGGTAGGGAATTTTCGTCAAATAATTTCTTTTAGAAATAAAAGTCTGTGGAGCCCTAAAAAGGGCTGATCGAATTTTTATGCCGCGGGATGAGAGATTTTAACCCCTATTGGGACTCGTAACCCTCTAGTAAGGTGGAGAAATCGGTATAATCATATTCCGGACTGTAACACTTGGAGAACGCAGGGGAACTACGCGGGGAACCAGTGCAACCCTTAGAACTGTATTGCGCTGTCACTAGTGCAGCGAAATCCTTGGCCCGTTGAACCCTATCATGGTCAGCGAGCGAGATAGGCGGAAGATGTTTGCGGGTAGGGGAGGCGGATAGTGGGGGCCATACGGAACGTGGCACCGTGTAGGTCGAGGACGATGAGCTGGTACCGTAGGTAGGGGAGAGTTGGCAGGCAGGCGGTTGGGAACCCAGGGCGGCTAGAGAATGGCTTCCTTCCTTCCCTCCTTCCTTCTTCTTCTGGCTGCTGGTCGAGGCTCGTTGCATAGAAGAGATGGAAATTAGGTGTAAGGACAAAAAATCAAGCAGACTTGCGTGAATCTCAAGTTAGCTTTTATTTTACTTAATCACCTACGGGTTTGTTAAAAACCTTGTTTATATTATTCTAACCGTAAATTTACTGCGACAGCTGTTTTCAATTTTGCGCCTGCGCGTCGTCTAGTTAAAATGAGTGTTCATTCACTGGAGCAGTAGTTTAAAACCGGTGACACCAATAAATGAACTCTTGTCTTTTTACTGGAATATTGACAAAAAAATTTACCAGTAATTGAACAGCTTAAAACTTTTAATTATATCAATGTTTTGTTTTAAAAAATTTTTTAAATAAAACTTTGAAGGTTCAAAATTTTTTTTGATACCGTATTTTGCATGTTTTATTAAATAATTTTATGCAAAATATAAGTTTCAATTTTAGATGCATGTAATTAAAATTCTTATCCTACATCACAAAACAGCAAGTTCTTAAAAATTTATTTTATTATAAAAAAATTGTTATATAACTTTTCATAGTTTTTGCATAACTTGATAAAAGGAATCATTTAAATTAGGAATTTCCAATTTAAAAAAAATTTAGTTTTTAACCTTAGTTATTTATCTTTTTCGCCAAGTGTTCATTCACTGGTGCATTCACCCTATGTAAGAAATAAATATAAACTTTGACCAGAAGTATATTGTTTTTACATTTGTTTAAATAAATTAACAATATTGGGCATTTTTGAATATATCTAATAGGACTACTGTTTGTGCAAATTTTTTGCTTGATCCCAAACATTTCAAATTTTAGCCAGGATCACTAGACCTGGAATGCCACACACACACACACACATTTGAAAATAAACAAAATGAGTGAACAAAGAAAACACGATAAAAAAGTTCTCTTAAAGTAGAGATAAATTGTTATAATATAATATATTATACTATAATAGCTAAACGTTTCGTTAATTTGGCTCCATCGATAATCCATTTTCGCTAATCTAGCGAAAATGATATTTGTTGCTTTACCTTTTGAAAACAACATCACCTCAAAATATCAGATGCATTTCACGTCAGAAATATCACGATTTACAAAAGTCACGCTGATTTTTGCGAAACTTCGTGGGATTATAGTTCTATACAAGAGACTTCTTTCCCCCAAATTTTTTTTAAATTCAAAATTGTTAAAGATACGCCATTTTTAATTTAAATATTAATTTTATAAAATTTTGAATATCTCGGAATATTGTTTATGGATTTTAATGAAATTTACACATTATTTAGGTAAAAGTATTGACTTTAAAAAGCAAAAAAATTAAAAAAAAATTTTTTTTTAAAATTGTTTAAACAATTTTTTGTTTATTTACTCCTCTTTGAGAATAACGTTATTAACATACTTGGATTCCTTATGAATACACCTTTAATTTCATTAGAAAAAAATTGATGGAGACTCAACTGGTTCCGGAGATATTGAAGTTTTTGTAAAAGAAAGCGTCGCCGCTCTATTCATTAAAATCCATTAACAATATTCCGAGATATTCAAAATTTTATAAAATTAATATTAAAATTAAAAATGGCGTATCTTCAACAATTTTAAATTAAAAAAAATTTGGGGGAAAGAAGTCTCTTATATAGAATTGAGGGTCCTAATTCAAGAACCGGTCGGACGCTCGGACGACACGCGCAACTGCCAGTCAGTGAGCTCCTCTGGGCCACTCACTGCTACCCGACTGGTACTAGCACGTGTCGTCCGAGTGTCCGACCGGTTCTTGAATTGGGAGCACCACTTATGATCCCACAAAGTTTCTCAAAAATCGGCGTACCCTATGCAAATCGTGATATTTCAGACGTGAAATGCATCATTACTTAAATGAAAATGTTTTTAAATTAATGTTCAAAGCGTATATTCATATTCTGTTAATTATAACTCTTATAATATGACTAATAAAATGTAAAATTAGCCAATTAATACGTATTTAGAGCTAAAAAATGTAAATTTGACATTTGTGATCTTAGAGAAATTCCTTTGAGAATGGTAAACTGTCAAACATTTCCAATATGGCTGACCAGTTATATTCATTTTCTCTATATCAGAGAAACTGTTTGACTCATAGAGATAATATGAATAGAGTAGGCAAGACCTGAACTGGCTATTTGTTTATACCATAGGCCATTAAAACAAAAAAAGAAAAAGAGTAGGCATGGTATAGGCGATAGCGTGTGGGAGAAGTGTCCTATCATAAGCAGAATGAGTTGTAAAGAGAAAGAAGATTTAACACCAGTATCTGTCCTTCATTTCACTCCAGTGCAACAGAGACACCTACACGGAAAAAATATTCAACAGCAAAATGCTGTGTATGCACAGCAATTCAACATGCAAGAAGAGCATTAGACAGCGCATGCTCTATTACACTTGAAAACACTGTGTCACTCACAGGAAACCTTTGTTGCGACACAGTATTTTTCAAGTTTGTACACACTGTAAAAAAAATCTGATGAATTTTACAACGACGCACGTTGAAAATAAAAGACCCTCGAGCGTCGTTGTGATTTTACGTCTTTACGTAAATTAACGTTCTCAAGAAGAGATTTTCCATCAAAAATGTAAATTTCATTTAAAAATTTGAAATTCTTTTCATGCGAGGAAAAAATTATTTTTTTGATAATCTGAAACAGAAAATTTATAAGTGGCAGGATTCGAATCACAGCGATATTTGAGTTTCTGACGGGAATAGACGAGCACGTTTCTGATGAGCTAAACAGTTATACAGGGTAAAGTGCGGATAGATGCCCCCTTTCTCAGATCTCCAATATGGAAGAAACTATATTTATGTATTATTGGTTCTTTTTATACCTATTGGTCATAACAATTTCTCTGTAAAGTGCCAGCCCGCTAGCACCTCGGGGTTATTAGTTACAATAATGTGAAAATTTCAGATTGCTAAAAGAGTGCAAAAATTTTCAAAAAACTGGACAAAATGTCTTATTACGAGAATCAAGGATTTTTAACACGTAAGAACCCCACCTGGGTGGGGCGTCTTACCCACCCAGGTGGGATATATGGCCAAATGCAGACCTTTCGCATTTTCGTTCTGATTCATTTATTGTTTATTCCAGGTATTTGGTCCTTACATATGTTAATGATAAATTTCATTTTTTGCATGAAAATTCATTCCATGATGGATTTTTACATAGACCCTTACGGTAAAATTCATACGACCCGATACGTAATATTAGCACGATCCTCGACGGTCTTTTATTTACATCTCTGATCGATGTGATTTTACGGTCTTGCGTAATCACATACGTGGTCTACGTAAATTCGCAACGATATCGAATGTAAATTTCCGTTTTTCTGTAAATTTCATGAAATCATTTTTTACAGTGCAGAGTAATCCACAGAGGGCGCATTGAATTTCTTGATCCTCTAACCACTTTTTTCCGTGTACTGGTGCTAAATCTTTTTTTTCTTTCTATCAAGCGGACTCCTCTATAAAGACCATCCCCACTCTTATTATCTCTATGGTTTGACTACTGCGTTGGAAACGATTCACTGAATTAGTTGCATAGATTCTTTATATTATTTGTTTTCGAAATTAGCTGTTCCCCAACGTAAAAATTTGTTTCCGTGGAAGATTTTTTATCATATTAGGCTGATTACACTTAATGCAACTAAAGGTAGAGAAAATATGTAGAAACCATAAAATTGTTAATTAATTTGATAAAAAATAGTAAATTAAAACTTCGGAATAGGTGTTCTTTTTTCAAGAATTACATTTGTGTTTCAGGCAAAAACGCCCGCTCTTGAGGTACACATTACGGTTTGCCTGTATTTATATTTCTTCTCTATTTTTTAATCTCTGTTTATTATTACCTTATATTTTTGAGTCAAAATTCCTTACAGAGTAAACAACCTGTGTGTTTAAATTATTCTAGAGTATTCTATAGATTTTGAAAATAGTCATCGTGAACCATATAACATGATGTATCATTTTGCCTTTTAGCTTTTGAGTTAAAAGTTATAGTATGCCAATATTTATTTTAATTTTACAGTTTTGTATAAAATACTTTCTTTGGTTTTACACAGTAAATGAAAAAATGTAACATGAACGAATTATTAATTGTTTATATAATTTTTTCAAGTTATTGTATTAATGATTTTTTGCATGAGTCTACAAATAATGTACTTTTTTCTATCTATTTGTACAATATAAAGAAGCGTATTTATCTAATAATTGTATTAATTAATTAGAAATTATAATTATATAACATTTAGAAAAGTTTATCTTGATCAGTGACATAATTTTGGATAGAACAACCATTTAAAAAATGGTCGCCTATCCCTGTTAATATAAAATCATTTCGCCGCCGCCGCCGTCGCTATTTCAGAAAGTTCTAGGTCGCCCTTTTCCAACACTGCAAAAAGAAGTATCTTAATTTAAGATGTTTTGGTAGTCATTTCTAAGATGTTTTGGTAGACACTTTTCAGTTACTTGAAACATCTTAATTTAAGATGTTAAAAGTATCTTCGTACACATTTTCTGTGGTATTTTTGGGGCAAAAAGTTTTGAGGTTAACTATGGGCTCTTATGGAATACACTTTATGTATCTTAATTTTTAGTAACTTACACTTATGGCGCATCTTACGATTCTCAAGTAACTTATCGCTAAACATCTTATTGCAACAGAAACATCTTAATTTAAGATACTTTAAAGAACTTACAAAAGTATCTTACTTTTTTAAGATGGAAGAAATATCTTTATTACTACTAAAACGTATAAAGCATCTTAAATATCAGTAAGACGCTTTAGAAAACATCTTATTTTAAGATGTAAGACACCATTTTGCCATCTTACATCTTATTTTAAGATATCAAAAAAGACACCAATTTTTGCAGTGAAGGGGCCTTCAAAACTTACGTTTAATTTGACCTATTTTTTGATGTATAGTTCAAAAAAATGTAATAACGGCATTACATAACGTTAAAATCTACGTGTAATTTGACCTATTTTTTGACCTAAAGGTCAAACAGAGGCGTAAAATCGCCCCTACATTACGTCAAAATCTATGTTTAATTTGACCCACACTATATTTACTGAAATAGTTTTGACCTACTCGTCCAAATTTACAAACAGTTCCCTCTACCCTCAAAATTTAGGTCTATTTTAAACCCAGTTTTGACCTATATGTAGAAAATTTTCAAACAATTTTCTCTGGCCTAAAAATTTATGTATTTTTTAAGGACAGTTTTCATCTACTCGGCAAAAATTGACAAATAAACTCCCTTTGATCCGATTTTCCCTTAAAATTTAGGTCAATATTAAGGGCAGTTTTGACTTGCAGATAAAAACTTGATAATTATATTTGAGCTACTTCTTCTTTAAATTTTAGGTTCATTGTTGAAGGCAGTTCCCATAGGTTCCCATAGGTCAAACAGAAGCCCCATAAAGACTGTATAGGGTACCATTGGTCAAAATTTACGTCAAATTTGACATATATAAAAATTATTTTCTAAAATATTTTTCAGAATTACTCGATATAGCAATTTTTCGTTAAAAATTAAATCTTTTCCAGGTATCGAGAAAAGCCACAATAATATTATTCATTACTTTCCTTCAAATACAAGAACTTGAATACTATAGATATTTATAACATAATCTTAAATACATCTTAATGTCCAACGTCTTGGAATTAATTTTTTATTATTTTCATCCAGAAATCGACACCTGCAAAATTCAGACCAAACTCCCTAGCTTCTTGTTTGTTCAGACCATTTCTTTTAAATAGACGAAACCACGAAGTAGTATAAGGAGACTTCACGGCCGGAAAAACATGGCCCCACAATAGGGCGAATTATATACAGAGTGTTCGGTAACCCGCTGTTGAACGCGACCTCGCCGTGAAAAAATATAACTACGTTGCGTCGTCTGCTTATTGTTTTCATGTGAGATGTGTGTAACTATAAGTGCATGCGATAGATATATTAATATTAATTTTCTTGGTGAATTGTACATTTGGCTGGTCACACGCATTGTTTTTTGATGTATCGAAAGTATTCTCCTTGTTTACCAAACTTTTCGAAGTCAACTTTGCAGCTTTTCTCTTCTCTCTAGTTTTTTCTCGCAATTTATTGTAAGTTTTGTTAAATTCTTTACAAACCAAATGCGTTCACATCGTTAGATAAAATGTCATTATGTCATTTTACTTTTGTAAAATAAATAAAAACCACAAAAAGTCAATAAAGCAATATTCTTTTATTTTTTATTACGCAAATTTTGTTAAAATGCTCAAAATATCAAAATATACTACTTCGAGGACGAAACCATAATTATAAATCAAGACAGAGACGATATCAAGGTTGACAAGACCGAGACGAGACTATATAATATCTCGTCTCGTCTCGTGCGCAGCTCTACTTAAACGCGTGAATCCACGCGTATCTTCTGTTAGAATCCGTCCCCTCAATATATTAATTTAAATGTGAGTAAGCAAATATTTCATAATGCGTAAGTCGCAGCTAGTACATTTTAATTACTGTCTGAGAATTAATATTTTTTTAATAGTGTTACTTCTGTTCAATTCATTTATTAATAAAGAATTAAACAAAATACAAAAAACAATATATTTCGAAAAAGTATTACAGCAATATAAACATAACACCTGACACATCCTAATTTACCATTCAACAAGTAAAGGCTTTTCTTACTTTTAAGGATTAGGGGAGGATGGGGCAAGGATAGTTAGGTAAAACCTTTGAGGATCCAGCGGCCAAACTTGAATATGTATCTGCAAATGAGAAGTATTTTTGGAAAGCCTGGTTATTTGGCTACAATTTTGCTGTAGACTCAAATCCCTACGAGATATAAATGAAAAAGTAAACAAAAATTTTTAACTATCCTTGCCCCGTGAGCCCATATTTCAGTTTTTTCTAAATTTTAAGGAACGACGTGAATTAATTTGAAAATAAATACGATATTCGTGTTCAGCAGGAAATTTCACTTAGGAAAACACTTACGTAAATAAATATTCTGAAATTCTAATGTAGAAAACAATTTGATAAACATTACATTTACATTTTAGCAAAACAGACTTTTTTCAAAAATAATCTCCCAACTTTGCAAATGGTGACAGATTGACTTGCAATTTTTACAATCATCTTTTGGTGTTAAAACGAGAATACACCATGAATTACGCGATTTTTGAGCAAGCAGTTTAAACATAACAGCAACTAACTATCCTTACCCCATCCTCCCCTAAAGACAGTTCTTGGCACTTCAACCATCTTTTTAACTAAGAGATAGTAGTATTTTCTACTACCTTATGACTCAATTTTGCTCCCAGAACATCTTACTCTTGCAACTTTTTTTTATAATTGGGGAAGATTGTATACACTCACACTTCCGGGCTCAAATGAAAAGGTTTATGGGAAGTGTATAAATGGTTATTACAAAGTGACATTAAAACCATTTTTAATAATAAAACACTACTTTAAAGTAAATGTAGATAATGGAAATTAGTTGTCATAATGAAATAAAGATAAATTGAGGAGCTGGATTCTAGAACCGGCTCTTCGCTCGGAGCGCAAGCGCTAATACCAGTCAGTAAGCAGTGAGCGCCTCTGGGCCACTCACTGACACCCGACTGGTATTAGCGCTTGCGCTCCGAGCGAAGAGCCGGTTCTAGAATCCAGCTCCTCAATTTACACTGTGGAGTCTCCGAAGAGCGGACGGCTATATTCTTGGACCGCTCTACGGAGATCGTCCTTGATGTCGAAAAGTGTAAACACCCCAGGACCGTACAGTGAACTACACAAATGCGGCTTTTGATTTAATATTCGTATTTAAAATTATTTTTTTTAATATGAATACGCATAACACTCGTCGCCATAGGAACACTTAAAATAGACGCTACTGCAGTAACATTCTATTTTCTGTCCCCGCCCATCTCTTCCCCCTTTCTCTTCCTTTCCCCGTGCATACAGTTCGTCCGCTCTCCAGAAGACAGCTCTTGGGAGATTCCAGTGTATTAAAGAAATGTAGTTTTAAGAAAAATAGGATATTTTTGTTCAAAAAATTTGTTGACATTGAAAAGTGGATTTTTTACTTATTGTACATGACACCAGGACTCTTGCAAGATGTAGGTAACCTATCTTATACCAAATTCGGTTATCTGCTCTTAGTTACTATTAAATCGAACATGCTTACTCCATCCTGGAGCACTCTTAGAACACTCTAGAGTAGATAACCGAATTCGTTATTAGTTAATACCCTAAACATATTAAATTCAAGTTTTTGAAAAATATCATTTAAAACGTTCAAATAGGCTCCTATTGAACTGATATTTTATAGTTATTTACAAGTGTTTGAATAATAATTTTATCATTATAATAATTTATTATTATAAAATATATGTTAAAATAGCAAAGGTTGATTTTCTTTTTTCTTTTAATTCTGAATTTTTATAACTCATTGAGTCAAAAAAAGCAATTTGATGCAAAAAATAGCCGCAGTTGATGGGATACAAATTAAAAAATTAAGAATAAGTGTATTATTTTATAGATTAAATAAATTCTGATGAACAAAACCGTCACCGCTGTCGAAACGTTAATTAAATTTATTTCGTTTCCTAAAGAATAACTTTTAAGTTTAATAATTATGTGCACGTCGTAATCAAAATTATTTATACCTGAAACTGTATTTTTTCCTAATATCTTGATACTTTTTGTTTTTGCATTCAAATTTTTCTAAAAAAAATTTTTTTCCAAGTTCAAAGAATTGTATACCTGCACCACTTTCTATAATCAAATGTCTCTATATGCATGATATTTTTACTACATTTACGGAGCACTCATTCTTTTTACTGATATTCATCGTTTAGCCTTAAATTTTATCCACTTTTTATCTACTCCATGTATTCCTAGGCTACATTCAGACAGCGGAAGAACCCTCTCTCATCATACATTGAAATAGAAAATATCTGTGAAAGAAAATTTTTTTTTCTATGAAAATCGTCTAAAAATATATTATTTTTATATTTAAAATTTTTAACATGCATTTCTTCCATTTATTATAAATCTGTTAACTCCTTGTCAAGGAATTTATTAAGAAAGAACTGTATTAATTGATTTTCGTTAAAACATTTTGCAAAAAATAATTAAAGAAATTAGTAAGAGAAGCAGGCGCCATGCGCCTACAGCTTACGGTTTCTTGGCCTGAAAGGATATAAAATAATAAAAATACTAATTACAACGCATTAATAAGTAATTACGTTATGTTATCAACATATAGTGGTTTCTGTGGTTATTATAGTTACAATTAGAAACAACGCTTGCTATGGTATGCATTACCATAATAACGGTTGCTATGGTAACCATTGTCATAGCAACAATTGCTATGAAATACTCCGAACAGAGTGTGGATCACCAGATTCCCTCTATAATAATGGTTTCAACCCGTGGCCACGGAGCCCTACTTGAAAAAGGGATAAATTTTTAAGTAACTTTTATAAAATTTTGATGTAACGGGGTTTCTTCCTGGTATGTTCTGGCAGTGGCTTTTGGTAAAGTGAAATATTGTAGTTAAGAATAGTATCACGCAGTATGTACCTTTTTATCAGTACCTTTTTGCGCGTAAAGAGTACTTTTCGCCAACCGCAGTACTGGTGCGATTAGTACTTTCAGCTTGCTTGAGCTTGCATGGCGGATTGTGGTTGTTTCAGGCCGCGGCGGCAGCAGCTGCAGCATCACCTCTCTTGAAGACACCACTATCAACAGCTCAGCAGGCCAGCTACGCTGCGGCAGCAACATATACTGCAGTAGCAGCACGAGCTGCATACGGAGCAGCTGCGGCTGCAGCACAACCAGTTGCTGGGTACGCAGCAGTTGCAGGGTAAGTTATTACTTCAACTTATCTTTTTAGAATAATGAAGCATTTAGTAGTAGTATGTTATGAAATAATTTTTATTTGCTACGGAATTCGGTAGTCGGATGGAGTCTGGGTACCTATCGAAGTTTCTACATCTGATAATTAGAAGCGTGAAGAGCCGTCTTAGATTAAGTTTTACGTATTTAAAATTTCTGCTATGAATTCGAGGAGAAGTGTAGTCAATAACGAGTCCTAATTTAAACCTCCCAATCAGCATATAAGCTTGTTACGAATTTGCCATAAGCTTGTACGGCAATCTTATGGGAGAAAAAAAGTAATCTTATAGTTAGAGGAAAAATCCTCTTCTAATATCCTCTCACGTTTTCCTCTCAAAACAAAAGTATTCAACTTGAAAGTATATTATTTTTATTCTTTTAAAGAAAGAAATTATATCAATGTAACAATAAATAAGAAAATAGAAGTGAGCAAAATAAAAGTCGATATGAATTCAAATTATCAATTAAATAGGGGTACTTATCGCCTTTCTTCGGGATCTCGGATCTCGTGGTTCAAACCGGACTCTGAGACGGCGTCAATTTTATATCGGCTGAATGATGCCAACAACTTTGCTTCGACATCGGAAAATCCATATTATGGTTCAAAATTCGTCCCTGTTCTGAAGATTTGACGAAAACTACACTGGAGCCAAGATACCGCCCTTCTAGAGTCTCTTCCCTCATCTCCACGAAATCATCCGCTCATTATAAATTATAATTTTACGCCACACTAAAGAAATAATTTAAATTCCGAATAATAAAAAACCACATAAGAAAAAAAAACATTCTTTTTACAATTAAACAATGCGACAATTTACCTCGAGGTCATCGGCGTCGGACTTCGCAGTATGGCGCAGCACCCCAAAATAATTTGTATAAATGAATGAGGAAGAGACTCGGAAGGGCGATCATTTTATTACATCGCGAGAATTTCACCCAAATCGCGGTTTCCACGAAGTAAGGCCCGAATTCCGAAGTCTCGCGATAAGACCCACTATAAGGATTGCATATTTACAGGCGTCGCATATAATTATTCCTAATAGGCAACCAATTCCTTTCATATTTTAAATGAAAAAACATTGAACAATAATAAAAATATGAAAAGTGACAAAATTTACTTTGTTCAACGCCTTCGTGGAAATATAACTATTGTACGCTAGGCACCAATGGAGGAATGTAGTACATTCCCCCACTGGTGGTTTGGCCAGTGGAGAAATGTAGTCATTCCCCCACTGGTGGTTTGGCCAGTGGAGGAATGAGAAATTGATTAATCGATTTTGTATTTTATATTAGAATTAGAACATTTTAGTAACAGAATTTTGAGGACACTTTGGAGACTCTTTGAAGAGATTTTCAAGATATTTATTTTTGAAAATTTTTTTTTCAAAATTAAAAAAAAAAATTTTTTTTAATTTTTAAAAAATTTTTTTTCCAAAATTAGTTTTATTTATTGTTCTAACATTAATATAACTGTTAATAAAAATTAGATTTCGTTTCACACTCAGTTATTGCTATAACATCATTGTAATATTTTGATTTCAATAAATAAAGAGTAAATTCAACTTAAAATTTAAAAAAATTAATAGTTTTAATTTATTATTCATAAAAAGAATTTGTTACAGTTGTTGGACAAAATAGTATGTGCAACTTGTGGAGAACAGCGATTTTCGCTCGCTCGATTGCTGTGCGCGCTACGCTTGCGCAGCAAACTTCGAGCTTGCGAGAAATCGCCCTTGTTCTCCACTCGTTGCACAATCTACTATTAAACAAATGAGCTGTTCGCTCGAAAATTTTTAAAAAAATTTTTATTACTGTTCTCTACAAGACCTATTGAGTGTATTTATTAAGTTTCCAAAGTTTTAGTTCACTATTTATAAGTTTATGAGAAGTATGAACCTCCCGGGTCCCAAAATTAATGTTCATACACAAGCGCGCGTTCATGCTTGTCGCAGCGCCACACTATAGGTTATGGCAGTATCTGTCTACACGCTGTCAGATAGTTTTTTTCTCCCGGTATTTTTTCTTTTTGATTAACAATTTCTTATTGAAAAATGTACAGTTTAACTACTATGACAACATCAGAGTGTAACAACAGCTTAGGATGATAGTAAAAACAAGGAAAAATTACTCGCTATAATAATATTGCGAGTAATTTTTCCTAATTTTTACTTGGGAATTGTGCATCGTAATGTTTATATTTAGTTAAATATTACGGTAAAATATGTCGTAAAACTGTTCAAAAAATTCTAATATAAAGAGGAGTATTAACATATTGAAATAAAAATATTCTTTCAGAAAAATACTTATTTTTGCATCATTTTTAGTAGTTCGCCGGAAAAACGACCTAAGTGATTTGTTAAAAAATATTTTTTTTAAATTAGCTTAACATATTTTATTGGACACTTTTTATATAAAAGTATTCTTCGGTGATGTCTTTTTAATAGAAAAAATTAGCGATACAATGTACAAGCAAATTATATAAGTAATTAGATTAATTTTTTTCTCAAAAACTTGAGTCGACTTAGGTCGTTTTTTTAGCGAACGGCTAAAATAATGTTAATTCTGATAGTTATCAGTTTCTACGGTGTTAAATCGATTTTTGACTGCAGGGAATTTTTCTACGTGAGTCCCACGATGACCATGTCGCGCACTTCTATAAATTAACCAAGGAGCACATAGGGGTTAATTTAAATTTCGATTGCTACCGAAATTCTTGACTGGGTACAATCTCTACTTCTGGGAGCACCCTTGATAAGCTATTGTCCCTATGTCGTCACCTCAGGTGTAGGAGGTGCGGGTAGTTAAATAGAGATTGTACCTAAAGTAAGAATCTAGGCATACTCGGCAACCTTTTACAAGGGCAGTCACAGTTAGTCGCCTTGTACGAAAATTAATAAAGATTCTTTTAACCAAGGTGCGCCTTGGTAAAAAAAATATATATATTGCATTTTATTCATATAAGGGCCCCTTTTCTGAATCAAATACTTCAGAGAGTGAGACTATGTTTGTCCTCTTCTATCACTTTCTTGTTACTGTTTATGCTTTGAGCTTGAATAGGAAGTTTTTATTCGCTGAACGTTTCCCGTTTTTATGCTGACATGGGACTTATCCTTAAGTACCTAGACTCCATCCGGTCATCAAATATTTTATCAACGAAAACTAAGTAATTAATAATATCACAACACTATATACACAATCGACTCACAGTTGTCTGAATCTGGTCATAGTTGTCTGAAAAAAGGTCGTAAAATCGAACTTTTAAAATAATTTTCTTTTCATAATTTTTATGTTCCATTAAATCCTGTATGTTTGTTTTTAAATAATCTAATAACTAATAAAATTTATATTAATGTATCAATGCTTAAACCTGTACAAACTTAGCATAGTTAATTTTACCTTAATAATCATTGGTTTACTAGAAAATAGCTGGTTGCCTATTAACCACTTCACTGGCAGGGCGTTCCAAATGGCGTTCCACGCGCCGAGGCCCAGACTGGCAAAAACACCGAAATGGCGTTCCTAAAAAACTCTTTTTTTTAAAGAGTGTACACCACATTTAACTATTGTAAAGCAATATTTCTATAATTTAGACATTAGGGAACAAGATTAACACAACAAAAATTTTAGTTTTTGTGATTTTCAACGTTTTTTCGAACGTTCAAATCGGCTATTTTTAATAATTTTCAACAAATGGCGTTCCACTTTTTTTCAATTTTTACACTATAAAACTTGTATTTTTATTAAAAAAAGATATTTATATTACAATATTATAATATAATAATATAATTATTAATAATATATATATATATATATATATATATATATATATATATAAATATAACATATATAAATAACTATTATTTATTATTATGAATGGTAATATTATACGTATATGTTTTTGCCAGTCTGGGCCTCGGCGCGTCGAACGCCATTTGGAACGCCCTGCCAGTGAAGTGGTTAATTCGACATATTTGAATAGTTCCTTTAGTAATTTCATAGTTGAAGATACACAATATAGCGTAGTGCAACATTAGGCAGTCAGTGAGGGCAAAAAAGTTCACAAAAGTGCAACCGAAAATGTCTCAGTGGTTTCTTGTAGTTGCAGGGCCCCACATAAGAACCCCATAGTTTGCTCTCGATTTCCGGTTGCAGAAAATGGTGTAGACAATCGTCAAAGTTGGAAAAAAAGGTTGTTTAACAACTGTTGCTTTCGGTTAAATTTTAGAAACAGAAGTTGTGAATGGAAGTTATTGAGCTTGGAAACAGCTTTCAAATGACTGGTTGTAAGTTAGAAAAGGTTAATTAGTTTAGTTGCAAATTAATTTAATTTAATAACTTTGTTTATAAATATGGAATTTGTTTATAACTTACCAGAAATATTCTCCTTGCAAAGCTGAATAAACCACAAAAAAATTCAACTTGATCGGATAAATATTTTATGCATAATTCCATTTGTTAACTAAGAACATGTAATTTTTCAATGGAATTTCTCCACTTTTGAACCAGCGAAATACGTTTTTTTTATTTTTTAAAGTACAGTTAAGGAGTCAAACTTTCATCATATTTAAATGGAAAATTGATTTATTTTATCAAATGATGCATAATATTGGACTTTAAAAAGGGTACGTTTTTTTGTCATAAACAAATGGAATAACTCAGAAAATTTCCACTTTATCAATTTAGTGTTAACGGCATTTAAGTTCATTTTTTTCACAAAACTTTTTCATAAAAAAATCCGACCTAGCTTTAAGCGTGGAGAAGTTAGTTTTTTTTATTTAAAAAAATTCCTGACTACTTTATTATCAATATTTTTAAATGAAATTTGCACTACTTACAGTTCAATACATGTATTTTATGAAAAAAAATTGAACGTAAGATTTTATGCTTTTATTTTTTATTTATATCAAGTGAAAGTACATATATTTTTCTCAACCCTTGGACGGTGGAGTGAGTGAATTCAGTGGAGCATGGGTCTCCATGCCGCAACTGAATTAAGCCGTTCAAACTTGCAAAAATGGTCATAACTTCGTTAATTATTTACCGATTTTAATTTTTCTTTTTATTTAATTTGATGTACTTCTTTACGCTGAATCCGAGAATGATTTTATATTTTTTTAAATAAAAAAACTAACTTCCCCACGCTTAAAGCTAGGTCGGATTTTTTTATGAAAAAGTTTTGTGAAAAAAATGAAATTAAATGCCGTTAACACTAAATTGATAAAGTGGAAATTTTCTGAGTTATTCCATTTGTTTATGACAAAAAAACGTACCCTTTTTAAAGTCCAATATTATGCATCATTTGATAAAATAAATCAATTTTCCATTTAAATATGATGAAAGTTTGACTCCTTAACTGTACTTTAAAAAATAAAAAAACGTATTTCGCTGGTTCAAAAATGGAGAAATTCCATTGAAAAATTACATGTTCTTAGTTAACAAATGGAATTATGCATAAAATAATTATCCGATCAAGTTGAATTTTTTGTGGTTTATTCAGCTTCGCAAGGAGAATATTTCTGGTAAGTTATAAACAAATTCCATAATTATTAACAAGGTTATTAAATTAAATTAATTTGCAACTAAACTAATTAACCTTTTCTAACTTACAACCAGTCATTTGAAAGCTGTTTCCAAGCTCTATAACTTCCATTCACAACTTTTGTTTCTAAAATTTAACCGAAAGCAACAGTTGTTGAACAACCATTTTTTCCAACTTTGACGATTGTCTGCACCATTTTTTGCAACCGAAAATCGATTGGAATTTGACCCCTTATTATTATTTCATATGTTCTTGAGGTCACTGATTATGAATCTAAAGTCAATTTAAAAATTCAAAATGGAAAAATTATTGTATTTTGAAGATACACGGTATCTAGGAGTTTTCGGGTCGCTGATTTCAAATTTCTAGATTAAAAAATATACCAAATGACAGATCCAAATTGTCAAACATGTAAATTAAACAAATTTTATTACACGCTGATACTTTAATGCATTTCTTCTGGTTTTTACGGCTTTTTAAAAAGTCGTGACATATCTATCAAAATATTGTTATTGTTACCCTGTTGACAGTATATGGATACAAATTCTATCAAATTTAATATTTTTTAATCCAAAAGATTAATAAAGATAGATTATTTCTATCTCCTTTTATTCGAGTCATTTCTGTTTTATCCTATATTTATTAGAGTTGTCACCCGTGTGGAAAAGTGAGGTGGGTCCCAGGTTCTAGGTGGGCTCCAGCAGGGATGGCCCAGGTAAGGCGATTCCTCGGCTTGTAACGGTGAATCCAGACGCAGACCACGTAGGGAAATCCCAGCTGGCGCCCAGGTGGGCAACCCTGTTAATGTCCATAGATTTAGTTTTCATTAAAATTAATGAATAAATTATTTATTAAAAACATATAAGTCAAATTATAAATAAATAACATTATTATTTAATGATTTATACTTTTTTACATTAAATTTTGACCAAAAGCAAATTCATAAATAATATTAGCATATATATATATGGGAATTAATATATATTCTTTTATTTATAAATCTAAAGTTTATAAAAATATTAGACTTTTGTTAATTAAATTAGTTAACGGCATATATAATCATTTAATTTCATACTTATGCGTATACAATGCAGAAAAAACAGAATAGTCGCAAACCTACGAAAGTGTGGTACACGGACGGCTCCAAGATGGATTGCGGTGCAGGCTTCGGAATATATCGAAACACTGGCTGCATTAAAGTGGCTGAGTCAGTAGGACAATAGGCCACGGTTTGGCAGACCGAGGTCTTTGCGATTTTAACTTGTGCCCAAATGTCCATTCAAAAAGGGACAAAAGGATTAGTATTTGTGTGGATAGTCAGGCGGCCCTAGGAGTTCTAAAGAATCCCACAATAGAATCGAAGCTTGCCTGGGAATGCCGTAGCGTACTAGACAAGTTAGGTTCAGTAAATAAACTTTCGTTGATCAGGGTATCGGGCCACTCGGGAATCAAGGGCAATGAAAGGCTGGACGTTTTGGCAAAACTAGGTTCTGAAACGGTATTTTTTGGTCCTGAACCAGCAGTGGCATTAATGCCGTGTCTGGTTAAGGGAGCCATTGAAAGATGGGGTCAAAGGGAAAATGAAAAGTATTGGGCGGGCATTGGAGTGGGAAGGCAAGCAAAGGCTCTGTTGGGTTTAGTGCCCAACAAGAGGCGAGCGAGCGATCTCCTAAAACTCGATAAGATCAGAGTTAAAACCATTGTTCGCCTTTTTACAGGATATGGGCTTTTCAATTATCATCAGCATAAAATAGGAAATAAAGTCTCACCTATGTGTAGACTGTGTGAGACGAGTAATGAGACGTCGTCTCACATATTATTTGAATGCCCGGCATTAGCTAGGATCAGACTTTTTAGCTGGGGTCAAGCAATTATAGACCCTATGCAGGTGAGCAACCTATCTATAGAGGAATACTGGACTTCTGGAGAAGAACAGGACTCTAATGGGTTGTTGTAAACGAGCAAGCTGGAGCTTGGTACAATGGATTCTCTAATCTAAGTGCCAACTTTCTCTTCTGGGAATATCCAGCTTGATCTCGGTAATTGATTAGATTAGATTAGAAACCTATGAAACAAATAAAATCTAACGCACGCGGGAATCGAACCTACGACCTACAGACTGCCAACCTAACCACTATGCTACGAAACCTACACTGTTAAAAATTTTTGTAGGATTTTTCAGAAACAAGCAACGGAAGTTTTATGCAGTTACATATTACGTAAAACTTAGAAACGTTTCATTATTTTCAGATACATAGGACTGAACAAATATTCAGTCCAATTCACCAAAAATTTTGTTACCGTTTCGTAATTTTCAGTAATGGGTAACAGCATAAAACTTCCGTTGCTATTTTCTGAAAATTTTGTTACAGTTTCGTAATTTTTCGTAACTTAAATCATTTGAATATTTATGTAAAAAATGTAATCTGTTTATATTATATTCTGATATATTAAAATAAATGTAAATTAATTTAAAAAAAATTATAATGAACATTTTTACGGAAGTATCTATTTATCTATCTACCACGATTTGAACTCTCAGCCTTATAGTGGTGTCTGAGCGTAGGGTTTTTTTATGGAGCCTTCAACCATTGGGAGCGCGCCTAGACGCGCTCGACCAAGGGAGGCTATGAGAATATGCTGTAAAGTATAAGTTTTAAGAAACATATGGAGTAAAATCTGTTCTTTCTAACTTCAGTTATGCCTTTTTTGCAACTGACCCAAGCTGCGCGAAAGTAACCGTGCACCTTTTATTAAATTTCCTTTAGTTGTTACTGAGTTTTGCTTGGCTGAAGTTAGAATTCCGATACTCATTAAGGATTTTTACTAAAAGTTTTGATTTTTAAGTAACATTTAGGAATTATAAGAAACGTATAGTAAATTTCAAGCAAATGTAACTTACAAATGATTTCAGTACCGTCGTTTTGAAAATTAAGTAACATTTGTATCAGAATTTTATCGTAAAATTCAGAACATTTTTAACAGTGTAACTGAACACCAACGTTTTATTGTCAGTGACTTGTTGATTTCATTTAATGATTCAAAAAAACACTTATTGACACCAATACACCGTAACAAATAAATAAATAGTTTAAAAATAATAACAACAATATTACACGGAAAAAAATTTCTCGATGCGAATGAGCAATATTGGGAATATAATTAAAATAAAGAACGACACAACCAACATTGTGAATTAACCCATTAAGGACGGGATGTACATGTAAATAATGTTTAAGAACATATTTCAATCTGAAAAAGCACCAAGAATAATTTGTAAATACACTTTTCTTATGTATCTTGAATCCCTCTTTCGATTGGCGTACTTAAAAAAACTAAAAAATGTTAAATAAACAATTTATATAACATTTTTAAAGAAAAAACACGATTTTTTAAGAATTTTTTTTTGTTTTTTCAATTTTTTATAGCTAAACCCTTCTACAAACCTTCTACTGATAGAAATATCGCGTTAAAAATAGTAGGGGTACAACTTAGGACTATTTTGAATATTAAATTTTTAAATAGCTGCCACAAAATGGCGACTAAAGTCACTTTTTTTAAACAGTATTATAAGAAAATAGAGGAAATTTTAATAATAGTTAATTTTGCTTGAAACTTGTTACTCTGGGGTTTTCTGGGTCGCCGATTACGAATATAGCCTTAGTTTTCCAAAATTTAGAATGGCGGATCTAAATTTACAGAAAAAGATAGTAAAATGTAATTTACATAAATAATAACATTCTTTATCAATAATAGAATACAATAAATCTTACAAACTTTGTTACACAATATGTGCAAAAAAAAATAAAAAGAGAAATTTACAAACCTGCTGAATGATTCAATGAAAGAAAGTGAAAATCAATTTCTTAAAGTAAAAGATACAAAAAGTTGAGTTGTATTTATAATCAACTGAGGTCATATCTATTGTGAGAAAGACATCCATCTTCCGGTAGATTTAGAACTAATAAAATGACAATTTTTACCACCTATCTGTAGAATTAGAACTAATTTGGCGGAAAATTTCAATCCAGTGAATTTTAAATATACAATATTCTATCTATATAGTATATATTATATTATAATATTATATTATCATATTCATTGCATAAATTCATTGTTTATTTTAAACTATTCAATTAAATTTCCATATTATTTAATTAATTTATAATTATGAGAATACCAAATCGTCAAATTATATATTATTATATATTAATATATATTTTTATATATTATATATTATATTATTTATATATATATATATATATTATATATATATATTATATATATATATTATATATATATTATATAATTATATAATATAATATAATATAATAATAATATATTATATTTCCAGCAAAAAATTTTGCAACAGATATTGTTAAACATAATTTGATAAAATGAGAATAAATCAAATGTTTCTACAAAACGCTAAAATATATAAAATGTAAAAACAAAAAAATATATAAAATATATAAAAAATTAAAAATTAATAAATAACCGCGAAAAAAATATTTTTACAAGGCTTTCATACGGTATTATGTTGTTTATTTATATATTCAAATGACAACGTTTCAATGCTTTTAGCATCCTCATCAGGTCTTTTATATAAACAAACATAGAAAGAAAGAAAGGAATTCATTTCACAATATAAACACCTGTAAAGGTGTTTTTTGTTTTATTATTTTGGTGATTTCTAATTTTCGTGAATTCTAATTTTTTGTAATTAACCTTTACAGGTGTTTATATTGTGAAATGAATTCCTTTCTTTCTTTCTGTGTTTGTTTATATAAAAGACCTGATGAGGATGCTAAAAGCATTGAAACGTTGTCATTTGAATATACACGGAGAAAATTTATTCCTGAAAATTTAGTGAACTTTGTTCGGTAAAACTGGGATGAAGTGTCAAAACTGTAAGTTTTAAGGAACAGGACTGTAAAAGCAATTGCATTGAAAAATAATGTAAAAAGAATAAATCTTATGGTACATGTATTAGCCGTTCACTTACAGTTCGGTAAAACGTAGGGTAAATGTACACTATACTTAGTTTTATTGAAAGTTCGGTAAAACGTAAGGCACAGTGTTCGGTGAAACTTATATTTATTGTATAGTTCAGTAAAACGTAGGGTAAGTGTTCACTATACTTATTTTTATTGAAAGTTCAGTAAAACGTAAGGTACAATGTTCGGTAAAATTAATATTCATTCAATTACTGAATAGTTCGGTAAAACTTGAAGAATAAAAAATAAAAAATAATGTCATTGCAGTAGTGCTACAGTAATACTGCCGTAAATCTCATTTTACCTACTTTAATCACTACCTAAACCCCCTACAATCATTCACGAACAAATACTTATTCATTACACCTGCCTACAGTACATTCTAAACGCATACATTAATACATACATCGCACGCTTTACATTATTGCTTCAGAAACTTTCAACTGTCCTTATATATGAATCTCAATTTTATTTCACCGCTTGTGAGAAAGATTCAAATTAATAATCAATAGTTGTATAAAATAAAAGAATCATCCATATTAAATCCATGTTACTGAATAATTTCAAACTATATTTAAGGTTAATTTATGAAATAGTTTCAAATTATATTTTTATTGTTATAAAGAAAAATGTTTAAATTTGTATTTTATGTAATAAAACAATAGTTTATTAAAATTCGTATTATTTCCAAATTTTCATCCAAAAAGATTAAAATAATCTATCTAGTGTCAAACACAAAAAATTATTTTCCCTGACTTACGTAACTAGAGCAACTTAAGTAATTAATGTAAGTTACGTCACCAGAGTAAAATTTCGTAACTATAGTAACTTACATAATTAAAGAAAAATACTATAATTACATAACCAGACTAAATAACGTAACTACAGTAAATTATGTAAATGGTCAAACCTACGTAAGTTTTTTTAATTGCATAAGGTGTTATAGTTACGTAAGTTATGCAACTTTGATCATTTGTCTAAGTTACATAAGTTTTATCATTTACGTAACGTGCGTAAGTTATTCTAGTTACGTAAGTTGTACCATTTACGTAAGTTACGTAAGTTGTATCCTTGGAGTAAGTTACTGTAGTTACGTTATTTACTATGGTTACGTAACATACGTAACTTACTGTAATTATGTAAATTACTATAGCTACGTAATTTACTCTGGTCACGTAAGTTACATTAATTACTTACGTTGCTCTTGTTACATAAGTATGCGGAAACAATTTTTCTGTGATTGTCACTAAATTATTATGTTTTTCAATCTTTTGTTTCGAGTTGACATGAAACTAAATAGTTTCAAATACTTTTGTTTTTGGATTATTTAAGAACTAAAAAGAAAGTAATTTGCTATTTAATTTCGTTTCAGAAGCGGTTTCTGCTATAAATGAAATTATTAATTATTAGTTAATCAGTACAAATAGGTTAGAAACAACTAACTATTAACGTCAAAGTTTTTTTTACTACGGGGCATTTAAAAAAGTATTTCAATCCTGAAAACTAACAATTCAGGCAAGTCAAGGAAGTTTTACCGAACTATTTCTGAAAACTAACACTCGAGTCAAGTCAAGAAAGTTTTACCGAACTGTCCCTGAAACGTTAGTGACCATCAAGGAGGTATTCAAAAGAAACGTTAAAATTTGATTTAATTTTCATTAAACGTTCAGTTTCAATTTTGTTTTAACTTTTACAGTACTAGTTTGTAAGGAATAAAGATATGACATTAAATTTTGAATATTATTCCTGAAAAAATAATTTAAAAATTATTAAAAATTACAGTTATGCCACTATATCCCAACTTTACTGAAGAATTCGGTAAAATATAAGGTACAAATTTTCTCCGTGTATAAATAAACAACATAATACCGTATGAAAGCCTTGTAAAAATATTCAATCGAAAAGTATTTTTGTTGAAAAGGAAGAAAATTGAACTATTTGTTAATTCCAAATATTTTAATGGCTGAAGAACGTTACTATTAATGTAAATTAAATTTTAATATTTTTTTCTGTAAAATTGGATCCGATATTTTGAATTTTGCTTCCTCATAAAGGAAGCCTTATAGTGATGTCGATTTCCGAATTTTTTAAAATCAATTATTTTTACAAATTTTCAAGTGTAGTATATATAATTCGTCGAGAGGAACAAATGTCCGGATGTATGTGTGTGTGTGTGGGTGTATGTGTGTGTGTGTGTATGTCACCGATTCTTGTGGACAAATTTTCTCTTACACATCTTGATGGATTTTGATAAGATTTTGTAGATGTATTACGGTCATGAATACCAAGAATCAGACAGAAGGATTTTCAAAAATATATTTAAAAAAAAATTTTTTCAACATTTTTTTAATTTTTGAAAAAATTAATTTTTTGGTTTTTTGAAATAACTTTTTTCTATATTAAAATTTTTAATAATTCTTGTCAAAATTGCATTCCTGACATATAAACGAATCGATTCATGTATATAAAGTATATATTTCATCAAAATTTATAGAATTAATAAATATTTTAATTTTTCACAAAAAAATAAAATTTTGTATTTTTTGACATTTTATCATAACACTTTAAAATAATTATTCTATAATAAAAAATTGAATAATTAATATTTATTCAGGGTACTTTACCCGGTTTATTAATTATATTTAATAAACTATTATAATTATTTAACTTTTAAAATTATATATAATAATATATATTGAGGAAGCTAAATGGTCATGAAATGAACAACTTGTTTAAAAACTAAGGTTATATTCGTAATCAGCGATTCTTGGCTTTGTCCACTTTAATTCTCTATTAATTTTTCCCACATCATACTTTCTTACACATCTAAATAAAACATGCTCCCAGTCTTCCAACTCAAACCCGCATATCCTACACATTTTCTCGTCTACATCCATCTAATACCTACACTCTTTTACACCCTTTCCTATTCTAAATCTCACCATTCTATTACAGCTCCCTTTTGATTTAAACACTTTTTTCCATCTTTCCTCCTTATCTTTCTCTTTCCAGCCTTCTTCCAACTCCCTCCATCCTTTACCCTTTTCCCTCTATATCTTCAGGACCTTTGCTCTCGTCCGCTCCCATTTCGACCATACTTTT
Source organism: Leptopilina myrica (nomen nudum) (assembly GCA_032872475.1). Classification (NCBI taxonomy): domain Eukaryota; kingdom Metazoa; phylum Arthropoda; class Insecta; order Hymenoptera; family Figitidae; genus Leptopilina; species Leptopilina myrica (nomen nudum). The sequence goes on along the minus strand of CM065464.1, from coordinate 33,050,811 downwards.
ATCCCCCTCTCTCTCTCTCACCTGCCTCCAACACAGTTGTGCCCACTTATTCCCATTACCCAAGCTCATTTTTTCCTCAAATCTTGCCGCTCTTCTTCTCTGTCTGACTACCATTTTCTCTCTGTCTAACTCTTTCCTTAACATGTATCTTGGACACCAATTGCTTACGCCTATCGTCCATCTTAAGTACTTCTCATTCAAACGCTCTATCGTACCCCATATCTCTACTCCATAACACAACACAGCCCACACCAGAGCGTCAAACATCCATATCCTTTTCTTCCAGTCATTCCTAAATCGCCTTCTTCTTACCTTCAAACCTTTTTCTTTTGCATACTTCTCAAACTCTCTCATCAACAACTTCATACCACTCTCACATTCAGCCAACAACACAATATCATCCGCGTAAGCTAAGGAATATAAGCGACTTTTGCCCTACACAACTCTTCCCTTACATATTTCCGGTTCATATTTGGTTCGGTGATAGAAGAAGACTCACTGAGGAGCGGTCCTCTCCGTTTTTGCAATAATTAATACCATTCTGTCTCTGCTTTCCTCCATCCAGTACTCTAAAGTTTTCCAACTCTACTCTTTACCCCTTCTTCTATATATTCCCACTAATTAATACCATTCTGTCTCTGCTTTCCTCCATCCAGTACTCTAAAGTTTTCCAACCCTCCTCTTCCCCCCTTCTTCTATATATTCCCACTAAATCGATAGCGTTTCTTCCCATCTTTATCGTCCTAACCATTCATCCTTCCTTCTCTCTCTTTTTTCCCTCCCTCACTCCTGAAATCATCCCCCCTGCGCATCTTCCTCTTTTAGGGTGGAGTCCCATGGCAGCGTTTTGCGTTGCGTTTTGTAACTAGGCTATGAGTGCAAACAGAGCAAACATACATATGTATCTCTCTCACACTCATGGCCTAGTTACAAAACGCAAAACGCTGCCATGGGACTCCACCCTTATGCTCTCTCTTTGCTGCTTGCATTTGCCAATCCACCATGCTTCTCCATTTATCCATAGTCAATTTCTCCCAAATCTAACTTCCTTTCCTTCTCTCTTCCCACCTCTTATCTCTGAGTAGTTGATCCCTTCTTCTCTCCGTCCAGGATTTATCCTCAAAAATTCTTTCTTCTCTTCCCTTCAATCTTTTTTTCAATTCCATCACCTCTTTTCTTTCGTCTGTAAAAACTAAATTCTGTAAAATCTGTCAATGACAGACTTCTCGTTGCTCGTGGGGTCCTAAATACCTCTTTTTCTTTTTCAAGGTCCGCCCCTGCACTTTCTATCTCCTTCTCTACCTCGGGTTCTCTTTCCTCTATATCACCAGCGCAGCGCTTACTTCTCCCTGCCCTCCAGTCTTCTCCTGCCCTCTCTCGTCTTTCGCTAGCGAACTCATTGAGCCGGAATCGAACATAAGAACTCACACAAAGACTCGAACTCGAATTTTTAGGGTCGCAGATTACGAATCCGTTATTAGTTTACATGGTAAAAAGTTAAATTATTTTACTTTTTGATTAAACTTCTAAAGATGGTTTGAGCAATGTAAAGACTAATCTTAAGCAGGGTGTCTATATTCATTTTACAAAATTCCCGGCTTTGCCCAAATTTTTACCGCTTTATTTTTTAAACTAATTTAAATATACTTGATTTTTAGTTTTAGCCATAAATAAATCCGCAGATGGCTACAAAAATTGGTGCATTCTATGAAAATACTCTTTTTTAAGGAAATATGTTATAAAAAAAATATGTTATATACCAGTACCAGCCTTTGACGGGTTTTAGTTTCTACTTTAATACTTTTAAATTGCGCGGGGAAACCAATAAATAGCTGGAAATTTAATTTGACCAGGAAAAATAGGTAATTTTCTTACCAAATTAAAAAAGTTTTATTATATTAATTTGTTTTTAAAAACTGCTTTATACTTTAATTTTAATTGATGTAATATTTATAACAACAGACCCGAGTCAAAATTTAAGCGCTACTTTTAGCTTAAACATATATTTGATTCTATTTAGGTTTTAGCAATCGTAACGTAGGGTCTAATTGCGACACAATTATTTATAATTAGACTCTTTTTTGACTCCAAATGCTGGTGTAAATTTAGGATTAAATTTTAATACATTAATTGCAGTACTACAAACACATAAAGTACTAAAAGTTGACAAATACTGTTCCTGAATAACAAATTTGATAGAAAAAATCTGTCACAGATTCAAATTGTAATATTTTCCTAACGAAATAGTTCATGGTTACTAATTATTAGTTTTTCCCAGTAAAATTTAATTCTTGGTGGGTAGACACCCTATCAAACATATTAGCAGAAACTAAAACCCGTCGTAGACGGGTCCGAATGCTAGTATAGTATAAAATACTAAGCTTTTTGGTAACTCTTACTAAAAAGTGCAGTAGAACATACTAATCTGATGATGGGAGTTGCGATTAGTCTCTCGAGCAAAACAGACGTGTTTACGTACCGCTCTATAATTTCGTTTCATTTTAATATAATATTTCTGGTGTTTATTCACTTATTAAATTATTTCACTTCAATCAATTTGATAAAGTGGAAAAAAAGTTAAAAGTTTTATCGAAAGAAAACTCGTGTCTTAAAAAACTTTTGATTTTAAATAGTAAAAAAGTGAATGACCTGGAATTAAAGAACGATCTACTTGAAAACAAATTAATTTCCAATGAAATGAAAATGGAACGTATTATTAATAAGGACAAAAAGAACAATATTATTTTATTTAAAGTGCCGGATTTACCTGACGAAAATGAGAATTTACTCGAAACTGTGAATCAAATATTTTGTAAAGCTGAAGTGACGTGTGATATTGTCAATATAATAGCTGTCAAAAGATTAGGTAATACTGTGGGCTCAAGGCCAATTCTTTTAACTCTCAATAGTTATGATATAAAAACTGATATCTTTCGTAAAATAAAGAATTTTGGCAAAATGAATATCGGGGTGTCTAATGATTTTTCGAAAACGTTTCGTGAAAAAAGGAAAGAACAATTTAGTAAACTTTTAAATTGTAAACACCTGCTAGAGGATCAAGAAAAATCAGTACAAATCAGAGGCGATTTTATTATCATAGATAATGAAAAGTATGATTTGAATATGATTACAAAATATTTGTCCACCTCTCAACGTCTTATCTCCGCGTTAGATGACGAGTCTTCAGATGAGGAAAATGGCGATTCTGCTGGCTCAATCATTTCAATGGATAGTAGGAAAAGAACAAGATCATCTGCTTCAAAAATTACTACTGAGAGTAAGAAAATTAAAAGCAGGAAATTGGAAGTGAACAATGAGTCACTAAATAAATATTTCTGTACCTCCAATTCCAAAGACGACAACAAACTCAGCAATAAGGCATAACTAGATATAATTCATCCAAGGATTTTAATGTGGAATGCAAGAGGACTACGAAATATAGTCGCTATCTTGCCTGAAGTGAATAATTGTGATGTAATTTGTGTTAATGAGACCTGGACAATAGATGATCCGTCTCTCTTTGTTTCTAACTATTTCAACGACTGCGGCGTTATTCATAGCAAGGCAACGAAAACACCAACAAGTTTACGAATTAAAATTTTAAATTTATAATTGGTTTTGTATATACTTCGCCTAATTGAAATTTTGATAATTTTATATCCATTTTAGATTTTCAAATTAACAAGATCTCATTTAAATTTCCTAATATACCAATGTATATAGGTGGGGACTTTAATGCTAGAGTGGGGAATTTGAATCAGCTGTCAAATGAAATAATTTTGAGCAATAAATGTGGGAGCTCAAAGTCTTGGTTTGACGAAGAGTGTGTCAAATTAAAGAAATTGTTAAAGAATTGTCTGAGAATTTATAAATACAATAGATTTGAGGATAAAAACTTGATATTAAATTATAATGAGAAGAGAAACGAATATAAAAGATTATTGGCAATTAAAAAGGATCAATATAATGAGTCATTGTTAAGCAAATTGTCAGTAGTCAGAGACTCTATTTCTTTTTGGAAAATTGTAAATGGATTTAGATACCATTCTCCGAATATTAATGTTGTGAGTTTAAAGGAATAGCATAATTATTTTAACGCGGTTTTTGCCCCAATTTCTGATAGTTCTCCTGGTTGTGAACGATTCTTTATTGATGATATAAGTAATCCGTTTTTAGATTTGCCTATAACTGCAAGTGATATCGTGCTTAGCCTCCGGAAATGCAAAAATAATAAGACCCCAGGTTTGGATAATATTATCTTTGAATTTCTTAAGAGCCTTCCTGAAAATGGAGTAGAATGTTTAACCCTTTTATTCAACAAAATTTGGACTTCAGGAAAAGTTCCGAGCACTTGGTCTAATATTGCTTTAAGAATGTTGTATAAAAAGGGAGAAGTAAATAATCCATCTAATTATCGACCTATCTCGTTGGTAAACTGTATTACTAAGGTATTTACACAAATTCTAACGCAGAGGCTGAATGACTGGGTCGAATTTAATAATATACTACCAGAGCATCAGGCAGGTTTTAGGAGAAATCGAAGTTGCGCGGACCACATATTTACTTTAAATTCAATTATGCAAACCCGGTTAAGCCTTAATAAAGGTAAATTATTTGTACTTTTCGTGGATTTTCGTAGTGCCTTCCCTTCCGTGTCTCATGGCTTACTTTGGGAAAAACTTTATAAACTTGGTACGGGTACTAGAATTATTAAATTTTTAAATAATCTCTATAGTAATGCTACTGTTGTAGTTAAAGGAATTAATTATGTTTCGAGGGCCACTAAAGTAACAAAGGTAGTTTTACAGGGCGAAGTAATGAGCCCTACTTTTTTTTGTATTTTTATGGCAGATTTTGAAGAATTTCTTAAGGCTGAAGGTATCAGGGGAGTCTCGATCTACTATCTAACAGAAATAATACTCTTGGCATTTGCTGATGATATCGCGCTTTTCGCAGATTCGAAGTCAGCCGTGAGAAGGATTTTGAAGGCCCTTTATAAATATTGTACGTTGAATAAATTGAATATTAATTCGGACAAAACCAAGATCGTAGTATTTAGAAAAGGGGGACATTCACATGATAGGAATTTAGGATTATTTTTATATGGAGAAAATGAAAGAATTGAAGTTGTTTCTAACAATCTCTCTAATTGATAGAATGAAGCTTGAATCGTGGTCATCGACTGAAAGATTGTTTAAAAGCTTGGCCCTGAGTGTTTTATTTTATAATGCGCAGACCTGGAGCATGAGATATGAGGATGAAATCGAGAATTTTCAAACTCAGTTCTATAAAAAATTGTTGAAATTGCCTCGAAATACGCCTGGCTATGCGGTTAGACTTGAAACCGGAAACTCATTGCGACTAGTTTTAAACTCGCCCTTAATTTTGTTGAAAAGGTGTTATCTATGAATAATGACCGAGACCCACTTATATGTTTTAATAAGTTGAAAACACTATCAGAAAATGACAACACCTCGCCTAAATATAATTGGTGAACACAGTTGAGTCACTTCTTTAAATTAATTGATAGATTTACAGAATGGGAAAATCTTACATTAGTATCTTTGCAATTGAATAAAGATCGTTGGGTATCAGAATATGAAAACTTCTTGTTTAAGGAAGATATGTCCCGACTGCGAGCATCGCGATTACTGCAACTTCTCCCGCATCTCTCAGTTAATGTAGACTCTCAACCATATTTTAAGCTTTTTGTACCATTAAAATACCTTAGAATTTTTGCTCAAGTAAGACTTCTTAACATTTTGCAGCCAATAATCAGAATTAACAATAATATTTGCAAGTGGAGATGTGAGGATTTTTGTGGTGGTTGCGGTTTACTGTCAGACGTTAATTTTGATTACCATATTTTGGTCGAATGTCGTTTTCATGATGATGAAAGGAAAAAATTTATTTGTTCTGCGGAGGATGAACCTTCAAAAACTGTAGCTATTATAAATATTCTTGAAAACCCACAGAGGGACTCAGTTACAAAATTTTACCAATTTATTGAAGCAATAGCAATCAAAAGAGAACATTTGTAAATCAGCTTATAATATTCAATATGGTGTGTCGTTTTAAAGGAGATTCCTGTAATTGTATGTTTGGTTAAAATGTACTTTAATTTTGTGTAGTATGAGTTTATTATTTTTGAAAGAGATGTTATAATTTTCGCAACTTCTTTGTGTGGACTAAATGTCTTTAACAAATAAACATATTATTATTACTAATCTGATGAGTCAGTTTTCCTACGATATTTAATAAAATTACTTTGTTTCTTAATTAGTTTTACTACATGATGTAGTACCTGTTACTATTTTTTTACTTTAGGATTATCAAGTCATGTAGTAAAAGTTACTACCCTGTTGGTTTAGATCTACTACTTTAGTAGTATTTGCAGTAGTTTGCAATGTGTGTCGAGGTTTCATTTTTCTCTCCACATCTAAGGCATTTCGGATTCTTCACCAACCCCATTTTATGCTGAAGAAACTACTTTCGTTATTACTGATTAGAACGGTATAATTCGTTTTGCGAATTTTCAAAATTGACTTTTGGTCACCAAACCGGGTCTCCTGGTCCACTATGCGTTCTGTAGGCGCAAAATTTAGTATTATTAGTATTGTTATGTAATGCTGAAGACAGATGTATAAACTAAATATATATATAATATTTTACAGTTCAAATTAACTTTCATTTGAGTTACATTTTAACTCGCAATTTTTTATTCTTTTTCTTATCACTCTAGTCGGTTTTTTCGTTGCTGTAAGAAGAATTTGTGAAATCAAATGAATATTGTGATGCACGGAGAAAATTGAAGATTCAGATTTTGGACTGAGTATAAAACATTTTGAATGATTTATATTATTGTATTAAGATCAAGGCTAAATATCTTAGTAAACGCTATTGCCCTCCTTTCAGCAAGTGCATCAGATTCCGTAATTAATTCAAAGGTGCAAAGAATTAGGTACAATCATTACACTGTGTCACAGCGAAAAAAAACTTCTTATCTGGCCTATTCGAGGTTGTAAGTTATGGCGAACTAAGAAAAATAGTATGATTTATATTTCCCAAACACCCCCAAATTTTCATTATAGAGTCAAAAAACCATTTTCACGAGTTTTTAAGTACAAATAGGCTCGTAATATCTTTATTTCTAGGCCGATTTTAATGTTTTTTTTTCATTTTAAAGCTGAAAAACAACAGCTTTCCAACCCATCGAGAGTTTTTTTGTTTATAATAATAGTTATTAAAGAGAAAAATCCCTACAAAGTTAAGAATATGTCATTTTTTAACATTAACTGATATTTTTGGCATGAATTTTATTATAAATATATTTTCTTTTTTTTGTAACGTTTAAGTGTAATAAATTCTGCGTTAAACAAGCCCCAAACAAATGGATTTTGTTAAAAATTACCTGAGTTATTGCAGTTTATGTCTTTGCAGTCAAAGTAGTCGATTTTAGTACATAACAGTTTTCCTTCCTTTTTTAATCGTAATTGTTCCTTAGTTATGATATATAAAGTTCAGGCATTTTTCCCTCTATTTTTTCATTCAAAGAATCAGTTTTTTTACAAATATTAATTTTGAAAAACGTATATTTAAGAAAAGAAAGTCGTATTAAGTTTTAATAATAAAATTTGCTATTTTATTTTTGAACACTCCAAAAATAATGAAAATTTGGGGGTGTTTGGGAAATATAAATCGTACTATTTTTCTTAGTTCGTCATAACTTACAACCTCCAATAGGTCAGATAAGGAGTTTTTCTATTTTTTTGTTTTTGTAGCACAGTGTTATTATTTACATTTATTTTAATTTTTGCGCCTACAGAACGGCATTGAAAATTAGGAATACTCGCATTATTAGGACTACCCGCCTAATGGGTTTTCTCGCCAGAGGAGCGGGAAACTGTATAGAAAACCTCTCCTGAGTATAACCGGTTTATCGACAACCGAGTTCTAATGGTTTGTACTGGACAATAATCGACAGTGCACATCATTATACCTCTACGTCAAACTTCCGCCTTGATAAATCGCGAAAGTGATTTATCCCTCAGTACCAATCAAAATATGCAGGTCTAACGGACAGATTTCGGTACCTGAATAGTGGGTGAAAAATACCGTAAGGAACACCAATAGCGCTGCATGTGATATATTTATCATATTTTTTTAATATTATCAAAGTAAAATAACACTGGTTGACATATAAGATGATTCAAAGATCGGACAATGATATTCTTATAGGATTTTCATCTCTGAACACGAATATGACCTCCAACAGTGCCTATCACGTCGAGATTTTAAGAAAAATGGACTCAAAGATTAAAAAATCCTATTTTTGGCCTTTTTCGATTACGTGTAGAGAATGATGCCGACGTGTTAAAAGTCTCTAATTAGGCTTCAATTAAAGCTTGAACTGCCAACTATAAGAATCAAGTCGAAAAAGTTCTGAATCAGTCAAAAATTTTCATATAGCACAACTTTTGCATGTGCGCGCGCGCTCTACTTGTACTCATAGAGCGCTACACTATGTCACTCTTATTTATTAATTTTATTTTCTCTATTTATTGTTATTTATCATTTTAGGGCTCGCTATATGTTGCTGATTGAATGTAAGATCGTTATTAAAAAATCCAAAATGGCGGAAATACAAATTTTGAAAATTGATGGATTTTACTAAAACTTGGTGTTTGGGGGTTTTCGAGGTCGCTGATTAAAAATCTTATGACAAAATAAAAATGAAGCTAGATGCTTTTTTTAAATTGCATTGGAAAGCTTATTAAATTTCCAATGAAATGCTACTATTTTAAGTTGTATTGCATAAATAGGAAGCGAGATATCATGTTATGAAGACAAAAAAATAATTCTATTTTTTTCGGAATTTCTTACTCTGACTTTGACTCCTGACACAGTTCAGCAAAGTTTATGAAAAAAAATGTTACTTTTACAGACTATTCCTTGTAACCTAAGCTTTGAATAGAGACCAAGAACAGCAAAAAATATTTACGGGTTCCGGAGATATTACAAAAAGAGTCGGACCGTGCAAAGCAGTATTTTCAATCATCGATTTATCTAATTCGCCGTTAAGACAATTACTTGTCTGTGAAAAAAGTGTCGAAAATTAATTTTACCAAGTACATTCTTATTGGGATCCATTTTTTAATTTAATTTATTATATATCGATATTTAAAAAGTGGATCCCAATAAGAATGTCCTTTTTAAAATTAATTTTCGACACTTTTTTCACAGACAATTAATTGACTCAACGGCGAATTAGAGAAATCGATGATTGAAAATACTGCTTTGCACGGTCCGACTCTTTTTGTAATATCTCCGGAACCCGTAAATATTTTTTGCTGTTCTTGGTCTCTATTCAAAGCTTAGGTTACAAGGAATAGTCTGTAAAAGTAACAATTTTTTTCATAAACTTTGCTAAACTGTGCCAGGAGTCAAAGTCAGAGTAAGAAATTCCGAAAAAAATAGAATTTTTTTTTGTCTTCATAACATGATATCTCGCTTCCTATTTATGCAATACAACTTAAAATAGTGGAATTTCATTGGAAATTTAATAAGCTTTCCAATGCAATTTAAAAAAAGCATCAAGCTTCATTTTTAACCGAGTTATCACTGTTTCTGTGCGGGTGTGTTTTTTAATAGCTCGAGATGTTAGCGTACGCACAATTTCGGACGGTAGTGTAAATAACAATAAATAGAGCAAATATAATTAATAAGTAATAGTGCCATAGTGTACCGCTCTATATTCTTTTCTAATTGAGAGAGGAATAATTTCAATTAAAGAAGAAAGATTAAAATTTATCTTTTAGTTAGAAACTGTCAAATATAAATAAAAAATTTTATTTTGCCTCTTTTATGTAGATGAATATTCGTATATTGGAAATAAAATGTCAAAATAATTGTTAAGAAGAATTTTCAGTTCACTTTGAGATTTTATTTTTTTCGGTGCACAAGTAGAGCGCGCGCGCGCACATGCGAAAGTTGTGCTCACGAAGTAGTATAAGGAGACCTCACGCGACAAAAAAATCTGCACATATTTGGGGGGACAGAGATCTCAGAGATTGCACCACTAACAGAGGTTGCGCCTCTGTGGTTAAAGTATTTTACTAACATTTTTCGTCTGCTACTGTATATGAACATAACCTACAAATTAAAGAAATACGACGAAGTGTAATGGCGACCATGGTTTACATTTTAGCCGTAATGGCGCAACCTCTGCTAGTGGTGCAAATACTCATAACTCTAATCCCCCTAAAATGTGTTGATTTTTGGCGCTGCTAAGCATTGGCGTGAGGTCTCCTTATACTACTTCGTGGTTGTGCTATATGAAAATTTTTGACTGATTCAGAACTTTTTCGACTTGATTCTTATAGTTGGCAGTTCAAGCTTTAATTGAAGCCTAATTAGAGACTTTTAACACGTCGGCATCATTCTCTACACGTAATCGAAAAAGGCCAAAAATAGGATTTTTTAATCTTTGAGTCCATTTTTCTTAAAATATCGACGTGATAGGCACTGTTGGAGGTCATATTCGTGTTCAGCGATGAAAATCCTATAAGAATATCATTGTCCGATCTTTGAATCATCTTATATGTCAACCAGTGTTATTTTACTTTGATAATATTAAAAAAATATGATAAATATATCACATGCAGCGCTATTGGTGTTCCTTACGGTATTTTTCACCCACTATTCAGGTACCGAAATCTGTCCTACTTTCAATAAAAAAATTTGCATGGATTTATTTTACAATACAACACTCAGAGGATCCTCTAACCTTAATTAGAATATTAGATTTTGAATATTTCACAATGTTTTAAAACTTCGGACATATCAATTTCTCTACTTTCAGTTTTAAGAACTAAATTGAAAACTTTAAGTTTTCTGGTTGACGTTTTGAATCCGCCATTCTGAATTTTTGACTAAATATTTGGATTTCGAGACCTCAAAAAACCCCCAATGAGCACTTTCAGACAAATTCGTAAACTTAACAAACTTTTGGTCGCCATTTTGAATTTAAAATTTTCAATAACAGATTTGAATTCAGCGACCTCGAAAACCCTCTAGTGAAAATTTTTAGTCAAATCCGTAAACATTAAAAATTTTTGGTCTCCATTTTGGAACCGCCATTTTGTATTTTCAATAACGGATCTTGATTCAGCGAACCCAAAAACCCCCGTATAGGCATTTTCAGCAAGATTTGGTAACTTTTAAATATCTGTTTCTTCGATGCCGCTATAGCTGTCATATACACTGGAGGTACGAATTATTTTTGCCTCTATAGACGTCAAACACTGTGTAGGGGTTAAGGGGATATTGCTGTAACATCGAGAGGATATTCCACAGAATTTTTTCTATAAGTTCAAATTTGATATTATAGCGAAAATTTTGTGAAATATCACAGCAATATCGCGGCAGTACCTTCTCGATGTCACAGCAATATCCCCTCAATATAGCAGGAATGTCACAGGGATATAATTACTGCCACCACGAGTCCAACCCAATGACTGGAAGGAAACCCGGGCTCGGACCGATCCCCATGGTACCGTTTAGTACTCTGGTATGAATACCGATTAAGAGTCTTACCACCCTTGCTTCGGCAAGTTAGGTTCGACGGTCAATATTAGACCTGCCGGGCCGCCACGGCACTGCCCATCATCATCGTAAGTCACTGCTCTATAGGAAAGCCTGGGATGAACCGAGTACTAACCGCAAGCAGTGGCACCACTCCGAGTCTCATTTAGTCCCCTCTTACGACATGCAGCCGATCGCAGGGGGCCTATTCTGCGCCCGGTCCCAGAGCGTAGTCAAGTACAGTAAAAAGGAATACATGGAGATATGTCTCCTTATATTCCTTTCTGCAATAAGTAAAGAGAATCTTTCAAGCAAGAAAAAAGTAACGCCAACATAACCTTAACCTCTGGTCTCCGAAAGAATAATTTGTAAAAATTTTTATTTAAAGGGTTTCACCACTCTCAACACATTTAAATTGGCCAGTTTTTTAAGAATTTTTTTAAAAGAAAATATTTAAGATAAAACTTTTTTATGTTTATTGTTACTTAATACATATTGTAAGCTATGCGTGTATCTCCGCCATTTTTAATTTTTTTTAAAAATATTTCATATTTACATAGCTTACAATATGTATTAAGAAACAATAAAAATGTCTTTTTTTTAAATATTTTCTACAAATTTTTTTTTTAAATAGTCTAATTTGAATTCGTTGAGGGTGGCGCAACCCCTCAAAAATGGTGACGGTTGTAATAAAAAATTTTACTATTTCAATATACAATTTTCCATTTTGTTTTCCTTCCACTCTTCGTATTAATATGCGTCCAACTTCTTCACCCACAATTCGCACATATTGCAGTAAGCACTCATTACAACCACATCAACAGCGTCATATGTACACGTTTTTTCCAAGTTCCGTCGCCGGATATTGTAAACTCATTTTTATTTTCTTATTCAGATAGTTTATTTTCTTCATTTACAGGCAACTTTATGAAAATATCGAAAACAGCTCCGTTAGATGATATCGTACGTATATGTATACACCGGTATATCAATAAGTTTACAAATCGTCGTTAAGCTCTAAAATTGCTGTTGTCTTAATATTGTCAAGTGCTCGTAACACATCTGAAACAAATAAATTATATTAAACTTGATGTAGAATTTTTAATGTATTTGCCCTACAAGAAATGAAATTGAATTAGCCTAATGAAATATGTAATGTTTCCCATTATTATTTTTTTAATTGTCTACTGATTGTTCTGTAATCAGTTACAGTAATAGTAGTAACTAATTTATGTGCAATGCGGAGAATCACTCTGACGTACGATAGAAAAACTTTAAAAAATCATTTTGTCGCCAAAGTGATGTATGTCTTTCCATCGTATGACAACTTATATGTTTTTATGATTGCCTTTTTAACACGAATGAATGATTCCTTGCAGCAGAAACCGACCAATAGGTCGAGCACTACGTAGTCGAAAACCTAGAGATGAATGTGAAATCGTGTGTGAGAATCTCATGAAAAAACACTGACTTAATTCGTAAGACTTTTCTATTTCCAATCAAATTCTCGAACACATATTTAAATTTTATCATGAAACAAGTTAAAATATTCTTTAAATTCTTTTAACTTTCAGGTATGGTCGCGAATATGCTGATCCTTATCTGGGACATAGTATTGGACCAGTTGCTGGATATGGAGTAAGTTTTTATATATATATATATATATATAAATTTAAATATTTTTGCATCTGACAGCATTTTATGTTTAAAAAAAGTTTAAATGAAGATTAAAGATGGATATGTAGAAAAATTATTTAAGTAATCATGCAAGTGCTTAAGAAAATTAAAAATAGACGTAATACATTGATATTATTTTTTTAATTGTGTCTAATTGTAAATCAAAGTTAAAAGTTAAAAAAAAACTGTTTTAATCTATCCCAGGCGCGAAAGACCAATGCCGACGATAGGTTGAAGCTTGATTGAGCCTTGAACGCCCAGCGTGGGTAACCCAGAGTTGAAGCAGTCTTTAAAACACTGTCACTCAATGTTGGTTCAACATTGGAGACCAATGATCGTCCCATGTTTGATTCAAGACTCGGTCAATCTTCGTGTGTGAAGCTTGAATATCCAATCTTTATTTAAACTTGAATCAAGGCTTGATTCAACCCACATAGCACGACTTATTGCTGTGAGGCCGTTGTAAGGAAATATGTAGAGGTTGTAAGGCTTACCACGTAAGTCTGTTGTAGACATAAGTTAGTCTAAAAATATCTGCATTTCCGTAAGATTATACATAAAAGCTGATGTGAGATTACACCTAATTCTATTGTAAGCTTACTCGAAAAACTCATAGTAAGCTTACATGTTCCTAGTCTTCTCCCCAAATTTGTTTTCAGAATTTTCTGCAGAATGTTAGGTTTCCAATAAAGAGAAGGACAACAAACTTAATTTTTTTATTTAATATTTATCAATTAATTACGTTACAAATTATTTTGCTAATATTGACCATAATAGGTAAACTCACTGTCGTGAGTTTAGAACCTTACAACCTTACAACTTGATAATAACCTTCCAACAGCCTTACCTCAACCTTTACATGTAAGCTTACCTCAACTTTTACATGTAAGCTAACCAAAACTTTCACTTGTAAGCTTACTTCAATTATTACTTGTAAGCTTTCGACTATATCAGTACAAAGTGATCAAAATTAATTTTGATCTGGAAAAATAAGATGCGTGAACGAATGCACTGTGCATCTGTGAGGACTCGAACCCCACCCTACTGAAAATCCCCGTACAATATCTTGTACAAGAAATTGTACAAGATCTTGTACAGTAAACTATACCATTTCTGTCAATGAACCTGTACCATTTCCGCATAAGAAATTGAAACAAGTTCTTGTACACGATCTTGTGGAACATCTTGTACAAGAATCTGTACATGTAATTTTTACTTTTTTGAATAAAGGTTCAGTACAATTTTTTGTACGAAATCCTGTACATGTTCAAATTAATTAATAACTTTAATGGCTGCGCAGTAGTTTTCTATGGCTTCTACAGCTGCGCAGTTGTTTTTAAATCGTAAATGTACAGAGTCTCTAACAACAATGTTAAAAATTTTCTTATATTTTGCATAAATAAAAAAATTAATAAACAATAAGAAAAAATATTATCTACACAAGAACTTGTACAGGATCTTGTGCATGTACACATTCTTGTACAGGATCTCGTACAAGAAATTGTACATGAACCTTGATTCAAAAGCGAAAAATTTACATATACAGGTTCTTGTACAAGATGTTATACAAGTACACATTCTTGTACATGATCTCGCACAAGAAATTGAATATGAACCTTTATTCAAAAGCGAAAAAAATTTACGTGTGCAAGTACACATTCTTGTACAGGATCTCGTACAAGAAATTGCACATGGACCTTTATTCAGAAGAGAAAAAATTTACATGTCCAAGTACACATTCTTGTACAGGATCTCGTACAAGAAATTGTACATGAACCTTTGTTCGAAATCGAAAAAAATTACTTGTACAATTTCCTGTACAAGATATTGTACGGGGATTTTTAGTAGGGCACCCAGTAAAAAAAAGTATTCAGAATAGAAAAAAAGTATTGGTGGTGAAACTCTCGATTTAAAGATTCCTAAGCAAAGTTGAGAATATGTATGAAGAGCGTGAGTAACGTGATGTATTAAAATGGCTATTGCGAGAAGGAAATAAGAAATTTTGAGTAAAAACGAAAATTTAAATGTGACAAAAATGTCAAATGTTGATCGATTACCATATGCTTTACTATGCCTACAATGCATGACAGATTAAAGGGAGCATGACGTTACCGGCAGAAAGTTATTAGGAAAGGCGGAAAATTTTTAATTTTTAATGAATTTTTATTCATTAATTATAATTAATAATTATAATTAATTAATAAATTAATTATAATTAATTAATAACTAAATATTATATGCGTTCACTTGGATTTCTTTTCAATTTCAAAATTTTCCGCCTTTCCTAATAACTTTCTACCGGTAACGTCATGCTCCTTTAAATCTGTCATGCATTGTAGGCATAGTAAAGCATATGGTAATCGATCAACATTTGACATTTTTTCTTTCACATTTAATTTTTCGTTTTTACTCAAAATTTCTTATTTCCTTCTCGCAATAGCCATTTTTATACATCACGTTATTCACGATCTTCATATATATTCTCAACTTTGCTTAGGAATCTTTAAATCGAGAGTTTAAAACAAAAAGTATTCACGGTGAGCAAAATGTATTCACCGTAACCCACCAATACGGTTTTGTCGCGAAAACGCATTCACCGAACGTCACCACCAATACTTTTTTTCTATTCTGAATACTTTTTTTTTACTGGGCAGTTCATAGCTGCCTGTCATGGGACCAACGCCTATCAATGCACCTTGCCAACACATCCTGGACGAACACGCTTCTTATATTCTCAGATCAAGCTCATCACTAGTCGAGAGCTATATAGTTATTGTTAGAATTTTTCGCTGATAGAATATTTTGAAATATGAAGATTTCGACTATATCAGTACATAGTGACATTTATTAGATGTCAATTGAACTCTTTGGTTTAGAGTTAGGTGTTACACATTGATAACTACTTCGATATGGTTGTCGATAAGTAATTATCGAAGTAATTATCATGTGTAACACCTAACTCTAAACCAGGGCCGGATCTAGAAATTTATATAGGGGCGGCAGGGATGCAATTCGTAGCATTTTTCTTTAATCATTAAAACGATATTTTACTTTTTAAATTAAATTTAAAATATAGTTGAAATTAAACCCATTGTGTATTTTATTGTTAAAGGGCTATATTAACCACTTCACTGGCAGGGCGTTCCAAATGGCGTTCCACGCGCCGAGGCCCAGACTGGCAAAAACACCGAAATGGCGTTCCTAAAAAACTCTTTTTTTTAAAGAGTGTACACCACATTTAACTATTGTAAAGCAATATTTCTATAATTTAGACATTAGGGAACAAGATTAACACAACAAAAATTTTAGTTTTTGTGATTTTCAACGTTTTTTCGAACGTTCAAATCGGCTATTTTTAATAATTTTCAACAAATGGCGTTCCACTTTTTTTCAATTTTTACACTATAAAACTTGTATTTTTATTAAAAAAAGATATTTATATTACAATATTATAATATAATAATATAATTATTAATAATATATATATATAAATATAACATATATAAATAACTATTATTTATTATTATGAATGGTAATATTATATGTACGTATATGTTTTTGCCAGTCTGGGCCTCGGCGTGTGGAACGCCATTTGGAACGCCCTGCCAGTGAAGTGGTTAAAAGCATTATATTTCAATCAAGTTTTATTCCAAAAAAATGGGTACTTCCATATGGTGCTGTTAATGCATTCTTAGTAAGGTATCCGCATGCGCAGAGAGCAACAGAGACTCAGGTCGCGAAAAATTAAAGTGTTTGACTATATCAACCGCACGGACGATGAAAAAGTTTTTACCCTTTCTCTTGTAATTTCAAGAAGGAAAGGGAAAAATATTCCCTTCCACATGTTGAAGGTCCAATCGCTGATATGAGACTTCTTCATCGTCAGTGCGGCGGATGATATACTCAAACAGTTTATTTTTCGAGACGCGTCGAAAATGCTATTTTACTGGTGATTTTATTCTGTTATTTTACTACCCAGTAAAAAAAAGTATTCAGAATAGAAAAAAAGTATTGGTGGTGACGTTTGGTGAATGCGTTTTCGCGACAAAACCGTATTGGTGGGTTACGGTGGATACATTTTGCTCAGCGTGAATACTTTTTGTTTTAAACTCTCGATTTAAAGATTCCTAAGCAAAGTTGAGAATATATATGAAGAGCGTGAGTAACGTGATGATTTCAATTTCAAATGTGATTTAGTGCTCGGTTTGTTTACATTTCACAACTTGGACATGCCCTTAATGTATATTCATAGTTGTTCACTAAAATAAGGAAACAGAATAGTTATTTTCGTATCAAGGGCGCAAAATAGGTGATTTCGCCAGAGTCGTAATCACCTTTGCGCCCATGATGCTAACATAATTTTTTGTCTAAACTGCATGGAAAGCATGTCATTGAGGGCACGAACGATTAAACGCTCATATTGTTTAAAAATTAAACTCTATATAAATGTTAACTCTTTAAAATCTATAATGATACAAGTTTTAATATAGAAATAAGACAACAACCAAAATGTGTCATAATTTTTTTTTTATAGAAAATCGAAAAAAATTGCACATTTTTCTAGACAAAATAAAAATAGGTGAAAATGTTTGCATTTTTACAGTCAACATAAAAAAACTCGAGAATATCATATTTTAATGAAGAAAATCGAATAATTAACATGTGGGCGAAAAATACTCTTCTGCCTGCTCGAAGGTAGGGGAAGCGGGCGGAAAATATTTTGCGCCCGCTTCCCCTACCCCTGGGTGGTAATGAGTTACTTTGCGCCCGCTCTAAGTGCCCGAAACGACATACTTTCCGTGCAGGTAGGACAAAAAATTTGTTTTTTCTTAATATATTAATATTTTTTCATATAACAGAAGCAATTTTGACGCCCCTATAAAGTTGACGCCCGGGGCACTTGCCCACCCTAGCCCCCCTATAGATCCGGGGGGATTTAATTAAAATTAAACGTATTATCAAAAAAAATATTGCAATATTAGATAATTTAAAAATATTTATATTTAATATTGTTCAGTGCACACTAGTGATGCACTTCGAGCGAGTCTCGCCTCGAAAAACCGAGAATCTCGCGAGAAAAACAATGAAAACAATTGAATGTGATATTTTCATCTCTTTTCTTTTATGAAAGGACAGAGTCTCATCGTGCATCACTAGTGCACACGGTAATAAAGAAAGTGAATTATTTTCGCTTACGAAGATTTACCGAGTATGCGTCGGGGTGTTCGATCCCACATGCGAGCGAATATTTGTCAGTTTTCGTTTCTAAGCGATATATAAAAAAATAAAATTGTGTGTTGTGTTGTGAATAAAAACTGTGTGAACATGTTTATATATATATAATAATGTTATAAAAGTTTGTTTTAAAAACAAGAAAAAAATGTACCAATTAACAGAAAAATTGTCTTCTTTTACTAAAATTATTTTTTTTAAATTACTATTTCAAATGATATTTATTGTTAGTAATAATATATTATTAAAACACGGAACAGAACCAGACTTTTAAAATTTAGTAGTCAGTTGATGAAAATTTAAAATTCATGATTTCACTAAAAAATATATCTTGCAGCGTTAAAATTCAAGTAGTATATCGACAGATCGATATTGGAAAATACCGAAAATACGGAAGACTTGTTGACACATAACCTCACATTTACAAATTATACTTTTTAACATCTGAGATGTTAAACCACAACATCTAGATGATATGCATTAGCATCCTTTTTTAATATCTAATGCATTAAGATTCTTAACATCCATTTTTCTCTATATAATGAATTATTAAATTATTAAAAGAGAACCAGGTGGAATGACAGCAGCCATTTGACTTTAGCACGCATGTATATGAGATTGAGTGGTTATGTGTGACTACACGAACAGCGGTGCTCGTTTGTATGCGTGCAGTTTTGATCGTTTGACTACTAAATTGTAAACGCGGCGCGAAGAAAATATCATTCTTTCGAATATAGAAAATAAAAATTTTGGCATTCACTTTTTCTATATCTACTTTCTTTCGTATATCATAGGCGAGTTTCTCATAACTTGACTACTAAATATTGCAAAAAAAGAGATCATATAGTATAATAAAAACTTCTATTAAATTATAAATCTCGTCTAGTGACCACTTTTTCCCCACTTTAGTAGTCAGTTTACTAAAAATACATTGTGAGTTTAACAGGAACTAGTATACAAAGTTTTTCCGTGTGGATTTTGTTTTAGTTGGTTGTTTTTATTGGTTTTAAGTGTTTATTCAAGTTAAACATTTATATTTTTTTATTTATTGTAACGTAAATGCACCAGTTATCGGCACCTTGAGGTAAAATCTAAATTTGAAATGATTAAAAATAAAGCTATACATTAAAAAATGGTAAGGAAATGAGTTTATCTAAAAGAGGGAACATTCTTTGCAATATATATTGTAATTAAAAATATTATAGTAGGTTTAAAGTTGAAAAAACGTCAATGCATGGGTTATCGGGTTATACTTCACGTATAAAGTCTGGTTTCAAAAAATAACAGTTTACAAACGACAATTATCTGCCGATAATCGGTGCATTGACAATAACTGGCGTATTTACTTTAAATGTATTACACTGTGATCTTTTCTATATATTTTATGTGTCCACTAGTGGTTTTATGAACCAAAGGGAACTTTGTTGAATTTACTTTTGGTTCCTGTAAAAAGAATTTGGGAAATCAGATAAATATTATAAAGAAAGCTTTTGGAATAACCAAAATAATAGCCAAAAAATCGATTAAAGTAAAAAAACATTGTGAAGAAGTAAAAAGTGAAATATTAAGAGTTTAAATGTAACTATTTGTGTTAATAAAAACAAATATTATATTGAAATTGTTGATCCTCCCTGTAAAAAAAAGTATTGGGAGATACGGGATTTCGCATTGCGAGTGCCAACCTGCCAATGCGGTTTTCACGAAATAGCGCATTGGGTGTCGTGGTGAATGCGGAAATCAAGGGGTCCCAATGCGGTGCAAGTTTTAAGATTTAAAAAAAATAAAATACGTGAAAGGAGTAAACAATCAGTATCAGTGGATCAAAATACGAGTTAACGGAATGAAAAAATACTAATAGTGAGTGTGAAAATGAAGTTTAAAGAAAATAAGGTGAGATTAACTGTTAAATATGAGTCCAATGCGGCATAAGCTTTTTTTTAATGCGGCGCTCTCTTCTTTACCAACAGCGGATTCTTTCTATTCAAATGGTAATTTTGAAAATATATTTTATTTATTCCATTTAAATGTAAAAAATTATTGATAAAAATGATTAACAAATAAAAATGTAATGTTTAAAGTAATATTAAAATTTGATTTTTAGTTGAAAATAAATATTGAAGTAAAAAGTTATTAAATAATATTTGATACATTTTTAATTTAATGATATTTTTAAATAAATAAACTTCAAATATTAAAATATAAATATGTATTGTTATATTACTTAAAAATAATAAACAATTATTTCTTTATTACTTAATACCATTCCAACGTTGAGTCGTTAATAATATTAAATTAATTAACATTTTTTATTGATAGAAATACATCATCAACTTTTAGTTAATATTATTTTTCATTACTTTCAAAATTACCATTTGAATAGAAAGAATCCGCTGTTGTTAAAGAAGAGAGCGCCTCTGCACTGCGCGAACTATATACCAATTATGCGCCGCATTAAAAAAAAGCTTATGCCGCATTGGACTCATATTTAACAGTTAATCTCACCTTATTTTCTTTAAACTTCATTTTCACACTCACTATTAGTATTTTTTCATTCCGTTAACTCGTATTTTGATCCACTGATACTGATTGTTTACTCCTTTCACGTATTTTATTTTTTTAAAAGCTTAAAACTTGCACCGCATTGGGACCCCTTGATTTCCGCATTCACCACGACACCCAATGCGCTATTTCGTGAATACCGCATTGGCAGGTTGGCACTCGCAATGCGAAATCCCGTACCTCCCAATACTTTTTTTACAGGGCTGACATTTATTGTTTCTAATTTGTTTTATTTGTGCTTAGAGCAAAGAAACTACTGGATTTCAAGTAATTCATTCAATAATTCATACACTGAAAGAAATAATTCGCTGGTACAGCTAGAATTATGTCTAGTTTTCCCATAAGGAATAGGTAATAACCTGATACCGGCTACTGACATAAATTATAGGTAGTTCAGCTATACTGATCGGAGCGTTACACATACATATGCCAACGTCAACACACCAATGTGTAACATAACCTATATGGATTGCTAGATCGAACCAAAACCACCAAACATACACGTTTGTCTGTTCTTTCCAAAGCCTTTCTTTCAGTGTAATATAATAATTTTTATAATTCCTTTCAGCACTTTACCTTTACTGTCACTTGTAACCTTACCACATGTTTTAGGCGTAACCTTGCCATGATTGTCACTTGTAAACTTAACACATCTTTTAGGCGTAACCTTCCCATGACTGTCAGTTGTATCCTTACTAAGCTAACAAGCTTACTGTAAGGCGGAAATTTTAAATTCATCTTATATTTACTGCAGGCTTACGAGGTAATATTACAGACTTTACAGAACATACGCGAGAAGCTGAAGTTTACGGTGTTTATCCCCTTGGGAAAAATAAAAAAGTTCTCTCAGCAGATTCTGTACAAGACTTAGGCCAGTCGTTGGGTCGAAGAAGTACACAAAAGTGCAAACAACAAAGTCTCAATGGTTTCTTGTAGTTTGGGGCTCCACATAAGAGCCCCACAGCTTGCTCTCGATTATCAGTTTTTGAAAATAGTGTAAACAATCGTCAAAGTTTGAAAAACGTGGTTTTTCTATTCTTGTTGTTTCCGGTTACATTTTAGAGAAAAAAGTTGTGATTTAAAGTTATAGAGCTTGAGAGAAGCCTTCAATTGACGGGTCGTACGTTGAAAAAGGTTAATTAGTTTAGTTGAAAATGAATTTAAACCATTAAAAATAGTACTTTTTAATTGTTTTATAATTTTTTTTAATAATTATCAAATTTGTTTATACTTCACCAAGAATATTCTCTTTGCGAAGCTGAATAAATGATAAAAAAATTCAACTTGATCGGATAAATATTTTATGCATAATTTTATTTGTTAACTAAAAACATGTAATTTTTCAACGGAATTTCACCAATTTTGGACCTGCGAATTTAATTTTTTTTTAAAGTAAACTTAAACGGCATTTAATTTCATTTGTTTTCACAAAACTTTTCCAAAAAAGAATCTGATATAGCCTTAAGGGGAGGGGAGTTATTTTTTTTCCAAAAAATTCTAGGTAAGTTAATTATTAATATTTTTTATTGTAATTTGCACTACTTATAGCTCAATATGCGTACTCTATGAAAAAAATTGAACATAATGTTTTGTGCAATTATTTTGCACTTATATCAAGTGAAAGTACATGCATACTTTTCTCAAACTTCGGACGGTGGATCTCGGTGCGCCTGATTGTTGCTCGTCACAAAACAGAATTCGGCCGTTCAATCTCGCAAAAATGGCCATAACTTTGTTAATAATTTCGAAAATATTTATCCCTTCCTATGCGATACGTACCGGATAGGCGTGGCCTAAAAATCCCATTGCAGGAACATCTTGGCAGAATACCGTGATGGTCTTGCAAATGTACTAAGACAGTTTTCATGCTATATACTTAAGGCGCCTCGCGTTTAATCCATTGTAATTCAAGAAAAAAGGGCATGGTAGTCTTAGGTTTTTTCTGTGATCACTGCAATGCAAAAAAGGTTAATTAACTTACCTAGAAATTTTTGGAAAAAAATAACTCCCCTCCCCCTCCCCTTAAGGCTATATCAGATTCTTTTTTGGAAAAGTTTTGTGAAGACAAATGAAATTAAATGCCGTTTTCACCTAATTAATAAAATGAAAATTGACTAAGTTATTACATTTGTCCATTATTATGCACTTAAATAAAAAAAATCAAATTTCTATTTCAGAGGGATAAAAGTTTGACTTTAAGTTTACTTTAAAAAAAAATTAAATTCGCAGGTCCAAAATTGGTGAAATTCCGTTGAAAAATTACATGTTTTTAGTTAACAAATAAAATTATGCATAAAATATTTATCCGATCAAGTTGAATTTTTTTATCATTTATTCAGCTTCGCAAAGAGAATATTCTTGGTGCGGTATAAACAAATTTGATAATTATTAAAAAAGTTATAAAACAATTAAAAAGTGCTATTTTTAATGGTTTAAATTCATTTTCAACTAAACTATTTAACCTTTTTCAACGTACGACCCGTCAATTGAAGGCTTCTCTCAAGCTCTATAACTTTAAATCACAACTTTTTTCTCTAAAATGTAACCGGAAACAACAAGAATAGAAAAACCACGTTTTTCAAACTTTGACGATTGTTTACACTATTTTCAAAAACTGATAATCGAGAGCAAGCTATGGGGCTCTTATGTGGAGCCCCAAACTACAAGAAACCATTGAGACTTGATAAATATTAACCTGTATCGACGAAAGGTTAAAGTTTAAATTGGCCAACATGGGTTTGGTGCACTTCTGCAAACTTTCTATTATAACTTTACCATTTCTTAAAAAATTGGACTTGGATCCCATAATATTCCCATTGTCTTTCGTACGCTGAACAAAAATATGATGTCAAAAATAACTTTTGATAGCTACCGATCCAATAGGGTCAGCATGGTACAGTTGCCAGGGACTTTATATTTCTTTAAATAATGATTGTCAGAAAAAAAATTTTTTTTTAGAACTGTGCTATGATGACCTTAAAGAGGAACTGATTTTGAGAAAGAACTTTCTGTAGAAAATGTAAATCAATTAAAAAATTTATTTAAAAAATTCTGTTGCATATAAGTTGATAGCTGTTTTGACAGTTCAACTGCTAAAAAATATTTTAAATTTCTAAATATAAACTAAATTTTCTTAAAAAATAATTAGGAACTTTTTAAAAAACTTATTTCTTAGGCGTTGACTACTAAATTGACAGCTGTAAACTGCCAAAATATATTAAATACATAATATATATACGACCTAAACTTACCAATAGAATCGTCTTTTGTGATAATTCAGTTAAAACTCTTTGAAAAATGGTTTTTATTAAAGTTAGCAACTCATTTGAACAGCTACCATCTGTCAAAGTATATTAAATTGATGAATTTTTCACAAGAATCCTTTTTATTCGTAGAAGTTAATGTAAAAATCATATTTGTACGCAGCGTACATAGATCTAAGTCAAATAAATGATACAATAATTATTTGAGTTATTAAATTAAACCGTTTGATTTTTATCGTTTTAATTCTGTAACTCGTAAACAAATTGTTGAAAATACTCGTACGACCACTCATTTTTAATTTTTAAGCTCTACAACTTTTAATAACATTTTTTTGTCCAAAATGTAACTCAAAGCAACAATCCTCAAAAAACCTTAAAAAATTCGATTTTGTCGTCTTAAATGATTTTTAACAACAAATTCGCTTAGTCTAAGTTGGGGCATTTTTGATTTTGTTTCTGTACCAATAATCTTTCAAACAGCTTTTTTCATCTGGGTTGGATTTATGTCACATACTACTGCCAGGGCAGTAGTATAAAAATCCAAATATAAAAATTTTATTAATTGGACAAAAAATTTAAATTAGACACTCCTAACATGTATTTCTAAAATTAAAATTTAAAGTACACACTAAATGAATTGATTTGTTTACTATCAAATTAATTATTTTTAACTAATTTAAATTTTAAGAGTAAATTGTAAGAAATATTAAAGTCAACAGAAAATCCTAAACTCATAAATAAGTTTTAAAAATTGTATTATAAGTGTGTAAATTTTAATATTATAGGAAGAAAATAAAATATAATATGAATTAAATTAAAATAATGTTAATATAATATGAAAAAATAATGTATCTCTTTTTGTAGAAAAATGTAATGAAAATGAATAATAATTAAATACATTTCATTATAGGCCACTGTTTATCGAGGAGGATACAACAGGTTTACACCTTATTAAAGAAATAGGAAGCAGATCAGAACCTTCCAGTCAAACCACATCCACTAAATCATGGTCAGAAAGAAAAGCAATCATCCGACTCACCAACACGATGCCTGAACATTCTGATTTATCGATGTCATTTTATATCTGCACTTCAGACATCAATTTAGTTCATCAAGAGAACTTCTTCAGTGCATCATTAGTAATTATTATCTCTTACATAATGACGAACATGTACGTCGAATTAAGCCAAATTATAATTATAGTAATTCACAATTAGACGGTAGAATCACAGAAAAAGATGCGTTAAGGAGCCTCGATTAAAATCTCTTTTTTCTCTTTAGTATCGTTAAAAAAGAAATTATTATCAGCTTGCTTAATTAAAATGGCAGCCATAATTGACAATATTCCTCTTTAAAAAATTCAGTTGTGAGAACGATACTTTTTGATAGTTTTCGCTTTTTGATATTTTTAAAATATAGTTGTATAGACAAATGTACAAAGGACTTGAAACAATTTTGTAGATATAAGAATTTTTTACAAATCTGGAAGGAGTGTATATGTTATTTTTTAGTACTATTTTCACTTGATTTAGTTTCTTTTAAAATTCGTTTTTACTATGACCATTGCCCAAAGTATGTGAGTGTATAAGAGAGAAGAATAGGTCGATGTGGCTGCCGTTCAGCGAAACTGTCTGATTTCCGTTGGAACGAACTGCAATGTTTGCAGATGTAAACTCTAAATCATAAATAGTAAGCTACTCCGACAGTTGCGTAAAAAGGCGCACAAGTTGGTGCATTTCTATACCAAATATTTGCGTAGGTCGCTAACCATACATTAAATAGAGTATAATGTAGATTGTATTACTACACGGAAAGACATTTTATTTCAAAATGTGACAAACATATTAAACTTGGGTTATTAAATGTTAAATGTTAATTCAACAAAATATTAATAAAGTTGCCAGTAAAGTGTCACAGCGAAAAGAAAAAAATATAACCGTAAGCCCAATATAACCGAATAGCCCAAGTTTAATAATATGTTAATTGTGATTTTAAATAAAAGGTCTTTTTGTGTATAATCTAGACCGATCTACCGGATTCTGGTAAACAGAGTCTAACCAATAATCTCAACCGGTTCTAATCAAACAATTTTACTCATAGTTTTACATTGGATATTACTAATAATGATATTAAGACTTTAATACTTTATATTGTGTATGTCAGACACTCTTTAAAATCCTGTAATAATCGTCGCCCTATCCAAATTTGAGAATTAAGAAGTCAATTTTTCTTTAAGTATTGGTTCATTAATTAAATTCATTTTTTTCTAATTTTATTTATATCCTATTTTCAGATTTTTAAATTCGAAATAAATATCAAATTTAGAATCTAGTGAATTTAATTCAGAGAATAATTTGAATCGCAGGAAATTGGGGATTTAAAAAATAAATAAGTTGAATCTGAAAATTGAATTGAAAATTGAATAGCAATAAATAAACATTTATTTAATCGTATTTCAGTTTCAAATTGAAGTTAAATGAAAAACAAAATCAATATTGAAAACAATTAAAACTTGTTATTTTACAAGTAAATTTAATATTCAATGAAACCACTGGCTCCTGTTTGTAGTAAAATAAAATTTTCTACAAACAAAAATTAAATATTGAAATTAATAAAATGAAAAAATATTATCCATTAATAAAATAGTTAGATTTCGCGAATGTCAATTTGTAGAATGATAGCGAAGCACCAAAGTAATTTTCTTTCCATTTTCATTATGATATCGATGCTTGGTACAAAAAGGCTGAATTTCGCTTCGCTTCGAGAAACCAAATCGAATTTAATTTATTTATTTCTTAGCTAGACAGTAAAGAAACTTGACACAAATTTATATGACTTAATTCATAAATGGATCCATTAAAGTATACGTATATAGAATCTCGCAACTGAAGAGGGAAAGAGAGACGATAAGAAATGATCGGGGTTAGCAACTGAATATATACGTGATTATGTACGTAATTTATAATAATAATAATAATAATAATAATAAATCGATCAAAAGGTGTGTATCGCGCTATAATTATGTTAAATCTTTAAAAACAACCCTGTCACAGTTTAAATTTAAGGAGAAGTAAACAAACGCGCAAACGGCTGAGTTTTATATCGTTAGAAAGTTGTTGCTATAAGCATTTATAATATTAAATAATGTTGGTAAACATGCGAACAAATGAATTTGAAAGAAACAAAATGAAAAAAGTGAAACTCATGATACGCACATTATGCTTGAGTGAGTGATATGCGTAAAGTTTATGTTTTATAAGTCGTATTAAGTTTGTGCGCATTTTAAAAGTATTGGTAATCGAAGAGTCGAATTAGCCAAATATGATAAAGATGTTAGTAGTTCGCGTTACGTTTCAATGTACTCTACGTTAGAATTAGGCTAGATAAAGCCCCGCATTATGAGATAAAGAATAAAATTTAATACACTCCCACCAGATTGTAAATAAATCCAGTGTCAAGCACAAATCGCAAAATCAGCGAAATTGTCAAATTTAAAAAAAGCTAAACTCTGACATACTCACTTATATTGATAATTTAAGAATAATAGTTTAACTTACATTTAATAATGCGAATGTATCTTTGTTATAAAAAGTCAGTCACTAATGTTACTCTCTCGCGATCGCAAAGAAACTCTTGAAAAAGAAGAAAAAAATAATGTAATAGCTTTGGTGCTATAATAATAAAATGATCGAAAATGTATGTAAAAGCATATAAAAATTGGAATTTTAACTATTGTAGATTTAATGTATTTTTGAGCATTGCTGGGCGATTGTGAGAGACCAAAAAATTGCGATTAGCTCTTACCTCCTGTATATTATAAAATGTAACTATAATTTATATTACTCATTACTCGATCATATTTGTCGTTAGGCTATTAAACTTTAGTGTGTAGCATAAAAGAAGCTCAAATTAGACAATTAATCGCCCCTGCAGTGCTATTTTTATTGTAATATTGTCACAAGCACAAGATTTTTTAGAATTTTTTTATAGTTATCTTGCGACTGGCCTACACTGTTTATAGTTTTTGTAGATATTTATGTAAACTTTTTTTATATCCATTTTCGTCATTGTGTAAAACAATACTTTTTGTAAAACTCTAGTACGAACAACTGACAATGAATTTTTGCAATGAAAATATGTAAAATTATTGTAAAATTGTCAAAAGTTGTTTGCTTATCAAAAGTTTTCTTCTATTAGAATTTTTTTTGTTAATAACGTTTTCGGTTTATCTCCGAAAGTTTTCACAATAAAATAGAATCCAAATTCTAGAACTTTAAGACATTTAAATTGAATTTTTTGTTAATCATTTTATTAATTAAATTAATTAATTCTTGTCTTTGAAGCGTGGGTACAGTGCGTACTAAAATAGTGTGGGCAGTATCCACGCTGTGAAAGCAAGATTCGTTTCTTCGTGTTAAAAATAAAATATTATCAGAAATTTAGTTTGAAGATGCAAACAACTTTTAAAGATTTTTATGAGTGAGATATTTGTGATTGTTTGTTTTTTGTTTTTTTTGATTTATATAAAAACGATATTTGATAGGTTTGTAGGTTAAGAGATTGAAGTGAATTTTTGAAATGCAGGGGTGGATAATTGCATAAAAGAATTTTGAACCTCATACTATGGATGGAAATTTTACATTGTAAAGTCTATACAAATACAATAACAATGTAAAATATTTAATGACTCGCACCTTACAATATATGATAAAGAAACTTTTAAACAATTAGGTGAATACATAACTACGTAATGACACATCTTTCGAACAACATATCTTAGCATATGAGACAAGTTGCTGCTCAATATCATATCTAATCAAAATTAACTGACAAATATTCTAATTTGATTAGAAGATTGTTTCAAATTTGCAAATTTAAAAATAGTTACGTATAAGTTATTTGTATTAAACAATCCTCTCACTGATAAGCGTCTCTGCTTTGGAATTTATTAATTGTAACAAATTTTGAGAGAAATCTATTGGAGAGGATGATAAAAAGAGGATTGAGGAGAATATAATTTTTCAATAGATGTTAATAAGAGATATTGTGAATTACAAAGAAATTAAGAAATTATTACTTATGAGTTGGGCAGCATCTTGTTGTATTTTGAACTATTAAAATAAAGAGATGTTCCATGACATTTGAGTGTTATAATGTAGAATATACTTGTGTGTATGATGTATTGAGTGAATATAGTTATGATCGAATATATGAGTCAGAAGCATAGTCTCTAATTTTAAAATTGCATTGAAGACGAAAGTAATAGCTATGCCATTGATTATGTTTCTTGCAGTGTAAATGAATGCAAACGAACAATATCTATAATAAAATGGATAAAAATAAGTTCCAGTTTTATTATCACTGCGAACGCCCGTTAATGAATCTTCGAAATAAATATGAAATAGATATTTGCACACAAGAAATGTTTAATTGATAATTAATAATTGATAAATGAAAAATAAAACGGTGAATATTATATGAATCGAAAGTTTGATGCAAGTACTGACAGAAATGTGAATTTCTGAAGGTTAAAAATGTGAATCGGGAATACCTTCATCAATATTTGATTTGATCATATTCTCTAAGTCTGGACCAGTTGTTAGGTTCTTATTACATACTCTCATAGTGAGTTCTTATGGCGTATTTTCTCTGTATATTGTCAATGTTTATTATTAAATATTTTTCAAATAACTCAACTGCTTTCATTTTTTAAAGAAAAATCTTGAATACTTTATTTATCATCAGCTCTTGATGATTATGTGATCCTCTATAATAGTTTGTTTCTTGTAATGTATGTATCAGTAAAGTCTCATAATATGAACCCAGTAGACGCTGTTACGAACTAATGAGAAACATGAGATTTTTTATTTGTTTCATGTTAGTAACATGTTAGTGAAAATGTTTACCACAAATTATTATACTACTATAACAATTCTGCAACATTTACGTATTAAAGGGGTATTCTGGTCTAGGGGTTTCAATTTTAGTCATTTTTCCGAATGGCGATAAAAAAGAAAGTTTGTTAAGAATTTGGAGGAGGGAAAAACAGTGTTAAAAGTGCTGTAAATCAAGGGGTTTTCTAATAAAAAGATAGCAATACTACATTGAACAGTCTTCACTTTATATTTTAAAATCCAGTAGTAATTGTATACATCGATTGTCGAACCCAAAGTAAACTCTAAAACAGGGTGTCCAATAAAACTCGTGGTAAAATTCACGTCCATTTCTCAGTTTTTTCAAGGTTTTTAAGAAAATTTCAAGGTTTCGAAAATAGTACTTCATTGACCACTTTATGGGTGGGCAATGTTTTTCTGACAAATTTTAATATTTTAAAAATTATAATATACTTCGAAAAAGTAAAAAAAATTTAATTAATACACGGAAAAACTTTTTTCAAGAGTTATTACTAAATTTATTCAAGAACTCAGGATATGAGAAAAATTTAGAACTTTTTTTAGAAGAGTTCAATATTCATTAAAGAATTTTTAGGTGTTTTTCTAATGGCTTGAAAATAATTGTTCTTGACGCTGCGACTGAGTACTTCAGTCACTGCGCGCTGAAAAAGCATCGAACTATTTAAGAAAGAAGACGTAGCGTAACCTATAGGTATACAGCGACACTTGGCTTTAAACGCTTTAAATACGATCTAAAACTAAAGTATCATAACGGACTCTTCGTTGAACTTTCGAAGCGTACAGATATCATACAGTTAAAATAAAAGCGTTCCTTTAATAAGCGCTATACCTGTTACTAAATCTAGATAAAAACCAAACTTAACATTAAAATAAATTCAAAGATCTCATTAAATACTATATAAATCTGATTCAAGTTGAGCCTTAAACTGGAAAAGAAATAAAAAATTAAAACTGAAAATGTTAAATACGTCAGTGTTTTCAAGATTAAAAAGTCTGAATAGAAACTACATTACAATCAACGATCCCTGGCGAATTTGGATGACCAAAGTCTGAGCGACTTTGATCTTCTTCTTCTTTATTTTGTGGCCTCTACTTGTCAGGCCAATTCTAGTAATTTAATATCTTGTATTTGTTGAATAAATGCAACGTAGAACTAGACGTCTGTATCACTTATATTGTATCACGATGTGGCTTGTGGTGTGTTCGTTGCTTCGGAACTCAGTAGGCCATATATCGTAGGTAAGGAAGGTTGGTTTGAGTTAATGGTTAGTTCACATTGAGATAATTTATTAAGCTGGCACTGGAAGTGCAGATTTGAAAGGACCCCACACAAAATGAATTGATTTTGGTTTTCGGTCAAAATGGCTGATTTTTAGATATGTTGTAGTTTTAGTCATTCTGAAAAAATTTTTCCTCTATCAAAATTAAAAAAAATGATAACTTTTCATGTTATCAGCGATAATAGCCTGGAAACTCGTGCGGTATGGTTCATATAAAAACGTACAACAAGAACGAAAAAAAGAGATACAAGTTCTTTTTGTTATTATCGTTGGATGGATGAATGGTTGGACGGTAGAATAAATGAATGACTGAATGAATGAATGAATGAATTAATTAATTATTCACTTAATTAATGAGTGAATCACATAATGAATGAAAATATGGATGGATGGATTACTACAAAGAATGCATGATTGACTGATAAGTGGGTGCTTCTGCAGACCAGAAATAGTCTATTCTAACATAAATGGTTTTTTTTGTTTAACAATATTGTTTATAAGTGGAAGCACGCTTTAAAATAAAAATGTTTTACCTAATTGCTGTAATGACTAAAGAATGTTATCTTTAACTGGCAAAGAATACGAGATTAACTGGAATGGGTTTTGTTTAAATCTTTTGTTTAAAAATAAAACTGGTTTGATTGGATCAGAGCTACTTGTCTTTAGACTGGTCTGTTGTGTGCATCGTTAACCGTTTCAAGTAGTCTTAATGATGGATATCGAACATTATCGAAGTGTCTTGCGGTGTCCAAGGTACCAAAGAACACTTGCAATGTGTGCATATGTGCCAATGGTGCGTGCTCCGCTTCTATATGTACAATAATACCCCTCAATTAGATTGTATTCATCATTTTCATTGTCGTCATCATTATCAGCATTATCTCTAACTACTTCTGCTCCTACTTCTGCTGCTGCTTCTACATCTGCTTCGGCTCCATAACTCACTCGTTCCATATACAGGCCAAATAGTAGAGTATTTGCGAGCGGTATTCATTTCTCAGTTATATATAAGTTTTATTATATTTAAGGATAGCCGGAATAATGAATTAAAAGATAGTTAGGTAGACAGATAAATCAGATCTGCAGCTAGAGTGATCAAATAGGTAATTAGACAAATAATCAATAGAGAGATAGATAAGGAGTTTATCAGACAAAATAGAAAACAAAGCATATAGCCAAATGGATAGGTAGATTCGGAGGCAGGAAGATAATCAGTTAAAAAATAAACAGAAAAACCGATTATCCATCAATCCATCTATATTTTCATTCATTATGTGATTCACTCATTAATTAAGTGAATAATTAATTAATTTATTCATTCAGTCATTCATTTATTCTACCGTCCAACCATTCATCCATCCAACAATAATAACAAAAAGAACTTGTATCTCTTTTTTTCGTTCCTGTTGTATGTTTTTATATGAACCATACCGCACGAGTTTCTAACCTATTATCGCTGATAACATGAAAAGTTATCATTTTTTTTAATTTTGATAGAGGTCAGTTATTTAATAACTGCGCTGGACCAATGGTTGGAATAATAATTTACTGTTATTTTAATAGATATTTATAACTATGTTCTATGCATAATTAAAATTAATTTCATTTAATTTTTTATTTTGTAATTAATTGATTTTTCCTTTTTTTTATCTTTTTATTTGGTACTCGCTTCTTTTATTATTGTAAAGAAACCAGAAGGGAAAAGAATGAATGAACAACCCGAGTTTTAGTATAAATTTCTCACCTTCCCTCAATCCGCGATTTCAATTCAACTTAGTCTTAATTTGCTCAGGGAAATTAAAGTTGTATTTTAAATATTCAGCAAGTCTAATTGTAGTTTAGATAATTAAATCTATCGTAAAGAGCAGGAAAACATAAAATCTATAATTGCTCATTTCCCTCTTCGACCAGGGAGAAGAAATTAAGCAAAAGATCTAGATAAAGATATCATCGATTGCTAAAAGGTTTCCGAGTTCAGAAACAGCTTCCATAGTTGGTTTGTATATTAATGAATTTAATTGAGGCCATCGCCAAATTTTCGGCGGAAAAATCCAAAAAACGCTTTCCTATTTTCTGAAAATAAAGTACAATCGTTAATATAATGCCGTATTGAGCTGACAGCGAAGCCACATCTGCATTGAGGGGGGATGTTCCATTTAAGTCTAAGAAATAACTCCCCCACACAGTCATGTCCCGTCCTGAGGCGGGTAACGAGGTTGATATATCTTCTAGGTAGGTCGAATGCCCCGAACCAGGGTCGGTCTGTTTTGACAGAAATATACTTGAAATACTGCTGTTTGGTTCTATCCTGAGGGAAGAAAGGCCAGTTATTTTTAACTGAAGCCAGAAAGTCATTATTGACCAGTTTAGTTATGTCTGGTTTGGAGAACATAGTTTTCTTACCCCAGAGTAAGCCCAAAGCAAATTTCGCCAATTCGTCGGCAACTACATTGCCTTGAATTCCTGAGTGCGAGGGAATCCACATTAGCATGAAATTATGTTTGTTGGGCAGGATTTGATTGGTTATTGTTGATATTTTATGTACCAGGGAGTTCGATTTTGAGTCATTTAACCTGTTGTTTATTTGGTTGATTGATCGGAGCGAATCTGTCAGAATTAGGGATTGTTGAATATTATTTGATAAATAATGTTTTAGGGCTAGTAAAATAGCATTGAGTTCCGCTGTGAGTGCAGAATAACATCCCAAAAGTTTTGTAACGAGTCTGATATTGTGCTCCGGGATGTAGAAGCTAGATGATGCTTTGTGCGATTTCTCTGAATATGATCCATCAGTATATATTTGGGTAAAACCCCGGAATTGACTACCAATTATAGTGTTAAAATAATCTTGAGGAGAAGGAGAGGAACGGATCTGGAATCCCAGGTCTGTTATACAGTTTTCATTGATGTCACGGATTAAATCAGGCCAGTTCTTATCATAGTACTAAGGGGTTGTCTGACCAGCTTACTAGTCTAATCGTGTTTCTT
This sequence comes from Leptopilina myrica (nomen nudum), assembly GCA_032872475.1. NCBI lineage: Eukaryota > Metazoa > Arthropoda > Insecta > Hymenoptera > Figitidae > Leptopilina > Leptopilina myrica (nomen nudum). The sequence continues at coordinate 33,016,314 of CM065464.1, read as the reverse complement.
TTTTGTAGCAACATGCGTCTAGCTTCAAGTGGAATTTCGCCTGATTCAGAGAGTAATATTGGAATAGGTGTTGACTTCATGCAGCCGAGGGCTGACCTCAGTGCTGAGTATTGACAGCTGTCTAAAATTTTAAGATTTGATTTTGAGGCCTTGGAAGTAAGGACTGCTCCCCACTCCAGTAAGGCTCTAGTATAACCCTTATATACCAACAGGATAAAATCAGGGTGAGCTCCAAAGGTGACCTTCGATAACGTTCTTATGACGTTGATCGATTTTGTTGCCTTGGCATTGATATACTCTATGTGGTCCTTCCAAAGCAGTTTGCTATCAAGCATGGTTCCGAGATACAATATAGAGGGAGTTAACTCTTTTTCTAGTAAAAACACAAAACTGACTTTTGGAGGGTGATATACTAAATCCCAATTCAGCTAGCCAAGGTACAAGTCTATCAATCGTTTGTTCGATTGCAGCTAAAGCTTTGTTTAGGTCATCATTTGAGAAGTACAGAAGGATGTCATCCGCAAATTGCAAAATATCAACCCCGATAGGAATCAAGTTACCAATATCTTTAAGAGCCAAGTTGAATAGAAGAGGAGATAGAACTCCCCCTTGGGGAACACCTACACCACAGATTTGAGGAGTTTCAGAGGCTTGACCAAAGTGGAGGTTCCTTTATGTTATCATGTATGAAACAAAATTAATAATTCTTTCCGGCACACTAATCTGTTTGCGTTGGTTTAGAACAGCAGAAGAAGTGCATTGAAGGCACCTTTAATGTCTAGAGCAAGTACTGCTGTCATTTTTTTTTAGTAAATCCTTTGAGTATATCGACTGTCAATGAGGAGACACAGTCAAGTGCTGAACGCTCCCTTCTAAAGCCATATTGGAAATTTGGGATAAGGTCGTTATGTTCGGTAAAGTGTTCGAGTCTCATGTGGACCATTCTCTCCATTTACTTCCCCAGGGCAGAAGTTAGGGAAATTGGTCGATGGTCTTTATTACCGGGTTTAGAGATAAACTTAATCAGAGTTGATCTACAGCTGTGTAGAATTCTAATTTCGAGAAAGGTTTGTTATAGGGGTCTGTTTCGTCAATTTGAGTTATTACCTCATATGATATAGGTTGTATTTCTTTTCTAACTAGTTCGCTCTGTAGTGTCATTAACTCGTCAGATGAGGGGCCATTGGTGGATGACGGTCTTGAAATTTTGCCTGAGAAGGCTCTAACGAGTCCCCAAATTTTTTTCGTCCCCATACTAGGTGAGATTGAACAGCAGAGCTCTCTAAATGATTTTTTTCTGGATGGACAAAATTTTTTCCGAATCTGATTCGATTTTTAAGTATAATTCAAAATTCTCAGCGTTAGGATTTGCCATATATGACCTTCGCGCCAGCTTTCTATCCCTCATGGCCTTGTCACATTCGACTGTCCACCATGAGGGCTTGACCGGCGAAGAAGGATCATTGTAGCGGGATATATAGGCTCCTGATTGGAGCAAAGAATCCCTAATAACATTCGTAAGTTCAGAGTATTTGGTTAGGACATTGTCTTGAGAGTTTGGGTCTGAAAGTCGAGCTGAGAGTAAATTGTAAAACAATGGCCAGTCAACCTTTGTGAGTCTAATTCGTGCTGAGCTTTGGCAGGTTTTATCTAGAGCTACAGGTATCTGCAAAAACACCGGCTTGTAATCACTACCAAATGAATCAGTAGAGGTCACAGAGGCACTGATGATTGATAAGTCCGGAGAGGTCAGAATGAGATCTAATACATTTCTGGACACTTCTCTGTTGGGGTTAAAAGTGGGTTGGCTATCATTCATTATATTCAATTCGAGGATATCTTGCAAGTGTTGAAGTGCTTTACCAATTCGGTTTAGACGGTATGGAGGATAGCTTGGAAGGTGGGCATTGAAATCCCCCATCATCACTATTTTCCCATCTGAAGATAGTCTATTAGCAAATTCTGACATTAGGTTTGTCGTGATTTTGGAGATTGGAGGAATATAAATGGAAACAAAATATATTGGGCCTAAAATTGGTCTGACCTTTATTGTAACTACATCAATGAATTCATCCCAAGGGCAAGAAATATTTACTCTTTCAAACAGAAATTGATCCAGGAGAAGGATCATTGTTCCACCTCCCGGAGAGGGACCATTACGATCATTTCGGATGGTGTTATAAGATTTGATATTAAACCTGTCGATCCTATCTGAGAGCCATGTTTCAGTTATCGAGATGACATCTAAGTTGTTGTGAAAAATCAGGGTTTCGAGTTGGAATTTTTTATTGAGTATACTATGTGCGTTCCATGTAGCACATCTCAATACAGAGCTTGAGAATGTTTGGCTCATTTTGTAAGTTAAACTTGAAATCTATAGATCCTGCTTATTATACGGTTAAGACTGCTGAAAACTAAAAACTAAAAATTAATCCAATTTGAGACTACGACTAAGGCTAAATTTAAAACTAAGACTAATACTATGAGAGATAATTGAGCTATTTTCCTTTATCCTTATTTTGAGAGAGGGCCGATGATACCCCTATGTATTTGGTGATATCAAATCTTGAAGACTCAGAGTGGGACCTTTCTCGATGTTTAACAAATAGTGAGACATTCGGTATGGATATTTCCATTTGACTTCCCGAAAGATTTTGGTTGCTTAATTTAGACGGAAGAGAGGTGCTGCTTGATAGAGTTGATGCGTTCAGATTTGGAGAAGGATCTCAGTTTTGATGCAGTTTTTGTTATTTATTGGTGGAGTTTAAATAATTTGAGGGTTATTTTTGAGAGACATTGGATGATAAGAACTTCCGGAGTCGGAGTGTTAATCCGAATCGGGTGAATTCGGATTGTTAACATTAGGCCTTGAGATATATATTCCTTTTTTGTAATTTAGTTAAAGCGTCATCTATTGTTAGATTATTTAAATACCTTTCCTTCATAACGAGGTACTCAAACCTGTACACAGGGCACATATTCTAGGATGTTTTGTTTTCTCCAGAACAATTATAACAATAATTAGCTGCTAAGGGATTTTCACATGGGAGATTGTGGTTACCACCACAAAAATCACAGATTGGTTTGGAGGATCTGCATTGGGTCGCCACATGCTCAAACATCTAGCAGTAGAAACATCTTTTAGGATAGGGTATGACTGGGGCAACATGATGTGCAACACTGAAGATAAAAACATTCTTTGGGATATTGATTGTTCTAAATTGCAGCTCTATTGAATAGAGTGGTACATTGCCTCCTCTTTGCATTCTACGAGTAGCCGTGATTAGAATTGAGCGCGAAGCAGCGTCCATATTGTTAATCAAAAGAATGATAATAATTAAATTTAGTATGGTTAATAGCAAAGTTTTCGGAATTCCATTGTAGATCTGAATTAGGGTTTTTAGTTCGTTTAGTAGGGTCATTCTGGTTTGGATTGACCTTTGTTTGAACTTGGTTAGGATCTCGATCCTGGTCTTGTTGGTTTTGAGAGGGTGGGCGATCATTAAACATTGAAGTGCTTGATCGGAAGAATCTATACTCGGTTTGGAGATTGCTAGTATGTCGAACAGTAAAATCCGAATCAGGCAAGCCTGTTATAACATTACGGAACCTTTTTTTCTTTTGTCTGTGATCTAGTGTATAATTATTATCTGCATTAAAATCTGATTTGGAAGAAGAATTTCCCCTTATTCTTTGGTAAGAGTGTGATTGTAGTTGTGATTGTGAGGTATTAATTACTAAAGAAGGTGTGCTTTTCTCAAGTCTGCGAACCAGCCTTTCAGTCAAACGTTGGGCCCTTTGTATTGAGTTCTCCTCACCAATAGTGGATGCTTTATCTATTTGTTCCGCTTGATTATTATTTGTTGAGCTACCCGGGTTCGGAATTGTAGGGTCGACCCCCCAGGGTGCACGGAGCCAGCAACAGTAGGTACTTTACCGCCACCTCGTCCTCTGTGGCTTTGCCGTCCCATGGTTGAGAAGAATCTACAAAAGTATATAATTTCAGATAAAAGTAGTAGAACTAGAACTAAAATTAGGATTAAAAACCAATTTAACAACTAAACTTTCTGAAGAGCAGTAAAATTAAAGAAATTCATTTTATTTCAGTAATCAGCAGCCTCTTATGTTTTAGTGATAATTCATTATCAAGGTTAAGCAGGCTAGTCGTCAAAATTACCAACCCACCGAAAAACCAAAAGTCCAACTATAGCAAGCGGTAAGAAGAGAGCGCAAACCGCTTTTTGCAGATCCACTCACTTATCAACAAGTTTCAGTATTGAATCGAAAAGCAATAATGTTTAAGCAATTTACAGATCTCGTAAGGAGTCCCTGAAACTCCCAGAGCAGATTCAAGCCATGCAATCAATATCTTCGATGGAGATCAAACAGTAAAAACCAAGCGAGAGAAAAAGATTTCACAATTATTACCTGGTCGAACACAGTCAAGCTTCCATAGTTCACTTTGAAACTTACTGCAGATTATCAAAGCCAGTAATGGATCTGAGGTTAGAATTTAATTCTCATAGCCTTTTTGTCAAGTTGCATCGATGGTTGGTGTCCCGTTTTATGGCTTCTTGATCTTTGGTTTTCACTATATTGATTGGTGATGGTTATTCAGTCCTTGGGCCTATGTGCACTATTCTGTCGCCGTTAGCCGGCTAGGGTTATACATGTGAGTAGGTTAAAGAATTGTTACAATATATTGGTTATGTTGTTACCTTAGATTCACAGGTAACTTTCACTGATTGCAATTGTTTCGATATTTTAACTTTCGTCCAATTATATGTGATTTTAAACGTTTATCAGATAATTTTCTATTTATTTGGTAACCAGAAAAGCGTCAAAATTGAGACGCTGAGAGGTTTACTGGTTTACTGGATCGCGCAAACTCTAATTCGAATACAACCACCTTAACACTTCCCTTGGAACAGCAATCTACTCCCGTCGTTACTTCATCTGTGACACAACCTTTATTCTCCGAAATCTTATCCAATCACAATCACAAAATGCTACTCAAACAGAAACACCTACACCAGCAACTACAAATTCTAGAACTACACAACGCACCTAAGAGCAAATACAATAGAATTGCTTTTGCCGATTTTCTTGAATCAAGAGTCAGCGATTCGCAACGTATTATTGTCTCCAACGGACTCAACCAACTTCGAGTCACATCCTTCAATTGGTTGTTGGCCTACAATCTCTTGGATTCTACAATAATAAAAAAGGTTATAAATTATATATACCAACTTCCTTGGTCAGTCGAAAATTCGTGGCTCACGACGTAGATTCACATTTGTCACCACTCACAATTAGTTTTAGAGTTTCTCAGGACATTCTTGATATTATAATTTCCATACGTAGAAGAACGTTGCATTCTAAAGAGGTTTCAGATATGGTCGAATTTGTTCATTATGGTATTAGCATCCATCCAACAATAACAATTTTAGAGGTGGTTTTCAGACTTTCTCTTATAGTGACCCCTGCCAAGAGATGCTTCAAATATCAGAGGTTTAGACATTTAAAACCCCAATGCATATCAACTTTTTTTTATATGTGAGTAGTGCTCAGATCCTCACGAGAAGAAAGATTGTAACGACCCAAACAAGACTTTTCTTTGCTCAAACTGTTCGGGAAGACACTTCGCATCAGCTAGGAAATGTCCCTTTTACAAATATGAATACGCCATCATGAAGTGTAGACTGGAGAACAACGTAGGTTATGAAGAGGCCGAAAACCTTTTGAAAACAGGTATTGCTCGTCCGGGTTACGAAGTGGTTTGGAAAGGAAATATCATTCATGATAATGTCCCTTCTAACTTAAAGGAGACTGCCCATAGTACAAGTTTCCTAAACAGCCAAACGGTAACTGATTTTAATCCTTTACATCCAGTAGGGTAAAATAACTCTTCCCATTCATCTAATAGCAATTCGTTACCACAGGAGGATGAACTACATGACAATAATATGTCGGTTGAAGACGCCGAGTCTTAAAAAATTTAAATTTAATTCAATCGATTTAATCCACTTTAACATTTTACAGATATTGATAAATCAATTCAACAACAAATTACTTGACTTTTATCTAAGTATTGACGTTTTTATTTTTATTGTGTTTTTTTCTATTCATTTCAATTTTGACTTTACATTGTTTTAACTTATATGACAGACTGAAAAGGGTTTCCCCTTGTAAGTCACTTACATTTATTTTGTGGAATGCAAGAAGTATTGTCTCAAAGAGAGCAGAATTGAATATTCTAATATGGACCCATAATCCTGACATAATTGCAATCACAGAGACTTGGCTGTCAGGCAAAATGACTTTGAAAATACCGCATCTTATAACGGTCAGACAGGATCGCCCGAATGGAAGAGGACGGGGTGTACTGATTTTAATTCGTAGAGAAATATTATTTTTACTGACTTGCAAATTGACGTTGAATCAATGACATTGGACACCCTATTCGGTAAAACCCAAATCACATGTTTATATGCCCCCAGGAGGGGACATTTTCCCCAGGATGGTTGCACAAGTCTCAGGATATCATCTCTGGAAACTTTCACGTTGAGAAAGGATCTGCACTCGGCCAACGTTATCCACCCCAGCAGACATGCGGATTCCAACATTCCTAGCAGTAATCTGGATCTTGTTTTTTGCACGGCAGCCATTTTGCATGCTTCTAGCATTTTCATGAGTGAGGATTCTTTCTCGTCCGATCACTTTCTCGTTGTTTTTAATGCACATATCATACCAAGTTTTTCCCTGCAATCTTCAAACTGCTTTTGCCTTAAAGAATTAGATTGGTCTGGGTTTCGTTCCAACCTAGATCAACACGTTCTAGATCTTTCTCACTTGATCGTGGAAGGTCCACCGCCGTCTTTTATTTACGATTTATTTGTTCAACGAATTCGTGAGAGTTTACTAGAATCCGGAGCATTCAATCTATTTCGAAACCACTTTGGTGGAATGATAGGTGTGAGGAGACAATGAGTAAAAGACGAGAAAACTATAGGTGGTATCAGGCGAACCAGATCGAGGTTAATAGAGCGGGGTTCTGGCTAAGGGGCGGGGAGATTAAGAGATTCTTCCGGGAACAGAAGTCTATGGCCTTCAGAGAGTTCTGTGAGGACATTTCTCCATCAAAGGGATGTTCCGTTATCTGCAGGACTGTGAGGTCTCTTGCCTCTTGGTCGGAACGACTCCATACAAATATGTCGACCGATGCTCATACGCCTGAACTTCAAAACCGGGAGGAAAGCGTTTTCACCCCATTGCCCTTACTTTTGTCCTTTGTAGACTATTTGAGAAACTTATCCAGTCTAGACTGGAGCATGAGATGGAAAGTAGTAGAGGTGTGCAAAAAGCTCGAAGCTCGAGGCTCGGTCGAGCTTTTTCGGGCATTTCGTTTTTCGAGCTGAGCCGAGCCGAGCCTACTCAGTTCGAGCTCGAGCCGAGTCGAGCCTCATGTAAAGCTCGAAAAAGTTCGGGTACTCGAATTTTTCGGGTACCCGAATTCTTCGGGTACTCGAATTTTTCGGGTACTCGATTTTTTCGAGTACTCGTGACAATAAAACTTGAATATTTAATTATTTAGATACTCTTCTCGTTGACACCAAGGTACATCCGGATGCTCCGGAGTCAATCGATTAGAGAATTTTTGTGTCTATCAAATAATCATAGCTATAGACTAACTCTAAAGTGCACCCGGGTGTCCAGGAGTCAGGTGAACATCTTCTTCAGGGAATTTTTGTTTCTATCGAATAATCATAGCTATAGACCAACTTTAAAGTGCACCCGGGTGTCTAGGAGTCGGGTAAACATCTTCTTCAAGGAATTTTTGTGTCTATCGAATAATCATAGCTATAGATCAACTTTAAAGTGCACCCGGGTGTCCAGGAGTCAGGTGAACATCTTCTTCAGGGAATTTTTGTTTCTATCGAATAATCGTAACAATAGACCAACTCTAAAGTGCACCCGGGTGTCCAAGAGTCGAATGATCATCTTCTTCAGGGAATTTTTGTTTCTATCGAATAATTATAGCTATAGATCAACCTTATAGTGCACCCGGGTGTCCAGGAGTCAGGTGAACATCTTCTTCAGGGAATTTTTGTTTCTATCGAATAATCATAGCTACAGACCAACTTTAAAGTGCACCCGTGTGTCTAGGAGTCGGGTGAACATCTTCTTCAAGAAATTGTTGTGTCTATCGAATAATCATAGCTATAGATCAACTTAAAAGTGCACCCGGGTGTCCAAGAGTCGGGTAAACATATTCTTCAGGGAAGTTTTGTTTCTTTCTAATAATCATAGCTATAGACCAACTTTAAAGTGCAACCGGGTGTCCAGGAGTCGGGTGAACATCTTCTTTAGAGAATTTTTGTATCTGTCAAATAATCATAGTTGTAGACTAACCGTAAAGTGTACCCGGATGTCCAGGTGTCAGATGAACATCTTCTTCAGGGAATTTTTGTTTCTATCGAATAATCATAGCTATAGACCAACTCTAAAGTGCACCCTGGTGTCCAGGAGTCAGGTGAACATCAGGTTAGTCTATAGCTATAATTATTCGATAGAAACAAAAATTCCCTGAAGAAGATGATCATTCGACTCTTGGACACCCGGGTGCACTTTAGAGTTGGTCTATTGTTATGATTATTCGATAGAAACAAAAATTCCCTGAAGAAGATGTTCACCCGACTCCTGGACACCCGGTTGCACTTTAAAGTTGGTCTATAGCTATGATTATTAGAAAGAAACAAAAATTCCCTGAAGAAGATGTTCACCTGACTCCTGGACACCCGGGTGCACTTTAGAGTTAGTCTATAGCTATGATTATTCGATAGACACAAAAATTCTTTAATCGATTGACTCCGGAGCATTCGGATGTACCTTGGTGTCAACGAGAAGAGTATCTAAATAATTAAATATTCAAGTTTTATTGTCACGAGTACTCGAAAAATTCGAGTACCCGAAATTTTCGAGTACCCGAGTTGATTCGGGTACCCGAAAAACTTGAGTACCCGAAATTTTCGAGTACCCGAGTTGATTCGGGTACCCGAAAAATTCGAGTACCCGAAAATTCCGGGTACCCGGTACATCGAGCCAAGCTCGGGCTCGGCTCGGCCATTTGAGCTTTTTGCACATCTCTAGTAGAATCATATAAACAATTTTTTTAACTGTTGCGCGATCTTCAGTCGATATGATTGCAATCCACTCATCAATTGAATCAAACTCAACACATATGAGGAAGAAATTCCTTGCATATATTCGTACAGGCTAAATAATTTTCTAAAATATGGTAAAGGCTCTCCTCCCCTAGGTTACAAAAAGTGCATCTTCCTTCAAGTTTAAAATCATATTTATTCTTCCCCAGAATACAAACATGTGTATTAAGAAAACAAATCTGATAAAAAATTCTTTTTAAAAACAGCGGCAGGTGCATGAGCAAGTACCTCTGAGTACTTACGTATCTACCAGGTCGCAAGCTTCAAAAAAATATCAAATTTGATTAAACCAGTTAAATTTATTTTCCTCGTTTTTCAGTTTTAACATCTTTAGTCTTATAAGGCACGTCTGGGGTACCGAGAAATTTTCATATTCAATATTTTATTTATCCAAGACATTACCCTTTTAAGGATTAAGTAAGAAACATGTAACGACTAGTGATGCACTTCGAGCGAGTCTCGCCTCGAAAAACCGAGAATCTCGCGAGAAAAACAATGAAAACAATTGAATGTGATATTTTCATCTCTTTTCTTTTATGAAAGGACAGAGTCTCGTCGTGCATCACTAGTAACGACCCTGTAAAAAAAAGTATTAGGAGGTACGGGATTCCGCATTGCAGTGCTAACCTGTCAATGCGGTATTCGCGAAATAGCGCATTGGGTGTCGTGGTGAATGCGGTAATTAAGGGGTCCCAATGCGGTGCAAGTTTTAAGCTTAAAAAAAGAAAATACTTGACAGGAATAAATAATGAATAGCAGTGGAGAAAAGTGCAAGGTTAGGCTGCTTTCAATGCATTACACAATCGGTACATAGTACAAGTCGCCAGTAGAGGGCAGAAGCATGCAGAGCGAATCGAGCGAACACAGTGGCCCAGCTGACATACGATTTGCATTACATTACTTTCCAAATTTTTATTTTATAACCGCGTTTCTGCATGAATCTAAACAATATTTTCGATTATTGAAATTTAGAAGATGCTGACCAATTGTACGTTGACAGATTTAGTGAAAAGTGCCTGTGTTCGGAGACAAATGTGTTAGAAAATGTTTGTTTACCTAGTTCACATCATACAAACCAGTCAAAGTTCTTTTGCTGTGGCGCATTGAAAGCAGCCTATGCCGAATTGGACTCATATTTGATAGTTCAACTTACATTTCTCTCTTAAAGTTTAAATTCTACACTCACTATTAGTATTTTCTCATTCCTTTAACCTAGCATTTTTCTCTACTGCCATTCATTATTTATTCCTGTCAAGTATTTTCTTTTTTTAAGCTTAAAACTTGCACCGCATTGGGACCCCTTGATTACCGCATATACCACGACACCCAATGCGCTATTTCGCGAATACCGCATTGACAGGTAGGCACTCGCAATGCGGAATCCCGTACTCCCAATACTTCTTTTCACAGGGTAATGTGTGATAAATAAAGTAAAACTCTGGTTCATCTTCGTTAAAATTAACTAAAATCATTCTGGGCTTAACTACTTCTCCATTGAAAGAGATCCAAGAAGTGACTAACAAATTTTCAATTCGCAAGTTATTTGCGAAGTTCATAGAAATTCATACAAGCAACATGCCTAAATGGGCCTAATAATCGCATTACTTTCGGGTAATGAATGAGGAAGTGGTGCTTTGGTTTAACGCAATTTGGAAATAATTCTTGCAATAGAGTTAGATATTCTTTTATCGTGTAATCTAAGAGGTCAACGCAACCAAATGGACAACACTTCGAACTAACACATAATGTTATGTGCTGCAAAAGAATTATAAGTCGCCAATGTTTCGAATCTTCCGGTACTAAATCACCAATCATCATTGAAAAATTTCGAATTAAATACATCATTTCACTTGCTGACAATAAAAATGTTCGATTTTTTAAATGAAATTCTTTAAAATCAGAGGGCTTACTTCTTCTTGTAACCTAGAAATGTTGGATCACTCTGACGTCAGACTACAGTTGCTGCGCATGACAGTAGTGACGTGATCACACACACACACACACAGGTGTGTAATAGTAGTGGTACGGATTACTACTTTTCTGAGCAAAAAGTTCGCTTTGCAATAGTAAAAGTTGCTTATTGCAGAAGCAATCTTTATTTTTCGTAGTATTAATTATTAGAATTTCTACGAGTAATATTCACAACATATCGAATGTAAAAAGTAATACAAAATTCATTAAAATTTACAATGATGATGTAAAACTTAAAATTATTAAAGCAATTTTTGAAAGTGACCGAATCATGCGAGCGTCTCTCCACAGAGAATGGATAAATAATCTGAGAACAATCTAGGTCTAATTGATTCATATTAGAGACTTTACTGTTAAAATTCCCACCCAAAACTATTGGTTTTCCGACTAAACGCATAACTCTCGTTGCTACTCTTCTTCTTGCGTAAACAATTTTCAAGATAAATTAGCAGTTCCGTTCTTCAGCAATTTGGAATTAGTAGTGGGGGTGGCATTTGCAAGGAATGCGTGCATGGTATTATTGGCCAAAGTTCCCTTCTTCAAGCCCTTCGACGTATCCTTGGAGTTGCGTCCTTTAGACCTTGTAACAATTGCATTTTACATCTTAACAGGAGGGTTAGGTGTAGATAGAGTTGATATGTTTTTTTCCTCTTCCTTTGAACGTGCGTTTGTTATTATCAGATTCATGACCTCCAGTTCCTTGGCCTTGCTGAAAGACAATTTTACCCATCTGGTTGCTATGAATTTAATTAAAACTGGCCGATTACCTTTCAGTCTGCTACACTGAAAGACTTTTCGTTTTAAAATTTAATATATTTTATTTCAAAAAGGGGAAAACGCTGTTTTTGTAGTATTTAATCATATGACTATAATAGTTTTTAACAATACAATACTGAAAATTAGTATAGTCCATTTGGAAAATTAGTATAGTGTTATGTGAAATATTATCATAGAATTGAATTTAACATGTTTTATATAAGATATTGACAAGATTATTTCGTATATAAGTATAAAATACTATAATTTAAAAAGAATGTTTTTAAATTTTAATGTGATTCTATACCAAGCAAATATAGTATAACATATTGTACCAAATGTTGAAAGGGAATGTCTCAATTTTTCATATGGCATCCTATTAAATGTTCTCCGAATCGTTCCGAGTGATCCCGAGAGTTGCCGAGTATTTTTGTTCGCATCGTTCGCATATATTTAAATGGCTCAACGTTTATTCAGTGTAAACAGTGCAAATTGTGCTTTTATATTATAAGAACAATTTTTAATTACATGAAGTTTTAAATAATATTCATCAAGGAACAAAACGTGAGTATGATAAAGCATTGAAAAGTATTATTCTCAAGTTGTCTATTGTGCAACCTGTGTAACTAACATCGCATTGTTTTTCAGGTTAGGTTAAAGATCAAACTTTTATTTCTGTTGGTAGAATTTTTTCAAAAATTTCTTGCGGTGAGATTTTAATTGCATTTAAATAAGATTCACTAAAAAAAGTCGAGAGAAGAAGATAAGATGTTTTCCGAAAGGGAGGTAATTTTTGAATTCGTGTATATGTGTATAAAGTCAGAATTCTAACAAGTTGTATTTTTGTTTAACTTTATATTTTAAGCAATAATAATTTTTTGGACTAATATGTAGTTATGTTATTATACACATAGATTCAGTTTCCTGGAAGTTCGGTCCCTAATGAAATTCTTGTGGAGAATTTAAATAATGGAAATAATATAGTTGTTTTGGCTGAAATGAGTAAACTTTGATAATTACCAACCTTGAATTGTTAATATAAAACTAATAAATTATTACAATGGTTTCTGTTTGGTTGAACTTTTTTTATTTCTAATAACGAAAAAATATTTAAATAAAAAATATAAAAGAATTCATAAAAATAGAAGATATGTAACATTCATTTTGAAAAAATTTTACATTTTGACTACTGTTTCCCGCGAGACGAGACTTTGCATGTAAAATCCGAGACGAGACCGAGACTTTAAATGGCATCGTGTCGTCTCGTAGGTGGCACTATTTTTGACAATAATTTTATTTGTTATATTTTTTTATTAAAGGGAAGAGAAGACAATCAGCCCGTTGTAATTAGAGAAGCAATCCAACAAAATAGTGTCAAAGAAAACAAATTTAAATCTGTAAGTTTATTAATAACCATGTTATTATTTAAATATAAATATTCATTTAAAAAAAATGTTTTCTTTAAATCTTTTACAGGATCTTCTGTCCTTCTTAAATAAAGCTCCTGATGGTAAAAAAGTTTTGATTCATTTTGAAAGTCATCGTCATTTAAACAAAGAAACGAGATCGATTTTGACGCGAACTATTATCAGGAAATTTAAAAATGATGCATTAAAGGGTCTCAAATGTGGAGAAAAATTGACAGAATTTTCGTAAGTAAAATTAAGGTATTAATATAAATATTATTGTTTTGTTTGTAAATTAAAAGTTATTTAAAAATTTTCAGCATTTCTAATAAAATTTTATCAGAATTATCAAAATCAATAGAGGAAATATTTCCTGGAGAGATTTCCAATACTTATTTTTCACCATTTAAATCTGAAAATTGTGTTCATCACCAAAAATGTGGAACTCTTTGGGTGAATTTATGCTACACAAAGAATTGCATGAGGAAGAACGGAATTCTGGAAAACTCTAATTCGAAGTGCGAAACTACTGCAACTCATGCTTCAACAGACGAAGGTAAATTAAATTTAAAATGTGAGTTAAAATATATCTGTTTGGATAACATCTAACTTTAAGTTTAAATTTTAATATGATTAAATATTTTTATAATCTATTAAGTATAAAAATACAAAAGCATTTATATTTTTTAATTTAAACTATATATTATACAGATGACGCAGATATTGAAAACGCCCTGCATGAATTAAGGAATTCCTTAAACAACGAAACTGTTGTTGAAAATTGGAAAAAAACTCACAATAAAAGGAGGTGTTTACTCACAGTGGAACAAATGTCGGTTGATGAATACATTAAGCAATTTCCATGTCTTCAAACACAGGATGCAATACCATTAGTATGTTTTTTTATTAGTTTTCTTTCTGAAGCAAATAGCCCTAAGAGCTTATTTTTGTATAAATAATTAGCCATCACACATTGGTATTTTTTCAACTATCATTTAAATTAAATTTAACAGATAAATTGTAATTTTTTAAATTACTAATTATTTTTGAAATGTTTGGAATATAGTTTGAACTGGATTTCAACATTTTGCAACCGAATAAATCATCTTTGTTACGTGAAAGATGGCCAGTGTTGAAAACTATATTAATTGAACAGCTTGAAGAAGAGGGAAAAAGTTTAAGAAAAAAAAATTAATAAACTGCTTCTTGATGACTTGTTATTATTAAAATTATTACCAGGATTAAATGCAAGTATGTATTAATAGAAGATGTTGTTTAAAGTCAGTTTTTGTTTACAGTATTTGTACTTGATTTACTTTCTTTCAGATTCTCAAGATGCCATTGTTCTACACCTTCTACAAGTATTAATTGGAAGAGGTCCTGTTGGAGGTAAACGAAAAAGGAATCAAAATACAGAAGAAAACCATGTTTATCAGCCTGTAGAAATACGTGAATGTTTTATAAATCGAGTAGAAGTCAGTTGATATTATTTAATTTTTTTATCTATTGGCTGAATACATTTTAATTTAAACGTTTATTTTTTAGAAAACTGAGGACATAGCAGCTAAAATTGTGGATCTTGAAAATAGACTTCGAGTTAGAAAGGAAACACTGCAGCCTATTATTGTAATCACTGGATCTGAAACTAATATTGAAGAATCCTACGTAGTGATCAATAGTTTTCATTACAAATGCTCTACCTGTTTAGATGCTCTCGATTTGAATTTTAAGATCTTTTTTTCATTAGACTGTGCGTACCCAAAAGCGTCTGCAACTCTTTGGAAGTTTATCCAAATCGTTGCGTACGATATTCAATTACTGCGAGATGTATTGATTAAGTCGATTAAAGAATTGCTTGGATTAAGCAGACAAAAGCTTCAAGAAGCTGCTTCCTTAACAGAGCTTGAAAACCAACAGAATTTACAATGATTACTTGTGATGAGTGTTAATCAGTTTTTAAAAATAACTATGTTTTCATGTGCCATTGTAAAGTTTCACACAGCGCAATGAAAGTTTTTAAGTGTAACGAATTATATTGTCAAAAATCTTTTTCTATATTACATTCTTTTATCAGACAAAGGCGTGATAAGCATCGAGATAATAAAGAAAGTTCTAAATCAGTGTCAAGTAAATCTTTAGTTTCTTCAACAAACAACTCGCATACTTCTGAAATTAATTAACTTTCTGCGCAGTGTTCTCCTGACGAATTAACGTGTTCTGACGAAGACTTATTGTCTCATTCTTTCGAATTGCCATCTACATTTAATAATGATTCCGATTCCAGTGATTTCGATTGTTTGTCCGAAGATGATTTATTATGGGATCATGAAGACCCTGAATTATTTTCAGATAAAATTTCAATTGACACAGATGTTTTTGACAATTCAGCTATACATTTTTCTGGGAAATTGTATCAATATCCGGATATACCAAGGACGAGAGTTTACAATATTCTTAATGATACTTCAGACTTATTTAATTCTTCTTTAAATAAAATACAGGATGAGATGTGTAACAGTTTAAAAGGTTCGGGTGCCGATGAAAAATATTTATCCGATGTTAAAGAAGTTCTTAAACGTTTTGGAGAACCATTTCAAAGTATGAAAACCGAAAAACAAAGTTTTTCGAAATTTAAAAATTTAGACACTTTCATTATTCCCATAAGTTATAAAATTGGGGAAAGAGTTGAATTTAAATCGACACCTACTGAAACAACACGTAAAATCATCCCGGTTATGGCTCAGTTTATACCCATGAGACGAGTTTTAAAAAAGTTTTTCGAACTACCTGAGGTTTATGAAAAAACAATGAAATACATTTATTCCTTAAACCAGTGTGATGAAATCATATGTAATATAATAAGTAGTCCTTTCTGGAAAGAAAAATCAGCTCGTTATAAAAACAAAATTGTTCTTCCTCTTCTAATGTACTTCGACGACTATGAGAATAACAATTCTTTGGGAAGCCATAAGGGCATATCAAAGTGCGGTGCTGTTTCCTTAAGTATAGCGTGTTTACCCCCAGAATTTCGATCGAAAATTAAAAACATTTTCCTTTTTATATTATTTAATACATTAGACCGTACCGCATTCAAGAATTCTATAATATTTGAAAAAGCTCTGCAGGAATTAGAATTTCTTCAAAAAGACGGGATAACAATCGATCTTCCTGCCGGACTACAACAATTATACTTTGACTTAGCTTTGATTATAGGTGATAACCTTGGACTCCATTCGATTTTTGGATTCGTCGAGAGCTTCAGAGGTAACAGGTTTTGTCGCTTTTGCTTAATTGAATATAAAATCCTGAAAAATGTTTACCGGGAAGAAGATTGTGTTCTTCGCAATGTTCAAAACTACGACGAGTTGTCATCAAAAGATCCTTCTATTTCGGGGATCAAAGAAAATTGTATTTTTAATAAATTTCCTGGATTTCACGTGACAAAAAATCCTGCAGTCGACATTCAGCATGACTTTTTAGAAGGGATATGTCGGTATGATATTGGACTTTTATTGAATTATTTTATTAACAAACGTGAATATTTAACACTTGAATCTTTAAACAAAAAAATTCAGAGTTTTTATTATGGATCGAAAAGTAGCGTTAATAAACCACCACAAATTTTAGAGAGTCACTTGAAAAATAAAAACGTAATTCTCTCGGCTGCAGAAATGCTTAATCTCATTCGAAATTTGAATATGATTATTGGAACATCAATTGACGAAAAGGACGAATGCTGGAATTTACTATTAGCTCTGCAAGAGATTATGCAAATTATATGCAGTCCAAATATTACAATCGATACGCCTGAATTTTTAGAAATTAAAATTGCCGAATATTTAACTTCGTTGAATGAAAAATTCACAAATGCGATGAAGCCTAAACACCATTTCATGCTGCATTATCCATCTATCATGAGACAAGTCGGCCCTTTATGGAATATTTCTTGCATGCGGTTCGAAAGTAAGCACCAGGAGGCTAAAAAAATATCTCATTCTGCAATTTGCAAAATAAATGTTTGCAGAACCATAGCTCTCAAACATCAATTAATTTTTAATTATCGATTGTTTTCAAAAAATTCCACTTATCCTCCGCTCGTCGTTAATAATATTAAAAAAGTACATTTAAATAGCATTCCCGATGCGCTAAACATTGTGAAATTATTGCCTCACGATTTTTTGAATAAAAATGTTCATATTACAAATTGTATTCAGATTTTAGAAAAAACGATTAAAGAAAATAGCGTTGTAGTAAATTTTTCGGAATTTGGAGAACAATTCTCAGTAGTAAAACATATCATTTTAAACGAAGAAAAAGAATTTGTGTTAATAGTCAAACAATTGAATGATGTTTATTTAAAAGAGCACATAAGGGCTTACAAAATTTACAATGGCGAGAACAATCATTACAAAGTATTACGAAAAATCGACTTGCAAAGTGCTGTAATGTCATACACAAATAAACTAAGCGATGGTTTTTTCTACATTGCCAAACTTTGGGCATAAATATAGAGTTTAAACTTGTATAAATTTTATAATAAATAAATTTACAAATTAAATTACACAAACATTGTTTCTGTCATTATTTTTTTATAAAATTAATATTTCCATCAACTTAACTGAAATATTTGTAAACGTTAAAATAACACCTACTTGTTTGATTTTATCATTTTTAATAAAATTCAAAATATTCATATACCTAAATATTCAAAGTTCAATATATTTATTAAAAATTAAAAATTTTAATTTCTTCGAAATAAAAATATTTTTTTGTAATCATTAAATGGAAAATTATATATTTAGATTTTCATTGGGTTTAAGGGTAAATTCTATATTCAGATTAAGTCGACAAAAATCATTTTAAAGCTGTTTATGTTGTGAGAAACTAATTGTTAATAATAACAATTAAATAAATAATAATTATTGTTATTATACATAATTATTATAAATTATTATTTTTATTTTAATATTACTGTTAGTATTACCTAATTGAAAATAAAGCTTTAGAAAATATATTTTAATGGTTAAAATTTTTTACATGAAAAATATTTTATTTACAATTTTTCAATTAATTCAATTTTGTTATTGAATAAAAATAATTTATATTGAGTTGAAAATTGTTCCATAATAAAAAAAATAATTTTCACCAATCAGTTTTAATAAATAGTGATTTTTATACTTAATGTTCTTAAATTTTTTAAATAACTTGATTTCTCGCAGGTGCAGAACTTTGTCTGGATTTAATATATAAGACCAGCTAAAAGAGGACTATCATATGTATTTCTGAAATAAGCGTGCGACTTTTAAAGGTTAGGTTAGGAAAGGTTTTAGATATAATATGTGTATAGTATATTGCGACAAGGTTTGTGAATGGTGTGTCACGTCTATATAAAACTTACATATATGTTATCTGCGAATCATTGAGGAGAATTTGATAGAAATAAAATTCCCCTTATTGGTTAAAGTGCCCGCGCTAATTTAAATTTTTTTATATTAATGAAAATGCATTGATATTACGCAAGCGCAGTAGATTTTGTAAATTCGCATTGTGATTGGTTGACGCTTTTTTTAAGATACGTCCAAATTTTTAATATAGTCTGTATGAAAAAATAATAGATTTCTTCCAAATATTTAATACATTTTTTTCATAAAGTGGAATAAATATATTAGTTTTAGTCGTTGAAAAGGTTAGTATGCGCCATATTACTTTTTTAAACGAAAACACGGTTTTCCCCACTTTGAAACGCTGCTATGTTAAAGTTTCATATATTTTCAATCATTTTTTAAAACGAAAAGTCTTTCAGTGTAAGCCTATAAACATCGCCGATAGCAATCTCAGGGATTTAAAGACCTACATCTTGAAATATTTTCAATAGCACTTTTAATAAATTATTGTTAATACTATCAGAGTCCTCTAGCTTAAACAATTAAATATTTTTTGCTCTCGAAGAATTATTAATGAACCTCAAATTCCTCTCAATTTGATTGATTCACTAGATTTCTCCTCAAACGCCTGTTGCATTTTAGATATAAACGAAATCTTTTGATGTAAATAAGTATAAGGAGCAAAATCACAACACGACCGTACTCGACAACTGCTTGAACGAAACTCCCTAAGAAAAAGTATTAATAAGTAGAAAATTTCGAATTTAAGGGATTTACTTCCCCAGTAGCACGTAATATTACAGCAATATTGAGAGAACTTCCGTAACATTACCAATATTGCCTTAATGTTACCAATGGTTCTAGAATAATGTTGTAATGTTAGTAATATTACGTGCTACTGGGGTTATTATTTTTTTAAATTTTTTTATAAGCTTGAAATCAATCGAGTACTCGAATTCACTTGTGTGCTCGAAAAATTTGAGTACTCGGTACATCGAGCCAGGCGCGGGCTAGGCTCGGAAAATTTGTAGCTCGGCTTGGCTTTTCGAGCTTTTTGCACACCTCTAATTTACACAAACATGCATACATAATTTTTATTAATCTTATTTAAGGGGCATTCCGCACCAAATCAGAAATTATTTTACTTTTGCATCATGAATTTTTTTCCAATATTTTTTTTCTTTTAGTGCCCTTTGAAATAAGCTACAATGATTTTTTTCAAATTTGTTCATAAAGCAACTTAAGAGATACATATTTTTGAAATATCACATTTTTTACATAAATTTTTTTTTCGTTATAAGAGCGTCCAATTTGATCAATTTTCGGTCGATTTATGAGCATTTGAAAAAAATTATTTATAAAATGTGATAGGAGTGACCAGGGCGTAATGAATCAGAGGCGTAATGAATCACTTTAATTTATTCAAAAGTGATAAGTCTGAGTAATTTCGAATTCCGATCAAAATAATGTACTTGCTATACTGTAAGTTTGTACCAAGTTTCATTGTTTTTCATTTATTATTATTGTTAAAAATATGGTAGAAAAAGTGATTTTGACGCTTGAAAGTAAATTTTTGAAGTATTTGTTTTTTTGTTATATCTTTTTCAAAATTACTTGTAAAAAATTTTTGTTTATCAGGTTTTGAGCTTTTAACATTTTTTCTAAAAGAACAATTGTCAATTTTTGTTTAATTCTTACGGTATTGACAAGAAATAACAAAATTTTCAACGAACACGTCCGGGGCGTATTAGCTTGCATATTTTATTAAGAAAAACCTATTATAATTAAAATGTTAATAAAATAATCCTGTCAAGTTTAATTTCTTGTAATTTATATATTAATTCAAAATCAATTAATATTGAAATCCTAGCTGCTCGTCCTAGCGTTTTTTCAATACTATTTTGATTAAGGTGTACTTGCGTTTGCCAACCCTACTGAAAAAATCACGCGTATTTATACATGTTTTAATACATACGAATTTAAACAAGATTTATACGTGAATTTATACGTGTATTTTTTAAACTTATTAAAATTTTAATTGCTTCTTTATTTATTTTCTTAGTATAAATAATTGTTTAAAAAATTTATATTTTTCATAATTTATTCATAACATTTGTCAATACATAAATATACGAAGATTATTAATCTATTACAGTAGTATTAATCAAATTTAAACGACATTTAACGTAAACAATATCTGTCAAAATTTTTTTTTTTGTTATTAAATACTTATTATCAATCTTATGATGCATTCTTTATTTGTTTAAACTGTTTATTAAAATTGTTAATGTATAACATTTTTCTTCTAACATTTAGAGAATTGCATTTCTTTCGTAATTAGGAAATAAGTTAATCTTATTATACACTGAGATAACGATTTATTTGATTCGAAAATATTTAGTTTATAATAAACTTAAAATATGTTTGCTATACAGTCAAACAAATTTAAGTTAAATTCAAATATATTTTTTGGTTTATTTATAGAAATAATATATTTAATTCAATAATAATTTATTTTTGATTTTAAATTATTTATTATCAACTTTTAAGTTTGAATCGAACATACAATTTTTAAACTCATTTTTTGTTTAACCCTCTATCCGTCGCATCTTTTTTTGTAACGCGATCCGTCGCAGGTGAGGAAACTTCTCACCCATTGTAAATTAATCAAAAATTGTTAAAAATGCCAAATTTTTTTTGGAATGTTCATTATAATTTCCAAACAACCTATTGCAAGTAAAATTAACTTTCATTTTCTGTTGATTATTTAAATAAAAAATTAATGACAAATGAAATCGAGTATACGCGGTCAGTCGCACTGTGAGAAGTTTCCTCACTTTGCGTAAAAAATTCTTGACATTTGCTGATTAAAAATTCAATTACAAAAAAACTAAAATAAATAAAAACACAAAAATTGTTATAAAATAAAGAAGAAGAGTTTTGTAAAAGTTACTGAGAATATGAAATTATAATTTTTTGTATTATAAAGGTTATAAATAAAAAAAGAAACTGGGTGAGGAAACTTCTCACCATGCGACGGATGGAAGGTTAAACCAAAACAGAAAATGGGTGATTCTCCCGAAATACTCCTTTTTGCGAGTTACAAACAGAAAAGAAAAAAAATTATTATTTATGGATTAATTCAGTCAATTATATTGAGTTTACAAAAATCTACCACCTCTATAGCATGATCATGCTAACATTTTGCTTTTAAAGTATATATTTTAAATTAAAATTTACAAAAAAATTAAGAGGTTAAAATTTGGCGCCGGCGTTTTTTATTATATATATTTTTCCATTTATAAAAAATTATTTAATAATTATAATTTATTAATATTATCTATAAATTTGATAGATTTTGAAATACTTACAGTTATCAAAAATCTCTTTTAACAATGGTCAAAAATTATTTTTCATACATTTTAGGTTCACTTTTTACTGGCAGTTTGTAAACAATCGACAATCATATCAATTTTTAATTTTTCTTCAAAAAAGTGAGAGGAATGACGGGTGAGAGGAATGACAATTTCAACATTTTTTAATTTTATTTAATTGACAAATAATTTTCCTCCAGCTGAGAATGCCCTATCATGTTTATAAAGGACAACTTTATGTGAAAAAAATTTGCGATCAATTTATATATATTAATATTGTTTTTCTTAGGGGTGAGAGGAATGACGCTTTAGGTTGTGAATCTCTGCTTATGTTTCAATTTTAATTTTTTTAACGCCAAATAATTACATTTTTTAAAAAGTAACTTAAGAAATTAATATTAGAGATGTTAATTTAAATATTGATCACGATAATTAATCAATATCTCTACCCACAGCAAAAATATTGGATAATATTCAACGAGTGAGAGGAATGACGCGGTAGTACATGACAAATTTCATTTTCTATATTTAAAAAAACTACACGACATATTTTATTCATATCTTAGAAAATTATTCTTAAATATCATAACTTTTAGAAAAAATTGATAAAGTACCTATTTTCATGTTTTAAATAATTGTTTTACGTATTGAAAAAATGAAAAGCACTTAGATGACAGGTTAGAAAATCGATTTTGAGGTGGTAAAATATTTTAAAAATGTATTAAACAATAAAATTTTACAACTTTTTCTTGCAGAACATTTAGAAAAAGTGATAAAATAGAGAAATATGACTTGGTATTTTCCCAAATGATTATAATTATTTAGAAAATCTTTACAACATGCAAAATGAGGTTTTTTGGAGAATCACCCAAATATGTTTAAATTAAACATAATTATTCAAACAAAAATTATTTTTGAATCAAAGCAGTAAATATTGTCAACATATTAGAATTAAGCTTACAAATTAATTGCAATGAAACAAAATCACTTAAAATTATTATTTTACTTCAAACGAGTATAATGTTATCTCAGTGTAGTAAAAATAAACATTAATCATAAAATTGTCATTTCAAGAATTGTTTAAACAAATAATTGTTGTTATTGAATAACTTTTGACATACAGCATTTAAAAATGTATACATTTTGCACTTTTTGTAGTAAACGAAACTGAGTAGTACAACGTAAAAATGTTTTAGCAATTTAAAAAATGAAAAATTTGTTTATACAAATACAAGTTGTTACTATTAACTAACGGGACGCATGATTATTTCCCAAATATTATTTTTCCGTACTGCAATTTTTCGAATAGTCATTTTTACGAATTGTCAAAGTTTTAAACTTTAATTGTTCAAAAACTATACATTCAAACCAAACAAACTTTTTTTAATTAATTAGTCTTTTATTAAGCAATCAAATGCAATTTTTTAATTAAGAGAAATTTGCAATTAACTATTTAATGATAATGCTTTTCAAATCTAATTTATACGCCCTTTTTTCACCCAGCCACTCGCCTAACCACACAATGTTTTAGGCTTTTACTTCATATAGATCATTTAATTCGTATTCATGTAAAGAATAAGGTTTTTGATGATTTATTTTAATGCAAAGAATTTTATTGTACGGCAACATATTTTTGAAGAAGAGATTGAACTTTTAATAAAAGTGCGATTTTTCAGCTTTCTAACCATTTCGAGATATATTTGGACATCCACATAAAAAGGGCTCATATTGTCGGTTTTAGTTTTCGAGATAATTACAGTTAAATCATTTTTTAGCAAAATCTGAATTTTTATATTTTTTATCATCAATCTACATGTTTTGACAAGTTAAATCATGTGGTTTTCATTAATGTATCGATAATTTAACTGTTTGATTTCATTAATTCATTAAAAAAATAAGAAATGCCCATTTTGTCTGTCATTTTCAAAAGCAATTGAGGTGTGGAAAAATTAAAAACCTTTTAATTTTTTATCTTTAAGGTGTCCTATACTGTAAACAATTCTCATCTGAATAACTTCTCAGAATAATTAGAGATATTAATATTTGTCTTTTTTTGTAATTATATCAAAATAAAAATTTGTATATTGCGTCAATTTTTTATAATAGAGACTGTCAAAAATTTTTAAATAACGTTAATATCTATTACTTTTCTTCAAATAGTAACAACTATTTGTATAAACAAATTTTTCAATGTTTCAATTGCTAAAACATTTTTACGTTGTACTACTCATTGTAGCTTATTTCAAAGGGCACTAAAAGAAAAAAAATATTGGAAAAATATTCATGATGCAAAAGTAAAATAATTTCTGATTTGGTGCGGAATGCCCCTTAAATAAGATTAATAAAAATTATGTATGCATGTTTGTGTGAATTAGAGGTGTGCAAAAAGCTCGAAAAGCCAAGCCGAGCTACAAATTTTCCGAGCCTAGCCCGCGCCTGGCTCGTTGTACCGAGTACTCAAATTTTTCGAGCACACAAGTGAATTCGAGTAATCGATTGATTTCAAGCTTATAAAAAAATTTAAAAAAAATAATAACCCCAGTAGCACGTAATATTACTAACATTACAACATTATTCTAGAACCATTGGTAACATTAAGGCAATATTGGTAATGTTACGGAAGTTCTCTCAATATTGCTGTAATATTACGTGCTACTGGGGAAGTAAATCCCTTAAATTCGAAATTTTCTACTTATTAATACTTTTTCTTAGGGAGTTTCGTTTAAGCAGTTGTCGAGTACGGTCGTGTTGTGATTTTGCTCCTTATACTTATTTACATCAAAAGATTTCGTTTATATCTAAAATGCAACAGGCGTTTGAGGAGAAATCTAGTGAATCAATCAAATTGAGAGGAATTTGAGGTTCATTAATAATTCTTCGAGAGCGAAAAATATTTTATTGTTTAAGCTAGAGGACTCTGATAGTATTAACAATAATTTATTAAAAGTGCTATTGAAAATATTTCAAGATGTAGGTCTTTAAATCCCTGAGATTGCTATCGGCGATGTTTATAGGCTTAGTAGACTGAAAGGTAATCGGCCAGTTTTAATTAAATTCATAGCAACCAGATGGGTAAAATTGTCTTTTAGCAAGGCCAAGGAACTGAAGGTCATGAATCTGATAATAACAAACGCACGTTCAAAGGAAGAGGAAAAAAACATATCAACTCTATCTACACCTAACCCTCCTGTTAAGATGTAAAATGCAATTGTTACAAGGTCTAAGGGACGCAACGCCAAGGATACGTCGAAGGGCTTGAAGAAGGGAACTTTGGCCAATAATACCATGCACGCATTCCTTGCACGGAGAAAATTTATTCCTGAAAATTTACTGAACTTTGTTCGGTAAAACTGGGATGAAGTGTCAAAACTGTAAGTTTTAAGGAACAGGACTGTAAAAGCAATTGCATTGAAAAATAATGTAAAAAGAATAAATCTTATGATACATGTATTAGCCGTTCACTTACAGTTCGGTAAAACGTAGGGTAAATGTACACTATACTTAGTTTTATTGAAAGTTCGGTAAAACGTAAGGCACAGTGTTCGGTGAAACTTATATTTATTGTATAGTTCAGTAAAACGTAGGGTAAGTGTTCACTATATACTTATTTTTATTGAAAGTTCAGTAAAACGTAAGGTACAATGTTCGGTAAAATTTATATTCATTCAATTACTGAATAGTTCGGTAAAACTTGAAGAATAAAAAATAAAAAATAATGTCATTGCAGTAGTGCTACAGTAATTTTTAGGTAATAAAACAATAGTTTATTAAAATTCGGATTATTTCCAAATTTTCATCAAAAAAGATTAAAATAATCTATCTAGTGTCAAACACAAAAAATTATTTTCCCTGACTTACGTAACTAGAGCAACTTAAGTAATTAATGTAAGTTACGCCACCAGAGTAAAATTTCGTAACTATAGTAACTTACATAATTCAAGAAAAATACTATAATTACATAACCAGACTAAATAACGTAACTACAGTAAATTATGTAAATGGTCAAACCTACGTAAGTTTTTTTAATTGCATAAGGTGTTATAGTTTCGTAAGTTATGCAACTTTGATCATTTGTATAAGTTACATAATTTTCATCATTTACGTAACTTGCGTAAGTTATTCTAGTTACGTGACTTATGTAAGTTTGATCTTTTACGTAAATTACATACGTAAGTTACGTAAACTTGATAAATTACGTAAGTTATTGTAGTTACGTAACTTACATAAGTTGTACCATTTACGTAACTTACGTAAGTTGTACCGTTTACGTAAGTTACGCAAGTTGTACCATTTACGTAACTTACGTAAGTTGTACCATTTACGTAAGTTGTATCCTTGGAGTAAGTTACTGTAGTTACGTTATTTACGCTGGTTACGTAACATACGTAAATTACTGTAATTATGTAAATTACTATAGCTACGTAATTTACTCTGGTCACGTAAGTTACATTAATTACTTACGTTGCTCTTGTTACATAAGTATGCGGAAACAATTTTTCTGTGATTGTCACTAAATTATTATGTTTTTCAATCTTTTGTTTCGAGTTGACATAAAACTAAATAGTTTCAAATACTTTTGTTTTTGGATTGTTTAAGAACTAAAAAGAAAGTAATTTGCTATTTAATTTCGTTTCAGAAGCGGTTTCTGCTATAAATGAAATTATTAATTATTAGTTAATCAGTACAAATAGGTTAGAAACAACTAACTATTAACGTCAAAGTTTTTTTTTACTACGGGGCATTTAAAAAAGTATTTCAATCCTGAAAACTAACAATTCAGGCAAGTCAAGGAAGTTTTACCGAACTATTCCTGAAAACTAACACTCGAGTCAAGTCAAGAAAGTTTTACCGAACTGTCCCTGAAACGTTAGTGACCATCAAGGAGGTATTCAAAAGAAACGTTACAATTTGATTTAATTTTCATTAAACGTTCAGTTTTAATTTTGTTTTAACTTTTACAGTACTAGTTTGTAAGGAATAAAGATATGACATTAAATTTTGAATATTATTCCTGAAAAAATAATTTAAAAATTATTAAAAATTACAGTTATGCCACTATATCCCAACTTTACTGAAGAATTCGGTAAAATATAAGGAACAAATTTTCTCCGTGTGCAAATGCCACCCCTACTACTAATTCCAAATTGCTGAAGAACGGAACTGCTAATTTATCTTGCAAATTGTTTACGCAAGAAGAAGAGTAGCAACGAGAGTTATGCGTTTAGTCGGAAAACCAATAGTTTTGGGTGGGAATTTTAACAGTAAAGTCTCTAATATGAATCAATTAGACCCAGATTGTTCTCAGATTATTTATCCATTCTCTGTGGAGAGACGCTCGCATGATTCGGTCGCGAACGCAAGAGGAAAACAACTATTGGAAAATATGGAGATAAATGATTTGTTGTTGTTGAATGACCGTGCGATGAGTGATTCACCCGCAAATTTTACTTGTTTGCAAATATGCAAGCTAATACGCCCCGGACGTGTTCGTTGAAAATTTTGTTATTTCTTATCAATACCGTAAGCATTAAACAAAAATTGACAATTGTTCTTTTAGAAAAAATGTTAAAAGCTCAAAACCTGAGTCGTAAATAATAGTTAAAAAACGAAATAATTGTTTCTTTTTGTAGTTTTAATATCGTATTTTAAAGTGCAAATAAAGTTTCTAATCTTTTAAATATAATGACTGTAAAAAGAACAGTAAAGTTAGGCTCTTTTTTGCCTTTGTAAACGCAAGTACTCCTTAAAAATTTACTATATATTAGTATATTTCGTAACTAGTGCGAGCAGTTACCAATTTTTTAATGAGAAAAAAAATGCTCGTTTAAAAATTAGCAACTGCTCGAACTAGTTACCAACAATATTTTTTATAACAAGGTGAAAAAATGTTCCCTTTTTAGCACCTCGTTATGAAAATATATATCTCTATGTTTGCCTGACATCACTTGGGGGTATACACGGAAAAAAAGTTCACGAATCTTTCGTGAACTAGTATATCACTTTTGGATGGGACACAAAATTCTTGAAAATCAACAAACACAGTTCGTCAAAATTTCATCAACTCCTTCACTAGAAACATAGTACGGTTTCCGATCTTTTCGTCAAAGTTAACGAAAAGTTCGCGAACTTTCAAATAATGTTAAAAACAAGAAAAAATAATTTTCAGACACTACTTTTTTATAGTATTTCACTTAATTTGATAACTTGACGCCTATACGCACCCAACTATACAGAATACACCATTTTATTGACATTAAAATTCCTAATTCGCTTCAGGGGATTCGATCCCAGTACCCTGTATCATAATATTTCTAAAAACTAACCGCCATGGTTATCTATATATATATCTATATATATATATATATATATATATATATATATATATATACTACTGTCCGAAATTGTGCGAACGCTAACATCTTGAGCTATTAAAAAACACACCCGCACAAAAACAGTGATAACTCGGTTAAAAATGAAGCTAGATGCTTTTTTCAAATTGCATTGGAAAGCTTATTAAATTTCCAATGAAATGCCACTATTTTAAGTTGTATTACATAAATAGGAAGCAAGATATCATGTTATGAAGACAAAAAAATAATTCTATTTTTTTCGGAATTTCTTACTCTGACTTTGACTCCTGGCACAGTTTAGCAAAGTCTATGAAAAAATTGTGACTTTTACAGACTATTCCTTGTAACCTAAGCTTTAAATAGAGACCAAGAACTGCAAAAAATATTTACGGGTTCCCGAGATATTACAAAAAGAGTCGGACCGTGCAAAGCAGAATTTTCAATCATCGATTTCTCTAATTCGCCGTTGAGTCTATTACTTGTCTGTGAAAAAAGTGTCGAAATAATAAGTTTCAAGTTAATGCAAGGAATTAAAAAAAAATTGTCTACCATATTGGATCCGCCATTTTGAATTTTTAAATCTGATGTCAGATTCGTAATCAGCGACCCCAAAAACCCCTGAGTAAGAAGGTTCAAGAAAATCTAAACAATTTTTTTAAATCCACCATTTTTGATCCGCTATTTTAAATTTTTTAAAATGTATTAAAATTATTTGATAAAAAAGATAACTTAAAAAAAGTTATAGTATTGTATATTAAATATTGTAAACGATAAGAAGTAGAGAAACCAAATTTTCAAATTTAGTTCCTGTTTTTTTAATTCTACCAATTATTGATTAACGTTGCAAGTATTGTTTTAATATATATATATATATATATTTCCTGTAATCTACATGTGAAAATACGTAACTGTACTAAATTCGAGCTCTCTAGGCCAAGTAGTTTAGTCGCTAAGGGGGGTGGGACACAATTTGGCTACGGACACAAGAGTCTTACCAATAGAGTTCCGTCCATACACCGTAAGTGTACGGGACCCTATAAATGTTCAAATTATAAAATCTAACTCGAATTAAATTGATATATAAAAAGTAAAGAAAATAATTTTAGAAATTAAAATTTTTTGTAATGAAAATCTTATTTCTTTTAAGAACGCTAGGACGAGCAGCTGGGATTTCAATATTTATTGATTTTGAATCTTAAGATGACGCTTTAAAAGATTATACAAATAATTTTTTTGTCGACGTAGAAAAACTTTATTTTGCTTCAAGACCGGGATTGATAACCCTTTATTAAAAAAAACACTGGAAAAAACATTTTTTAAGTAAATGGATTTTGTTTTTCGCTTCAACTTTTTAAAACTTGAAGTGTTACATCCTGAGCGGAAAGCGAGGTTATTTACAATTTTTATTATTATTTAATTTATTTCGGAGGAATGGTAGGCTGATTAAGTCAAGTAGGTAAAGCTTGACTATTTATTTTTATGTGGGTACGTTCTCTTCTATCGACCCTACGGGGGTCGTCTTGCAATTATTTAAAATATAATTGTTGTATAATTACCTTTTCTTAATAATTTAGTACTTTTAATGAATTTGAACTCAATAAATGAATGATTTGTAATTTTTAATGGTAAAAATATTTATTATCTGTGATTACAAGAAAGAATGAAATGTATAAATTTAGATTGTGTTTATAGTGTGAGTTACAATTTGTTTAAGAAATGGTACTTACAATTACCTCTGTTTTGAGGGCAGATACAATGAGGAATTTTCGACAAGGAATTTTTTTACTATAGTCGTTGACACTGCGAAAATAGCAAAAATAGCAAAAAAAATTTTAATTTACAGTACCATCCGAAATTGTCAGTCCACCCATTTTTAAAGGAATGAAAAAAATTTTTTAACATTAATTTTATGAGAACTAAAATTTCATTCGATTTATATTTTGAAAGACGATAAAATTTTTAAAAGAATAAGACCTTACAGAAGTCATTTGACAAATATTTTTTCAAGAATCGTCATTTTCAATGTTTTACAAAAATTTGAATAACTTCTAAAATAATGAACTCTTTTTAATAATCTTAGGCTTATTTTAAAGGTAATTTTCTACGGAATAAGAATTACTTATAGTCATTAACCTGCAATTTTTTCCTTGGAATAAGCATGACGTCAAAATTGGACAAAAAAATTCGAAAAATTTGAAATCATTTTTTGTACTAAAAACTATTCTAAAACATATATAAAACATAATATAATGTAGATTTTTCAAGAAAATTTAATAAAAAAATTTATTTAAATTTTACAAATTCTTTTTCTTTTAATAATATTATTTCAAATTTTTCAAATTTTTTTGTCCAACTTTGACGTCATGCTTATTCCAAGAAAAAAATTGCAGGTTACTGACTATAAGTAATTCTTATTCCATAGAAAATGACCTTTAAAATAAGCCTAAGATTATTAAAAAGAGTTCATTATTTTAGAAGTTATTCAAATTTTTGTAAAACATTGAAAATTACGATTTTTAGGAATATCTTGAAAAAATATTTGTCAAATGACTTCTGTAAGGTCTTATTCTTTTCAAAATTTTATCGTCTTTCAAAATATAAACCGAATGAAATTTTAGTTTTTATAAAATTAATGTTAAAAAATTTTTTTCATTCCTTTAAAAATGGGTGGACTGACAATTTCGGACGGTACTGTAGTCAAACCCTTAAAATAGTGTGTTAAATGGTTAAAAACGGTATTTTTGCACTTTTTGAAGTCCTGTAAAAAGAAAATGGGAAGACATAAAAAGCTCTAATATAGCTTAAAAGAAAGCTCAAACCTTTAACTTTAAGAACCAAAACAAAAAAGTAATGTAAAAATTGCAGGGGACGTGTATATACCGAGTACCCCCCCCCCTAATGATTCATACGCCCTGGTAAAAATGACTGGGAATATAAGCATTGGTGCATATCAATTTTTCACCATCGGATTGGCTTCAAATTTGTTACTCGGGGGTTTTAGGAGTCGCTGATTACGAATCCAAGGTCAGCTTTCAAAAAGTCAAAATGACGGCTTGAACAAAAACCTCAAGTACCAAGTCTCGAGCGAATCCGAACGATTTTAAAAATTTTATCCGCCATGATGCAGCCGTCATTTTGACTTTTTGAAAGCTGACCTTGGATTCGTAATCAGCGACTCCTAAAACCCCCGAGTAACAAATTTGAAGCCAATCCGATGATGAAAAATTGATATGCACCAATGCTTATATTCCCAGTCATTTTTACCAGGGCGTATGAATCATTTTTCTTACCCAGTGTAATCTATTAATTTTTGAAAATACCGACTCACAAGTCTGGCGATAATGAATACTTGCTCAATATTTAGAACAATGAGTAAACTTTTTACTGTTTGAAAATGCAAGATTTACGGTCAAAATTATTATTACCGAAGGGTCATATCACTATTCCATGAGATAGTATACATTCCCAGGAAGAAAACTAAGCTCGTGCCTTCGCAACATACTAATATGAGTCAAGTCCACTCATAATATGTGTATAATATGGTTTACAATTTATGTTGGTGTGCATCTAAATATCGAATATCATAGCTTTAGTTTTATGAAGAGTAAGATATTTACATTGAATTTTGTCAACTATGAGGATCGATAGGCAGATCAACTATTTAAAAAAATCATTCTATACTCTATGCAGCTGCAAAATAATTCTTTGAAAATAATGTATAGAGAATAGAAAGATACATATTGTTTAATATTAGAATCGTATAATATTAATTTTGAAACAATTGCTTTTTGTTCTATCTATATTAATAAAAGTAATAATATCATTTCTCTAATAATTTTCTTCTTAATTTTACATCTATTGCCTTTCCTTTGTTATATTTATTTCAAATGCAATATCTTTATTATTGACATTCTAATTGTGCGATCATCAACAATGATTCATTGCTAATGTCTTCAATTTCAAAAAGAGAATTTTGTTACTGAGATGTAACAGAAGATTTCATGAAAATGTTTAAAGTTTAAATTAAATATGTTCCATTTTCAATATTCATTGTTATAAATGTATAATAGAAACAAAAATTGCCAATACTGTAATAATATTTCATAATCTAAATTATAATTTCATTGCTGATTTAATACGCCCCGGGTAGTAATCCATTACGCCCCGACCAAGGTTATGTGGGGTTGGTATGACAACAAAAGGAAATGTAAAAAATATATATGTGGGTCAGAATTTCTCAAACGGATCACTTTAAAAAAAAAAATTTTCTATCCAAAATAATTTTTTTACTCCTGGTAGAGTAAAAAAAGACCCTGAAAATTCTAGACCAACAAAAATTTTTTTGTTAATGTCATTAACAATTTTGTTTTTTTGTAGTCTTAAATTAAAAATTTTTTTTCTCGAAATCCAGTTGACCGATTTCAAAAATTCAAAAGGGGTTTTATTCTTCTAGAAACAAAGTATTTAAAAATAATATTTGTTTTAAAAAAAATTAATTTTTAATAGTTTTTTATATAATTTGTTTATAAATTGTTAATAACAAATTTTATTACAATAAAATAAATAATACAAATACAATAAAATAAATAAATAAATGATTACATGAAAAATATAGCGAACACGATTGGCCTACATATTTGAGAAAGGGAAGGGAGAGAAATTGAATTGTTTTGAAAAAATTGCAAAAAATGACCCTGTCCCCCCCCCTTAACTTCTACAAATCACAACCTGGTGAGCTGAAATTCCGTAGGGATCTTCAGTTTTAAGTGCAGATTACAGGAAAAATATAGCGAACACGATTGGCCTACATATTTGAGAAAGGGAAGGGAGAGAAATTGAATTTTTTTGAAAAAATTGCAATAAATGACCCTGTCCCCCCTTAATTTCTACAAATCTCAACTTAGTGAGCTGAAATTCGGTAGGGATCTTCAGTTTTAAGTGCAGATTACAGGAAAAATATAGCGAACACGATTGGCCTGCATATTTGAGAAAGAGAAGGGAGAGAAATTGAATTTTTTCGAAAAAACTGCAAAAAATAACCCTGTCATGTGTACGGAACCCTCGATCTTAGTGCGAGTGCAACTCGCACTTGTCCGATTTTTATATTTTGTTATTATATATAATTTTTTAACCAATTTATAGCTGTGTTCAGAAATACAAAAGCAACTTAAAAATCTTCTTTTTAATGTAAATTTGTTTTAATTTGAGAGGAATAATTCCAATCAATAAAGAAAAATTAAAATTCATCTTTTAGTTAAAAAACTTTCAAATATAAAAAAATTCCTTTTTATTGATAATGAATCTTCGTATATTGAAAATAAAATGTAAAAATAATTGTTAAGAGTAATTTTTTTCTCATTTTGAGATTTTATTTTTTTCGGTGTATTGTTTATAAAAGTAGGTACTTGAAGTACCTACTTAGTAAAATAGTTAATCATTAAAGTTTATCAAATTTCGAATCTATAATTATTTCGTTCACCGTCGTTGTTATAAAAAGTCCAAAAATAATTTTTTTTACTCCTCGTTAAGTACAAAAAAAGACCCCAAAAATTCTAGAACAACAAAATTTTTGTTAATATTCTTGACAATTTAGACTTTTGTTGACTTAAATAAAAAAAATTTTCTAGAAACAAAGTTGACCGATTTAAAAATAATAAATCGAATTATCTTCTTTATAATTTATAATACAAAGTATTTAAAAATAATTTTAGTGTCTTAACAAATTTATTTTTAATAGTTTTTTAAATAATTTTATTTAATAATAATAATTTAATAATAAAAATTAATATTAATAATAATTAATATTAATAATAATTAATAATAAATAATAATAATAATTAATAATAATTAATAATAAATAATAATAATAATTAAATAATTTAATTTATTTAATAATAATTAATACAAGACGTAATCTCTATATATAATTGAATTGCGAATTTCGAAAAGGGCTCAACTCGGATTTTTTTTCAAATTTCACTTTTTTGTATTTTTTGCATTATTATATATTCATTGACGTTTTCTTAAAAGGAAAATTTCATCTAAGGTACTTTTAACGGAGAAAAATCTATTAAACTGTGTTTTCCTTTGACTTTTAACATAAGCCAGTGCACACAAGTGCCATGAGAGCCGTGCTTGCGAGTCATATATCGTTCTGCACCGCGACACTTATTATTTAATAACTTTTTTTGAAAATGATGTACATTTTTTTCTAAACGTTTTTTTTCTCAGGGGGATATTGGCAATATAATACAATTTATATTTTTTTTAGGAGGCGCAGAACACAATTTGTTATTAACAATTTATAAACAAATTATATAAAAAACTAATAAAAATTAATATTTTTAAAAACAAAAATTATTTTTAAATACTTTGTTTCAAAAAGAAGAAAACCCCTTTTGAATTTTTAAAATCGGTCAACTGGATTTCGAGAAAAAATTTTTTTAATTTAAGACTACAAAAAAACTAAATTGTTAATAACATTAACAAAAAATTTTTTTTGGTCTACAATTTTCAGGGTCTTTTTTTACTCTTCCAGGAGTAAAAAAAATTATTTTAGAAGAAAAAAAATATTTTTTTTAAAGTGATCCGTTTGAGAAATTCTGACTCATGTATAAAATAGTAAATTTATACATTTACTATTTCAACGAGCACTAAAAGAAAAAAAATAGGGGAGACTAGGGCGAAAAGTTAAATTTTGCATAAATGATTTTTTTTGGCTATATAATCCGCTTAGATGCAAATATTTGTATATTAATATTGTAGGGCAACTTGTCCTCTACAACTTTGAATAAAAAAGTTCCTGATATTTTCGCATACAATACATGTTTTGTCCTTTTTTGAAAATTCTGTTTTTTTTAACTTTTCGCCCCATGCTGGGGCGAAAAGTTAAATTCTATTTTTAGCCTACTAAAACTATTTTCTGATAGGTGATAAGTATTAGATAAGTTAAAGTATACGTAAACAAGTAATTTAGTAAATAAAAGATTTCTGTTTATTTAACAAAATCTTTAGAATAGTTGTAAAGTTAAAAAATTGAAATTTCAAAAAAAATAATTTTTTTTTGTTTATTTCATGTGAACGGTCTTCTTTTTTGACAGACTACTTGCCCAATGTTAAATAAATAATTTTTAAACAAATAAACCCAAAAAAACGAAAAATAAAAAAATTTTAATACATCTAAAAATACATTTAACTTTTCGCCCCAGAGTGCGTTTTTGGCTTTAACAACAAATATAAAAAATCTGACTAAAGATATTTAGCAAAAACCTTTAGGTATCTCTTCAGGGGACCCAAATAATGCAGTAAAAAAATCGCGGTGAGGATAAATGCAAAAAATATACTTAAAAGTTGATATTTTCTTTTTCGGAAAAATTTTTAAAAGTAGGTTGAAAAAAGTCTTTCAATATAGACACCACAAAAATTAACAGAATTGCACACAACTCCGTACATTTATTTAGGGTGATAATACCCTTCTATAATTAAAATTACAATGCTCTAACTATTCCCGTTCGAAAGATAATGAATTTTAACGGTTTTGGCAGTTTAACTTTTCGCCCCAGTCCCCCTATTTGAAAAAATTTAAGATGCAAAAGCAAAATAATTTCAGATTTTTAACTAAGGGAAGTGCGCTGGTTGTGGGCACCCTTTTGTTTTTGCCATAAAACATTTGTCTATGTGCATGTTATTGAAATATATGTGAACAAATTTCAAGCTAGAGGTCTAAGGTGAATGTCAGTGAAGGAATTAAATTGATTCCTTTAAATAAAAAAGTTTCATTAGAAATTTAGTGAAATGGACAAAAATGATTACACGTTTTCACACTATGCTCATCGCTAACAGAAGCATAATGCTAGCATGTGAAGTAGCTGGCCCGCATATCATAACGCACTTCTAATGCACTGAACGACTATATTCATCGCATTTAATGGAGTTTGCGGCTGTCAATTTCCTTGGCAGAAAGATTAGATAGATGAGACAGTAGTCCACATCATTGTCAGATGGTAGAGCCCCCTTGACATAAAGGTGCCCACAACCGGGAATGACAGTCATTTTTAAAAAGACCAACACATTTTGTGATGCAGGATTTTGGTTATACACGAAAATAAATCACAAAATATAATGACAACATTGCAAAGGAAAATTAAACCCTTTTTTCTGAACGAATCTACATCCATATGTTGCTCTTCGAAAACAATACAAAATTACTTTTTTATTTATTTAATGCAAGTTTTCTTTCTTATGCTTACAGCTTTTACACAAATGCATATATTTGTTTTGTTATCAATACAAAAAGTCCGTATCGGACACGACTTGCAATACTTAGATTAGTAAAGTCTGCTTGCCGTCGAAGTTTACATAAGGGTGCCCACAACCGGCACACTTCCCCTACTAAAGTATTTATGTAGAAATTCTATAGAATCATTCTAGTGAAATTCTATAGAATATTCACTAGAATTCCTATAGAACGATTCTATAGAATGATTCTAGTGAAATTCTATAGAACTTTTTCAGCTGGGCCGGACTCCATCCGGCGGGCAAATCCTATTGGCAAAAATTAAGATTATTACAGTTTGTATGGAATCTTTCGATTTATGAAGGTTTTAACATGTATGAAATGAGATTTAATTTAACGATTTTTTCACCTGTTTAACCCTTTGCCAAACCCGCTTTGTCCCACCCCATGACTGATTGACGTATAGTTTTATCGTTGTTTAGATGTAAACTTTCTATTTATAAAAGTTTTAAACAGTATGAAATCAGAAAAATTTATCCTATTTTTCACCTATTCACCCCTGACCCAGAAACGGCCTGCCAGACGTGCGTTTCTATTATTTACATGTCTTAAGTAATCTACAGTTCTAGTCTAACAGTTTCTGACTCCTTTTTGACTCTCTCTCTCGAATTGTAGTAGTTGAAATTGGAACAAATTTTAATAAAGTCTAGTAAAACGATCGTTAAACATTGAAAAACGAGAAATTAAAAAGTCAATGATGCTTTTTACTCCTTGACGCCACCTCTAATAAATGACTAGTACAGTTTCAGACTCCTTTTCAAATTTTAGTAAAACGATCGTTAAGCTTTGTAAAACTTGAAATTAATCATTCAATGGTACTTATAATTAGTCATTATATGTGTTTACTTGGATACGTTTCTTAACAAGTTGGATGTAGCAGCCAACTGAAATTTATAACTCCCGATTCCTACGATGCGCAGACTATTTCATAAAGTTGTGACTCTAGATTCAGACATTTTCGTGCGTGAACTATAAAGGCAAAAATACTAAATAGATCGCGCTCCAGACACTATCTAAAATAGCTTGAGTATCTAACACATAGTATGCTGGATCCAACTATTTTTCTGTGTGTAATAGTTAAAATTAGAACAAAAAAATATAAATTTCAGTTGGCTGATAATGACAAGTCGTCGAAAAACGTATGCAACTAAACAGATATAATGCCTAATCGTAAGTATAAATTTAAAATTTTCACTGGGACCAACGACATTTGTTCATATATGATTTTAGTTATATATGACACCTAATTTTTTCTATCCAATAAAAATTCGATGTATTATCCAAACTTTTTTTGTATGTATCTGTAAAATAATTTTAATCATTTTAATTAAAAAAACATTTTTAATTTGTTTAGTTGAATATAGAAATCTGTAAATTTAAAAGGTGCTAAAAGTAAATTTTTTTAACATTGTTTATCACTCGGAAGTTAATTATGAAACAATGTAAAGAATAGAATAATTATGAGCATTAACGTAAACGTAATCTTTTACTTTAATGGTGCCCTAAATCAGTGTATTAATTGCTGACTGATTAATCGATCCTGATTCGCAAACTGTAGCCACGACATTTAAACCAGCATCTTTAACGACTCCAATAATTTTTTAATGCAGTATAACAATTGAGGTGCTTACAAAAATTAAAAGATATGGGAATAGTGTTGCCAGAATCTATAAAACGTAGTATGAAAACAAGAGAATGATTCGCAAATTTATCAGTTCGATCATTTTCCTAGTCTTCAAAGCGACTTTTTTATTTACAGATTCATCACAAGAAGTACTAAACCTAGAGACATCTCATCCCACATGAGTATAACGCTTTGTATTTTTAGGCGATGCAAGTTTTTAGTCTCTTTAGTGACTCCTGTATCCATAACGACATTCTTTAACAGTTTTTTTAGGTTTGTCATGCTTGGTAAAGGGAAAATACTCCTCAAATATCTATAGCACATTGTATAACTATTGTAAATTGAGGGACATATAGTACAGGAGCTGACGACCAAATCAACTATCTCATTTCATAACGCCTAAAAATTTGAGTGTAGATTACTTAAGACATGTAAATAATAGAAACGCACGTCTGGCAGGCCGTTTCTGGGTCAGGGGTGAATAGGTGAAAAATAGGATAAATTTTTCTGATTTCATACTGTTTAAAACTTTTATAAATAGAAAGCTTACATCTAAACAACGATAAAACTATACGTCAATCAGTCATGGGGTGGGACAAAGCGGGTTTGGCAAAGGGTTAAACAGGTGAAAAAATCGTTAAATTAAATCTCATTTCATACATGTTAAAACCTTCATAAATCGAAAGATTCCATACAAACTGTAATAATCTTAATTTTTGCCAATAGGATTTGCCCGCCGGATGGAGTCCGGCCCAGCTGAAAAAGTTCTATAGAATTTCACTAGAATCATTCTATAGAATCGTTCTATAGGAATTCTAGTGAATATTCTATAGAATTTCACTAGAATGATTCTATAGAATTTCTACATAAATACTATTAAATTTTAGTGATTTTTAATTAGAAAAACTTTAAATTTGTAAAATAATATTTTTCAAAAAATTTTAGGCCAAAATAATTGTTTATATCCTTTAAATATATAAAATTCATTGAACTTCGTAACCATACATAACTATAATGTTAAAAAAATTATTTTACGAAATTTATATTCCTTCTAATTAAAAACCACTAAAATTTAGTAGAACTCACGTAGAAGTTCTGTAGAATCATTCTAATGAAATTCTATAGAATATTCACTAGAATTCATATAGAACGATTCTATAGAATGATTCTAGTGAAATTCTATAGAACTTTTTCAGCTGGGGGGTCTCTAGTTTAGTAAATTCTATTAATTTAAAGTGACGCAAGCGCCATCTATCACATACACTATTAGTAGAGAAATTTGTGATTAGGTAAAGTCAAAAGAAAAGGCATAATTTAAACCTTCGAAAGTAAATATATCAAACAAATTAAATTAGAATTAATGACAAAATTGAATAATTAACAAATTAAATATAAACTATAAAATTACAATAAAAATATAAAAAAATAATAAAACTGACTCGACACGCGCGCCCGCCAGCTCGCTCCTTTTCACTCAATTGTCCTCGCCATTCTCTTTAGCGTCCCGACTGTAAAATAATTTACCACTGTTAATTACTCACGAATAAAATACAAAATAATAAACACCGAATTATTACTGGGTTCATTCTAGAATTTCAAACCTTATCTACGTGCGCGGACGGAAACTAAGGTCGTGCACGCTAGATCGGAAAAATCTAAGAATTATCCGGAAAGAACTAGGTATCAAAGTACGGTCGATAATCGTACCCGTCGCGTAGTTAATGTAAGGATACGTGAGTGTTCTGGACATCCTGACCTGATTAGCTCCTCAAGGTCAAGTTGTCCTGGTGTTAAGGGGAGGCACCACCCCCCAACTTTGAGCCCTTTAAATTTAAATTATTAAACTAGGTTATAATTTTTTTTTGCATCATTTTTAACCCTAAAATATATAGGATGGTCAAAAATTTGAAATTTTAATTTTTAAAGAGGTTAGAATTTTTATCTTTTCACTAATTGCAAATTTTTGAAAATCCATGCGAGAGGTTGTTTAAAACTATAAAATAAGCTTAGAAAAAAATTTGCGTTAAAAAATATTAAAAATTGCAAAAGAAGATTAATTTTAAATGTTCAAATTTTACAACTTTTGACATTTTTTCCAAAATCCTAGACCAATAATCTTCTTGAGAATATCAGTGTTTAAAAAAATTTATTCCCTAAATGCAAAAACCATGTCAAATAACTTATTTACTAGATTAAAATTTTAACGTCTGTCAAAATTTTAACCTAGAAAATAAAATAATTTTGACAGACGTTAAAATGTTAACGTAGTAAATAAGTTATTTAACATGGTTTTTGCATTTAGCGAATAAATTTTTGTAAGAACTGATATTCTCAAAAAGATTATTGATCTAGGACTTTGGAAATATGTCAGAAGTTGTAAAATTTGAACATTCAAAATTAATCTTCTCTTACAATTTTCAATATTTTTTAACGCAAATTTTTTTCTAAGCTTATTTTATAGTTTTAAACAACCTCTCGCATGGATTTTCAAAAATTTGCAATTAGTGAAAAGATAAAAATTCTAACCTCTTCAAAAATTAAAATTTCAAATTTTTGACCATCCTTTATATTTTAGGGTTAAGAGTGGTGTAAGAAAAAAAATATAACCTACTTTAATAACTCAAATTTAAAGGGGTCAAAGTTGGGGGTGGTGCCTCCCCTTAAGTGTCATTTCTGTTGAACGATTAGCTCCTCAGCTCAACAGGGGAATTTTGTAAATGTATGTGTGTAAAGGATGGTAAAATAACACGGATGTCTCGACGTCCCGGGTTAGCGCCCCACGTACAGACGAGACCAAGGTGGTAAGGGTGCAAAGAATACACGGTGGAGCTTCACACGGTCTACTCTGCACCAGGTGAGAATTTAAAAGACAGAATTCGAAGGGTGTTACAGAGACTCGTTAGCTCCCGTAGTCCCTATACAACACCTTCTAGGAATTTTCGAGAGTTGGTGAACAGATTAGCTCCTCATGTTCTCCAGCTCAAACGAAGGAGATCATCCCTTAGCCAGGATTAGCGCCTCACCAGCCAAAGAATAGATCGAGGGTGAAGGTAGGAGAGTGAGCTGCTGTCGGTCGGCCTCGGAGCAAGCCCCGAGTCCGGTCATAGGCAGACTGGTGAAATCGTATGTGCAACCAAGTATTATAGATACTTTTCTTTCACACACAAAAAATCAAACATTTTCTGAAACTTGTACCAAAAAAAGTACCCGTGGCCTTAGTGGTATATATTATTTTGGCCTTAGTTGGTATATATTGGATATAGTGGTATATATTGTATATATTGGTATATATTGAGTACCTAGCCAAATCTGCAGATTTGGCTAGGACGTTTTCAAAAAAATTAAGCCTTTGTTGCAACGTTTTAGACTACGTCGGTTATCAACTATTATCTAAATTATTAAAAAAAAACATTCCGACTAAAAAAGATGCGTAATTGGAAAGTACAAGTTAATGCGGATTTTTTTCTACTCAGCTGAGTGTTTTTTATGGTAAGTCATCATTATCTCCGTCTCTGGTTGTCCACTGCCGAACATCAGTAATGTCTTTGACGTGCTGGGAGAAGCGGGTGCTTATCCTCTCCCGCTCGCGGGTACCGTCTTTGATGGCATGGGTGTGCTGGTCTGGATGCATATCCTTAGCCAGACATTACTGCTATTCTTGACGGCGTTGGTGCACCGGGTTGGGATGCCTATCCGCTGCCAGACTCGAGTGTCATTTTGGATGTGTTCGGTAGACCTTGCCGTGGTAGCGGGGCTTCCCACAAAAGAGCAACCAAACAGTGCACTCTACACATACACTTCTCTACACATATATGAGTTACACACAATTACATCACTTACACATCGTATGTCACACACAGTCATAATACACTTATCACACCCATATGATCGTTTCCTTCCTCGACCCACTGGGAGTACCCCGAATCTTTGTTCACTTGTTTTCAGTGGGCAAAGCCTAGGGGTTGATGTGAGTTCGCTCTGCTGATGTGCCAGTCGAGGCAAGGAATCAGGAGCCAGCCCCTTCGGGACCCTGATCAGGAGAGTTCCCAACTATAGCGACCCGCCCCTCCACAGACGATGCGCTGGTAAAAAAAGAAATTTCTGGAGAATATTGAAAGAATTTAAAACGAAATGGAAGAAATGAAAACAGGAGAAATGGAATCTCCAGTCACCCACGAAGAAGAACCTCGAGAAATTGAGGTTGTGGCTAAGATACATGCATTACCTTCAGCAAATAAGGAAAAGGGGAATAAAGCCGTAACTCCTGCCTCCGAAGTACAGGAGAAATTAGGAGCTACGAGTATAAAGAGAAGTTCGTTTCCAGCTCCATGGACAACAGCCATTAAAATTCATCTGGAGGTAATGGAGGAACAAAGGAAACAAACCGACGATTTAAAGAAAGCCCTTTTAGCGATCGAAGGAGCGTACATTAAAAATACTCCTAATGAGCTCAAAATTCGAGTCAATGTCGCCAAGGAGATCTTCGGAACTGTACGAAGTGCGGGTCTTGCCCTTCGAGCATTGGCGGATAAGCTCCATAAAGCAATAGAGCTACCAGCGATAACCCGTACGGCTAGTCCAGGAAAGGGGGTTAAGGGATATCGATATGAAATATCGAACCATATCGATATATTCGTCACGATAATCGATATTTTAACATCGATATTAACGTTACGATATATTGTTACTAATATCGATAAAAATTTTAATATCGATATTTATTGCGCAATGACAATACGATGTTTCACACGTTTTGAGTTTTCTAAATTATTGAAGAAATTGTAACTATTTGTAGTACTAAATACAAGTAAGAGTTAAATTTATATATATAAAATATATTGCATACAAGCCATAATTAAAAAGCGAGTATTTAAAAGCCAGTTAAAATATTTATATTTTTTATTTTGTTTGTTTAAAGAATATGTATATACACCCTGCGATGCTTTATATAATAAATTTATTATTTTCCAATTATATTCCACGTACCAAAAAGTGGCTACTCAAGAGACGAAAAAATAAATCTATAAGTACAAAAGATAAAAGAGGTTCAATTTAAAAAAGTTTTTACTTGAATTAAAGTTTTTGTAACGTTTTATTGTATATTGTCTATACTAATACAGTATAAATTAATATAAAAATCCTATTTTCCTATTTAAATAATTTTAAATATTTTTTATTTTTCTCTTTATCATTAACGTTTTATTTATTTACGTTTTTTATATTTATTAACAAATAATATTTAATTAGTCATTAATAATAATAATAAACATTTTTGCAAGCAGGCAGGGCTGTCTGCAGGTTGTTATTGTAACAAAAAGGAGTAAGAGAGTCAGTGAATTCAATTTTGACGCACCTTTTCTCTCACTCTTGTTTTGCGCATGCGCAATATCGTTTTTACGATATATCGATATTTGTTTTCGATAACGATATATTTTTAAATATCGATATTACTGATGCAATATCGATAAGCGAAATATCGATGTCAAATTTTTTCGATATCCCATCACTACTACAAAAGCCCAAACACATCAGTCTAAACAAACACAATTCAGGAACTGGGTCCTGCCCAATCTATAAGGAGGAGCTCAGAAAGCTAAGGGCAAGGAATTAAGGTTCCTTTAGGTTAACCTCAGAAGAGGACGTGTCGCTCAAGATCTCCTGATGCAGACTGCCAGGGAGAGAGGTGCTGATATATTGCTAATAAGTGAGCAGTATAAAAAGCAAGTATACTCGAACTGGTTTTAGGATGTATCAAGGAGATCAGGCATTATGATATGCAACCCGGAGCTTGCCATCGGGGCATTTTTGTAGACAGGCGACGGTTTCGTGTGGGTAGAGGTTGCAGGTTTTCGAATTTATAGTTGCTACTTCTTCTCGAACGACTCCGTTGCAAAATTCGACACCGAGATCCGCTCTCTTGAGCAAAGTCTCAAGACTTGCTGCGGGTTTGTCCTCATTGCGGGCGACTTTAATAGTAAGTCACCGGAATGGGGAGAGACTCGCCTTGACAGGAGGGGAATCTTGGTCACCGATATGATTTCCACGAATGGCCTGGTGGTCTTAAACCGGGGTAAGGAGTTCACGTTTAGGAGGGGAAAATCAGGATCAATTCTTGATTTAACAATTGCTTCTCCCCGTCTATTCCGTAGAATAAGTGGATGGAGGGTACTGGATAAGGAAACAATGAGTGATCACTAGTTGAATACAAGAGCGATGCATGTCATCTCAAACATGAAATGACATGCGGAGCTCCCCAAGGATCAAAGATAGGTCCATTTATATAGAACGTCATGTACGAAGACTTCCTTAGAAAGGAGTTACCTGAAGATACGATAATGGTTGGCTTTGCGGACGAAGTTATTATAGTGTGTGGCGCGGAGAGTCCTGAGATCC
The DNA here is from genome assembly GCA_032872475.1 of Leptopilina myrica (nomen nudum). NCBI lineage: Eukaryota > Metazoa > Arthropoda > Insecta > Hymenoptera > Figitidae > Leptopilina > Leptopilina myrica (nomen nudum). The sequence goes on along the minus strand of CM065464.1, from coordinate 32,971,536 downwards.
TGGAAATAAGGATCAACGACAGTCTAAGACGAGCGAAGTTCTGGTTAGATTTCAACGGCCTGCAAATGGCTATAGAGAAGAAAGAAGCTTTGCTCGTAACGAGTAAGAGATCCTTTAGAGTCGTAAAGATTTGTATAGGACAAACTGAAGTCTCCTGGGGAAATAGTTTAAAGTACCTGGGTGTGACGTTGGATCGAAAATTAAAGTTCGACCAACATTCTAAGATCACGTCACTAAATGCCGCCGACTGTATGGGGAATCTATTGAGGATGATGCCTAATGTCGGTGGCCCCAGGAAAAAGAAACGCCGATTAGTGGCGACCATGGTTCAAACAAAGCAGCTTATAGAACAGTTTCAACGAGCGCTGCTCTAGTTCTTGCGAGTCTCTCGTCAGTGAACTTACTGGCAAAGGAAAGACAGGAAGTCTTTCAGCGTAACAAAGATCTGGTTACCTCGCAAGAGCAGAGTAGAAATCTCGCCAAAGCGGCTATCCGCAAAGAGGCGAGATGTCGACTCCTTGAACAATGGCAAGAGAGATGGGAGGTGGATCTTAAAGGAAGGTGGACATATCGCCTGATCCCCAACCTCGCCAATTTGCATCACAAAAAGCATGACATTAAATATAATTTTATATAATTTTCTAAATTGATTATATATTCCGGACATGGTTTTAATTATATTTTGTTTGTAATTTTACTATTTCTTTTATTCAGTAAAACCTGTCCGGATTTTCATAAAATTAATTTTTACTGTATTTGTTTGTGTTGTTTTAATGGTTTCTTGTATATATGGTGCATTTAAGTATTTACCGCATGTACAGGGTTGCTACAGGTCAGGGAAACTAAAATTGGCCATATATTTTTAGTTAAAAGTACTGGAAAAAATTGAATTTTTAAAATTCATGAGAAAACTCTGAATTTTGATGTTTTTTTTGTTTACCTCGTAAACTATGAAATTACCACGAATTTTAATACAAAGCCTTTTTTTCTATTTCTGACAATAATTTCTTTTTAAATAACTTAATTCTTCAAGAATAATTTTTACAATTTTCATAAATATGTACTAGATTGATAGAAGAATTTTAGTTTAAAAAACCAAACAAACTGGATTTTGGAAAAGTTACAAATGATACCAGAAATTTAAATTATTTTCAAAAATTATAAAAATTCTTTGCAAAATTTCAATTATGTTCAAAAATTTAAAAACAAATCTCGTCCAAATTTCTATTATCTTCGTAAATAATAAAATGCTTCATTGAAATTCAATTATTTTAATAAATTTTGTAATAAAATTCTTGTTAAAATTTTACAGGAAGTCAATTATTTATAAAATTTTAATAAATTTCTTCGAAAAAATTCAATGATTTTTATAAGCAATAAAATTTTTTCAGAAATTCAATTATTTAAAATGCAAAATTTCAAAAAAAAATTTTGAAAGATATCAATTTTTAAAAAAGATTTTAATAAAATGCGTCGCAAGAATTGAATTATTTTTATAAATAATAAAACTCTTCACATCAGAAATTCAGTTATGATAAAAAAATGTTTGTCAAAATTTTACGTATCTTTATAAATAATAAAATACTTTTCCAAAATTCAATTATTTTAGAAAAATTTAAGTAAAATTCTTGGGAATATTTAAATTAATATCATGAATTATAAAAATCATCGCAGGATTATAATTATTTTTGATACAATATTTTAAACGTATTTTTCGAAAAATGTAATTATTCTTAAAAATTTTATACAAATTTGTCAAAAGAATTGAATTATTTAAAAATTTGTTAAAATTCTTTACAAATATCATAATGCCATTTCTAACCATTTGACAAATTCTAATAGTGACACTTCTCCACATTTTATAAAATGGGATGATTTTGATATTTTGGATATTGAACCAAGTCTTAACAAACGATTACTGTCAGAAATGTTTTTCATAAAAAAAGAGGGAGAAAATAGTTTAAGTAAAATGACCGAATTCGGCTGAAAATTGCTACGAATATTTATCATAAAAATATCTCGAAATGGATTGATGAACATTAAAAAATCTATTAAAAAAATTTTTTTTTTACTTTTTTCAAAAAAAAAATTTTTTTAATTGAATATTGAAGTTAATATACAATAAAATCTTCTTCTTTGCATCAAGACGAATCGATTGGTATATATAAAGTATAAATTGTATGAGAGTTTATAGAGGTAATGACAATTAAAGCAAAAAAATTACATTTTTTTATCAAAAATTTAGTTCTTTCATCAAAATTATATTCCAGTACAATAAGATTTTACTCATTTTTTCAATAATCTTATCCGTTGCATTAAAACGGATCGATTGGTATATATAAAGTATATATTTCTTTTGAATTTATAGAATTAAACATAATTAAAACAAAAAATTCGCACTTTTATTAGAAATTTATTTCCTTCTTAAAAATTATGTTGCTTTATAATAAAATGTTAATCTAGACTTAAAAACAAACTAAAAATCTTCATTTCATCAAGACGAATCGATTGATGTATAAAAAGAATATATTTTATTAGCATTAATAGAATTAAAGAATAAGCAAATTTTTTGCTTATCGTAAAGAGGAAGCAAAATGTTCATGTAATGAACATCTTAATTCACAACTTGTTTTATTTCTTTTCACTTATTCTTTATATAAAAATTTTTATTGATTTTTCAAAAATTTATTTATTTATTATTGTTTCTTCTTTGAGTTTGTTTATTATTTACTTTTTTTATTTCTAATTTTTCCAATTTGTATTTATTTCTATTTTGATTTTTTTTCTAATTCAATTTTTATTATTTTCTGACTCCAGACTCTACTCCATCGTCAGGGTTTAAATTTTAAGTCTTCGTTTATTTGATTATTATTTTTTGGTAAGATAATTTTTTGAATATGTACTTTATTTATTTTTATTTATTGTTGAAATAGTTTTTATTATTTTTTTATTAATAAACATTCAATTTTTCAATAAATTATTTCTTTTTTAATTTAAATAATTTAATTCTTCTAGATTTTTCTAATAAAAATTGAGTTAAAAATAAATTACGGAATAATCGACTTAATATTTATAAAAATAATTGAATTATTGCAATGAATTTTATTTATTACAATTTTTTTTAATAATTGAATTTTTTGGAGAAATATTACTACTTGGTAAAATAATTAAATTCTTGCGAAGAATTTCTGTAAATAATTATCTTCTATTTGAAAAATTTTATGCTACATTAAATTGAGGATCTGCATGCAATAACTCGCCGAGCGTTTTAGTGAACTCTCTCACTGCCAGAGCGCTTAGCGAGTTGTTGCATGCAGATACTCAATGGAGAAGGCGATCACTGCGAGCTTTCTTCATGTCTTATAATAATTAAAGGTAACCGTGTTTTGCAGAAGAATTTTGATATTTACAAAAAATGAAGCAAACTTCCCAAAAATTTGATTTTGTATTTTCTTGACATTTGGAGATTTGCAAAAAAAAATTTGGCTAAAATACATCAATAATTATATTATTATTAAATATAATTTTTAAAGTTAAAATAATAAATTTTTTAAATAAAGTAAATTTACTTCAATTAAATTTTGCAAAATTTTCAATTATATGTAAATTAAAATAAAAAATTTTATTTCTACGATAATTTAACTTATCTAATATTCCAAAAATTCTATTTCATATATTTCAAAGGATTATTTTTTTATAATTTCTAAATTCAATTATTTGTACTTGAATAATTTTTGTTAAACAAGTATATAAATACTTATTTATTTGTACACAGGAATGAAAATTTCGAATAATTTTAATGTAAAACCATTTTGAAATTTTACTACTTATATCTAAAATATAATATGTATAATAACTTATTCAATATTTAATTATAATCTGAAATTTTAACTGAAATTCATTTTTAAATCTATTTTTATTAAAAAGTTTTACAAAAATTTAATTAATTAAATACAATTTTCATTTTTCGACAAATTCATTAAAGTTTTATTAAAAATGATTGAAATCCGATAAAAAGTTTTGTTACCTATAAAAATAATTCAATTCTTGCATTAAATTTTATTAGTTTGTCAAATAATTGATTTTTTGAATCATTTCATGAATATTTAAAAGAATAATTCAATTATTCAAACAAAAAAACATCACAATATATATTATATCATTTTAAAATAATATTCAATACATATACAAAGAATCTTCTTTGTTTGGGAATATATATAATAAATTGACTTTCATTATTGGAGTTTGAACGATGATCGATTGATTTGAAACTTAACAAAATTAACCGACTTTCTTGGACTTCTCTCATGATAATGGACTCTAATCATCGTAACTGTTGGACTAATGAAACAATAGATTAAGTACCAAAAACGTCTAGCGAGATTACAAAATCAAAACCGATTTTTACTACGATGTAAAGCAATTTGAATATCTGAGGATGCCTGTCGTCGACGGGCATCCGTCCATTCTTGCGATGAATTTTTATGTATGAGAAAATAATTTAATTCTTATAAATAAATGTTTTTCAAATTGTTAAAATCATGAATTTCTTTTAAACCATTTTTTATAATGCTTTAAATAATTGGTTTCTTTGGAATAATACTCTTGAAAATTGTATTTCAAATAATTTAATTCCTGTAAAAATTTTATTGCTTATGATATTAATTGAATTTTTGTGTGGAATTTTTCTTAAATTTTTTCTAATATAATTGCATTTTTTTTTAAATTTTATTAAAATTGTAGATATTGCAAAAAATTGAATTACAGTAAAGTATTTATTATTTGGGGAAATATTTAATTTCTTGCAAAACATTTTTTAATATATATTAATATTAATATATTTATATATATATGGGGCATTTCATGTCAAGTGATCAAGGTGGAGAAAAATTTTTCTCCAATCGTAGCAAAACTTGGGGCTTTTGTAGTACTCATAGATAGTAATTTTTCGTGAAAATATTTTTTTACCTAGTCTAATATTTTCCGAGAGGGAAGGGGTTAAATTTTTGTGTTTTTCAGTACAATGCTTATTTCAATAATTTTTTACTCTTAAACAATTAAACATACAAATTTGACAAAGTACATTTTGGAAAGGTTTTTTCATGCTCTTTCGATTGGAAATAAGCATTTTGAAAAAAAAATTTTTTTTGACCCAAAAAAATCAAAATTAAAAATAAATTTCAATTTTTGGGGGAGAAAGACCCAATTTTTTTTTTTTTTTTTAACGAAAGCTGAGGTTTTTTCCTAAAAGGACATATAAATGATAAAGTGGGACTAGAATGTTTAAACATTGAAAAAAAGAATTGTCTCCAAAACGGAGCTAAAAACCGGGTTTTCAGCGCTCCGGCGAGTAGAAAACTCATTTTTTCAATGTTTAAACTTTCTAGTCCCACTTTATCATTTATATGTCCTTTTAGGAAAAAACCTCAGCTTTCGTTTAAAAAAAAAAAAATTGGGTCTTTCTCCCCCAAAAATTGAAATTTATTTTTAATTTTGATTTTTTTGGGTCAAAAAATTTTTTTTTTCAAAATGCTTATTTCCAATCGAAAGAGCATGGAAAAACCTTTCCAAAATGTACTTTGTCAAATTTGTATGTTTAATTGTTTAAGAGTAAAAAATTATTGAAATAAACATTGCACCAAAAGACCCCTTGATCACTTGACGCGAAATCCCCCATATATATATTTTTTGGTTTCGGCGAAAAAGTGTTCAAATTTTGCTGGATCGGCAAATAAAGAAATTTTTAAAAGTCATATGTTGGAAGTACTGCGGCATACCAAACAAAAGGTACAAAAAATATTTGAAAAAACATCTACCTGATTATTCACCAGAAGATGAAGCCGAACTAAAACATAAAATCGCTGAATTAGAGAGTCAACAGATGATTATCTCAAACGAGGAGGACGATTTGTCGGGTGATTAGGCAGATAATTTGGCAAATTATTAATCTTAATTTTCTTTCCCTTTAATTTAATTCTAATAAAAATGAGAATAAAAATAAATATAAAACACCCATTTGAGGACGCATCTGTTTGATTCAGTTAAGGCGCGCGGTGCGGATTATTCGTTATGCGTGCGAGCTTAGTGTCTGACACTGTGACCGCATTTTGTAATCTGGGTACTGTATACTGATACTGATAGTCTTATTTATTATTTCACAGTACTAAATATCTATGATCACATAAGACAAGATTTACATAAATGAAAATAATGTTAAAATTGTAGCTGAATTTATAGGTTTCCGATCAAAATTGTATGCTTTTAAATTATGGGATGATAATGAAGAGGTTCAAAAAAAGCAAAAGGTGTAAAATTTTCAACATTAAAAAGAATTGAGTTCGACGATTATAAGCATACTCTCTAAAAATCTGAACACTTGATCCAAAAACAATACTTTATTAAAAGTAGAAACATGATGTTTACACTTTTTAACAAAGTTTACAATTTAAAAATAAAAAATTTCTCTTTTAGCTGTTTAACTGATATGAGATGGGATAGATTTAAACACTTCTGCAGACCAACGTCAAAGGTTTTATATAAAAAAATTTCCACACATTTGATGAAGAGTGATGAAAAGGGAGGATAATAGACAAACATTCTACACCAAGACAATGTTAAAGAAGAGATTTCTTTCAGTTTCGTGTCACTCCTGATTAAGATAAGTACATTTTTTTCTAATTAAAGTATATCCGGATGGAAATTTCAAATCTTGCTAGCAATAAAATTTTTATTATTTGAGAATGTGTTCTAAAAAAATAATTAAGTTTAAAAATTTAATTTTTCCGGTTTGAGAAAAATGTCAAGTGCAACCGTCAATTGTTGTGCCTAATGAGTTGTTAAATTCATAACAGCACAAACAATTGCTACAAATAGTAACACCAATCGACAGCTATGTGGAGGTATATTTACAATCAAATGTGGAGCCTGATATATCACTTAAAATTGGAGATGTATCAACGAGAATCTATCTTGTCAACGGAGAATATACCTTAATGCGACCTGGATTTCCAAGATACTGTAAAATACAAAGTGCAATTTCAATACCTGCTGAATGGTTTAATACTTATGATTTAGATTATCTTCTGCCGGTTGTAAATTTTGCTGTAGATCAGTATATAGAAAAATATATGAATTTAAATTACGAGCCGAAAATTATTTTAAGGATTGCTAATTTATTTTGTGCTTTAACAGAAGTAAATAATAGTTATGTTTTTACAAAAATAGAATCTTAGAGTTTAGAAAACACGAATAAATAAAATCGTTTAAGGGGGAAACCTCCTTTATTGGGTCAAAAAATTGATTTTTTGGAAATAGTCTTAATCGACAGTTAAACTATCCAAGAACATTCCCTGAAAATTTCAAGTCGGTACGTGCATTATGGAGATGTTGAGCCAAAACGAGTTCTACAAGGAAACTGAGTGCTGGAATCGCCGATTAACATGAGACTGCCGTAAATTATAAATATATCGATTTTTATGTACATAAGTCTTTAAACGCGTTTTTCTCAAAACACCGTTTTTCATTTTGTGAACACGATTTACTAATGCACTATTGAACCGATTTGATTCTACCAGGGCTTATTTCAAAGATAATTGAATTCTTTTCGATATGACATTAATTGTTATTTGAAAAAAAATCTCATATTTTTTTCGTATTTTAACCACTTCACTGGCAGGGCGTTCCAAATGGCGTTCCACGCGCCGAGGCCCAGACTGGCAAAAACATATACGTATAATATTACCATTCATAATAATAAATAATAGTTATTTATATATGTTATATTTATATATATTATTAATAATTATATTATTATATTATAATATTGTAATATAAATATCTTTTTTTAATAAAAATACAAGTTTTATAGTGTAAAAATTGAAAAAAGTGGAACGCCATTTGTTGAAAATTATTAAAAATAGCCGATTTGAACGTTCGGAAAAACATTGAAAATCACAAAAACTAAAATTTTTGTTGTGTTAATCTTGTTCCCTGATGTCTAAATTATAGAAATATTGCTTTACAATAGTTAAATGTGGTGTACACTCTTTAAAAAAAAGAGTTTTTTAGGAACGCCATTTCGGTGTTTTTGCCAGTCTGGGCCTCGGCGCGTGGAACGCCATTTGGAACGCCCTGCCAGTGAAGTGGTTAAAGTCAATTTTTTAACGAAATACGCATTTTAAATTTTATACTATGTAAACACATAAAAAATGAATGTCACATAGAAGGTAGAATGGTGAACTTTAGGAAAATTTTTTATTTTTTTTATTTCAGGCCACAATTAAGGACGCCAGAATGTTCACAGCGGAGACGCTTCATAAGGGAGGCAATATCTTCAAGGCGTCTTTTCACTGACTATATTTTTTTTATTGTCCATTTCTTATCTTCAAACTTTATATTAAACAGTGAATGAGATGCCTGATGAGGTCCATCGTGTATGGATGAAAAGCTTCGCTGTTTAAATTAATAAAAAATACGGATTACTGAACAAAAACATTAAACATCTTTATATTGTATTAAATTGTTATAAAAGTTTAGAAACGTTTCAAATTCTTATACCCGAGAAAATACTTATTGAAAATCGTGCATTTTTCGACCGTATAAAGGAGGTTTCCCCCTTAATATGTGATTGTGTAAAATAAAGTTGTGTATAAATAAATCGTTATAATGGTAAAAATGTGTTTTATTGTAATAACCTTATTCATTAAAATAGGGGAGAGGGCCCTTAGGTGGTCACCCATCTTTTGAATGACTGTAGATTTCAAATGGAATTATATATAAAGGTCAATAATAAGGCGTTTGAAACTTTATCTTATTACCTAACTTCCTATCATAAAGTTATTTTCATTTCATTAATAAAAAAAAGTTATGGCACTTTTTAAAAAAAGTTGAAAATTCAACTTTTAAAAAAGTGGCCCAAGGTGGTCACCATAAAAAATTTACTAAAAAAGTTTTAAAAAATGTAAAAAACGTATTATTAAGTTGTTTATTTAATATTAATTGTTTTTCATGATCCCAGAAACATATAACATATTTTTTTTGCACTTTGTCCTTTAGTCAAAAATGATACTTTTTGTGTATGTATTAGACAGGTAAAATTTTGAAAATAATTCTTTTTAATTATTTTCTTAGGGTGACCACCTTAGGGCCCTGATCACCTTGGGGCCCTCTCCCCTGTAGATATAACAATTTAAAAAATAAATAAATGATTAAATTATTGAATTTAATTTTTCTCACTATAATTTTCGTTTTTAGTTTTTAAAATTTAATTATGATTAAACAACAAAATAGTTTTTGTATTTGTTAGTGTTAAAATAAAATATATTAACGATATTAATTTATATTATTTAAAAATAGTTTTAAATCATAACTGTAACCCAATTGTTACAGTTATATGATTCACTTGTTACAATTATGTGAGATAATTGTTATAGTTTTGTGATTTAATTGTTACAATTATGTGATCTAATTGTTATAGTTATTCGATCTAATTGTTATAATTATGTGACCTAATTGTTACAGTTTTGTGATTTAATTGTTATAATTATGTGACCTAATAGTTACCTTTATTTGATCTAATTCTTTTGTTATTTGACCTAATAGTTACATTTATATGATATAATTCCTCCGCTTCCTCATATACTTTGGTCACTCCCTTCGCTGCACTTACATCTTAACATTGTGTTACCCATCATACTTTTCTCCCCCGCTTCATCAACATATGCTCAGACCCCGGACGCCCATTACAACTTTTACACACCTAAAAACTAACAATAAGTAATGACTCGAATAACGCTTGGAGATAGAAACATTATTCATTTACTTATTTAATTTCTGTTTTCAGTACCCAAAATATTAAAATACTTATCAACTATGAATAAAATTTAAGCTACTTTAAAGTAATTTTTCTTTTTTATAATAAATTAAGATTTTAATCAAAATATTAGGGTTTTTTGAAAAAAAATGATATGAGAATATTTTTGACATAGTTTAATATTATTTGCATCATGTATTAGTGTTTAAAGCGATGAACAGTTTATATCTATCATATCTATAATTTCAATAGATGGCTTAAGAAAACTTTTTAGCCACTTTTTTTCTAAACCCTTTACATAAATTACACAGGCACACAAAAAAAAACTTGTCTGTTTTTTGAACCAGACATACATATCTTATAGTATTTTTGCCCGCTGAAAACGAATCTGAAGTCAGAATTGCTCCATCACCCTCAGTTTTTTTTAAATCAAGAAAACTACCCTTAACTTCAAATTTTAAACTAAAAAAAATTGAACAACAGATTTCCCCTTACAACAAAACAATAAATTTATCTACTTTTGCTACAACAACTCAGAAACAATGTCAACATTTCTTTAACACCCTTTGTTATTTATTAAATTGAAAAACTACCCCTAAAGTGTAAAAATTCTAAATTATAATATAAAAACCCACATTGGTTTTCAATACAACAAAATAAATTTATGTACTTCTCTTTCAAAATTTCAAAAGCAATATCAAAATTACTTTATCATCCACTGTGTTTTCAGATTATAAAAACTACCCCTAATATGTAAAAATTCAAAATGTATAATAAAAAACAATGAAAAACCACATTGTTTTTTAAAACACAACAATAAATTTATATACATCTCTTTCAACATCTTAAAAGCAATGTTAAAATTACTCCAACCCCCTCTATTTTTTTAAAAACCCACCCTTAAATTTACAAAATTAAGGTATATATTTTAAAAAATAAAGAACCACATTGTTTTTTAAAACAGAACAAGAAATTTATCCATTTTCTTTTTTAACAACTCGATAGCATTAGCAAAATTGCTCCATCACCCTTTATTTTTACAAATTGAAATAACTACCCCTAATATGTAAAAATCAAAATGTCTAATAAAGAAATGAAAAACCACAACAAATTGTTTTTATTATAGTGAGAATTAAAACATCATCTGTTTTTAAACCAGACACACATATCTTATAGTATTTTTGCCCGCTCAATGAATTAAAATGAACTTTTTAAATTTAAATTTTTTAATTAAATTTTTTTACGTTAAATTTAAATTTAACAAAAACAAATTATGATGTTTTAATTCTGAATATAATTTAAATCAATTTGTTGTGGTTTTTCATTTTTTTATTATACATTTTACTTTTTACCTATTAAGGGTAGGTATTTCAATTTGTAAAAATAAAGGGTGATGGAGCAATTTTGCTAATGCTATCGAGTTGTTAAAAAAGAAATAGATAAATTTCTTGTTCTGTTTTAAAAAACAATGTGGTTCTTCATTTTTTTAAATATTTACCTTAATTTTGTAAATTTAAGGGTAGGTTTTTAAAAAAATAGAGGGGGTTGGAGTAATTTTAACATTGCTTTTAAGATGTTGAAAGAGATGTATATAAATTTATTGTTGTGTTTTAAAAAACAATGTGGGTTTTTATATTATAATTTAGAATTTTTACACTTTAGGGGTAGTTTTTCAATTTAATAAATAACAAAGGGTGTTTAAGCAATGTTGACATTGGTTCAACTTTTTTTTGTGTGCCTGTGTTAGAGTTGCATTTTTAAAAACAGTCTCTAATATAATGGGAAGTAATGTATATGGAATATCACCAGTTGACCAATTTATACGATGTAAATTTTTTTCCAACCACCTATTAATTCTTTTTTAATGTGGTAAAATACAGTTCCAATCACATGGAGGTTGAAAAATGAATTTGTATGGTTGTAGACAATTTTTTTAAGCGGTAAAATGGCTAATTCTTTTATAATAAATTCGTTAATAGGTAATTTGAAACATTGCACATCTACAATGTATGCCATTGTTCTAAAGACTGAATATGTTATTAAAAATATTAATCAATTTATATAATTTTTTCAAACAATTATTTAACCCCACCACTAAGTGGTCTGTACTCAACAATTCTATCATGTAAAATAAGACAATAAGCTGCTGTTTGGTGAGGTAAATGTTCCTTTGCTTCAAATTCAAGACGAATGTCAACAGGGCCGTTGCTCTCGTTGAAATTAATTCATACCTTGCATTAACAATAATTTTTGGTAGTCCTCAGCAAAGCCAAATAGAATATTAAATGGTATTGAAATATCAAAATTTCCAAGGTTATCAACAAGAACAGTATTTGCGTTACAAGTCGAAAACCAACCGGCGTTTTTTAAAAATTTACTTTGAACTCCATAGACTGAAACGTAATTTTTCATGAGACTTATAAGACCAACATTTTTTTATCAATTTCAATAGCGTTAAGTTCATAACGAGCTTCTTCAAACAGATGACAGATTGAATTGTTGACAAACCTAGTATGTATAACACACAATGATCCTAATTTTGTACAGCTATTCTTATTTCATCACTGTTATTAAATGTTGCTGAGGCATATGGTAGATGAGCATGAATCTCATAGTGAGCAATAGATTTATTGTAGACAATTGGTTTTTCAATATTTAACACATCTTCATCTTCCATTTTCTTTGGCAAATAGTACACTTTTTAAAGAGAAAAACCACAAAACAGATGCAAACAACTTTTACTCTTGTTATCTTTTTCTTTGTTTCTTCTCGATTACTTTTAGACCCAAATTCTTTAATAGTTGAATGTTTTGAGGTGTTAGCCTCTTGGTCGTAGTTTTTTAACTGACTCTTTTTACACATTCTGGCTTTTTATAACAGTAAGATATTCTTTGATTAAAGTCAATACCTATTTATATTGATTTCATATGCAATCTAATGGTAATTGTTTCTTTTTGAAAATTCACAAGATTTCCGTCCTGATCAACGCTCTTGACTGCGATAGGCAAGTAAATGCCATTAGAAGGTACTTCCACTATTTTATATCCTGGTGTAACAGTTGGAAAAAAATCATGAATTGTGTGAACCTTTTCATTATTTACATATGCAATGGTAGTAAAATTACATTCAACACGTAATGCATTAACTTTTATAATAGACACTGGTAAATTAGATTGGACAAATTTATCAGCTTCAAGAATTTGAGGTTTAAATCCTAATAAGTAGGCTATTGAATCACTTTTTTGAAAATTAATTTAACGATTGCACAAAATCTCACTACGTAAGGTATTGTTATTTGGTTTCATATAAATTTCAATTCCTTTGGGTTTTAAACACTTTGTAAATAGCGTTGTATATCATCAATTTCATAGCTACCAGTTGGTATAGTTATTTCTTCTTAATCAACATAAAACTTATTGTGGCCAATATCTATATTTGGAATTGAATTAAATGTAAGAAATTCAACAAGACCAAGTACGTAATTTTTTTGAGGCAACAATTCAATTGGTGGAAAATATAGTGTCTCTAATATGGATGATTTACCTTACAAGGTAAATGTCAATGAATCGTTCATATTGCTAGTTTAATTTATACTAAACATAATGTTTACATGTCATTACTTTTAAAGAGTAAACGTACCCCTACTGAAAATCCCCGTACAATATATTGTACAAGAAATTATACAAGATCTTGTATAATTTCTATACATTTCTGTCAATGAACCTGTACCCTTTTCCGCATAAGAAATTGAAACAAGTTCTTGTACAAGATGTTGCACAAGATCTTGTATAAGAACCTGTACAAGTAATTTTTTTCGTTTTTGAATAAAGATTCATGTACAATTTCTTGTACGAAATCCTGTACAAGATACTGTACGGGGATTTTTAGTAGGTACTTTTTTCCTTAAGTTTATTTAAAAGAATTTTTAAACTCAAATGACCACACACAAAGGTATTAAAATTTTGATAACTTTTGTGGTTGTATTTAATAATTTAACACCGAAATAATTTACAAGATCCGTAGGTGGTTGAAGATTACTAAAACTATCAAAATATACAATATTATTGTTCATCTTTCTATAAGCCACTCAATGAGTACCAGCACTATATTTACTGTCTAAATTTACTATAGCTGACTCAAATTGATATGGTCCTGAAACTGGTTAACGTCTCAAACACCAGAAAATCCAGACAACACAAACCAAATTTTATCAATCATTGAAGAATTACGAGAAGCAGACATCATTTATTAATATTGATTACTTTAAAAATCGATCAATTGAATAATGTCTCTCGACGTATTTGGACGTTCTTTGAAAAAAATCGTAAATTCTATTCGTGGGCCTCCTGGAGTTGGCTATAAATTTACAGAAGACGGCCATTTTAATGTTGAAAATAAAAGTTGTGTAATGTTGCAGAAGCTTTAAATGGAGGTGTTGCAACTGAGGAGTTTCATATGAGCTTGAGGGGTCAACTCTCGGATTTTTTTCAAATTTCATTTTTCAATAGAGTTTGTTTGCCTATGTAATTATCCCAAATATTAATTAAAAATATTTAATATTTTGTTAGATATTTGCATTAACAAATTAATGCAATATTTTTTTTAAACTTGAATAACTTTTTTATTTTTGCTTATAGAAAAAAGTTGTCTGAATGTTTTTTGTTTAGAATGAATCAAATTTTTTGAAAAAAATTAATTAAATAAAAATTAACTTTTTTAATAAATTTATTTAAAAAATAAATTTGTTTTTTAATAATTAAACCTGTTATCAGCCTTCAAAAAAGATAAATATTGCTTACTATACTACAAAATAACATGCCCAGTTTGGCGAACACGTTATTTTTTGTTTTTGAGAAAAAAATTTTCAATAATTGAAGTGCAGGTAACGAGTCGACTTAGCTGACGCGACAATGACTCCTGAGACGAAAATTTCCCATTGTCGCGTCAGCTAAGTTGGCTCGCTACCTGCACTTCAATTTTGGAAAATTTTTTTCTCAAAAAAATAACGTGTTCGCCAAATTTGGCATGTTATTTTGTAGTATAGTAAGCAATATTGATCTTTTTTTAGCTTGATTGAAGGCCGATAACAGGTTTAAATATTAAAAAACAAATTTATTTTTAAAATAAATTTACTAAACAAGTTAATTTTTATTTATTTAATTTTTTTCAAACAATTTGATTCATTCTAAACAAAAAACATTCAGACAACTTTTTTCTATAAGCGAAAATAAAAAAGTTATTCAAGTTTAAAAAAAATATTGCATTAATTTGTTAATGCAAATATTTAATAAAATATTAAATATTTTTAATTAATATTTGAGATAATTACATAGGCAAACAAACTCTATTGAAAAATGAAATTTGAAAAAAATCCGAGAGTTGACCCCTCAATCTCATATGAAACTCCTCAACTAACTTGAGCCTTGTGAAACAAATTGTGATGAGATGAGATGAGATCTGGTATACTTAACAATAACATAAAAATAACAAAAGATAGGAGATTCTATAAACAAATATTTACAGAATCTAAAAATAAGTATTGAGAGAAATATAGAGTAGTTGGCACTTAATAAAGAGATCCTTACTCAGTTAGACAAACGACTAAGTGCACTTGAATAAAATAAAAAAAATTTGATTATAAAATATAAATGAAGAAAAACAAGATCTAGTTAGAGAATTACATAAACCAACTATAAGAAATTATGCTAGACATAAAGTTGACATACGAGCAATCGATGACACTTGGCAAGCAGACCTCGTGGATCTGCTAACATATGCAAAGAAAAATAGAAACTACAAATACATCTTAACGATCATTGATAATTTTTCTAAATTCGCCTGGGCTGTTCCTGTAAAGAATAAATCTGGTGAAGATATTTCAACAGCAATGAAGTCAGTGCTAGACCAAGCTCAGGTACCGAAAAACCTACATGTAGGTCAAGGTAAAGAATTCTACAATATTAATTTTAAAAATCTCATGAAACAGTATAAAATAAATGTATTCTACATTTAGTAATTTATAAGCTTCGATTTGTGAACGCTTTAATCGTACTTAAAAAACAAAATGTGGATACAATTTAGTTTACAAGGCATTTATAAATGGTTAGATATTTTACAAGATTTACTTTTCTCGTACAATAACACTAAGAATCAAACCATTAAAATGAAGCCAAAAAATGTAAACAAAAATAATAAAAAGGCAATTTAATTTTTATTTTTTTAAACGATGAATTTAAGTTATATGTGGTTGATAGAAGTAGTTGATTACGAGGAAAGTATGCACTAAGAGAAAAGAGGGAACACTGCAGTACTTTTGGAGGTTGTGTATGGCAATATAATTTTGGTTCTACTGCGTTCTCTCAGAAGCGTGTAACGCGCCCCTGAGAGCGCACAGCTGACTTTTTTGAGAGTATGCTGTTGATTTCATTGGTAGGACCGCGAGAAAATATCAGGAGCGCGCCCTCGGGGCGCGTTACAAGCCCCTTTTAGAGTACGCAATTGAACCAACCTTGCAGTGGCATACACAACCTTCAAATGTATCACAGTGTTCCCTATTTTCTCTCAGTGTGTCATTTTTATTAATCTGTTTAAGACACAAATTCAAAGTAATTATATGGGCAAATCCATAAAACTTTTGACTTTTAAGAAAAAAAATTTTATTTATTAATTTGTATGCACATAGATGTCACTTTACATATATGTTAAAGAATGTTTTAGCACCACTAATATGTATGCCTGATTTATTTTTAACTCATGCCCCCAATGTTTAACACTTATTTTATTAACCCCTTCTGGAGCTGAAATATTATAAAGTGAACCAAAAATATGTAAGACCTTCCCATCAATTAAATCAGTTGAAACTTTTAACTCGGAAGTTTTTGGGGTCGTCGCTGGACAATCTAAAGTCGGTTTTTCAAAATTTAAAATGGCGGCTCTATTATGACGAATGACAAATTAAAATAGTTGGATTTGATTAAAACTCGTTACACGCGCAGCTTAAAATCCCTGTACAGGATCCTTAAAGGATCCTATACGGGATTTTGGGACAGGGTTCCTGTGCAGGTTCCGATGCAGGAACCTTAGTTATCAAAGATTTCTGTAAAGGTTCCTGTACAGGAACACTTGCAGGATCTAGTACAGGAAAGTTTGTAAAGGTTCCTATACAGGAACCGTTGCAGTTTTGTAAACTGCAGGTACTTAAGTGTAAAGGATCCTGTAGGGAACCCGTAAAGGATCCTACACGGTTTTCTTAATTAATTTATTCATATTTTTAACTCCTGCGCAGTAGTTTTCTATGAGTTTCTCGAATGCGCAATACATTTTTCTGTCCAACATTGATATACGAGCCTAACATATTAAAATGTGAAGTCTATGTATGTCAAATGTTGCTTAACATATAAAAACTATAAAGAATTAAAAAGTTTTCTGTACAGAATCCTGCACGTGTTCCTGTACAGGAACACATTTTTTGTTAAAACCAAAACAGAAAATATGTTTAAATTAAACATAATTGTTCAAACAAAAATTATTTTTGAATTAAAGCAGTAAATATTGTCAACATATTAGAATTAAGCTTACAAACTACTTAATTGCAATGAAACAAAATCACTTAAAATTATTATTTTACTTGAAACGAGTATAATTTTATCTCAGTGTAGTAAAAATAAACATTAAATATAAAATTGGCATTTTAAGAATTGTTTAAACAAATAATTGTTGTTATTGAATAACTTTTGACATACAGCATTTAAAAATATATATACATTTTGCACTTTTTGTAGTAAACGCAACTGAGTTGTACAACGTAAAAATGTTTTAGCAATACAAAAATTGAAAAATTTGTTTATACAAATAGTTATTACTATTAATTAACGGGACACATGATTATTTCCCTAATATTATTTTTCCGTATTGCAATTTTTCGTATAGTCATTTTTGCGAATAGTCATTTTTGCTAAAAGTCATTTTTACGAATTGTCAATTTTGCGAAAATTACTTTAGTAAACTTGTACGCATATGTAGATTCACTATAGGAATTTTCACAAAAATGGGGATTCGCAACAGTGCCAATTCGCAAAATTGACAATTAAAGCGTTGCAGCTTTCTATCCATTTCGAGATATATTTGGACGTCCACATAAAAAGGGCTCATATTGTCGGTTTTAGTTTTCGAGATAATTACAATTTAATAATTTTGGAGCAAAATCTGAATTTTTTAATTCTTTATCATTAATCTACATGTTTTGACAAGTTGAATCATGCGGTTTTCATTAATGTATCGATAATTTAACTGTTTGATTTCATTAATTCATTAAAAAAAATACGAAGTGCCCATTTTGTCTGTCATTTTCAAAAGCAATTGAGGTGTGGAAAAATTAAAAACCTTTTAATTTTTTATCTTTATGGTGTCCTATACTGTAAACAATTCTCATCTTAATAACTTCTCAGAATAAACAGAGATATTAATGTTAGTCTTTTTTTGGAATTATATCGAAATAAAAATTTGTATATTGCGTCAATTTTTTATAATAGAAACTGTCAAAAAATTTTAAATAACTTTAATGGGTCAAACCATTTTATTTCGCCTAATGTATCTTTGACCATTACAAAAAATTCCAATACTTTAGGAAAATATACTTATCTGCTTTGGGATGGCGAAATGCATAATGATTTGTAAAAAATAATTACATTTTGTATTAAAAAAAAAGTAATTAATAAATTAATTTTATTTAATTAATTAATATAAAATTTTAAACACTTATTTTGAATGCAATGAATCAAAAATATTTTTTTAAAAGTCGTTTTAAAATTATCCTTATGTAAATTTAAATATATTTATTGCAATTAAATTTTATTTTTAAAATTAATAAAAGTAATTAATTAAACTTTCTATTCCTTCATTTAGATTGAAATGAAACTATTTTTTTAAAAGTCAGTTTTAAATTATTTTTATGTTAATTAAAATATCTACATTTATTTTAAGTTAATTAATAAAAGTAATTAATTAATTGTATTTAATAACCTAAAGTAAGCGCTAATACCAGTCAGTGGGCAGTGAGCGTCTCTGGGACACTAACTGCCATCCGATTGGTATTAGAGCTTGCTCTAATTAAGCGTTTTACTGTTCCGCCAACTCCATCACATGGACTCTTTCCATGCTTTACTGACCGTTAGAATGCAAAAACTTTTTGATTCTACTTGTTCATTTTCCTTACGATAGTAAATGACAAAAGGGTGCAACGTTGCTTGGTCGTTAACCCAATGATGTGACTGAATTTCGTCTTGGACAATAAACGAATAATTTTGGGCAAAATCTAATAAAGCAATAATTTCGTTTTCCGGAAGATTTTCTTTTAAGCTGTACAGGTATTTCGCTTAATTTGGAGACACATAATGGTGTTCTTTCAATGAATTTTACTTTTGTATCAACGACTATAAATATTCCTCTCTAGATTAAACGATTGTTACTAAATCTGCTCGATCAACATTTATCCATTGTTTATATTTTAAAGTTGCATCTTCGTCTATATTCTTTAGAACAATATTATTAACTTCATCAAATCCTGGACATTCCTCGCATTTACCAAGCATACATTTTTCTTCTTTAGTGTCGCAGACGCCCAGTTTTAACAGATCTGTTAAGCAATCGTTAGGCTTTAACATACTAATCATTAGTTTTGCATTCTCGTGTTGCAAACAAACACAAAGTGAATGAGTGCTCTTGGGGCCAGCTAGAATGCATCACTTCGGTCTTAATTCCACAAATTTGGAAATTCCTATTTTTGTATCTGGCGATGTTTCTTTAAAATGCGTATACGATTCCCTTAAATTAGAAAGAACCAACCGTTTTTGTTTTTTTTTCTTTTTCGCCAGATTCATTTCTTATGGAAACGTAGTGCTTCGCTCCTGGACACATCCTGCTATTCTCGTCGTTTTCATAAAAAGCCGTCACTTTCCTTTTCGTTGTTTCCTCTATTCCTTCTCGAATCTTGTGCGTGCATTCTGGTAAAATTCCATGTAATTTTGTTAATTTTCTACATTTTTTAACTTGGTATTCAGACACTGCAAATTCTTCGCAAATTTTTTTAATCGACCAAATTTTAGGTAACAAACTTATGATTTTTATTTTATCGTCTACGTTCTCGAAAATTTTTATTTTCTTTTTAATTTCATCTATTAACAATCTCTACTCTTTAGCCAATAAACGATCTTCAGAAGTCTCAGTTGATATATATGTTTCCGGATTCTCATCTTCTATTGATGTCATTTTAGATTTTTCTTCTACTTCCTCGATTTGATTGAAATTTAATTTTCTTTGTTTAGGTGCACGTATTTCAATTTTAATAACAATTTTAATAACAATCCTTCCATTTCAGTAAAACATATTATTTCTTAAAAGTGTTTCGTTAAACTTTCGCACAATTCGTTTGAATATATACCTGTAGATTAAACAAAATTTAATTCAAATGAATATCTTTAAACTCAATTAAAGATAATTTAATTTGACTTTCAAAAAAATTGTTTTATTTAGTTTCAATTAATTAATTACTTTTATTAGTTTTATTAATAAAGTTTAATTCAAATAAATATATTTAAACTCACATAAATATAATTTTAAATTTCTTTCGAATAAAAAAAATCGTTTCATATTTAATTTGACTTTTATCGCAAGTAGCAAACCAACTTCAAGTTAGTTAGAATACTTGTCGGTAACCTTAAAAATAATTACTTATTTTAAATTAATTTTTTTTGAAGACTACTGCAGAACCAAACATGAAATTTTTGTAGCAAGAAGATATTGCTTTAATGCCGAAAGCGAGGAGGCTCTTGGGACATTGCTGAACGAATGTCTGCAACTAGCAAAAAGCTGGCTGGATACCAGAGGTCTTGAAATGGCCCTGGAAAAGACCGAGGCATTGCTGGTCACAGACAGACGTGGTTATGAGCTCCCACGAATCGTGATAGACGGATTCGAGGTCAAGTGGAGTAAGCAAATAAAATATCTTGGCGTGGAGTTGGACGGAAAGTCCAACCACATGGCTACGGCGTCAAATAAGGCGATCGAGTGTGCGGCAAATCTCTCACGGTTAATGCTAAACGTAGGCGGACCCCGTGAACAAAAAAGGAGACTGGTGGCGAGTGTCGTCCACGCTAAATTGCTCTATGCAGCACCAGCGTGTGCCCCATCCCTGAGAAGTAAAGGATGTCAAACCATCTGTGATAAGATACTATCAGCTCAGAGATCGATAACTACGCGTATCATCTCTGCATATAAGACGGCATCTACGAGTGCTGTGCAGGTCCTTGCAAGTGTCCCGCCAGCAGATCTTTTAGCGAGGGAAGGGGAAGAATTGTTTTTTTTCTAAAGAAAGAAGTTCCCTGGATGAGGAAATGAGACCAAGCAAAGGCCTGATACGCAAAGAAGCGAGGCACAGGCTCACAGAAAGATGGCAAGAAAGATGGGATGGTGAGGAAAAAGGTCGATGGACTTATCGCCTTATCCCGATACTCGACACCTGGATAAATAGGAAACACGGTCAAGTTTCCTATTATTTGACACAGGCGTTTACAGGCCACGGGTGTTTTAACACGTACCTGTATCGCTTTAAATTACGCGAAAATGAGGCGTGTGCGTACTGTCAGTTCCCTGTGGACAACGCGGAGCACACCCTCTTTTCATGCAAGAAGTGGGACTTGGAGAGGCAGGCCATGTTCGAAGGTGTAAACAGTCAAGTTACACCGGACAACATGGTATCGCTGATGACCCAGTCAGAAGGGAATTGGCGTCAGAGTTGGAGCGCCACCCTCGAAGGCTAAAGTCTTACGACAGTACCGAGGGAGGGCAAATGGCTTCAAAAGAAGGGTTACGGGTTTTAGTATGTTGGGCTGGCAGTAGGTCGCCAGTATTCTAAATTTACTATATTATTTATTTTTCTTTATTTTCTTTTGTTTTATTATACCAGCCCCACATAACCTTGGAGTGCGGAATCCAAGGTATCTGTAGGCAGATTTCCCAAAAGTCCCTAAGCAAAAAAAAATTAAAAGTCGCTATAAACTGCAGAATGGTTAGTTTTTAAGGTAAATTCTTTTATATTTCTCAGCTTATAATAAAAAAAATTTAAGTAATATTAAAGTGTATTTAAAATACTTATTATTTAAGTAATTCCGAATTCCTAAAATTAAGTTACTTTGCCAAAATAAATTATTAAATATGATAGATTTTTGACATTTTTATACACAAACTTAAATAACTTATTTTACTGTTTATTATACATTATTATATTCTTTTATCAACTAGAAAACACAAATTCAACCTTATAAATAAATATCTATCGCTTTTCTATATTTATTAAAGAATTTTCTCCTTTTTTAAATATTTTCTCATGTCTGTCAATATAAGCTTTTTCATGTACTCTCAATTTAAAACATTTTTTAATACAAAATGTAAATATTTTTTTACAAATCATTATGCATTTCGGCATCCCAAAGCAGATAAGAATATTTTATTAAAGTATTGGAAATGTTTGTAATAGTCAAAAATACATTCTGTGAAGTAAAATGGTTTGACCCTAATATCTATTATTTTTCTTCAAATGACAAATAAAATTTACCGTTTTTCCGTAACTCAGCGAATTTTTAACCAAAAAAGTTCTAAGACCACTCAAAATCTTCCAATAATGTCAAAATGGGCACTTTTCATGTGAACGTCCACATATGATTATAACAATATATCTACTTATTTTTAGGCTAATCTCGTTGAAATCTCTTCGAGTTATCGTATTTGCAAAAACGGGATCCACACATACATACATAAATAAATACATCCAGTCAATTGTTAAGTGTCTGAAATAGGTGATTTTTCTAAAAGGGCTATTTTTGAACTTTAATTTTTAATTAATTTTTTTGTGAAATTAAGATGCCATATTTTGGTTTAAAATTTTTAAAATTAAATTAACTATTCGTTAGAATTTTTAAAGTTGGAATGACTTTCTGTTTGAAGCGCTAAAAATTTAAATACTTATTTTTCGATTTTTGGAAATTCTAATGTTTATTTGTTCAAATTATGAATTTTTTTAAATTTCTATGCATATCAAAATACTAATTCACTTCTAAAACTATGCATAACATGCAGAAAGCACTCACTATTTAAATAAAATTCAAACAATAAGCATTCTAATATTTAAGAATTCTAACAAATAAGAATTCTAAATTTCAGAAATTCGAAAAATGGAAAATTCAAAATATTGAAACTTCGAACAAATAAGTATGCGAAATTTTTGGAATTTAAAGAAATAAACATTCGAACTTTTAATAATTTGATCAAATAAACAAAAAACATTCGAATATTTACCTATTTAAATAGAAAGTAATTCTGACTTTTAAAATGTATGCGAAAATAAAACGTCTCATAAAATTACATGAGTTTTTCTGTTGAAACATTTTTATTTCATACTCAAGACTGTGAATTTAAGTTGCAAAAAATTAATTTTTTGAAATATTAAATTATTTTTTTTAAAGATTGACTTTGTTGTTACATTTAATTATTTATATTTGATATTTTATTTTTTTATGCATAAAAAAATCATTATTGGATAGAACACAAAATACAAGGCGGTATCATATACTTTTTATTAGAAAATATAAGAAAGTGCTAGAATTCTTCTAGTGCTAGTATGGTCCACAGTGTCTTTTAAATTTTAACCAAAAGTCATTTGCTCAGTTTTATAAAGTACGTGAAAGATTAGTTGACTGCGCTTGAAAATTCTGTAGAGCATGCGCATTGTGCGTGGCGCGTTTCTCTCCAAGGTAAATGACAACTGATCGTCTGTTTACATTTGTGTTAATTTCAGATGTGAATATACTACTATTTTATGAAAAACAAATAGTGTTAATATATATTTGTCTTCAAGAATTGCCTTTCAAATAAATATTTTTTATTTTGTGTTTCTCACAAAACAGAATGTTATGTAAGTCTCAGTTTTCAGTGAAATAGCATGTCTCTCAAGTCCTGAAATATTTCACCATGTGGTATATAAGAACAATTCGATAGGTACTTTTAAGTGTTAAGTGTGGGTGTATATTTAAGTTTTACGCGAATATGTGTCCTGATATTCTGGTGATACAGCGTGTTACTTGAGTATAAAAATGGTTAATAATTAAAAAACAACAGATTTTATAAAATTATTCGAGACATCAAAAATTTCACTATCACAAGAATCACTCATATCACACTCTCCTATATAGAAAAACTTCATTTCAAATCTTTTTTAAACATTTTATAAATTAAACTACTATACATAGCTTCTTCAAAGAGAAAGGAAAAGAAATTAAGATCTTAACACAAATTATCTGGAAACATTAAGCCTTTTTTTAATTTTGTAATGTATAAAGCTGAGTAATGTAACATAAAAATGTTTTAAAAATTTAACAACTTAACAATTATTTAAAAAATTTAGTTTATATGGATATTGACATCAACATATTGCCATTTTGATACCTCTTCAGAATTACTGGATACCTAATACATTTCTTAACCCGTTGCTTCACAGTGCATCATTTTCTAGTAATCCATTACAACTGTTAAGATGTGAATTTTTGTCTCTACTTATTATATCCTACAAATTTTTTGTAAATTCTATTTTGCAATGTTACCCTATAATTTTTAATAATAAATTACTTTATTATGTAATATTTTCTAACTAAAAATATTTTTTGCAAAAATGATATTCTATTTAACAATAATAAGTTATTTTGGGGGTTTTAGAATCGCTGAATACGAATCTGTAATTATTTTTAATAAATTCAAAATGGCGGAATCAATATGGCGGACATAAAAATTAAAAATCGACTGAATTTACTTCAAACTCATTACTCAGTGGTTTTTGAAGTTGGTGAATACGAATCTGTGGTTACTCTTTAAAAATACAAGTTGGCGAATTTAATATGGCGACCATAAAAATTGAAAATGGACTAAATTTATTTAAAACTAGTTAGTGATATATTTTTTAGAGTAGTTGCATACGAAAATGAAAATAGATTTTGATAATTCCAAACGGTTAAACAATTATGTAAGACGCTTGTATATAATTCATGGTAGAATTATTTACTTGCAGAAAATTTTACAAACTGAATATTATTGAAAAAAAGAAATAAAATAAATAATAATTAATTGTTTAAACAAATATAATGTCTTTTTAATATAATAGTAATAAAATACTGTGTGAAAAGTAAGTAAATACAATAATCATTATTTTAAAAAATTGAAAAATTGTTAAAATCATAAAATATATGAAAAATATAAATTTGTTACATAATTATTAATACTAAATAATAAAGAAATAAAAAATAATAAAAGTTTCAATAAGTTTAAAAATACACGTGTAAAAACACATGTAAAAACACATGTACATGCACGTGTTATTTGTACGTGTAAAAACACGCCCACACATTTATTTATAAGCAAAAATTTAGTATGTATTTTAGTATAAATAAATATTACAAAAATTACAAACACATGTAAAAACGCATGTTTTTACGCGTGTATTTTTTTAGTAGGGTTTTTATTCTTTGCTTTTTTTTGCTTAGAGACTTTTGGGAAATCTGCCTACAGATACCTTGGATTCTGTACTCCAAAGTTATGTGGGGTTGGTAAAATAAAAGAAAAAATATGTAAAATTAATAAATATATAAGAAATAAGATAATAAATTTAATAAACTGGCGACCTACTGCCAGCCCCGACCTACTAAAACCCGTAACCCTTCTTTTGAGCCCTTTACCCTCCCTCGGAACTATCGTAAGACTTTGGCCTTCGAGGGTGGTGCTCCAGCTCTATCGTTGCTGCGACTTTGTTCTTTGCCTGCGGCTCTCCTGCGTCAATAATAAAAATTGAAAACTATTATAATATAAAAGCGGAATCAACAGCACAACAATAAAAAAAATATAAATAAAAAAAAATAATAATAAATAAACAAATAAACAGGTGTAAAACAGAAACATATAAAATAAACAGATATATAAAGTCAAATGTAAAAGTTTTATAGGGACAAATAAATCAGAGAATAAATTAAAATAAATAAGCACGAATAAATCACAAAATAAATTAAAAGTGTATAAGGACAAATAAATCGCAAAATAAATTAAAAGTGTATAAGGACAAATAAATCACAAAATAAATTAAAACAAAGAAGCACAAACAAATTAAAAGCTGTTTAACCCATTAAGTCCCATGAAGAAACCAGCAATTGTATTAAAAAACTAACAATTGGATTTATAGGCAAATGGAAATAAGATATACCTGTTTTTTTGTTTTTTAATTTTCAATTGATTAACAACAATTGTTTAAACAAATTAACAAAAATTTTAAATTTTTTGAAATCTG
Source organism: Leptopilina myrica (nomen nudum) (assembly GCA_032872475.1). Classification (NCBI taxonomy): domain Eukaryota; kingdom Metazoa; phylum Arthropoda; class Insecta; order Hymenoptera; family Figitidae; genus Leptopilina; species Leptopilina myrica (nomen nudum). Next base: position 32,945,347 of record CM065464.1, on the reverse strand, counting down.
TTAACGCCAATCGATTCTACGTGAAAAATAAGAATATTTGGTATAGGTCATTTTTCTCTCCAAGTCGTATTTTGTTTATAAAATTGTTATTAACAAATTAAGCTGCGTTAAGTGTGTTTCATCCCAAGCATAAACAAATGAATTTTAAGTGAAACTAACAATTGGATTTATAGGCAAATGAAATTCGCCAATTTTTTTTAAGAGTAACCACAGATTCGTATTCACCAACTTCACAAACCACTGAGTAATGAGTTTGAAGTAAATTCAGTCGATTTTTGCTACCTCATAAAGGAAGCTTTATAGTGATGTCGATTTCTGAATTTTTTAAAATCAATTATTTTTACAAATTTTCAAGTGTAGTATATATATTTTGTTTTATATATAATTCGTCAAGAGGAACAAATGTCCGGATATATGTGTGTATGTATGTGTGTGTATGTATATATGTGTGTGTGTATATGTGTGTATATGTGTGTGTGTATGTCACCGATTCTTGTGGACAAATTTTCTTTTGCACATCTTGATGGATTTTAATAAGATTTTGTAGGTGTATTACGGTCATGAATACCAAGAATCAGACAGAAGGATTTTCAAAAATATTAAAAAAAAAATTTTTCAAAATTTTTTTAATTTTTGAAAAATTAATTTTTTGGTTTTTTGAAATAACTTTTTTCTATATTAAAATTTTTAATAATTCTTGTCAAAATTGCATTCCTGACATAAAAACGAATCTATTCATGTACATAAAGTATATATTTTATCAAAAATTTATAGAATTAATAAATATTTTAATTTTTCACAAAAAATTAAAATTTTGTATTTTTTGACATTTTATCATAACTTTTTAAAATAATTATTCTATAATAAAAAATTAAATAATTAATATTTATTCAGGGTACTTTACCCGGTTTATTAATTATTTTAATAAACTACTATAATTATTTAACTTTTAAAATTATATATAATAATATATATTGAGGAAGCTAAATGGTCATGAAATGAACAACTTGTTAATTTTTATGTCCGCCATATTGATTCCGCCATTTTGAATTTATTAAAAATAACTACAGATTCGTATTCAGCGATTCTAAAAACCACCAAATAACTTTTTATTGTTAAATAGAATATCATTTTTGTAAAAAATATTTTTATTTAGAAAATATTACATAATAAAGTAATTTATTATTAAAAATTATAGTGTATCATTGCAAAAAATAATTTACAAAAAATTTGTAGGATATAATAAGTAGAGACAAAAATTCATATCTTAACAGTTGTAATGGATTACTAGAAAATGATTTTTTAATGTAAAAGGGACATTTTTCTTTATTTTTCATTTATTTATAATATTTTTATTATTAACAAAATTGCGGTTCAGTAACTTTTTAGACTTATTCTTGTATAAGAAACATGCCAGAACGAAGATATCTTTTAATTCATTGATAAACATGTAATAGAATTGCAAAAACCGCGAGACCCACCCACTGTGAAGCAACGGGTTAAGAAATGTATTAGGTATCCAGTAATTCTGAAGAGGTATCAAAATGGCAATATGTTGATGTCAATATCCTTATAAACTAAATTTTTTAAATAATTGTTATGTTGTTAAATTTTTAAAACATTTTTATGTTTATAATGTTTATAATATAAAATCTGTTGTCTTTTAACTATTAACCATTTTTATACTCAAGTAACACGCTGTATCACCAGAATATCAGGACACATATTCGCGTAAAACTTAAATATACACCCACACTTAACACTTAAAAGTACGTATCGAATTGTTCTTATATACCACATGGTGAAATATTTCAGGACTTGAGAGACATGCTATTTCACTGAAAACTGAGACTTACATAACATTCTGTTTTGTGAGAAACACAAAATAAAAAATATTTATTTGAAAGTCAATTCTTGAAGACAAATATATATTAACACTATTTGTTTTTCATAAAATAGTAGTATATTCACATCTGAAATTAACACAAATGTAAACAGACGATCAGTTGTCATTTACCTTGGAGAGAAACAGAATTTTCAAGCGCAGTCCACTAATCTTTCACGTACTCTATAAAACTGAGCAAATTACTTTTGGTTAAAATTTAAAAGATACTGTGGACCATACTAGCACTAGAAGAATTCTAGCACTTTTTTATATTTTCTAATAAAAAGTATATGATACCGCCTTGTATTTTGTGTCCTATCCAAAAGTCAAGCACTTTCAAGGAATAATTCACGTACTTTTTTTCCGTGCAGGAATATTTCCGATAGATATCGCCATGACACTTAGTTGATACAGCGTGCTACTTGGTTAGTAAAAATAAAGCAATTTAGTCTTTAGTTTTAAGTTAAAATTATTTAACGATGAATAATGATTTTTTTATGCATAAAAAAAATAAAATATCAAATATAAATAATTAAATGTAACAACAAAGTCAATCTTTAAAAAAAATAATTTAATATTTCAAAAAATTAATTTTTTGCAACTTAAATTCACAGTCTTGAGTATGAAATAAAAATGTTTCAACAGAAAAACTCATGTAATTTTATGAGATTAAAAATTATTAAAAGTTCAAATGTTTATTTCTTTAAATTCCAAAAATTTTGCATACTTACAGTACCGTCCGAAATTGTCAGTCCACCCATTTTTAAAGGAATGAAAAAAATTTTTTAACATTAATTTTATGAAAACTAAAATTTCATTCGGTTTATATTTTGAAAGACGATAAAATTTTGAAAAGAATAAGACCTTACAGAAGTCATTTGACAAATATTTTTTCAAGATATTCCTAAAAATCGTCATTTTCAATGTTTTACAAAAATTTGAATAACTTTTAAAATAATAAACGCTTTTTAATAATCTTAGGCTTATTTTAAAGGTCATTTTCTACGGAATAAGAATTTCTTATATTTAATAATATTATTTCAAATTTTTCAAATTTTTTTGTCCAACTTTGACGTCATGCTTATTTGTTAGAATTCTTAAATATTAGAATGCTTATTTTTTTAAATTTTATTTAAATAGTGAGTGCTTTTTGCATGTTATTCATAGTCTTAGAAGCTAATTAGTTTTTTGATATGCATAGAAATTTAAAAAAATTCATAATTTGAACAAATAAACATTAGAATTTCCAAAAATCGAAAAATAAGTATTTAAATTTTTAGCGCTTCAAACAGAAAGTCATTCCAACTTTAAAAATTCTAACGAATAGTTAATCTAATTTTAAAAATTTTAAACCAAAATAAGGCATCCTAATTTCACAAAAAAATTAATTAAAAATTAAAGTTCAAAATAGCACTTTTAGAAAAATCACCTATTTAAGACACTTAACAATTGACTGGATGTATTTATTTATGTATGTATGTGTGGATCCCGTTTTTGCAAATACGATAACTCGAAGAGATTTCAACGAGATTAGCCAAAAAATTAGTCTGGACTTTTTTGAAAATTGTAAATCCAATTTTTTGCGTAACCTATCGAATTATATAAACGACGTCGACTGATCAGCAGTTTTGTACGCGTCATTATTATTATATCATATTATTATATCATACTATTTTGTTTTTCTTTTTAAACTTATAAAGGGTAAATTTTTTTTGTAAACCCGTTTAAATGAAATAAATAAATAAATAATCATATGTGGACGTTCACATGAAAAGTGCCCATTTTGACATTATTGGAAGATTTTAAGTGGTCTTAGAACTTTTTTGGTTAAAAATTCGAGGAGTTACGGAAAACGGAAATAAAGATTTCGATACTAACTAATGGTTGTATCATTGGCTCTCTTTTTGGAAGTTGTTCAGATATGAATTGTTTCCAGTTCAGGGTACCTTAACCCCTTAGCAGTGTAGTCAAAATTAGCTTTTCGTGCTACAAATGTGCAAAAAAATTATGTTTTTATATATTTATACTTCACCACTTTGTAAACGAAAAAGGAACTATAACATGAGGCACGCGAGTTTTTAAAATTTGCAAAATCTTCGCGAAGGTATTTAAATGTTATGTAATAAAAATATTATAATGTTTTTATTATTAATTATTATTTAATTTATTATGTAATTAAATTTATCAATAATTAATTAATATTTTTATGTATTATTATTTAATTTAATTACTATTATTAAATTTTTTAATATAGTGTGACCAAGGAAAATTATCAATTGAATTAAATTAGTAAATTTCTCTAATTTAACTTTAAATGAATCAATAAATAATTTCCTAGATTTTATTTGCTATTCATTATACAAATTAGTCAAATAATTTTTCAAATCTAATCAGCAATTAATTCTTATTTCTGTCACGAACAATTATTTCTCAACAAAAGAAATTGCTCAGTTAAGCGCCAGTTATTTTACTCTAAATTAGAAATTATCAAAATAACAAAAATAATTTCTTATTAAATTTCAACTTCAAATTACCAAGTTTGAGACTCTCTTCTTGAGGGTGAATCCTTGCTAAGACCGCCATTAAAAGCACATGGCGTGAAACACAAATTTTAAAGGCAACTTTCTCCAACTGACTCACCGTTATTCAAGGATTGATTAGAAACAAGACGCTAGTAATTTCAAATAAACTCGATTTATTCTCAATGTGTATCTCTATAAATACACAACTTTTTAAAGAAAATAACTCTCTTAATTCGGATTACAAATTAACGTCGATTTTGTTTCTCAACACATTCACGGTCGTCTCTCTATCACGGCGTTATTCGCACTGTCTTCCATGCTGCAAGCACATGTCTCTCAAAAACGGAAACCAAATCAAAATATTAACTTAATAACGAAACAAAAAAATAATTTTGTTAGAAACATAAAATACTTAAACTAAAAATCAAATTCAACCTCGAAATACATTTTCATGATACAAAATTTAGCTTAAAACTATATAATTAAACAATAAGTAAATAATGATTCAAATAAGGAACGGAAACGTTTATTATTAATGCGCAGGGGCGGAACTACAGCGGGCACTTGAGTGTCCTCACCAATCTCAGTGACAGTGACGAACCACTTTGTCACAATAGATTGATTTTGAATATTTCACAATGTTTTAAAACTTTGGACATATCAATTCCTCTACTTTTAGTTTAAAAAACTAAATTGAAAACTTTAAATTTTCTGGTTGACGTTTTGAATCCGCCATTCTGAATTTTTGACTAAATATTTGGATTTCGAGACCTTAAAAGCCCCTAATAAGCACTTTCAGACAAATTCGTAAACTTAAAAAACTTTTAGTCGCCATTTTGAAGCCGCCATTTGAATTTGAAATTTTCAATAACGGATTCGAATTTAGCGACCTCGAGAACCCTCTAGTCAAAATTTTTAGTCAAATCCGTAAACATTAAAAATGTTTAGTCGACATTTTGGAACCGCCATTTTGAATTTTCATTTTTCAATAACGGATTTTGATTCAGCGATCCCGAAAACCCCCGTGTAGGCATTTTCAGCAAGATTTGGTAACTTTTAAATATCTGTTTTTTCGATGCCGCTATAGGGGTCATACACACTGTAGGCACGAATTATTTTTGCCTCTATAGACGTCAAACACTGTGAAGGGGTCAAAGATAAAAGCCAACAGGTTTTTAATTTGTAAGACCATCCCCTCTCTTAATTTTGAAAATAAGAAAAATCGACAATATGAACCCTTTTCTAAAAAGGACAGTTTTTTTGATTAAAAAACCATTTTTTTACCAGATTAATGATAAGGTAAAATTTTATTGTGTCATTTGAAAAAAAATAATGGAAATAAAAGTTATTTAAAATTTTTTGACAGTCTCTATTATAAAAAATAGACGCAATATACAAATTTTCATTTCGATATAATTACAAAAAAAGACTAACATTAATATCTCTGGTTATTCTGAGAAGTTATTCAGATAAGAATTGTTTACTGTATAGGACACCTTAAAGATGAAAAATTAAAAGGTTTTTAATTTTCCCACACATCCATTTTATGTGGACGTCCAAATATATCTCGAAATGGATAGAAAGCTGCAAAAATCGCACTTTTATTAAAAGTTCAATCTCTTCTTCAAAAATATGTTGCCGTACAATAAAATTCTTTACATTAAAATGAATCATCAAAAATCTTATTTTTTACATGAATACGAATTAAATGATCTATATGAAGTAAAAGCCTAAAACATTGTGTGGTTAGCCCTTTGGGCACAGTTGCACCAAAGACGTTCCAAGTACGGCATTTACAAAACGTTATTTGGACATTTTTGAGGAACGTTTATAGAACATTTTTGGAACGTTAAGATGTTTTTAGAACGTTTTATGAACGTTATAAAAACGTCCATTATATTGTTTTCAAAACATGTAAGGAATGTTTTAAAAACGTTTTAAGTTCTGTGCCGAGAGGGGAATGATTTAACGCAAAATATTTTGCGCCTGCTTACCCGATCCCCGAGCAGGCGGAATAGTATTTTGCGCCCGCTCTCGCTTAAAAATGTTAAAATGCATCTTGATTGCAAAAGAATAAGTTTTTCTTTAATTAAAGCACAGCTTCATTCATCCAAATTTTCAAAAAAGTATTGCTTCAAAAAATTAAAATTTTTATAAGTTTAATATCTCCGGATGATATGGACGAAAAATGTTCAGTGAGGGCTTAAAAAATCCTTTTGAAAAAACTCTACAAAAGTAAGGATAAACATTTATAGGTGTCCCAACATTTTTGTAAAGTTATGGCCAAAAAACGTTTTTTTGTAAAATTAAAAATGCAAAAAAAATATAGTTTAACTTTATGAATCAAGCTGAACATACTATCATTTTATGTCCTTCGAGGAGACCCAACATTTAAAAAAATGTAAGCCTTTAGCTCTTTTTGGTTCTGAGATATAGAGGCAAATGTAATGTTAGTACACACATACTGACATTTTTTAAAATACGTGTTTTTGACTTCTGAGGTCAAATTACATCGAAATGTTTATTTATTTATTTAAAACATTTTTACGGGGATTGCCCATTCATATATAAAGTACTAAAGTATTAGGTATAATGAAGATAAGTTTATAAATATGTCAAAAAATGCGAATCGAAAATTTTGATAATACAATAAATTATCAAAAGAAGCATTCTGATCAAGAGATCACTTCACATGGAATCGCTTATATATTGAATGGAATCATTGCCATAAGTCTGATTAACCTTATTTATAACAGGAAACTGAAGGCGCAGGCACAGCTCGGCTGCCTGCCTAAAACGTAGAGAATATGTGCCAGTAAGGACAGTGACAACTAAAAAACGCATAAAAGACATTCCACGTCTTGTCCAAAAAACGTCTATATAAGATATAAAAAAACCGCTGCCAAGTTGTATATTTTTGTTATAATTTTGATGCTCATTTTATGAACACTTTGTTTCCTTATAGAGTTGTTAATAATAAAAATATATGAATAACTTTAAATATGGTAAAAGTGATTAAATCTTGGATCATTCAATGTATTTTTAAATATTTTACAAGATTAGTTTAATAGATAAAGAAAGTTTTCAAAGAAAAAGGTTAAGAAAATGAAATTTTCAACAATTTTTGGTTTTTAAAATACCAATAATTTCAACATTTTTGATCGAACTAGGTTCAAAAATAGGTCAATCGAAGTGTTTTCTAATCCTCTACAAGTTGGTAATGATCATACTTTTAAAGTTATTTTAACTATAATAATATTGTATTAAATTTATTTTAAGTTGGGCTTGAAGCATAGAACATTTTTAGGTTGTCTTTAAGATGTCTTAAAAACATCCTTAGAACGACATTTAAACAAATGTGCTTACAGGGAAGCCACTGTGGTATGAGTGCGCCATTAAGAGGTTTTCATTAGTTTTTCTGTTGCATATTAGGTAATAATTCAAATGTAACAGATTTTTAATAAATTTTTTTTTAATAAACTTTAATAATAAAATTACAATTTTAATATTTATTGCTTGTATAATAATTATAGGAGTTCAAAATAGATAAAAAATTATGTATCTCTTTCGCATCGTGTACCAATAGAATAAACAGATGTTCAATTTTTATAAATCTTCTTCTTCTCATTTTTGAAAGTCCTATCGCTTTCTGGGTCTTTCACAGAATCCGTGCGTCTGATATGGATGATTCTGGAGAAATATGGCATTTTTATTTCCCACTTTTTAACTTCAAAATTATTACTTAAAAAATCGTGTAATTGTCTAATATGTATTAGTTTTTTATACCTTCAAAAAAATCCAATTTACCTCGATAAATGCACTTTTTGCAGTTCTTCTCATGGGACTAGCCAAGATCAGAAATTTTTTTTAATACATGATAGGTATAAAAAATATTTTGAATTTACTTATTTGTAAGGTAAACTCAAAAGGTATAATTACCGCGTATCACATTCCGATTCTTACAAATAATTTTACCAAAATTCACTTTTCAATGTTTTCCCTAATTTTTTTTTGGTGGAACCGGAGTTTACGAAGTTATGATTTCACAATGATTTTACTTAATATTATAACTTTTTTTATTCAAACTTATACTTATATTATATAGTTAAGAAATTATATTTAAGCTTGAACGATGTGAAAAAATGCCATTGTTGTAGTTAGAACTATGATAATAATCGTTATTATGTTGCTCTACGGAGATTGTCTTTGACGTCGAAATGTGTAAACAACTCAGGGCCGTACAGTGAATTACACAAATGCGACTTTTGATCCAATATGAATACGCATAACATACGTCGCAATGGGAACACTTAAAATAGACGCTACTGCTGTGACTTTCTATTTTCTGACCTCGTTCATCTCTTCCCCCATACCCTTCTGTACACCGCGAAATCTATTTAAATCATTTAAATAGTTTATTTGTTAAATAGAATTTCATCGAACTAAGTATTCTGCTAAACACTAAATAAAAAATAGTTATTTTCGTATCAAGGGCGCAAAATAGTTGTCCGAACTGCATGGAAAGTATGGTATTGAGGGCATGAGCAGTGAATTATTTTAAATGGTGAAAGAAGCAGTGCTTTAATTAAATAAAAACTGATTTTTTTGTAAACGAGATGCATTTTAACATTTTTAAGCGAGAGCGGGCGCAAAATACTATTTTGTCCTGCCTGCACGAAAAGTATGTCATTTCGGGCACTTAAGACGGGCGCAAAGTAACTGATTCACGCAAAAGTTTTTTTACGCCCGCTGACGTCACACAAGCGGGCGCAAAAGTACTTAGATATTCCATTAAACAAAAATTAGATTAACTGCAAGATACGTTACATATATATTTAATAAAATTAAAAAAGTCAAATTTGACGTCAAAATAATTCTGTTAGAATTATTTGCGTTAAATATAAATTCCATTACAGTACAATTCCTTTACATATATAATATAGTTTTGCAAATTTCAATTAAATAAGGATGTAACTTTATAAAAGTTTAAACAAGTAGAAAATCTTTCACCTCACTATTCGTTTCAACAATAATTCATTTATATTAAATTTCTTTTAAGAAAAATAACTCTTTTTCAAAACATTTAACTATTTCAAATTGTTTCAGCTTCATGACATATATTTTTCTTATTCTTTTACGAGAAGATTCTTACATTATGCAATTCGTTTAAATTAAAAATAACTAACATCAGGATTAATTTCAATACAACTTCTATTCAATAATAATTTACTCAAATTGAAATTAAAATTAATGCAGTTATACTAAATATCAATTACACAGCCACACAAAAAAGTGTCTTGATCTGGGGTCGAGACATATGTTTTCCGATGTATTTCGATGCGCTGAATCCGAATCTGTTATTAGAATTTTGCCAATAGGTCCTGGTTTCGCCCTAACCTCAAAAAATACCCTAAAATCGTTAAAATGGTCACTTTTGAATTATCAACATTGACTCTAATCGCATATTGATAATTTTCTAAGATCCCTTAATTTAAATAAACTATTCTATAAGCTTTTCAATTCAAAATCCATATAAAACATTAAATCAATCGAACCTAACCTCAAAAACACATCTAAGATTCCAAATAAACAGATTATACCATACACAGCGCAATAAAAATTAGGTAAGCTCATGAAAGTTACTACTTAGGTGATTCTATGATTGCTGATTACAAAACCGGTGTTAGTTTATCAAAATTCAAAATAGCGGGTCCAATATGGCGGACACTATTATTAAAATTTGTTCGGATTTGCTTGAAAATCGGTACTCGGGGGTTTTCGGGGTCGCTAATTACGAATCTCATGTCAATTTCTAAAAAATTTAAATGGCGGATCCAATATAGCGGTCTTTATTATTTTTACAATCTTTTAAAATTTATTACTCGCGGTTTTTCGGGAGCTTTGATAACGAATCCTATATCAATTTTTAAAATCTTAAAGTCTTACGAATTTTTTTCTAATATACTCTTCAGAAAATAACCCCTTCTTCCGTTCAACATATTTAAAATTATACCTTTATTAATTCTGTTACCGTTAGAACATCCCTTTAGTCTATTGTCTTACTACTATATCGTGTTCTTTTTTCTTCAAAGGATCTTTGTAAAGGGTTTCGCTTACGTTTCTTTCCTTTTCTATACGTTTCCCTATTCAGCATCCAACAAAAGTCAGCCATCATTGCTTCATCCTATCTTCCCTGATATCGTTCTTCTATCAATTTGATATCTTGAGAAAATCGCTCGCCTTATTCTTCGCTGTAATGTCCAGAATTTTCGGGAAACTTATCCAGGTGTGAATCGAGGATGTGCAGTTTTAAACTCATTAAACATCCTTATTTTTTATAGGAAACCTGATTGTTGTCCTAGTAGTATTGTTATAATTTTAAAATCACCACAAATTACCCATTTGTGTTTTTCGTAATTCACTTTCTCTAGAAGTATATTTATATTATTATATTCTTCTTTGATTTGAGTGGAATGAGCTATTGGGACTGGAGCGTAGACATTTGTATTGTGTAGTAAAACGGCTTTTATACTACGTTTGGAAGAATCGATAAAAAGTCTCCAGTCTTCATCTCTATACACATTTTCCTTTAAATTGTCCATCAAACCTATTACGTCAGTACAGTACACCAAAGATGTCTCTTTATCTTTCGTAAAATATTTTCGGAACTCTTTATCTCGATCTCTATAAAATGAAACTTTCGTATTCGGATCCAAAAAGTTTCTTTTCTTCATAAATAAAGCAGCAAGTTCTGCACTATCTTTTGGTAAACCTAGATCTCTAATAAAATCATTTAGCTCCGGTTGCGATACTAATAATGGCTTTTTTTCTTTAGTGCAATACTCGGAGAAATAATTTTCCTCATTGTCATTTTCATCGCTGTCACTACTAAATTCTTCAGTTTCGTTGTCGACTTCTTCTTTTTTGACATGTTTTTCAAAAGTAACAGCAGGTATGCCCGCTTTTCGACCAATTTCAGTAGGTCTGATTACTGTAACACACATTTATATATGTAATGGCACTCTTATTTTTTGTGGTAATTCCTTTGATGTTTGAACGATACAACATAAGTCTACAGAAGTTATAAACAATATGAGGAACCCAATTTGTTTCTCGGTGTAATAATTTACGACCGAAACAATTTTCGTAAAGCTCTTCCAGTTCTTCATCTATTTTTTTCCGCAAGGAGTTGACTTCATATTTGCTACAAATATAACAAAAGGAATCGGGACTTTTATTTCAATTATGTTTTCAAGAAGTCACTTTTCTTGTATCATCGGACTCTTTATCAACCAAGTTACCCATCAATAAAGAGCTACGGTTGCCGGGTGACGACGTCGGAGGGCCCGCTTTCCCACCCTGACCAGACGCCGATACTAGGGTTCCTAATCACTGCATCGTAAAACATTTTTTTCTGTATCTGCCATGACGGCATGAACGCCGTTTATCCAGGGACTCTGCTAGTATGGATTCGTTACCCACCGTCACCACATGGAGGTGCCCTGGTTACAGATACAGGCGAAAAATGCTAACAAGGAGAGATTCTAAACCATAAATTAGCAATAGCATACATTTAAAGATTTAATACTTTTAAGTACTAGACACATGATAAATGTAATCGGCTTGAATTTATTTACTAGAAATATTTGGGGGTCATCAATAAAAAATTTAACGTCAGATTCGTAATCTGCGACCCTGAAAACCCCTGAGTACCGATTTTCAAGCAAATCCGAACAAATATTTTAAATGAAAAAGATTTTATGAATGAATAACTTTTAAATATAATTATTAAAAAATTATTATTTCTGGAGCAATCAGAATAGTGAAGCTGGCAAAATGTTTATTTGAAAGTCAACCTAATACTGTGAATTTAATTATTAATTTCAGTTTTAGAATATTACTTTCTATTCAGTTCTTTTCTAGAACTTATAAAATATGTAAAAAGTTATTGTAAAATATTATAACAATGAAAATTTATTCTTTAATTATTCTGAAGTTTAGTTATATTGTTTGAACAAAATAACAATTTACATTTTTCCAGTTGTACAAAATAACAATATCTCCGGTTGTACAAAATAACAATCATCAAAAAAAAATTTGTGTCAAAATGATACTGACCCATGAATTCCATTTTAGCGACATTAAAAAATACCAATTAACAAATTTCAACTTATTCTACTCAGACTTTTTTAATTTATCACGCCATTTTTGATCAGACATTTTGAACTTTAAAAACCATGTAAAGAGAGTTACTATCAATCAGCCCTTTTGCAGGGCTAATAAATTAATTAAAACACCAAAAAATAAACCTTCAATCAGCCTTTTTTAGGCAAACTTTTTTCTACCGACATTCGTAAAAGGATTCAAATCTCTTTATTTTATCGTTCATTTCCTGTAAAGAAAATCTTTTATTCAACATTTACGGATCTTCTAAGAAAATTTCTTGTTCTACCTGATTGATGCATAGAAAAAATGGAACGTTTTAGAAACGTTCCTAAGACGTCCAAACTTTTACACACTTAAAATTTTCTTTTTTATCCAATTTCTTTAAAGAAAATTTTTTAGTCAACATTAACGGATATTCTCAGAAAATTTCTAGCCCGACCTGTCAGGCGTAAAGCAGAATTCGAACGTTTTAGAAATGATTTAGGAACGTTCTTAAGACGTCCAAACTTTTAGACAATTAAAATTTTCTTATTTTTAACAATTTAAAATTTATTTTTGCTGCATTGTGTAAATTGTTCAAATCTCTTTACGTTTTCGTTAAAATCCTTCAAAGCAAATATTTTAGTCAACATTTACGGATATTGACGGTATTAGACGGTAAATGGAAACTCATCATAATATTTGCCAAATTGTAGCGCTCTCTGCCGGTAACTGTCACCGCCACTTACGATTCTTGAATAGAAAAACTCGATGACGCCTCCGAAATCTCAGTGCGCAAAGATTTACAGTGATCTATCACCCTCTTTTAACCTACTGAATTAGACACTGTCTTTTACGGTTTAAAGTTCTCACCATGTGATTTTACTACAAAACGTAGTATTCTCTCACAAATCGCTCAAGTTTTTGATCCTATCGGTATTTTAGGTCCAATTATCGTTGTAGCAAAATTAATCATGCAACAATTGTGGCAAGAGAAACTTGATTGGGATGAGTCTGTCCCACAAACAATCTACACTCAATGGATTAATTATAAAAATCAATTGCCACTATTAAATCAAATATTTTTCGAACGACAAGTATTAGCAAAATTGTATCATGCAGTCATGTCAATATTGCCTATTACACTGAATGAGACACATTTTTGGTGATTCCACAATCACCCTTAATTGGATTAATACCGAACTAAATGCACTAAAAACTTTTGTCGCTAACAGAGTGTCAGAAATTAGATCGATTACACCATCTTCTCAATCGAAGCACGTTGCCACTAAAGAAAATCCCGCAGATTATCTCTCAAGAGGACAAGTCTTGATCACATTTTCCAAAAATAATACATGGAAATTCGGTCCCGAATGGTTAATTCAAGACAATTCAAAGTGGCCAAATTTTCCCATACAAAGGGTCCCTCTTATTGAACTTCGGAAAACTACTGTTTTTTAAAATTGTACTGAATGATTCTTCATTTCTCGAAAGATTTTCATCGTTTACTAGATTAATTCGCGTAATTGCACTTTGTGCAAAATTCGCAAAACTCTGCTTAAAGATGAAAAATAATTCGAATCAACTTTCCATCGAAGAGTTACAAGATTCTCACAATCGTGTAATTAAAATAGTGCAAAATCAAGGTTTTGCTCGCGATGTTAATGATTTACAAAATTCAAATAAAGTGAAGGAAACAAGTTCCTTAAAAACATTAAATTCTCTTTTGGAAGATAATAAAATATTGCGCGTTGGAGGCAGAATTGAAAATTCGACTCTATCCTTTGATCAAAAACACCCGATTCTTCTACCAAAAAATCATCATGTGACTAACTTGATAATTCGACATTATCATAAAATTTCATTGCAGGTCGGAATTCAAAACACTCTCTATCAAGTCAGTACTCGTTATTGGGTATTAGATGGAAAAAATACTGTCAAACGAATAATCAATTCTTGCATAAAATGCTTTCGATTTAAAAACGTAGACACGCAACATGTAATGGGAAATTTACCTAAAAATCGATTGGTTCAATCAAGACCTTTTTTGAATACAGGTTTTGACTATTGTGGCCCTTTTTTATAAAAGAAAAGAAAAATCGGAATCGAAATAAAGTCAAGGTTTATGTAGCAGCATTTGTATGTTTTGTTACAAAGGCAATTCATTTGGAAGTCGTAAGCGAATTAACTACTGACGCGTTTTAAGTAGTTTAAAAAGATTTTTTGCAAGAAGAGGAAAAAGCCTAAATATTTACTCCGACAATAAGACAAATTTCGTCGGGGCAAATAAAGAATTGCATCAATTGCATGCATTAATCAAAACTGAAGGTGACAAGATCTTCTCACAGTTAATAAATCGGAGAATTTTATTGAGATAGAAGCTATTTTAAACTCGCGTCCGCTGACGCCATTGTCTACAGATCCTAATGATCTTATTGCGTTGACACCAGGTCATTTTTTAATCAGTGATTTATTAACAAGTTTCCCTGACGTAAATTTTTTTGAAGTTCCTACGAATCGACTTTCAAATTGGCAACTAATTCAAAAATTAAAACAGCATTTTTGGTAAAGATGGCATAAAGAATACTTAAATGAATTAAATACCCGAAAAAAATGGTATAAACAGGGTTCAGAAAAATTTACTGTCGGTGCAATGGTATTAATAAAGGAAGATAATTTACCTCCGCTACATTGGATTATTGGTCGAATTGTAGAAATTCATTTAGGCAACGATAATATTGTAAGAGTAGTTAGCATTAAGACAGCAACGGGAATTTATAAACGTTCAGTCAAAAAGATTGTATTACTTTCAATTGAAAATTAAATTTTAGTAATTGATCGCAAGCAACTCAATGGCAGGCGATATGTTACGTTGTAAAAATGTAGTAAATAGATTTTTCTTAAAGTAACAAATGAAAAAGTATTTTGGAATTTCCAAAAATGTATTTTGCTATATATATTTTTTGTTAATGACTAAAGTAAGCGGATTATACAAAATAAACTTAATATTTTTAAAACTTAATCCCTGCAATACTCTGAAACCCCACGTACGAAAAGGTTACATATCATAAAAAAGGGACCAACTCAAGTAATAATATTAGATCTTTGCAAATTTAATAACACCAAGGCCTTGATTTTCTAGATAACCATCTCTCGACCATTTCCTACCACCACATGTCCGTCTCTTTCAAGTTCAATAGAATCTATAACAAACGAAGATTAAAACTTATGTGCTTTAAACAGTAAAGTTTTTTATTCAATGACTTAAAACAAGCAGTGACCGAAACAAATGAATGCTGAACAGAAATGTTTTTCGTGAGTAGCTTAGATATTTCTGCTAAACAACCGAAACACATGAATGTTGAACAGAATGAATGAATAGCTTTAAATTTCTGATAAACAACCAAAACAAATGAATGCTGAACAGAAAAGTTTTTAGTAAATATCTTTAAATTTCTGCTAAACAATTGAAACAAAGAATGCTGAACAGAAATGTTTTTAGTGAGTAGGTTTGATATTTCTGCTAAACAACTGAAACAGATGAATGTTGAACAAAAATGATTTTAGTAAATAACTTAACATTTCAGTTAAATATCCGAAACAAACGAATGCTAAACAGAAATGGATTAATTGAATAGCTTGAAATTTCTGTTAAACAGCCATAACAAATGAATGCTGAACAGAAATGTTTATAGCAAATATCTTTAAATTTCTGCTAAACAATTGAAACAAATGAATGCTGAACAGAAATGGATTTAGTGAATAGCTTGAAATTTTTGCTAAGCAATTGAAACAAATGAATGCTAAGGAAAAATGTTTTTAATAAATATCTTTGAATTCCTGCTAAAAATTAAACGAAATTTTCTTTAAAGAAAATTTTTTATTCAACATTTATGGATATTCTAAGGAAATTTCTAGCACGACTTGATAGACTCATAGCAGAATTGGTACGTTTTAGAAACTTTTTAGGAACGTTTCTAGGACGTCTAAACAATAAAACAATTAAAATTTTCATTTTTTTATTAAAATAAAATATTTTTTTGCCCCATCGTGTAAAAGGATTAAAATCTCTTTACTGTTTCGTTAATTTGCTTCAAAGAAAATTGTTTAGTCAACATTTTCGGATATTCTAAGGAAATTTCTAGCTCTACCTGATAGACTCACAGCAGAATTGGAACGTTTTAGGAACGTTTCTAAGACGTCCAAACTATAAAATAATTAAAATTTACTTTTTTTACTATTTTTTAATTTATTTTTGCCCCTATTGTGTAAAGGATTCAAATCTCTTTACGTTTACTTTAAACACCTTCAAAGAAAATATCTTAGTCAACAGTTACGAATCTTCTAAAAAAGATTCTTGCTCGAACAGATAGATGCGCAGCAGAATTGGAATGTTTTAGAAATGTTTTAGGAACATTCCTAAGACGTCCAAACTTTTACACAATTAAAATTTTCTTATTTTACCAATTTAAAATTTATTTTTGTTATATTAGGGGAGACTGCGATAAACCCGCTCATAAAATAGATTCGCTCACTAGCGATTTGACTAAGCACTGAACTTAAGATGAAGATATTGGTATTTTTTAAGATATTTTTTAAGAAAACGGGTGAGAATAGTAATGCATGTATCAATTGAAGTTGGCTGGTTCCACATCAATTTAACCAAAACATATTCCAAGATATAAATGTTTAAACATTTAATTTTATCACTGAAATTGTTAGATAAGTGTATATCGTCTATCTGTATTTCTTGTTAGCAGATGCACATTAATATTTTCAAAACGTTAAACAAAACACATCCCATAAAATGTGTTTATTT
Organism: Leptopilina myrica (nomen nudum); assembly: GCA_032872475.1. Lineage (NCBI taxonomy): Eukaryota > Metazoa > Arthropoda > Insecta > Hymenoptera > Figitidae > Leptopilina > Leptopilina myrica (nomen nudum). Next base: position 32,927,976 of record CM065464.1, on the reverse strand, counting down.
ATTGTAAACATGTAAACCATTTTTTTCGTATTGTATAATGTAAATGCATTATTAGTTTCAATTCTCAAATTGAAACAATTTTTTCATACTAAATTTTTGTGTTGTTTTGCTTGTATTCAACAGTATAAAAATTTTGTTTTGGTTCACAATACACTGAAAAAAATAATCATGAATGGGTACTGTCAAGACAGGAATGGTTCCTATCCAGAAAAACAGTTGAGTTTTGACTGTCATTCCTGTGTGGACATGAACGATTAATGTCCAAACATTACTGACTCCCTTATAGACAGGAATTGTTTCTGTGTAGAAAACAAAGATTACTGTCTACACTGTAAAAAATTTTGGGAATATCCACCAATTTTTTATGGTGAATGTTCTTCATTTTCTGGGGAAAATACTTTTTCTTAAACAATTGGTGATAATCTCCTAAAAATTTGGTGAAAATTCCCCAAAGTTGTAATGAATATTTTTTCTAAAAATATATGGTATATATATTTCCTAAAAATTTAGTGAAAATTCCCCAAAATTCTAATGAATGTGTTTTTCCCTGAAAACTTGGTAAATATTATCCAAGAAATTGTTGAAAATTAACCAAAATTGGTAAATAATTCTTGAAATCAGGGAATATTCACCATTATTTTTATAAAAAACTAAATTCATCATAAGTTTCATAACATTTTTTGGAAAAAAATTAAATATTAAAAAGTTGTCAATAATTTTTAAGATAATACCTATCAATTTTTTTTAACTAGATACAATATGATTTCAAATAATGACTTTTAATTAAATGTGATAAAGCTTTAATTAAGCCATTAGGACACAAAAAATTCACCATCTTCGAATTATTAAGCTTTAATATTCTTTAAATTTAAAATAGTAGTAAGGATATTTTTCATTACATTTCTTTACTTTGCCATTACTTGAAATAAAATATTCGATTATATATTTTAGTACTACATACTTTTTTGTCATTTGTCTCCTTCGCGTAAAAATAAATATTGAAAAAGCAATTCTTGCTTAAGGGTACATTAATAAATTATTTATTACAAAATTTAAGGCACTGCCATAAATGTTTAAGATGCATAAAAGAATGTAAATGTAGTGTTCAATTTTCTCGTTTTAAAGCAAAAATACGAAATGTTTGCTGTCCTTTTTTTTGAAAGGTTTGTTCAACATCTGGTTTGTCTTAGGACGAACGTTTCTAAGGGTTTCGTATTGCTAGGAGAAGAATTTTATGAGTTTTGGGACTCGGTTTTTTTTTATAGATTTATTTAATACAGAAAGTATGTAAAATTTTTCTTATTGAAATATAGGAAAGAAATATTTGAAAATTTTGAAGCTTTCTTAGAAATTTCCCATGGAATGCCTTCCGAGCGTCAGTTGCTTTTTAGCATTTGGCAAAGAAGAGCGGAACTGTTTTCTGTTAAACGAATTCGAAAGTTTTTAAAAGTGAAAAAAGTGGTGAAGTGATCAATTAAAGTCTTTTTAATAGGATTTAAGGAGTTGCGTAAAAGGTAAATATTTTTAAATATTTAAAATTTAAATAATTGTTGCGCCGAGCTTTTGTTTTGAACGTTGAAATAAACAAAATGTTATTACAACTTCTTGAAGTATTAACTTTATTATGAAATATTGTTTGAAATATAGAAAAAGAAATTATTAATAATAATTACTGATTAGTTGAAACAATATTTCATATTGTCACATTGTTACAATAAAAACAATTTTTATTTCTTAATCTTTATAAATATAGATGTTAAAAAATCTTCTTATGAGTTGAAGAATTATTTAAAGGAGAGCATGTGATTAGAAAGTTTCCATCAAACTTGCACGTATGGTTTGTAAAAATTACACTGTAAATTAGCAGTTAACTTGAAGGGTAAAAAAATACCAAACTTAACATTTAATATAGTTCTTGCAACTTATACATGTGACAATAATTAAACATTTTTCCTTCTATGCGAATGATACCTAATTAATTTTCACTTAAATTAAACAATCGACTGTTTGATTTTGAATTTCCCTTTATATCCAATTATTTTTTTTGACTTCTCTTCATTTTTATTTCCCGCATGTGCATAGTTATTTCCTTCTCTGACCCTATCATTCGAAACTTTGGCATTATTAATAGAATTAGTCGGAAAATGTGATAAACATTATAAATTTTTTTAAAAACTTTTTCTTTGTTAAATATTTATTTTAATATACAATGAAATCGTATTTTTTACATCAAGACAAAAATTTTGGTATATAGGCATATCTCTAGAACATTTAAACTTTTAGATATTAGAATAGAATAGAAAAAACCTTGCGATACTCATATATATACATCGTTAAGCCACTCTGTGCATAGGTTTAACCCCAAGAAAATGTTTCTAAATGCATAGATTTTTCATACAGTTGGATTTTGACATCAATCGCATCGGTATCTGGGAGTTTTTAGGGTCTCTTATTACGAATATGCCCAATAAACACAAATAACATGCGCATAACAATTATAGAACAATTCTATTTAAATTCCAGCTTATAGGTGTAACCTGTTACTGGTGCATAATGGTTCTATAACGGTTATGAACCAGTAACAGGTTACACCTATAAGCTGACATTTGCATAGAATTGTTCCATAATTGTTATGAATATGTTATTTGTGTTTACTGGGTGATATTATTTTTTCAAAATTCAAAATGGCGGATACAATATGGCGGACGAAAATTTAAAAAATAGTTGAATTGCGCAGAAGTGGATATTACTATACTTAAGTTAAAAGATATATTTTTTTAAAATTTATTTCAAATTTGTAATCAGCAAACCAGAAAATCCCTAACCCACATGGCACATTATTTTGCTGTAAGCTTACCTTTTGCCTACGAGAGTTATTCGTGGAGTTCATCAGTTATATCAAGATAAACTCAGAGCAACCTAACCGGGATATGTACGCCCCGTAGTAAGCTTACACGGTCAGGATCAGATAAGCTTACAAGTAAGATTACTGTAACCTTACTATAAGCTTACAGTATTAGCTTACGTTGTAAGCTTACACAGAAGTTACAGTGCAAGCTTACTGTGAGTTATCGTTATAAGCTTACTGTGAAGTCACAGCAAACTTACAAAATAACGTACATTGTATGCTTACAGTGAGGTTACTGTGTAAGCTTCCAGTGAACCTCCGATGAAAGCTAACAGTAATCTTACTCAAATCTTACCGTTTAAACTTACTATGGAGCGGATATATCACGGTTACTATGTGGAAAATGTCAAAAGACATTAAAATCTGATAATTTTTTTTAAATTTTGTCCTCCATTTTAGATTTGCCATTTACCATTTTTTTAATTAACCAATGAATTAAAATTGTTTACTAGTCAAATTTAACTTGTGCTCTTCAAAAAAATTGATTTTTAATATGAGATTTGTTTTGAAATTCAACGTTTGAAGTCATTGCATTTATTTCTTATGTATAAGTGACACATATTCTTGTAAGGGTTAAAATTACTTTTTACTGCATAGACAATCATGTTATATCATGTTAATTGCTAAGTTTTTAAAGTTTAAGAAAAGTTGTCTAGCAAGCCCAAACTAAAATGTCCGTCAAGCGCCAGTATTCACAACAGACGTAGTATTGCACCAGTACTGGCGTGCCAGCATATATTTACCAAGTCAAAAAAGTTCTATAGAATAACTCTGTAGAGCATTTTATGAAACATTCTACATAGTATTGTATAGAATATTCTATAAAGCATTCTATAGAATATTTTATAGAAATCGTGCAGAAATACAAAAAAATATTTTTAGATAATTTCTATAAAATACTCTATAGAATATTCTATAAAATACTCTATAGAATTTTCTATATATTGCTGTATAGAGTCATTCTCTAGAATCATTCTATAAGACTTTTTCGACTGGGTAACTAATTTGCAACTAAAGATGAGACTGCCAGGAACATTAAACCAGCACTGAAAAACTTTATAATTTCGGTCAAATACCAGTACTGCTTCAACCTTGGCGGACAGTACTACTCTAATACTGGCGAACCACTGTGCCAGTTGTTAATTTTTGCTTAGGAGTTTGAAAGTACACCATTTTCATATAAATTGAGGCACATCATTGTCCCACTTATTTTTTAATTCTTTATACTCCCAACTACTTCTACTATAAATCTCAATATATACAATTACTCGTTAAATAAGTTATACCATATGAACTGAAAAAAGCCAATGTCACATATACCAAATTTCCAAATCACAACTTTCCAGGGTAAATCCGCTCACTTTTTTTTCAAGTCGAAACAGTTTTATTTTTTAAATATTAAAATTTGTCTTATTCCCATATTAAGTAAGATTTATTAATGATAAACTATGAGTTCTATAAACAATAAATAATAGTTTAATAAATAATAAATATATGTTTCATGAATTACAACTATGGATTTAAATAATGTTATATTTTATTAAGAGAAAGTGAAATGTGGTTACAATTTTAGTTTTAAGAAGTTGTAAATTTTATTATTATTAAAATATAATAGGTGAAATTATTTTATTCTAAATTTAAAATTTAAAAATAAGTAACCGGTTGGCTTTATCGCGAATGTATTCCTCACATTTCAGAATAAATTTCATTAAATCTTTTTCAAATCATACAAAAAAATATTGAATTGTTTTATAGTTTGGACGTCTTAAAAACGTTCCCAAAACGTTCCAATTCTGCTGTGAGTCTATCAGGACGTGCTAGAAATTTCCTTAATATATCCGTAAATGTTGATTAAAAAAATTTCTTTGAAAAAAAATTAACGAAAAAGTAAGAAGATTTGAATCCTTTTACACGATGGGGCAAAATATATTGTATTTTGGTAAAAAAAAAAGAAATTTTAGTTGTGAGTCTATCCAGTCGTGCTAAAAATTTCCTTAGAATATCCGTAAATGTTGAATAAAAAATATTTTTGAAAGAAATTAACGAAAACGTGATGAGATTTGAATCCTTATTCATAATGCAATTTCATGAACACTTGCATCCTCATGGAGATTTTTTAGATCAATTTATTTTATTTTTTAATTATTTTATAAATTTCATTACATTAAACACTTCTGCTTTTATAAAATTATTTTTTCCATAAATTTTGAAAATATATCCCATAATTTTTGGTTTTTAAAATACCAAGAATTTCTTAATTTCTAATCGAATTACATTCAGAAAAGGTCATTAATAATAATTAATAATACTATTGTTTATAATTTTAGATTTTTTAAATTTTATTATCTCCGGCTAAAATGGATTAAAAATGACCATTAAGGACTCAAAAGATGCGTCTGAAAAACTCTTAAAAATTAGAAAACAACATTTATAAGTGTCCTATGATTTTTTTATATTTATAGACAAAAACATATATAATATTGGTAAAAAAAAGAAAATTTTAATTTTTTTATAGTTTGGACGTCTTAGAAACGTTCCTAAAACGTTCCAATTTTGCTGTACGTCTGTTAGGTATCACTGTAAAAACACTGCAAAAACAAGTATCTTAAAATACATTATAATCACTTTTAAAACGATTAAAACATCTTATTTTTTCATCTTCTATCTTAGAAACTAATGCATTTTAAAATGCTTTTGATAACTTTTTGGAAACAACTTAAAAGTGACTACCAAAGTATCTTAAAATAAGATGCCTCTTTTTACAATGATGGCTATAAATGTTCTTAGAAGATCTTTAATATTGAATAAAATATTTTCTTTGAAGGTATTCAACGAAAACGTAAAAAGATTTGAATCCTTTTACACGATGGGGCAAACAAATATTGTATTTTAGTAAAAAAAAAGAAAATTTTAATTCTGCTGTGAGTCTACAGGTCGTGCTAGAAATTTTCTTAGAATATACGTAAATGTTGAATCAAAAATTTTCTCTGAAGAAAATTAACGAAAAAGTGAAGAAATTTGAATCCTTTTACACGATAGGGCCAAAACGCATTTTATTTTGTTAAAAAAAAGAAATATTTAATTGTTTTATTGTTAAGACATTTTTAGAAACGTTCCTAAAACGTTTCTAAAACGTTCCAATTTTGCTCTGCGTCTGTTAGGTAGGGCTATAAATGTTCTTAGATGATCCGTTAATATTGTCTAAAATATTTTCTTTGAATATATATTTAACGAAAACGTAAAAAGATTTGAATCCTTTTACACGATGGGGCAAAAATAAATGAAAAATTGGTAAAATATAGAAAATCGGAATTGTTTTATAGTTTGGACGTCTTAGGAACGTTCCTAAAACGTTACTAAAACGTTCCAATTCTGCTGTGAGTGTATCAGGTCGTGCTAGAAATATCCTTAGAATATCCGTAAATGTTGATTAAAAAATTTTCTTTAAAATAAATTAACGAAAAAGTAAATAGATTTGAATCCCACATAGCACAATATCTTGCTGTAAGTTTGTGGTGTGGATTACACGTATAGTTTGTAAGGATAGGATGTATACTTGTGGTAAACTTAAGGTAAACTTTAAATTTCCGCCATTACGGTAAGCTTAAAAGTAAAGGTTATTGTAAGCTTACAAGTAAAGGTTATTGTAAGCTTACAAGTAAAGGTTACTGTAAGCTTACAAGTAAAGGTTATTGTAAGCTTACAAGCAAAGTTTACTGTAAGCTTACATGTATAGGTTATTGTAAGCTTACAAGCAAAGTTTACTGTAAGCTTAAAAGTAACGGTTATTGTAAGCTTAAATGGTAAGGTTGTGGTAAGGTTATTATAAAGTTGTAAGGTTGAGGTAAGGTTGTAGTAAGTTTACTAAATAAGGTAAATAATAACAAAATAATTTATAATATAATTAAGAAGTAAATAAAAAATTAAAAAAAATATTTCTGGTCCTGCTCCATTTTGGAAATCTAACATGCAGTTGAAAATCTTGAAAACAAATTTAGGAGGACTGGGATTCGAACCCGGGATCGACGCGCATAAACCTAACATCCTAACTAACTGAGCTAAGTGGGGAAGTGACAAAGAAAAAATCAATTTTGCTTTTAAGGTCAATCTAGAAGATGACTCACTCTTTAAAAGCAAAATTTATTTTTCCTTTGTCAGTTCCCCACTTATCTCAGTTAGTTAGGATGTTAGGTTTTTTGCGCGTCGATCCCGGGTTCGAATCCCAGTCGTCCCAAATTTGTTTTCAAGATTTTCAAGGGCTTGTTAAATTACCAAAATGGAGCAAGACCAAAAAATTTTTTAAAATATTTTTTATTTATTTTTTAATTATATTATAAATTATTTTGTAAAGATTTACCTTATTTAGTAAACTTACTACAACCTTACTTCAACCTTACAACTATATAGTAACCTTACGACAACCTTACCATTTAAGCTTACAATAACCTTTATTTGTAAGCTTACAGTAATCTTTGCTTGTAAGCTTACAATAACCTTTACTTGTAAGCTTACCGTAATGGCGGAAATTTAAAGTTTACCTTTAGTTTACCACAAGTATACATCCTATCCTCACAAACTATACGTGTAATCCACACCACAAACTTACAGCAAGATATTGTGCTATGTGGGATCGTTTTACACGATAAGTCAAAAAAATATTTTATTTTGGTAAAAAAAAGAAAATTTTAATTGTTTTATAGTTTAAACTTCTTAGAAGCGTTCGTAAAACTTTTCTAAAACGTTTCAATTCTGCTGTGCCTCTGTTAGGTTTTGCTATAAATTGAACCCCTTGATGCAAGAACCAGACATAGACCATTGAGATTTAATGGGCTGCGTCTGGTTCTTGCATCAAGGGGTTCAATTTTTAGAAGATCCGTTAATGTTGACTAAAATATTCTTCATGAAGGAATTTAACGAAAAATTAATGAGATTTGAATCCTTTCACACAATGCAGCTAGAATAAATTTTAAATTAGTAATAAAAACATATATGTGACGCTCCACGGTGAAAGGGACCTAACGTGACAAATGCTGATTTTTCAGGAAAAGCATTTAAAAGTCGAGCGTTCCGATTGGTTAAAATACTCTAGCGAAAATCAGCCCCACTACTCACTACACATTGATAGTTGTCCTTGTTACACGAAGCGCACGAATTGTACGTATATAAGCAGTGTAGTAGTATTAGAAAGTAAAGGGGCTAATTTTCTGAACAAGCACGTGTAAACACTTAACAAGCTCATTTTTAACCATTAATAACAACAAAACCTGTAAGTAGAAATTATTTTTGCCTTTTGTATATGAAAGAGCAACTCAAAAATTATAGAATGATGTAAATAAATCAAAATTAATTTTTTGTCACGTTAGGTCCCTTTCACCGTGGAGCGTCACATATTATATTTGTATAAAAGAGAAAATTTTATTTGTTTTATAGTTTGAACGTCTTAGAAATTCTCCCAAAACGTTTCTTAAAAGTTTTAATTGTCTGTTACTTACACTATACGCTTACAGTAAAAGTTTACCTTGACCTTACAGTGAAAGCTTACCCTAACCTTACACTGTAAGTTTACGTTGACCTTACTTTAAGCTTACACAAAAATATTAATTTATTTAAAAAATAACATTTACCTAAGCGCAATACATTTTTTTGAACCTAATCTTTGATCTGCACACTAGTTAACAAAAATACATAATTTTTTGTCAAAATAAAAGTTACCGTGGAGCAATACCATGTGAAATGATCGACGATTGTTTTATACAGTTAAAATTTTTCTTGTAACTTTTTTGCACATGGGAGAAAATGGACGCCATTTTTATACGGTCGAACAAATGGATTACTTTACTTCCTGTCGTCAGCTATCTAAAAGCGCCATTTTTGTACAAAGAACTATATGAAAAGTGTATTTCTGACTATTTGTTAACTTAATAGCTGTGAGCTTAGAGCACTGGGTTACTTACGATTTAGATTTCACATCTTTCTTCAAAAGTATTTAAAAAATTTTTTTATCCACGCTTTTTCTCTTTAGATACTTGTTTCAATTGTTATTTTTAGATCTTGTAGTAAGTTTCTTAGATAATACGTTTTTTTATTTTGAAGGTCATTACCGAAATTAATTTTTTTTAATTTTATTTTTAAATGGCATCTGACGTTTAATACACGTTTTTTCATTTAATATATTTCTTTAATAGTTCTTTGTCAGATGGTAATTTTTTCTTTGGATGTAAGTATTTAGATTGTATGGTTTTTTGGTTTTAAAAATAAGATAATATTTATAATTATTTTCTGTCATTCATTTTTGTTTCTGAATTATTATCCAACGCTGTGGTAAATTGGTAAAACCTAAGATTATAATTACCGAATAAAAAATCAGGTCGCGTGTGATATGATCGGTCTCAATTGTTGCATAAGTCCGTAAGTCTCAACGGGGCGCCATAGACTTTTTCTATGATTTCCCGAAAAGTTATCGCGATCCCACTATCAAACTTTTATGAAAAAATTCGTATTAGTTTTGGCAATCATTATAAAAAAATGAAAAAAATCGGAGGGAGGGTGATTTTCAAAAACTAAAAAAAAAATTTTGTTTTGAAAGTTTTTAACAATTTATGAAAATTTTTTTTTCTAAAAAATTGATTTAAAAAGTATTAATTATAGGGGAGACTGGGGCGAAAAGTTAAATTTTGCATAAATGATTTTTTTTGCAATATAATCCGCTTAGATGCAAATATTTGTATATCAATATTGTAGGGCAACTTGTCCTCTAAAACTTTCAATAAAAAAGTTCCTAATATTTTCGCATAAAACACATGTTTTGTCCTTTTGTGAACATTTTGTTTTTTTTAACATTTCGCCCCATGCTGGGGCGAAAAGTTAAATACTATTTTTAGCCTACAAAACTATTTTCTGATAGGTGATAAGTATTAGATAAATTATAGTATACGTAAACAAGTAATTTAGTAAATAAATTATCTTTGTTTATTTAAGAAAAGCTTTAGAATAGGCTAACTGCTCCTGTCGTTGGCACTGCGTTCCAGTGGTTGGCACCCTTCTAATAATAAGAAATATCTAAAAACTAGTATATTTTGCAAACGATTATTAAAATTTGGAACATTTTTTACTAAAATTAAGTATATAATTTAGTACTTTTTGTTATTTAAAGAAAAAAAACAGGGGTGCCAACTTTTTGCTACCCTGCCAACGACTGGAGCAGTTACCCTAGTTGTAAAGTTAATAAATTAAAATTTCAAAAAAAAAAATTTTTTTTGGTTTATTTCATGTGAACGGTCTTGTTTTTTGACAGAGTACTTGCCCAATGTTAAATAAATAATTTTTAAACAAACAAACCTAAAAAACGAAAAAAAAAAAAATTAAATACATGTAAAAATACATTTAACTTTTCGCCCCAGTGTGCGTTTTTGTCTTTCACAACAAATATAAAAAATCTGACTAAAGATATTTAGCAAATCTCTTCAGGGGACCCAAATAATGCAGTAAAAAAATCGCGGTGAGGATAAATGCAAAAAATATACTTAAAAGTTGATATTTTCTTTTTCGAAAAAATTTTCAAAAGTAGGTTGAAAAAAAACTTTCAATATAGACACCACAAAAATTAACAGAATTGCACACAACTCCAGACATTTATTTAGGGTGATAATACCCTTCTATAATTAAAATTACAATGCTCCAATTATTCCCGTTCGAAAGATAATGAATTTTAACGGTTTTGGCAGTTTAACTTTTCGCCTCAGTCTCCCCTACTGAGAAATTAAAAAAAAAGTTTTGAAAAATATTGAAAATTACCGGAGTTATCTTAATTTAAACAAATTAGTACATAATTTTTCAAATTTGAATATTTTTAAAATTTTTTCGAAATTTTCAAAATCGTTTTCACTTTATCATTTCTTATCCTTATAGCTACAAGGAAAAAAAGTTACAAGAAAATTAATAACTGTATAGAAAAATCGTTGGTCATTTCACATGAAATTGCTCTATTAAAAATTTTATTTATTACAAGTTGGATCGATTTCGTGTTGTGCTGAAAAAATGATATATAATAAAAGCAAAAAAGTATCCAGTGTAAGAAATGAAATTTGAAAAATTTGACATTTAAAATACATATAAGATTTCTTAATTGTCAAAAAGAATATAAAACTATCTATTTAATGAATGATATAATTAAAAATTTTTTTTGTTTTCGACTATGATAAATTTTTAACTTTGATAATTATTTTTAAATAAAAAGGAAATTTTTAGAAGCAACGTTTTCATAACGTTTCTAAGATGACAAAAAAACGTTTCAAAAACATTTTATTCATGTTTAAATGACGTTTTTAAAATGTCAAGAAAATTTTCCAAAACGTTTTTCTAAAATTGACAAAATATGTTTTAGAAACGTTTTAGAAATCAATCGGAAAAGAAATTTCAACAATGTTCCGAAAATGTTCTGGGACGTTATTATAATGTAAATGTGCCAGACATGAAACGTATTACAAACGTACTAATAATGTTTTATGGACAAGATTAAAACTTACTCAAGAACGTTTTGGAACATTATGGAACGTTTAAAAAACGTCTTTAAAACGTTTGTTGCCCAAAGGGAGGCCAGTGGCTGGTTGCAAAAAGGGCGTATAAATTAGTTTTTCAAACATTATCATTAAATAGTTAACTGCAAATTTCTCTTAATTTAAAAATTGCATTTGATTGCTTAATAAGAGACTAATTAATTAAAAAAAAGTTTATTTGGTTTGAATGTACAGTTTTTGAGCAATTAAAGTTTAAATCTTTAACTGGAAATATCTCCGTTCATCGTTTTTTGTTATACGCCCTTGTTGTATCCAATGCTTCAATTATCAATTTTGCGAATTGGCACTGTTGCGAATCACCATTTTTGCGAAAATTCCTATAGTGAATCTACATATGGGGCATTTCATGCCAAGTGCACGGTGGTCTTGAATCAACTTTGAATATAAAGTCTTTGCACATCCATTTTTTTTGCTGATTTGGGTTATTTGCATTCTAAATAATGTGTAAAAAATTTATTGCCCATAACTTGTCGAGCCGTTTTTGAGAAAACTCATTTTGAAAAAAAATCATCAGTTTTTTATTTAAAATGTTTCATATTTATATCAAATTATGGATTTAAGCATAATATTAATTAAAATAGGGTCAGTTGGGGTAAATCCGGACAAAATACCTATTTTTCACAAATGACGTAAGTTTTTTTATAATAAAAGGCAATTCTTTCGTTTTATACTGCATTATTTTTTTTTTAGGTCTCTAGATTAATTTTTTATTTTTTATAAAATTTTATATTTAATTTTTTACATTTTATTGTTCGGATTTACCCCAAGATTCAGAAAATTTCTTTAAATTTGGGGTAAATCCTGACAGCTTAGTTTCTAAGAAAGGTTTAAAATAAAGTTATCTTAAGTCTACTACTCTATTAAGGGATAGAACAACTTGAAAAAAATTCATACTAGATGTACAAAAATTGATTCAGTTAAGTGTTGTAGTATCATAAAAGTTAATCAATTAACGATTCAAAAAGTAATAATCAAAACATATATAGCTTTAACAAATTTTAATGGATTTTAATAAAACTTGATAAAGAAAAGTTTTTGGGATCATTGAATACGAATACAAAGTCAGATTTTGAAAATTCAAAATGCCGGATCCAATATGCCGGACTTTTTTAAAGATTAATCGAATTACACTACTTACACCACTTTTTAAAATGTAATAGAAGCTCTGTCCAGATTTACCCTAAGTTTTCAAATTATCCTGTTCACAATTGTCGAGATAAAATCATGGAAGTAGTCAGAATCTCTTTTAAAGGATCTGAGCTTAAAATATTGACGTCGAACTGAATTTTTAATTTGTAAATTAAGATCCAACACCTTTTGTCCGTATTTGCCCTCTGTCCGGATTTACCCCAACTGACCCTAATACTTTTCTTTAATTTTAAATAATATAATATAACAATTTAAATAATATTTCTGACACAATAAGTCAGTTTTGTTTAAATATTACAATACATGTTAAGGCACATATTTTTGCCATTTTACGGAAATTATACCAGTTACTGTACAGAAAAAAAATTAACGAAAAGGTTATATATAATAAATATAAAAACGGCTCGGCAAGTTATGGGCTATAAATTTTTTACACATTATTTAGAATGCAAATAACCCAAATCAGCAAAAAAAAATGATGTGCTAAGACATTTCATTCAAAGTTGATTCAAGACCACCGTGAGTGATCAAGGTGGAGAAAAATTTTTCTCCAATCGTAGTAAAACTTAGGGCTTTTGTAGTACTAATAGATAGTAATTTTTCGTGAAAATATTTTTTTACCTAGTCCAATATTTTCCGAGGGAGAGGGGGTTAAATTTTTGTGTTTTTCAGTACAATTCTTATTTCAATAATTTTTTACTCTTAAACAATTAAACATACAAATTTGACAAAGTACATTTTGGAAAAGTTTTTTCATGCTCTTTCGATTGGAAATAAGCATTTTGAAAAAAAAAAAATTTTGACCCAAAAAAATAAAAATTAAAAATAAATTTCAATTTTTGAGCGAGAGAGACCCGTTTTTTTAAACGAAAGCTGAGGTTTTTTCCTAAAAGGACATATAAATGATAAAGTGGGACTAGAATGTTTAAACATTGAAAAAAAAATTTTCTCCTAATCGGAGCTAAAAACCGGGTTTTGAGAGCTCCGGCGAGTAGAAAACTATTTTTTTCAATATTTAAACATTCTAGTCCCACTTTATCATTTATATGTCCTTCTAGGAAAAAAACTCAGCTTTCGTTAAAAAAATCGGGTCTTTCTCCACCAAAAATTGAAATTTATTTTTAATTTTGATTTTTTTTGGTCAAAATTTTTTTTTTCAAAATGCTTATTTACAATCGAAAGAGCATGAAAAAACCTTTCCAAAATGTACTTTGTCAAATTCGTATGTTTAATTGTTTAAGAGTAAAAAATTATTGAAATAAACATTACACCAAAAGACCCCTTGATCACTTGACATGAAATGGCCCATATGCGTACAAGTTTACTAAAGTAATTTTCGCAAAATTGACAATTCGTAAAAATAAATTTTAGCAAAAATGACTATTCGCAAAAATGACTATTCGAAAAATTGCAATACGGAAAAATAATATTTGGGAAATAATCATGCGTCCCGTTAGTTAATAGTAACAACTATTTGTATAAGCAAATTTTTCAATTTTTGTATTGCTAAAACATTTTTACGTTGTACTACTCAGTTTCGTTTACTACAAAAAGTGCAAAATGTATACATTTTTAAATGCTGTATGTCAAAAGTTATTCAATAACAACAATTATTTGTTTAAACAATTCTTGAAATGACAATTTTATGATTAATGTTTATTTTTACTACACTGAGATAACATTATACTCGTTTGAAGTAAAATAATAATTTTAAGTGATTTTGTTTCATTGCAATTAATTTGTAAGCTTAATTCTAATATGTTGACAATATTTACTGCTTTGATTCAAAAATAATTTTTGTTTGAATAATTATGTTTAATTTAAACATATTTTCTGTTTTGGTTTAATTAAAAAATGAGTTTAAAAATTGTATGTTTGATTCAAACTTAAAAGTTGATAATAAATAATTTAAAATAAAAAATAAATTATGATTGAATTAAATATATTATTTCTATAAATAAACGAAAAAATATATTTGAATTTAACTTAAATTTGTTTGACTGTCTAGCAAACATATTTTTAGTTTAATGTGGCATTCCAGGAGTAATTTTCTACTTTTCGGAGTACCCTCACCGATTTCTTTCAAACTTGGTAGTATTACATTTGTTGGTCTAAAGTTTCAGAAAATCAATTTTAAAAAAAAATCAATTGTTTATTTAAAAGTTACAACAATTGCTCAAAATTGTTTAAATGCCCATATCTTTTAAACGGTACAAAATAATTGAGTTTTCTTTTTTGCTAAACATTCATAAAGACGAGACGCTTCAAAAATGTTACTAACATTTTTTTCTTATTTTGTTAATTAAAAAAGTTATTTAAATAAATAATATTAACTTTTGATCAGGAATTCAAAATTCAATGACTTACGAACCAAAAAGTTCCTTTTTTTCACACTTTTATATTCCGAAGAAAAAAAGTTGCTATAGTTTTTCAATAACTTATAATTTAAACAATTATTCGCTTGTTTACAATTATTTTCCAGCTAAATGATCAGCTGGTGTCTCTTGCGCGCGACTTCTGCTATGTCACGCCCGTCTATAAATATTTGTCAACCGTGGAAAAATTGAGGTTATGTTTAATCAAAACAAAGCATTTCAATCTTTTTTAAGTTTTTAGTGCTAAAAACATTAAAAAGATTAAAATGCTTTGTTTTGATTAATCAAAAATTAATTGATTTAGCACTAAAAACTTAAAAAAAGATTGAAATTCTTTGTTTTGATTAAACATAACCTCAATTTTTCGACGGTTGTCAAATATTTGTAAACAAGCAAATCATTGTTTAAATTATAAGTTATTGAAAAACTATAGCAACTTTTTTTCTTCGGAATATAAAAGTGTGAAAAAAAGGAATTTTTTGGTTCGTAAGTCATTGAATTTTGAATTCCTGATCAAAAGTTAATATTATTTATTTAAATAACTTTTTTAATTAACAAAATAAGAAAAAAATGTTAGTAACATTTTTGAAGCGTCTCGTCTTTATGAATGTTTAGTAAAAAAGAAAACTCAATTATCTTGTACCGTTTAAAAGATATGGGCATTTAAACAATTTTGAGCCATTGTTGTAACTTTTAAATAAACAATTGATTTTTCTTAAAAAATTGATTTTCTGAAACTTTAGACCAACAAATGTAATACTACCAAGTTTGAAAGAAATCGGTGAGGGTACTCCGAAAAGTAGAAAATTACTCCTGGAATGCCACTAATATAAACTAAATACTTTTGAATTAAATAAATCGTTATCTCAGTGTATAATTAGATTAACTTATTTCCTAATTACGAAATCAATGCAATTCTATAAGTGTTAGAAGAAAAATGTTATACATTAACAATTTTAATAAACAGTTTAAACAAATAAAGAATGCATCATAAGATTAATAATAAGTATTATAATAACAAAAAAAAACTTTTGACAGTTATGTTTACTTTAAATATCGTTTAAATTTGATTAATACTACTGTAATGGATAAATAATCTTCGCATGTTTATGTATTAACAAATGTTATGAATAAATTATGAAAAATATAAATTTTTTAAACAATTATTTGTACTAAGAAAATAAATAAAAAAGCAATTAAAATTTTAATAAGTTTAAAAAATACACGTATAAATACATGTGTAAATACACGTATAAATACACGTATAAATCTTGTTTCAAATTCGTATGTATTATAACATGTATAAATATACGTGTTTTTTCAGTAGGTATGTATAAATTTAAATAAAATCACGATTTGTATTAACATCTTTAAATTGTTTCTGCAGGAATACATTAAATTAAATTTTCTAAAAAAGTGTTATCATTCAATCAAACCTTAATATATTTTCTTACAGTCATAGCACACTAATGGGATAGTGAAAAGAGTTTGAAAACATACGTTTTTTAGCTATTTGCCTTGTAGCTGAATTAATATTTTATCCGCCGCAAAAATACAAACGTTAAAAATATATACTTTTATGAGAGTTTCAAATGAAATTTGAGCGTTTTTTCAATTTAAAATCATAAAATTAATTGACAAATTAATATTTTGTTCTAATACTGTACATCACTTTCCAGAACCTTTACCATCCTTTGTGGTAAAAATACAACGTATTCACCATTGATTTCAGCCACAATTTTTAAGCTGATTTTTGTTGTCGTTTGCTTAATATCTGTTATATAATAATATTAATTAAGATTTAATTTACTCAATCTTTTGATAGGTAAAAAACTATTTTTCTATTTACCGTAAAATCTGAAGATATAATAAGACTCTGTACATAAAAAGTATACATCATAAACATACTTACTCGTTTCTCAGTTTAGAAAAAAATTTAAAAAATTTTTGAACAAGTTTTTTTTGGGAAATTTTTAGAAGAAATTGATCTTCTCTTTTTTTCTTTGTATCTCTTTCGAAGTTTCTCGAGTAGAATGGATTCGAACCCTTTTTTATTTTAAATGTTGGTCAATGTCGGTAAAGGAATCTGTATCCAAAACCAGCCCTATATATCTACTTGAAAATAATAGAATTTTGCGAAGAATTATATTACTTTAAAAAAAAATTAATTTCTGCAATCATCTCTGTACTCTCTAAATCTGAAACAGCGATAAGTATACAACTGATTCCAATTAGCGTATATACGCTGCGAATTAGTAAAATTTCGCTAAAAAATCAGTGAAATTTCACTAATTAATTAGCGTATATACGCTTTTTGGAATTAGTTGTATACTTATCGCTGTGAAACAGTGAAATTTCGCTTATTCAAATTTAGAGAGTAACTTCCTTAAATTTCTATTATTTATTGAATTCAACTAAAAAATTCTTCAATAAAACCATTATTTTTAATAATTAAATAAATATTTGTTTAAAAAAATTTGATACTTTTAGAATTGGAATTATTAAAAAAAAATTAAATTCTTAATTCTTTAAAATTTATAATTAAATTCAAAATTATTAAATCAAATTTAATTATTTACAAAAACTCTAATCAAATTGTATTTGCTTTAAATAAGTACTGAAATTATATTAAGTATTAACTTTCCACTAACCCTCAACAACACCAATTCATATTACCTATAAAATAAATAACCAAGTATTGAATAGGGTTAATTCAGTTATCGACCTGGGCGTTACCTTTAATTATGCCTTAAGTTTTTCTGACCATATAACGAACATAATTGCTACTGCATCTAGAACCTCGGGCTACCTGATCAGGTCGTCAAAACATTTTTCATCATTTTTGCTATAACTTTGCTCTTTAATGCCTTAGTCTTATGTCGAATTGAGTATGCCGCGTTAATATAGAACCCTTTGTATAAGAAATACATCAAGGAGTTTGAAAATGTACAAAAACGTTTTTTAAAATACTTGTCATTTAAAATGGTCGGAAAATATCCACCTCGTGGAGCTGATTATCTCAAACTTTGTGAGCGCTTTAATTGCATGACGTTAGAAGAGAGACGTATAATTTTCTCAACCACCTGTTATTTAAAATAATTAACAATAACATTAATTCGTCTGAATTGTTAAATCTACTCAATTTAAAGATATCTTATTTAAAATTTTATAAGCTTTCCAAATCTGCAAAATTCAAGTCTCTATCTTCATTTTTGGCAAAGTTATTATGATTTTAGTGGAGCTGTCTTTTTTCTCTTCTTCGGTCGATGGGACATACAATTTCCGACGGTAGTGTATTTATACGTGAAGTGAATTCAACAATAAGCTGAACTGTAAGATGTAAGTGACAATATAAATTTTAATAAAATCCATACTCAAGTACCTTTATTCCTTCTTAAATCATTCAACAGTTATCTACTACCAAATCATTCCAAGTTATACAGAGTATACGAACTCTATCCTTTCTCTGTACATCAATGGTTTCGCCCGAAAATTTTTTTTGGTAACTATTTTTTTCTCTTTATTTTATTTTGTTTACTTATTTGTCTCTGGAATAGAATTGAGAAAACTACAAACATTTTTTTTATTAATGGGCTTTTTAATACCTTCTACCAGAAACCTTAATTTGAAAATTTATTTAAAATAATAAGAATGGGAAGGAAGTGCGTAAAGAGTAGGAAGAAATATTTGAGTGAAAATAAGAATGAAATAAACAAAATAAAGGGACATAAAGTGAATCTTACGTATTGTGTTATATTAGACTTGAATAAACTATCTTAATAAATTGATTTATGTACTTTAACTTGAAACATAATTATTTAGAACGAGAAAATTTCAGGATCAGACCCAAATAATTATAGTGGATCTCCAAGGGTTGGTTCAGGTAAACTCTCTGAAAACTACAGTTCTCGTGGTATAGGTTATAATAGGAATCGAAATTCAGATAATCCTAGAAGCATGATCACTAAAAGAGTCGATTATATAATGAATCAAAGGCCTTCCACTTCTGAGGAATCTCAAAAATCAAATAAAAACTTACCTTCGACTAATAAAAAATATCTAAAAATCCTTCTTATGAAACAACAAACCACAATTCAAAAACTGTTCCTTTAAAAAGATCTCACTTTATAGCTGCAGTTGATACTTCTCATGTTTCAACTGCATCAGGCGGGACTCAAGTTAATAAAAACAAGTGAAGCGGTAGAACGAGATCTCAACCTCAATCTGTCTAGTCGCCCTGTGAAAAAAGTGGTCATTTTTTGCCAAAATTAATACCTGAAGTCTGATTGTGGATTCATATAGTGTGGGGTGGTAGTATGAAGATGTATATGTTTCCCACTCGAGATTTTTTAAGCTGCGCGTTATAAACAATTTTGAAGGTGCCAAAAAACAGTTTTTTGATGTTGGGTTCTCTTCATGAAATGTCAATCTATCAATCACATTTTGCAGCGAATTGTATTTTTACAAGAAAACTGGTTTTTGGGGGGGGGGGGGGGGAAATTTTTGGCTTATAAACAAATGAACACTACATCAACAATTTTTATTTTAACAATTTAGCATAAACGCCATTTGATTACTTATTCTTTCCTGCAAGTTTTGCAAAAAAAATTTGATCTAGGTCAAAAGGGGGGGAAGATAATTTTTTTTCAAAAGATTCCTGTGCCTTTAATTATTAATATTTTTTTAAATATTTTTTTAGTTGATTAGTCATAGTAAAAAATCAAATTTTTTTTTTGCAAAACTTGCAGGAAAGAATAAGTAATCAAATGGCGTTCATGCTAAATTGGTAAAATAAAAATTGTTGATGTAGTGTTCATTTGTTTATAAGCCAAAAATTTCTCCCCCCCCCCCAAAAAAAAACCAGTTTTCTTGTAAAAATTCAATTCGCTACAAATTGTGATTGATAGATTGTCATTTCATGAAGAGAATTCAACAAAAAAAATTAATTTTTATCCGGCCAAAAATGTAGAAATTCCATTTTAAAAAATCATGTTTTTAGTTAACAAATGGAATTTCTCATAAACTATTTATCGAATGGTATTCAGATTTAGCACACATCTTGAACACATCTTAAAAAATTGTAATTAAATAGATCCTAAATCCTGCCAGATACGTATTGGTATTGAAATGCCCGTAGTGTTGTGAATAAGAGCCGAAATCGAAGCTCTTTTAAAATTAAGTGATGTTGACACACTATTAATCTCTGAAACATGGCTCAATGATTCCCATCCGGTTTGGAAATTATATGGATTTAATACTTTCTGTAAGGATAGAAATTATAATGCTCAAGGAGGTGGTACTATGCTTCTAATTAGGGATAACATCTTTGTAGATTCAATCTTTCTACAACACGATGTCTCCTAATATTTTGACGTCACGGCTGTCCTTTTTGGTGTACAAAATACAAAATGGTTAATTATTTCTTTTTACGTTCCGCCATCAATTAATATTCCCTTTTAATAGTGGCTTAGATTTTTTGAAAGCCTTCCACTCCAGTATCCTGTCGTTTTATGTGGAGACTTTAATGCTCAATCAATGATATGGGGTTCAACTTTTGATTCTCCAAGAGGATCAAATTTGTCCAAAATCTTTAAGCATTATAATCTTCTTTCTCTCAATGATCACCTTCCAACTAGATATGACCAACAAGGTCGTACTAATAATTTTGAGATTGGAAACGAAAATGAACCGCTCGATCAATTTAACACTCCCTTTTCGGATATCGAATTTAACACCGCGCTTCTGGGTTCTAAATGTGTTACAGCTCCTGGATTAGATGGGACTACTTACGAATTAATTCGTAAACTCCTCTCCTTTGTTTGAAAATTTGTTCTAAGACTTTTTAATAATATGTTTTATTACTCAAATTTTCCGGAAAGTTTTCAGTCACTACCGATATCACACAGGGTTTTTTTTAAGAAAACAAGATACTTTGGCTTTGGTAATTGATACACGGAGAAAAATTCTTTTTTAATGATTACAATAGTCTACAGTACAGCTCGGATATGTGACCACTTTTTGTGATGATTACTATAGCTGTTGTAAGGAGTACAAATTAAAAGGTATCCCTTACAACAGCTGTAGTAATCGTTCCTACTCAATTCTTAACATATTACATAGTTTTCGTAATCATTGCAAAAAGTGGTCACATATCCGAGCTGTACTGTAGACTATTGTAATCATTAAAAAAGAATTTTTCTCCGTGTATAGAAGGTGCTTTTAATAATATACTGACTAATATAATAATAAATGATTGTAAAAACCTGAATATTCCGCATAAAATCCTTCGCTCATAGCCCTTACGAATACCCAGCTCAAAAATGTATCCAAGTTCCAATAAAAAAAAATTTTTATCATAAAACATTAGTTCAGAATGCATTAAATTACATTTCAAAGCACCCAAAATTGGATCCACCATTTTGATTTTGTTAAAATAAACCTCAGATTTGTAATCAGAGGACCCAAAAACCCCCCTCTACCGAGTTGGGTCAATTTAAATGAATAAATAAATGTATTCATCTAAGGGTTAATATATGGGTGATTCTTCTACCTGTTTTATTCCAAAAACCAAAAAAAAATTAATTTTTACATTTTCTGAATTTTTTGTCATGGGTAGGATTTAAATACGTTTAAAGATAAAAATCTGCGTTGCGCAAAATTAATTTTCAAAAATAAGCATTCCAGCATTATTTTAATATTAATAGTGTTTTGAAGGTTAAATATACTGTAATCAATATTGGGGTTTTTGTAAAAAAATTGTTTTTAAATTTAATTTCTTTAATTTATTAAACTTTTAACATTATTTATTTATAATTTAATAAATCGCGTATTTAATAAATTATTTATAACTATTTTATCTTTTCAAAAATAACTAATATATATTTTTTATATTGAACGGAAAAAAATTGTAATGAATTTTTTAATTTATCATTTTAAGTTCAAAATTGAAGGCTTGGCTGCTTCCAAAATTTCGAAAAAAATGAAATTCAAATTTTTAAGTTTTAAACAGTTTTACCTTATAGGAGATAAGAAGACGTATCTCTTTTTCCTTAAAAATTTTTTTCGAAAACAAATATTTTTCAAAATGAACTTGCAAAACTGAAAAAATTTGCTAATACACAATCATTCAATTTTAAAACATAAATCATCATATCTTGGGCAAATGCTGATGAACCTATTTATAAAAATATTTATTTATATAAATAAATAATAAATAAATTTATTTTATATAAATTATATATTTATTTATAAGAAAATGATTTAAATATAGGAACATTGAAATGATAATTCGGCATTTTGTTGATTCATTTAAAATTTTATTTTCAAAAATAATTTTTGTTATTGTGCCTTTATATGTAAATTAAGTGTATAAATGTCTGTGTATGAAACGTTTACAAATTTTCGCATTGTTTTATTTGTGATTGAGTTAAGCAGTTGAAATATTTCTGTTTCATAGAATATTTCTCAATATTTTCGATTTTTTTTACTTTTTCCGAGAATATTGTCAGTGTTTCGTTCCATGGTTGCCACATTATTTAATCAATAACAAAAATTATTTGTGAAAATAAAACTTTGAATGAATCAACAAATGCCGAATGATCAATTCAATGAACTTCCTATATTTAAAACAATTTCTTATAAATAAATATATAATTTATATAAAATAAATTTATTTATTATATATTTATATAAATAAATATTATTATAAATATAATTTTATGTTTTGTAAAGAAAAATCCTTTATTATTAGCTGTTATGTTTAGTATCTACGCATAGTGGTTCAATATTGCTGTAATACACTGAGAAAAATAGAGTTTGAAAAACTGGGAGTCAATATTGAAAAAACTGGACTCAGTCCAGTAAAAAGTATGTTAATTCATTTCCATCAAGCATCTTAAAGCCTAAGCACAACTGCTTCGCGAATCTATTCTGCCTTGGCCTTTAGGGTATTGCGTATAGTGTATAGAGGGCCTTAGTTTTAAATGTGACTGCAAAGAGCATTGAAACACAAGCGAAGATTATAAGGCGCGCTGCAGTGTGCATGGTAGAGAAACTGGACTCAGCCCCCTACTTCGAAATTTTCACAATAAAGGGACGGAGGCGCGGAACCTGTCAAAATAAATGGCTGACGCGACGCGACGCGAAACGAGTGTTTTCTTGTATTCACTTCGTCAATTTTATATAAAAAAAATAACCAATCATTAAAAAAAAAGAAAAATGTGTTAAATGCACTCTTCATAGGGTGGTGGAGAACCAATTGTTGAGTCGACACCACTGCCCTACAACGGAAAAAGGCACATAAGCGACATTTTGGTGAAAAATAAGTTTTTGGTATCAATGGATTCGTAATCAAAAACTGCATCTAACTATTGTATTAAAAATGAAAAATTTAAATTATTTAATGTAAAAAATTAATATTGAAAATATTGAAATTCGCGAAAAATGAGAAATTGCAATGGAAAAAGACACATGAGGTACTTTGCGTAGTCCAGAATCTGCAAAAGGCATAAACTACGTCACAAAATACAGTGAGAAAATACACACAAAGTCGCTCGCGTTCTTTTTCCATTGTAAATGCTGCCGAGCTCGGCTTCGTTTACAACCGCATCCTCCATCTCTCCATGCTTTTTAAATGGGGAAATTACGCAAGAGACTTTTTGTTGTATTTGCACTAAAAAAACTTCACAAGTGCATTTATTTTTAGAGATTGTTTAAAAAATAAATTTTTTATTGCAAAAATAGAAAAAGAACATGTGATTTACCCCATAGGCTTATTTTTAGTCATTAAAAATGAGTTATAAATAAAGTTCTTGGTGTAAACGGTCTTTCTCAAATATCTCCGTTCGTCCTATTTGTCGCTTATGTATCTTTTTCCATTGTAAGGCAGACCAGTTGTCGCGACGCGGTGACTATTTATGTCTATAAATAGTTAATTGTATTAAATACGTAAAATATAATATAGTAACAATATTCCTATATAATATATTTATTCACAGAAGAATGTTTTTTAAAGTAATTTTAAACCGTTTTTCTAAAAAAAATAATTTTATGTGCATTACTCACGAAATCAGAAGCGTGACATCATTTGCTATTTTCAAACATAACGTGACTAGTATTTTTCTAATCCTAAAAAGTAACATATTTTTTAATATTCAAAAATATCGTTCAATACCATCTGATGTAGAAGAAAATGAAGATTATAGAACTCCTGTCGATTATTTTATATTTCTATTTATTAATTTAAACAAAATTAATACTTGGTAACTGGTGCTGAATTTTTATTGAACTCCAATTGTCGAGATATTGACTCTAGAAATGGGGTTGGCATATTTTATTATTTGACACCAGTTTTCGATTGTCAAGGCGGATTTTCATGGAGCGATAAAATTGTAGCGACGATTGGCGACACGGAAGGCCAGCGACGAATTAAAGTTTGTTTTTTCTAATCTGAAATTGCACTTAAAGGAAAACTGCGAAAAAAACATTTCCAAAATAATGTGGCTTAAAAGCTGAATAAATCTAGCTTCATAGCGACCGTTGCCAACCGTCGCTTATTAGTTGTTTATCCTTGTCGCAACGACTTTTTCGCCCTATGAAATTTCTCCTTCAGTTAAAAAGATACTCATTAATTTTTTGGTTAAAAGGTTAATTAACTCTTAGGTTAAAATTTTATAAACATCATTGATTAACTTAAGTATTTCTTTAAATTTAACTTTTTATTCTACTTTTAATGAAAATTTTATTATTTTTGAAATAAATAAAATTAAAATGGCATATTATAAATGAAATATATAAATATAAAAATGCATAAAATTTAAAGAAATGAACTTTAAAAAATATTTTTTGCAGAGAAATAATTATGGATATTAATGAGTGTAGACAACCAAAAAAAAGAAAAACGTCTTTTTTCCAAATATAAGCCCGAACAGAAAATCGCTGTTATAAAAGATGTTCCAGATGGTTTAAAAACTGTTTTAGAAACAAGTAAATTTTATGGTGTTCCGGAGACAACTTTGAGAGATGCTTTAGCTGGCCGCACTTCTGAAACTAAATCTAGAACTGGTCCTGATACGATTTTAAAAAAGAAGAGGAAAAAGCAATAGTAGAATGGTGTGTACATTTAGCCAAACCAATCTCGAACAGCTGAAGGCATCTCCAAGGGAAGGTCTATTGTCACTAAGAATAGTATTTTAAAATGGTTTAAAGATCTCTTAGAATTTTTAGTGCAAAATAATTTGATGTAAATATTCGATACTCCAAAGCGTGTCATAAATGGAGACGAAATGGCTTTTAGTCTTTGTCCAAAAACGCCCCAGTAGCACGTTATATTACAGCAATATTGAGAACATTGTCTCAACATACCCAATGTTTGCCTCAATGTTGTCAATGTTGCTGGAACATTTTGTGCAACTAGGGCGGGCAAAGTAATTGGACCTAAACAGGGTTGCCAGATTTTTAGCACAACAAACCGCGGACAGAAGGCGCTGACGTAGCCCAAAAACCGCGGGACCTTCAATATAAATATAAACATATTCAAAAATATATATTATACAGTTTTTATAATAAAATTTAATATATATATATATATATACATATATTTAAAATATTCATATATGCTTAATTATTACTAAAACATTTTTTTTGTTATTAAAATAATTAAATTTTTGTCTTTACACATTAAATAACTTTAATATATGGGTCAGTCCATTATATTTCACCTAAAGCCGTTGCGGCCTATTTTTAAAAAAATCTCATAATTTGTAAAAATGATGTTTAATAACCGTAGATTTTATTTTTGAGAATTATTTTATAAAATTTTTTGATTTAAACATAGAATTTGAATTTTTAAGTTGAGTTGCACAGAAAAAAGGTTAGATTGACAGTTATGAAAATTTAATAAAGAAGCATGGAAATAATTTAGATCATACAAATTTCTTGATTGATATTTGTTAAAAATGAGCTAATTTACTTGTATAAATAGATTATTATGTAAACAAACCCAAATTAGTAGATAAAAATTGATTTCAAAACTTAACTATAAAATGTCAAAAGTCACTACATTTTATTTACACTTTTCTAAAAAGTATATAAATATTTAAAAATTTATTACTATTTAATGTAAAGTATTTTTAATGTACTTTTATAATATGTGCTAACTTTTTAATTTTATAATATAGAAATATAAAAAATTTTACCTTTAATATTGAGTGTTTCATGATTTTCAGTGATTTTAATCACTTATTTCTTCTCAGGCGGTTAATCAAAAAATCCAATTTTTGTCTTAATATTTAAGTTTGGCCTTCTTTTTCATTCTATTAAATTTTGGTGATGGAGAACGAACTACTTTTAAGTTTAAATTTAGTTTAAAAAATCTGCTGAAAAAACGCATTTTTTTGGTTAAATACAAGTAGATTTTTGCAAGACTATTAAGATAGCCAACTTCAGTGTTATAAAAATACTTGCATTTTAACCAAAAAAATGCGTTTTTCAGCAGATTTTTTAAACTAAATTTAAACTGAAAAATAGTTCGTTCTCCATCACCAAAATTTAATAGAATGAAAAAGAAGGCCAAACTTAAATATTAAGACAAAAATTGGATTTTTTGATTAACCGCCTGAGAAGAAATAAGTGATTAAAATCACTGAAAATCATGAAACACTCAATATTAAAGGTAAAATTTTTTATATTTCTATATTATAAAATTAAAAAGTTAGCACATATTATAAAAGTACATTAAAAATACTTTACATTAAATAGTAATAAATTTTTAAATATTTATATACTTTTTAGAAAAGTGTAAATAAAATGTAGTGACTTTTGACATTTTATAGTTAAGTTTTGAAATCAATTTTTATCTACTAATTTGGGTTTGTTTACATAATAATCTATTTATACAAGTAAATTAGCTCATTTTTAACAAATATCAATCAAGAAATTTGTATGATCTAAATTATTTCCATGCTTCTTTATTAAATTTTCATAACTGTCAATCTAACCTTTTTTCTGTGCAACTCAACTTAAAAATTCAAATTCTATGTTTAAATCAAAAAATTTTATAAAATAATTCTCAAAAATAAAATCTACGGTTATTAAACATCATTTTTACAAATTATGAGATTTTTTTAAAAATAGGCCGCAACGGCTTTAGGTGAAATATAATGGACTGACCCATATTATTTTTAATAATTTGCAATTTAATAACATTAATATTTAAGATTTTTAAATGGATAAGGTTAGCTTCAGTTATATTTTAAAAAATGTAGCAACAGAACTACACTGGTCGAAGTGATTTTGAAATAGATCAATTAAATCACTGCACTCTTCTTCCGGCAAATCAGTCTCTGTGTTCTCGGTCTCAATTGTATCGTGAGTCTCGTTTTAATTCTAAACCTCATAATTTTTATACATATCATTAGTGAATAGATTTAACAAAGGGCGCCAATTGAAAGTTCTTATTATGGGGCATTCTCCGTGAGATTTTCACTCACAATTTTTTTTGGATTGAAACAATTTTTCTCGAATTCTATATAAAAAATAAGTAAATACGTGTTTTTTTATTTTTTTATTTGATAAAAATTATAAAAGTTATGATTTTTTGAAATTTAACATCTTGAGAAGCAAATGACTTTTGAAACGCTTTTTTCTATCTTATATCAAACGATAAAAATTAATGTAATATATGAAAATGACTTGTTTTTTCTTGAATATTTCAAATATGTAATAAGAAATAACGTTAAGAAAGCGAAAACATTAAATAAATTGAAATTTCGTCTAAAAAGTAACTTTTCTCAAAAGCGAAGTAATTGATTTTCGATTATTTTATTTCATTGCAACTACTGATAAATAAAAATTTGTTTACCACTTATGCCGAAGTGGTGTTCTTAAGGGTTCAAATTATATTTAAAATTATATCAGTCGTTGCACAGATTTTAGAGAAGGAAATTGAGAAATTAACCACAAAACATTCGTTTTCTTTTGTTTTTGAAGGTTAATCTTTTAAAAATTGTAAAAATCGAATAAAACTCTGTGCAACGAATGATATATTTTTAAATATAAATTGAACCCTAAAGAACACTACTTCGGCATAAGTGGTAAAAATTTCTTTATTTATCAGTGGTTGCAATGAAATAAAAAAATCGAAAATCAATTACTTCCCTTTTGAGAAAAGTCACTTTTTAGACGAAATTTCAATTTATTTAATGTTTTCGCTTTATTAACGTTATTTTTTTATTACATATTTGAAATATTCAAGAAAAAACAAGTCATTTTCATATATTACATTATTTTTTATCTTTTGATATAAGAGAGAAAAAAGCGTTTCAAAAGTCTTTTGCTTCTCAAGATGTTAAATTTCAAAAAATCATAACTTTTATAATTTTCATCAAATAAAAAAATTAATAAACACGTATTTACTTATTTCTCATATAGAATTCGAGAAAATTTGTTTTAATCCAAAAAAAATTTTGAGTGAAAATCTCACGGAGAATGCCCCTTATATTAATGATTTGGTATTCGATTTTCATGTGTTTAAAAAAATATGCTGATAGTAAAAAAAGCGCAATTTCATAAAAGAAATATAGCCCAATTCGCTACCTGTAGCGAAAATGAAATTTACGCTGCGAAACTATGACAAAAGATAGCCCAAATCGCGCTTTGTAGCCCAATCTGGCAACCCTGGACCTAAAGGATTCAAAAATGTTTATACAATTCAACAAGGCAACGAGAAAGAAACTATTACTGTACTGATGACTTTCAATGCAGATGGAGGAATTGCTCCACCAATGGTGGTTTATACATATGTGAGACCTCCTTCGGACGTTATCAACAGTATGCCTCCAGACTGGTTTTTGGGCAAAAGTGAATCTAGTTGGATGACTTCTTCGGTATTTTTCGAATACATAGCGAATGAATTTAATCCATGGATTATAAGAGAAAAAATTCCAAAACCGGTTATTCTCTTTATTGTCGGACATAAGTTGCATTTGACTATGCAACTTAGTGAATTTTGTGTCGCTAATGACATAATTCTTTATTGTTTACTGCCAAATGCTACTCACATACTTCAACCCGCAGATGTTAGTGTTTTCCGTCCCTTTAAAGTTCACTAAAAAAAACAATTCGTGAGTGGCAAATACAACCCGAAAATATCAACAGTCACTTATCTAAAGTTACATTTGCACCATTACTTGCTCAAACTTTGGAATCTGCAAATTTGATAGACAGCATTAAAAATGGATTTCGTGCGTGTGGGCTTTTTCCTTGGATGCCAATGCTATTGATTACTCAAAATGTGTAAAAAATGCATTAGAGGATATCGCAAACACTAGCCAAAATGTATTAAACCATCAAGATTGACTTCACGAATGAATTTATTTTTTCTCTTGCTTGGAAATTTGAAGAAAAGGCATTAATGTAGACACCATTGTCAATGTTCTTGAAGAAGTGAAAGAACAATCTTCTGCATCATGTTCTATTGCAGAAAATGAACCCAGCTTATCTACTACAAATTTTTACATTACTGATGGTACACCAATTGTTGTACAAGATGGTATTTTGCTTGAGGAAATTACAAATCCAATAAGATGCACAAATATTCCACTCGACGTAGCAACAGTTTCTGCTCAAAATTTAAATCAAGAATTACTTAACGTTCCCGTTATAGATTTGGTTGAATCTTCTCAAATTAATCATTCTTACGACAATAATTAATATTGATCCGATTCCACTAAATAATACCCACGAGGAGCTTACTTCTGAATGGGGTAAATTAAATATTTTTTATAGATATTTCTCTTTTTATGTCAATAAAAGCATATATGATAAATGCAAATTAATTATTATTTAGTAATTTTGTTTAATTATACTTTATCTTTAGATGTTGTCACAATTCGAAGTGATAATGAAATCCGAAATCCAGAAAATTCCAATTTACTTGTGCGAAGAAATTCAAAAAATTCTGAGGCTGAAAAAGAAGCTGTCCAAATTAAAAACAAAAAAAGAAAAAATCAGAAAAATATTTAAAAAAATATAGGTCAGCCAAAAAATTGTGGCAGGCCTAAGAAATGTTAATTTCTAAAGTTCAGTTTAAATTGTGCAAATTTTTACATTGAATTTTCGTTTTTGCATATCTTTTATTAATAAAAATTTATAAATCTAATAAATGAGTATTTATTTTCCTCTTAGCGATATTAATGCATTCAGTAATTGTACTATTGCTTTATTATTACTTTTATTGTTTATATTGCACTAATACGAAAAAGAAAGCGTCGCTTGGGGGCAGCAACATGCCGACTCAGCTAAACGGTAAGAAGATGCCGTTTCAAAAAGAAAAGTGAAAAACATGCCATATCGCGAAAGCGCTGAGAAACATACCTTCTTCAAACGAACGGTGAAGAACATGCCTTTTCAACTGTTAATATTAAATATAATATTAAATAAATAATTAATATAATAATATTAATAATTATAAATTAATCAATTAATTAAATTAATTAATTCATCATTAATTGTTTATAATAAATATAATATTATTAATTATTTATAATTAATATAATATTATTAATATAATATGAATATTAAATATTAACGGTTGAAAAGGCATGTTCTTCACCGTTCGTTTGAAGAAGGTATGTTTCTCAGCACTTTCGCGAAATGGCATGTTTTTCACTTTTCTTTTTGAAACGGCATCTTTTTCACCGTTTAGCTGAGTCGGCATAATGCTGCCCCCAAGCGACGAAAGGTTACTTATCACCGTTACTTAAAGGGGTTAAGTTTATCATAAAAACGACAAATGGATCGAGAACTCGAGAAACTGGTATCCGAGCCTCGACAAATGGTGTTTTTCATACCATTTTCTTTATATTAATTATTTAATAAACAATTAACTTTTTTCAAAGAAATTATATCAAATTTAGAAACTTAATATTCCCCTTTTCCTTAAATAAAATTTTTCAATGTATATTTGTGCACTTATTTATGAATGAAAAATAATATGTATATATACTGAAAAAAAAGTTCATTGAATCAAGTCAATGCATTTTCTTGACCTAATTTACTTGAAACAAACCCATATTTTCTTATTGGAAGAAATTAATTTTCTTGTGATAAGTAATTTTGAGCATTGGGCAAATCATTTTTTTGTTTTCTTTTAATAACTATTTATTTCATCCAACACCCATAGTCTTGAGCCAAAACAATGGGAAGATTAATATAAGTTAATAATTGTTTCAACTCAATTAAAAATCAACTTCTTGGACGAATTCCACATTTTATTGGATCAAGAATATGTGTTCTTGATCCAAGAAAATTCTTCTTCTCCCAAATATACTATGTCAAGAAGATCGTTTTCTTGAATGAATACTATAATACTCTTGGCCGTATTCAATCCCACGATTTGCTTCAACCAAGAAAAATTTTCATGGTTCAATACTTTTTTTTCAGTGTAATAATAACCTCACTATTTCCTCGACAATTGGTTCCACCACCCTATATTTATATTCATTAATTAACAAGTTTTATTCTTCCCACATCTTCATACTTTCAATTAACAACTAAATCCATCGGAAAATCTTAGAATCATACGGGATTGAACACCTACCTAACCATACAACTAAATATACGCTTTTACATTCCCAGCTGAAAAAGTTCTATAGAATTTCACTAGAATCATTCTATAGAATCGTTCTATATGAATTCTAGTGAATATTCTATAGAATTTCACTAGAATGATTTTATAGAATTTCTACGTGAATTCTACTAAATTTTAGTGGTTTTTAATTAGAAGGAATATAAATTTCGTAAAACAATTTTTTTAACATTATAGTTATGTATGGTTACGAAGTTCAATGAATTTTATATATTTAAAGGATATAAACAATTATTTTGGCCTAAAATTTGTTGAAAAATATTATTTTATAAATTTAAAGTTTTTCTAATTAAAAATCACTAAAATTAAATAGTATTTATGTAGAAATTCTATAGAATGATTCTAGTGAAATTC
Source organism: Leptopilina myrica (nomen nudum) (assembly GCA_032872475.1). NCBI lineage: Eukaryota > Metazoa > Arthropoda > Insecta > Hymenoptera > Figitidae > Leptopilina > Leptopilina myrica (nomen nudum). The sequence continues at coordinate 32,895,969 of CM065464.1, read as the reverse complement.
TATAAAATATTCACTAGAATTCCTATAGAACGATTCTATAGAATGATTCTAGTGAAATTCTATAAAACTTTTTCAGCTGGGATTAAGCATTAAGCCTCTCGGCTACGCAATCGATGGGGGAAATTTTTTATTTAAGAAACATCCCTTTCCAATGAAATAAATTGGATCATGCGTGAATTTTACTATGTAATTAATATAATTAATGTAAGTATGAATGTCAACAATATTCATAATATTGAATAAATAATATTGTCAACTAGTTTGAAGTTGATAAGGTTATTAGAATTTAATAATAAATAAATAAAAAACATTCATTTTTCTTATTAACCTTGAAACCTTTTTTAAGTTTGACACTCCTCATGGTAAATTTGATTATTTTTTTTCGTGTACAAAATAGTGAATTGACCTTGAATGAAATGTATAATTAATTATGCTCAAAGCAATATTTAATACTTTAATTTACTTAACTGCACGGCATAATAGTTGAGAGTAGTAAGAGTAAGTGAAACGTTAAGATAAGTGAACGACCTTTAGTGTGTGTGTGTGAGAGAGAGAGAGAGAGAGAGAGAATAACTTGCGGTTTTCGAGTAGGTATCTACTTTATGTGCACGGTGTAAAAACTGCATCGAATGCCGGAACCGGGCCGGTACTAAATTTTATGCCGGCAAAAGTTCATCGCCGGTGTAAAAACGGTATCAAGTAGAGGTACCGGGCTGGTGCCGGGCCGGTACTAATTTTGATGCCGGCAAAAGTCCATTGCCGGTGTAAAAACGGTTTTAAAAAGTAGTACCGGGCCGGTTGTCTTTTATGAACCGGCCCGGTACCACAGTGCCGGTACCGGGTATTGTCCGACTTTACCACCGGGCCGGTGTCGAGCCGGTCGTAGGCATCGGCACACCACCGACTTTTCTGCCTGGGCGGTTCCGGCATTCGATGCAGTTTTTACACCGGCGACGGGATTTTGCCAGCATCAAAATTAGTATGGGCCAGGCACCGGCCCGGTTCCGGCATTCGATGCAGTTTTTACACCGGCGACGGGATTTTGCCAGCATCAAAATTAGTATCGGCCCGGCACCGGCCCGGTTCCGGCATTCGATGCAGTTTTTTCACCGTCGACGGGATTTTGCCGGCATCAAAATTAGTACCTGCCCGGTACTACTTTTTAATACCGTTTTTACACCGGCGATGAACTTTTGCTGGCATGAAATTTAGTACCGTCCCGGCACCGGCCCGGTTCCGGTATTTGATACAGTTTTTACACCGTCGACGGTGCCAGACCGGTGGTTAACCGGCACCGGGGCGGATATTTCCCGGGTTATCATTGTTGACTGGACCGGTTCCGGGCCGGCGATAATGCCGGTCTCACGCCGACACCGGCAAGTCCGCCCTTGGTACCGGCCCGGTACCAAGCCGGTCGATGATTTCTGCCTGGGAATTTTCCAATTTTTTTTACACAAATAAAAAAATTTCGCATTTTGGCATTTGTTAAATAAAATATTTTAATCGAAAACTTTTGGCTTATCATAGAATGAAATGAAAAAATATTACATGATTTTTATTTGTTTATATCTATAATTTTTATACTATTTACTACAATATTATTTTTTTCAAATGAGGACAGTAATTTGTATAATTTCCCAAGTGCGAAATGCCAAGACTGCAAAAACGGACCATCATTGGTCCAGGAATGTCTGCCGAGAATTAGCAGTAGTTACTGGACCATTACTGGTGTTAAAAACGTCCCATTGCTGGGCCAATGATGGCCCGCTCTCGGCCCTATAATGGCACATTCACGGCAAAGTTGATCAATCTTTATTGGCAAAAGACATTTGCCAGAGATGTGCCGACTATCGGTCCATTAATGGCTCATTATTGGCACATTAATGGCAAAGATTTTGTATCTTTGATGGCAAATTATAATTGCCAATATTGAGGCGTAGCTTGGCCCAATAACGGCACGTTATTGTCAAAGTTGATAAATCTTTAATCGAAAAATTCAATTACCAATGATGTGACGAAGATCGTCCCATTAAAGGCACAGTAGTGGCACTTTAATGGCAAACATTTTGTATTTTTAAAGCCAAATTATAATTGGGGCGTAGCTTGGCTCATTAATGGCACATTCATGGCAAAGTTGATCAATCTTTAATGGCAAAAGACAATTGCCAGTGATGTGCTGACCATCGGTCCAGTAATGACTCATTATTGGCACATTAATGGCAAACATTTTGTATCTTTGATGTCAAATTATAATTGCCAGAATTGGGGCGTAGCTTGGCCCAGAAATGGCACATTAATGTCTAACATTTTGTATCTATGATGGCAAATTATAATTGCCAATATAGGGACGTAGCTCGGCCCAATAATGGCACAGTATCGGCCAGTGTAGTGTAACTTATCAAAACACTTTTGATTCCTCGATTTCACGTCAGAGTAGCCGAATGGTCAGAGTGTTAGGCTGTGGTGCATCAGGTTCAGGTATCGATCCCCGCGAAAGGTAAGAATTTTAAAAATATTTGTAAGTTTGCGTTTAACTTAGGGAAATAAGCCGTATAAATATTATCAATTAATTAGTTAAGTAAATAAAATTTTTTTTTATTTTGTCAACACTGGGGAAGTAATGGCAGCCAATATTGGGCCATTAATGTCTGCTGAGATCTGGCTGCCGACGTCCAACCGTGGTTAACACCACAAGAGTCGGCGCAAAGTCGGACCAATATTGTCTGCCAAGTCTCGATGCCAGCTTTGCCAATACTGGGCCAATGTTGGGTTGCGTTGGTTTTCGCACTTGGGTTATCTTTTTTATTCCAAAACCTTCAAATTAATTAATATACTGTTGAATGAATGCAAAAGACCGATATTGAGAAAGTCAATTATTTTTGACAATTAACGTTTTAAAAACAATATTTTGTATGCATTTTATCGTTCTGCTTCTACTTCAATCACTCGCCCTGTGAAATTCACGCTTGGGAGCTAAGTCGCGTTTTCTCGTGGACGAAAAATTCTGCATATTTGTCATTTTCCATATTTTTATTAATTACAATTTAATGAATTGTAACTTTAGAGGTATTAATTAACAATTTAATTTTTAATCTTTTTAAAAAATTATTTTAATGAATAACAAAATTTAAAAAAAAATGTTTTTCATATTTTTCGTTTTAATTTAACATATTTTATGTTATGTACATTTTTATAAACAAAAATCCCTTTATTTATGTTTTTTGTATTAATTTTTTTATTACCAAATATTGTTTTAATAAAAAAAAATTTATTTTTTAAATTATGTATATTTTTATAAACAAAAATCCCTTTATTTATGCCATTTGTATTAATTTTTATTATTGCCAAATATTGTTTTAATCATTCTCAACAAAATAAAAGTTACTGCCCTGTTTTATCATACTGTTATGCCTTTACGTAGGCAACCCGCCTTACTCCACCTTTCTGTTGTGCGGCCATTTTACCCCCAGATCAAGTCACCTACATCTGTCAATTGCAATCGTAGAAATAGGATTGTGGCTCGTAGAAACATCGTATCGATACAAAATAAATTTTCACTAATTCTTTATTTAATTTATTTTGCGGGTAAAGGCCCACTTTTTCGATTAAGTGCTTTGTTTTTTTTTAAATGATTAAAGTGGAAAAATACAGGAGAGTGGGGGAGAGTGGGTTGGCAACACTAACCAGTTCTCGACCTGCAACGCCGTTAATGCATCTGAGTGTACATTTATACGACTGTCACTTTACAACTTGGTGTGAAGGCGATTTTGACTTTTTTCGGTAAACTTTTTTCTACCAACAGTCGTATAAATGCACCCTTATAATACTTCGTGGACCTAATCAAGCTACTACATATGCGATCGTTTGTCATCTACAGGATGTACACATACCACTGATGTACTTCCGACAAAATGCTGCGCCCAAGAAGACTAGAGACAGGAGGAGTAACTCAAGTGGTGGGGGTATCGTAGAATGTGAGGGCAATGTTATATACAAGTAGTTGGTGCAGTATCCAAAAATGGTTTACTGCGCAAGTATGGATTATAGTTAACGGTGTTGCAGGTCGAGAACTGGTTAGTGTTGCCAACCCACTTCCCCTACTTTCCTGTATTTTTCCACTTTGATCACTTTTAAAAAAAAAACTAAGCACTTAATCGAAAAAGCGGGCCTATATCCGCAACATAAATTTAATAAAGAATTAGTGTAAATTTATTTTGTATCGATACGATGTTTCTACGAGCCACAATCCTATTTCTACGATTGCAATTGACAGATGTAGGTGACTTGATCTGGGGGTAAAATGGCCGCACAACAGAAAGGTGGAGTAAGGCGGGTTGCCTACGTAAAGGCATAACAGTATGATAAAACAGGGCAGTAACTTTTATTTTGTTGAGAATGATTAAAACAATATTTGGCAATAATAAAAATTAATACAAAAGGCATAAATAAAGGGATTTTTGTTTATAAAAATATACATAATTTAAAAAATAAATTTTTTTTTATTAAAACAATATTTGGTAATAAAAAAATTAATACAAAAAACATAAATAAAGGGATTTTTGTTTATAAAAATGTACATAACATAAAATATGTTAAATTAAAACAAAAAATATGAAAAACATTTTTTTTTTAATTTTGTTATTCATTAAAATAATTTTTTAAAAAGATTAAAAATTAAATTGTTAATTAATACCTCTAAAGTTACAATTCATTAAATTATAATTAATAAAAATATGGAAAATGACAAATATGCAGAATTTTTCGTCCACGAGAAAACGCGACTTAGCTCCCAAGCGTGAATTTCACAGGGCGAGTGATTGAAGTAGAAGCAGAACGATAAAATGCATACAAAATATTGTTTTTAAAACGTTAATTGTCGAAAGTAATTGACTTTCTCAATATCGGTCTTTTGCATTCATTCAACAGTATATTAATTAATTTGAAGGTTTTGGAATAATAAAGATACATTATACAAATTACTGTCCTCATTTGAAAAAAAATAATATTGTAGTAAATAGTATAAAAAATTATAGATATAAACAAATCAAAATCATGTAATATTTTTTCATTTCATTCTATGCTAAGCCAAAAGTTTTTTATTAAAAGATTTTATTTAACAAATGCCAAAATGCGAGATTTTCTTATTTGTGTAAAAGAAATAGGAAAATTATTAAACAAAATTTTACGTATATTATTTTGTTAAAGAGTTTGTAATTATTTTCAAAAATAATAATATTTATCACAAGAATGCAATTATTTAAAATTTTTTAAATTACCTAAACTCTTGACAGAAATTCAATTATTTTCAAAAAATCTAAAAAAAATTATGGTCTACATTTCCAATAACCTTTATAAATAAATAACAATAATCTTGGACAAAGTTTAATTATTTTGAAGAATTTATATAAAATTCATCACAAGAATTCAAATATTTTCAAAAATTTTAATAAACAAGTCGTATATGCAGATGTTCATTACATAAACATTTTGCTTCCTCCCCAGGTGGTACACGATAACTAAAAGGCATCAAAATGTTAACATCTTCTCAAATCGATAACTAGAAGTTTACTAACCAGTTCTCGACCTGCAACACCGTTAATGCTACCCTTCCGGTTTAAAGGAATTTTGAAAATTCGTGTCATTTCTATCAAATATTCTTAGTTCGTGGCATACGAATATTCTCATGTCATGAACTGAAAACATTTTGACAGAAATCATACGACTTTGCAAAATACCGTCAAACCGGAAGGACAGCATTATAATGCATCTGAGTGTACCCTAAGGAGCACTCACTCTACAGGACGTTTCAGAAAATTCTGTTTCTGTTGTTTTGAATTATACGTTTGTCATTATCACGTTTTTATAAGCCGGTTAATTTTTCGTGGGTGAAATATGTAATAAAATTATAATAAACTCTTACTGGGGGCAGTTGGTAATATAACCTAAAAATTACCAAAAAAGTTTTATAATTAATAAGATGTAAAAATTCTATTTACATAAAGTATTTTTATTTTCGTATGTAAATAAAAAACTATTAATTATTGTAAAATTTACTAATTTATAGTACACAGTTTCAAATAATACTCTGCGTCTGCGTCGGTTACTGTAGCAACACATGCTAAAATCTACGCAACGCAGTCATTCGCAGACAAACACAGAGTTTTGGGAACCTATTGGAGAAAGGCCTTAAGGCTGCGGTTACACCTCTAGGCCAACGCAGAATAGTATCTTTAAGGCCTAAGCACAACTGTTCGGTTTCGGGAGACGGTTTCGGTATATGGGCTTCCTAACCTCAAAATGTATGTAAATCTTACATATCCCGAAACCGAACAGTTGTGCTTAGGCCTTTAACCGGATCCCCAATCGAAAGCGTAAGGCTGCGGCTACACCTCTGCAGGCAGCCTGCCTGCCTGCAGGTTGTCATGGTAACGTACAAGAGTAAGAGAGTCAGTGACTTCAAACTTCTCCCTTACTCTCGTTGCTCCTGCCTGCGCAGGCAGGCAGCCTGCAGGTTGTCATGGTAACGTACAAGAGTAAGAGAGTCAGTGACTTCAAACTTCTCCCTTACTCTCGTTGCTCCTGCCTGCGCAGGCAGGCAGTCTGCAGAGGTGTAGCCGCACCTTAACCGTAAGAATGAGTTAAAGAAGGATAGGTATATTGTTTATCCTTCTTTTAAGGCCTAAGCAGAATAAAACGGGAAGAGAACGCAAGCATGAGATAGAAAAGGACAGAAGTAGGTTTGTCCTTTTCTATCGCATGCTTACGTTCACGTTACTTTTTTATTCTGCGTTGGGCTTAACTCATTCTTACGATTACGCTAAGGCTGCGGTTACACCTCTGCAGGCAGCCTGCCTGTCTGCAGGTTGTCATGGTAACGTACAAGAGTAAGAGAGTCAGTAACTTCAAATCTCTCCCTTACTCTCATTGCTCCTGCCTGCGCAGGCAGGCAGCCTGCAGAGGTGTAACCGCAGCTTAACGATTGCAGTTCCGGTTAAAGATTCTATTCTGCGTTGGCCTTTAGGAGAAAATTATGCGTGTTGGAAACATACCATAAAGTGAATATAGTGCAGACGATGCAGACAGACAATATAGATTGTAAATATAAACATATACCTTGCAAATTTTAAATAATTTTATCAGATGTAAACATAAATTAATCTGTAAGTACTAATTATAAAAGTTATAAACTATAACTCTCATTATTTTCACATGTACAAATGCACATTAATATCAATTTATGAATAAGAATTCTTTACCGTAAAATTATTTCTTAACCTCAAAGCATACTTGAGATTTATTTACGCAGTGTCTATTTCGCCCGTTTACGGGCGAAATAAGAAGAATTAATTATTTCACCCGTTTTTAATTTTCTAAATAATTTGTATGAGAAAAGAGGTTAACTTGTCACTTGCTTGTGTATATAAGACGTATATACAAGGATTGTGAATATGAGTTAGATTCGTTTTCGTTGATCTGAGTTTTTGTAAAAAAATTCCTTTTAAATTTAATTTCTTTAATTTATTATACTTTTGACATTATTCATTTATAATTTAATGAATTGTTACAACGTTTATGGGACTCAAAAAATAGAAAACAATTTTATTGCTTATTTTACAAGTAAGTATACCGCAGTTATTGATGGGGTGGTAGCGATTCTACGCAAATAAACCCTACAAAATAAAATTCTATACAATTAACTCTACACCAGGAAATTGTACACACTACATTTAATAAATTTGATTAATTCTACGCAAATAAATTCTACAGAAAAAAGTCCTACACATTAGAATTAAATAGAACAAAATATATCATTAAAATCTTTTAATTCTACACGATTAAATACTACATCAAAAAATTTGACACAGTTTATTTTAATTAAAATAAAATTCTAATAATAATTTTTTTATTTTAATTTATAATTCTACGCAGTTAAATAGTACACCAGAAAACTCTACACATTTGAAAAATATTGATTAAATTAAGTTTTAAAAGATTCTAAATAAATAAATTCTACAAATAAATACTCTACACAATAATAATACTAAATAAAATGTAACTTTAAATAAAATTTATTTAACTTTGCACTGTTAAATACTACATTAAAATATTCTACACAATGTATTTTTAAACGAAGAAAAATATGAATTATTTTTTCAATTTAATTTTTAATTCTCCACACTTAAATTGGACCCCAGAAAACTCTACACATTGGAAAAATATTGATTAAATTAAGTTAAAAAAAATTCTAAATAAAGAAATTCTACAAATAAATACTCTACACATTAGAACTAAATAAAATGTAACTTTAAATAAAATTTATTTAATTTTGCACGGTTAAATACTATATAAAAAAATTCTACGCAATATAACGAAAAAAATAACAATTATTTTTTAAATTAAATTTTTAATATTCTGCACAGTTAAATTGAAAACCAAAAAACTTTACACAATGAAATAATTTTTTAAAGAAATTTTATAACTCTAGTCAAATATATTTAAAAAAAACTCTACACATTAAAATAAAATAAATATAAAATTTTTAATCTAATTTTGTGTTGATTTTTATTTTGTAGAGTTTTATTTTCATCGTTTATCTAATTAAATGAATTCATTTGTAGAGTTTCTTTGTGTTTAATATAATTACGTAGAGTTAAAAAAATAATTTCATCTTATCTAAAAATAATATGCGAAGACTTTAAAGCTCATTTGTGTAGAGTTTTCCAGAGTTGAATTAAAATGTATAGGGTTAAAAATTAAATTAAAAAAATAAAGAAAATATTTTTCCTTGCTTAAAAATAATTTGTGTACAATCTTGTGATATAGAATTTAAGTGTGTAGAATTAAACAAAATTAGATTAAAAATTTTATATTTATTTTATTTTAATGTGTAGAGTTTTTTTTAAATATATTTGACTAGAGTTATAAAATTTCTTTAAAAAATTATTTCATTGTGTAAAGTTTTTTGGTTTTCAATTTAACTGTGCAGAATATTAAAAATTTAATTTAAAAAATAATTGTTATTTTTTTCGTTATATTGCGTAGAATTTTTTTATGTAGTATTTAACCGTGCAAAATTAAATTTTCCTGGTGTAGAATTAATTGTATAGAATTTTATTTTGTAGGGTTTATTTGCGTAGAATCGCTACCACCCCGTTATTGATATTTTTAACGCGGTACTCCTCAGAGGTCAGAACTGAACTTTAAACTTTAAACGCTATTATCTCTGAGTCGTATTTTTTTTAAACTACTGTTATAGGGTTTCTTTATAGATATAATAGCTAGTTCGTGAACGAAGGAATTTTAATTTGTATGCCAAAATTTATATTTTTTTGGTAAAAAAAACAGTTTTTAAAAACCTAAAAATTCGAATTTTACTGAAAATCTTTTGCCATTTCTAGAAAAAAAATTTTTCTTACAACTCTTTGTTCACGAACCAAATAACATAGTAAACTAACAAATTTTCCTTTTATTTGAGGTGTTCTCATTTTATCGTTCACACCGCAACCAACCTTAAAAAAAAGTGTTTTGGTAAAACAGCTACAGTTTCGACAAATGTTAATATTTTTTCAGTTTTAAAGTTACTAAAATTCCATGACAACATGTACTATCAGGTACAATGTACATTATTTCATTAAAGTTTTAATAAGAACTCTAAAAATAATTATGAAAGTTACTCTTTTTTGGGGTCGAAAAGGTATGTAACCCCTTAAAGAATTTTTAAGGTCCGTTATACTTTATATATAAGTCTATATGGGTGATTCTCCGCGCAGCGCACAATTTGGTTTATGAAAGTAAAAAAAAATATTTAATCGTTATGATTATTATCAATATACTTTTTTTTAAAAAAAGGCTCCAGAATGAAAAATCCATAGTGGGCCGGAAAAATTGTTTATAATTTTTGTTGTAAACAAGTATAGTAATTAACAAAATGTTTGGACAGGTTCTGTCAAAAAATTTTTTTGTTGTAATTTAAACAATATTATAGCGTAAATCTCATTTAATAATTTTTTTTATAATTTATAGAAATTTAAGGAAATTTATAGAAATTTATGAACATTTATAGAAATTGTCGCGATAATTAATAAAAATATGTAAAGTTGACATTATTATTAAAAATTTGGAATTTGGTCATTTATGGAAATTTTCGAGGTAAATTATGAAAATTTATAGAAAGTTGTGCGACAATGAACAGTAAATTGTTGCAAAATTAGTAATTAAAAAAAATCGGAATTATATAGAAATTTATGCGGTAATTTATGGAAATTTCTGCTGTAATTTATGGAAATTTATGTGGTAATGTATAGAAATTTCTGCTGTAATTTATGGAAATTAATTTTTTTACTCATTATTTACCTGAATTTAAAATTTTCGTTACACTTATGAGTGCTTCAGTGACACAGTTTAATACAGAGAAGCCTTACTATGAAAAAGTGATTAGACCATGACGCAGTGATTAGAGGAGAGTTTATTAATGTTTTTTATTAATGTTTAGTAATTTTTCGATTTGATTCTTTATGTAAATTATGCAATTTTAAAAAGTGATTAGACTATGACGCGAAAACGGGGAACAAGAAATATCTACAAAAATATTTAAAAATAAATTTGTTTTTCCGCAAGTGTTTTGTTTTTCTCAATTCTACTAACTTAGACAATAAGAAAATGTCAATGTTCATTATATTTATTATTATATTTTACTAAAAAAACATTTTATATATGAAATGGTAGTGGGGACTGATTAGACCATGACGTTTTGGCACCTTAAAACAGATTTTTAAGAAAAATTATAAACTTTTAAATAAAAATGACTGTAGACTTTTATTTGTTACCATGGAAATAAGTTATCCACTTTAAATTTATTAGAATATATGAAACTGATTTCTTAAAAAACATTACGGACATTAAATTGTGCGCTACACGGAGAATCACCCGCATATATAAATATTTGAAGTTGTAGCTCAAAAAATTGGTTAAATTATGTTTCAATATTTTTAAATTTAATAAAAACGTGGATTTTTTATTTGACAAACAATTCATCCACATTTGGTAAGCGTTATTGTTTTGTTTTTAATAATGATTTTCAAATACCTAACCCTTAAATTATAAAATAATTTTCCGTTTTATTTAAAATATAATATTTTTAATTTTTTAAAATATAATATATTAAGTAGAAAGTTAGATAAATAACAAAATTATAATTAAAAAATTAATTACAATTTTTTGCCGTTCAATATAAAAAAATATATATTAGTTATTTTTGAAAAGATAAAATAGTTATAAATAAATTATTGAATGCACAATTCATTAAATTATAAATGAATAATGTCAAAAGTTTATTAAATTAAAGAAATTAAATTTAAAAGAAATTTTTTTACAAAAACTCAAATGAATTGAAAGTTTCTGTATATAAGAAAACTGTAACTTTCTTTATTACAATAAATATATGTGGACGGTTCTAGACGGTTCTAGTTTTCGAGATAATCGCAATTTAGTAATTTTTTAGAAAAAACTGGATTTTTTTATTGTTTATTATCAATCTATATGTTTTGACACGTCGAATAATGCTATTTTTATTAATTTATTGTTAATTTAAGTGTTGGATTAAATTGGTTCTTCAAAAAAATGAAAAGGTCCCATTTGTCGGTTATCTGCAAAAGTATTCCATATTTTTAAAATGGAGGGAACAAAAATTTTAAAACCTATTGGTATTTAAATTAAAAACCTAGACTGAAAACAATTCTCATTTGAATAACTTCCCAAAAGAACCAAAGATATAACAATTAATTGGTATTGCAATCTTTAATTCCGTTTTCCTCAAAATGAGTGTTTTTGCATCCCTAAACTTTGAAATTCTGTAACTCAGCAAATTTTCAATCAAAAAGGTTGTAAGACCACTCAAAATTTTTTTAATTTTGTAAGGAATACGCCCATAAAGATAAGTCTAATAGTTCTAAAATTGTCCCTTTTCATTTGGATGTCGACATATGCTATTAAAATATTAAATCAAACGTTCAATCAGTAACACTATATTTGGCCCGCCAGGTTTTTTTATTAGGTCAAAGCGGACCAAATAATAAAAGTAGCTTATTTGGCTGACCAGATAAGAAAATAAAAGCGGGCAACAACAGAAAAAAAATACAAATTGGTAGATTAATTGATCCTTCATAAGTCTAAATTATTTTTATTTACCTGATCCTCAGTCAATATTTAAATTAATTATAAAAGAACTATTAGTAAGTTCATTAACATATTTTTTGCTTTTAACATTATGCATTAATTTTTTTTACTTTAAAGATGTAAATAATATATATATATTTTTAGTTTATATGACTGGCATTAGCGCTTGCGATCCGAGCGAAAAGCCGGTTTTAGAATCCAGCTCCTCAATTAGTACTATTACATTTTTGCTTTAAACTTGCTACATTGAAACTGGGTCCAAATTATTATCTATTTCCAATGAGACACTGTAGCAATTTTATTCTATATTACTACAGCTCCATGTATACTTCCTACTATGAATGTTGTAAAGTTACAAATTCAGTTTTACTTCTAACCTTATAAAGTGTATTACCGTTACACTGAAAGTTGTAGAATTACAGAAATTATTCTATGTACACTAGGGTGACCGTTATTTTGCAAAAGTTGGAATTTCTTAGGTCGCCGGGCAGAATTTGCTTTAGAATGTGAAAAAAATGAGCTATGCACAAGAAAAGCCTAATCGATCAATATTAATCCGTGCTACCGAAGGGTTAAAGTTTAAATGGGGTTTAACATAGGATTAGTTTACTTTTATACATTTTGTATGAGAACTTTTTTTCAATTAATCTTTTGCCTTAGCGACATTCATATTTATGGTTTTTGATGTGCTGAACACGAATCCGATGTCAAAAATAAGGTTTGACAGTTTCCAGCTGTCAATCTTTTTAAAATGACAGTTTTTGTGTCAATTTAGACAGTTTTTGTGTTTAATTTAGTAAATCAGACCGAATTTTGCTCATATAAAAATATTTTAAAAACAACAAGGTCAAAGTATATAGTAATATGTAATATTGACAGTTGATAGCTGTCAATTAAACTGTCAAACTTTTAAAAACGAGAGTTTTTGACTGTTTTTACATAAAATTGCTCAAATAAAAATATTTTCAGGGTATTGAAGTAAACCTGAATAGAAATGTGTAAATTTGATAGTTGACAACAGTCAATTCAGATGTCATACTTTTAAACGAAGTCTTTTTGCATTAAATTACTTGTATACAAGTGTTTTTAAGCACACTGAGGTTAATCATATTAGCGACATGTATTTTTTACAATAGGCAGCTGTCAAAAAATTAATAAGAGAATTTTACTTATTAACCATAAAAATTTAATTTGTAAGTAAGTACCTTTTTTCTATAAATTTGCTAAAAAAAGTTCTCATACAAAATGTATAAAAGTACACTAATAATATGTTAAACCCCATTTAAACTTTAACCCTTCGGTGTCACGGATTATTATTGATCGATTAGGCTTTTATTGTGCATAGCTCATTTTTTTCACATTCTAAAGCAAATTCTGCCCGGCGACCTAAGAAATTCCAACTTTTGCAAAATAACGGTCACCCTAATATATATATATATATATCAAAAATAACAAAACTGTCTGTTTTTTTCTTTTAGATGCCAAATTTAGGTAAATATACGAAATTAGGAATAAAAAAGAACTAAAAATATCCCAAAATATTGCTGTTTTAAAATTTTTCCGAAAAATCTGCTTTTTACATTCTCATCAAAAATGAGAAAGTATTGGATTTGTGCGATTTTTAACAATGTCTAATTTTGCTAAATCTTTACGTTTCATGACCCCCTGATCCCAAAAAATGGTCTATCTGTAGAAAAATTTGTCTCTACGATAACTCGAATAAATTTTTATGAATCGACTTGAAATTTGACACACTTTTTTAGTCCATAAAAATGAAATCTGAGTTCGTTGGGCAGCCAATTTCGTCAAAAAACAACAAAAATACAAAATTTTTAAATTTTCAAAATACCAAATTTAAAAATTTTTTAAATTGAGCGTCTGGATCGAATAACCCGCTCGACTTGAACACTTACCAGCCAGTCAAACATACCAAAATGGTAGAGGTGTGCAAAAAGCCCGAAACCCGACCGGGTAATTTCGGGCTTTTCACTTTTCGGGTCGGGTCGGGCTTAGACAGTTCGGGTCGTGTTCGGGCCGGGTCAAGCTTGTTTAAATACCCGAAATCTTTCGGGTACCCGACTGCATTCGGGTTCTCGAAATTTTCGGGCACCCGACTATATTCGGGTTCTCGAAATTTTCGGGTATGCTCTAAACCTTAAAAAGTTCGAATTCTCGAATTTATATAACTTGGAAGTATTCAAATTCTTAATTTAGTAATAAAACATTTGAGAAAATGCATAACTACAAATATTCGACAAATTTTCGAAGATTTGTGTATTTAAATTTGTTGGGGTTCTCAGAATTTTCGGGTACCTGAATTTTTCGGGAACCCGAATAAATTCGAGTACCCCAATTTTTCGAGAACCCGAATGAATTCGGGTACCCGAGAATTCCAGGTTACTCTTTTTGAATTTTTCAAAAAACTTCCTTGAATGTTAATAAACAAATGTCTCACGGGAAATTTTCTGAATTATAAAATTCCCCGCAGACTTTTTATCAGCAAAGTTGAGAAAGTAGAATTTCTAACCTCTCTTATTTAACAAAGCAAAATTGTTAAACAATTGATGATTTTTTTATTTTGTCGTTGCCTTTTCTTAACCCAAAAGAAGGTGTATGCTAAATTTTATTTAAATCGAATAATAATTACCAAAGATATGATGATTTATGTTTTAAAATTTAATTAATTTCAGAAGTTTACAATTTCCAGTTTTTGATCATTATCTTCCAAAATATTTGTTCTACAACAAAATTTTAAAGGAAAAAAAGATGCGCCATTCAATTTCCTACAAGAATGTATGTTTCAAAAATTAAAAATTCCAATTTCAACTTTTAGACTATTTTGGTATGTTTGACTGACTGGTAAGTGTTCAAGTCGAGCGGACAGCGGGTTATTCGATCCAGACGCTCAATTACGTTTTTCTCAAAATGAGGGTTTTTGCATTTTCAACTTTGAAATTCTGTATCTCATCGAATTTTTCACCAAAAAAGTTCTATGATCACTCAAAATTTTCCAAATTTTGCAACGAATTCGCTCATATAGATAAGTCCAATAGATCTAAAATAGGCCCTTTTCAATTAATTGAAAAATTTTAATATAAATGTTGATGTTATTACTGGATAGCTGACACAAGTTAAAATTTTATTTAATTTTACTCGTTTGTCCAGGTTTAATTTAATTTATTTGCTTGTGTGTTTATATTATTATTTTTTAATGTCTTGTGTGATAACAATGTTTTCTCCCTTCATGGAATTTATTTTTTGTGAATGAATTCTATCTTTGATGTTGGTTTATAATTTTTTATTATTTAATTTTTATAATTTTTTATTATATATATGAGCGATTCCACGTCAAGTGATCAACACTGCAAAAATAGGTGTCTTTTTTGATATCTTAAAATAAGATTTAAGATGGCAAAATGGTGTCTTACATCTTAAAATAAGATGTTTTCTAAAGCGTCTTACTGATATTTAAGATGCTTTATACGTTTTAGTAGTAATAAAGATATTTCCTCCATCTTAGAAAAGTAAGATACTTTTGTAAGTTCTTTAAAGTATCTTAAATTAAGATGTTTCTGTTGCAATAAGATGTTTAGCGATAAGTTACTTGAGAATCGTAAGATGCGCCATAAGTGTAAGTTACTAAAAATTAAGATACATAAAGTGTTTTCCATAAGAGCCCATAGTTAACCTCAAAACTTTTTGCCCCAAAAATACCACAGAAAATGTGTACGAAGATACTTTTAACATCTTAAATTAAGATGTTTCAAGTAACTGAAAAGTGTCTACCAAAACATCTTAGAAATGACTACCAAAACATCTTAAATTAAGATACTTCTTTTTGCAGTGAAGGGGTCTTTTTGTGTAATGTTTATTTTAATAATTTTTTACTCTTAAACAATTAAACATACAAATTTGACAAAGTACATTTTGGAAAGGTTTTTTCATGCTCTTTCGATTGTAAATAAGCATTTTGAAAAAAAAAATTTTTGACAAAAAAAAATCAAAATTAAAAATAAATTTCAATTTTTGGGGGAGAAAATATTAATAGTAATTAGAACGGGTTATTTAGTTATTTAGGTTAGTCACATTTTAGCATAATTTTGCAAAAAATAGTGCCCTATAACTAAGATTTAAGTATAAAAATGTTTACAAAAAATTTTTTTAATTGCAAATTTTCAAAGTTTACATTTTTTAATGAATTGCTTTTAAACTCTGTATAATTGAATAATACATGTTATTTACTCACATTTTAGCATAATTTTACACAAAAAATAGTATCACTAAGATGTAAGTATAAAAATATTTTCAATTTCAAAATATCGAAAAAATTAAAATTGTTATTAATGACTATCAAGGTTAATTCAGTAGTATTTTTGAGGACTTTGATTAAGATTGTGACGTCAAAATAATGCAAATCATAATTATTTATTTAATTCATTCAATATTCTTTAATTGAAAGAACTTCAGAAACTTTAAAAATGGAGGTGTATTATGATTTTATTTTATTTTCATTATAAACAGACTCTAGACCCTTTTGTACAATTTAGTACTTAACAAAAAACGTAATACTAATTAAAACTAAATTAACAATAGAAAACAAATCAAGGGCGTTAGACTTAAAATATTTTAATTTTCATTGTTATTTTCATCATTACCATAACGTCAAAAATGTGCCTTCTCAAACTCGCATTAAATTTATAAATTGATTTGATGATGATAAATATTTTATGAACAAAATGATATTGCAGGATGTCTAGAATTGTAAGTCACCTGTGATACAATACTATAATTATGCTACTGGGTAAAGCTTACATGGAAAAAAGTTACGTTATTTTACTTTTTGATTAAACTTCTAAAGATGTTTTGAGCAATGTGAAAACAAATCTTAAACAGGGTGTCTATGTTCGTTAAACAAAATTTCCGGCTTTGTCCAAATTTTACCCGGTTTATTTTTTTTAACAAATTTAAATATACTTGATTTTTAGTTTTAGCCATAAATAAATCTGCAGATGGCTACAAAAATTAATTTATTTTATGAAAATACTCTTTTTTAAGAAAATATGTTATATACCAGTACCAGTCTTTGACGGGTTTTAGTTTCTACTATAATACATTTAACAAAGTGTCTACTAATTTTTTGCGCGGGAAAACCGATAAATAGCCGCGGAAATTTAATTTGACCAGGAAAAATAGGTAATTTTCTTACTAAATTAAAAAAGTTTGATTTATTTGTTTTTAAAAACTGCTTTATACTTTCATTTTTATTGATGTAATATTTATGACAACAGACCCGAATCAAAATTTAAGCCCTACCTTTAGATTAAACATATATAGATTTTATTTAGGTTTTAGCAATCGTAACTTAGGGTCTAATTGCGACACAATTATTTATAATTAGACTCTACTTTGACTCCAAATGCTGGTGTAAATTTGGGATCAAATTTTAATACATTAATTGCAGTACTACAAACACATAAAGTACTAAAAGTTTACAAATACTGTTTCTGAATAACAAATTTGATAGAAAAAAAATCTGTCACCGATTCAAATTGTAATATTTTCCTAACGAAATAGGTAATGGAAACTAATTATTAGTTTTTACCAGTAAAATTTAATGCCCGGTGGGTATAGACACCCTATCAAATATATCACCAGAAACTAAAACCCGTCGAAGACGGGTCCGACAGCTAGTTATTTTATAATTTTCATTATGTAATTATATTATTTAATTAGTTTTTGGGTTTTACGTAAAAATTGACAAATTTTATTTTTAATTTTTATATTTTTATGACGATTTCAAAAATTTGATGTAAACAATATCACTGATTTATTTTTGTAAGGGAATTCAAACTCATTATTTTGTATTTATTATAATTTATAATTTTGTATTTATTATAATTTATAATTTTGTATTTATTATAATTTATAATATTGTATTAATTTGTAAATTCGTTTATCCCATATTTATATTATTGTTTGATAGACTCCCTGAAGAGGAAATCGTTGAGATTTCAAAACGTTAAAAAAATGTATAAAATAACATTTGGTCCAAATGAATTCGTTTTTATTTACCTTACAAGTAACTGCTCATATGTAAAAAATTGATAATTAATAAATGTTTATTTTACTATAAATTAAAGAATATTTTATCGCATTACATTATATTGACAATTACTTACATTCGTTTTTTAAATTAATTCCAAATATATACATATATATATATTTATATATGGGGGATTCCGCGTCAAGTGATCAAGGGGTCTTTTGGTGCAATGCTTATTTCAATAATTTTTTACTCTTAAACAATTAAACATACAAATTTGACAAAGTACATTTTGGAAAGGTTTTTTCATGCTCTTTCGATTGGAAATAAGCATTTTGAAAAAAAAATTTTTTTGACCCAAAAAAATCAAAATTATAAATAAATTTCAATTTTTGGGGGAGAAAGACCCAATTTTTTTTTTTTTTTTTTTTAACGAAAGCTGAGGTTTTTTCCTAAAAGGACATATAAATGGTAAAGTGGGACTAGAATGTTTAAACATTGAAAAAAAGAGTTTTCTACTCGCCCGAGCGCTCAAAACCCGGTTTTAAGCTCCGTTTAGGAGAAAATTCTTTTTTTCAATGTTTAAACATTCTAGTCCTACTTTACCATTTATATTTGTATGTATTAATTTGTATGTTTAATTGTTTAAGAGTAAAAAATTATTGAAATAAGCATTGTACTGAAAAACACAAAAATTTAACCCTCTCCCCCTCGGAAAATATTGGAGTAGGTAAAAAAATATTTTCACGAAAAATTTCTATCTATGAGTACTACAAAAGCCCCAAGTTTTGCTACGATTAGAGAAAAATTTTTCTCCACCTTGATCACTTGACATGAAATGCCCCATATATGGGTGATTTTCAAATAACTGTGATTTTTTTGAATAAGATATTTTTCTGCTAAAATAGTGAACCAAATTTGACATTCATTACATATTCCAGTACATTTTTGTTATTGAAGTATATGTTCAAAAGGAAACTACAAGATTATAAATATTTCTAAAGTTACAATGGAAAACGCAAAGAAAATGCAAAAGTTACATGCCACGGACCTGACATTTTTCCACGGTCCTGACATGTGTGTCACAGTTAAAACACGCAAAGAAATAAAACAAGTTGTTCATTTCATGACCATTAAGCTTCCTCTAATCAAGAGGAATCCTCTTATTTTAAGAAGAATATTGTTATGTGGAGAATAATCCTCTTAAAATAAGAGGATTCTTTTTGAGCCCTATTTTAGACGAAAATATGCATTGAAATAAGAGGAATCCTCTTAAAACAAGAATATTTTTTTGTGTATCCATACAAACAAATTTATCTAAATATAAAATTTGTAAAAATAATACAATTTTAATATTTTATACTGCCCTACAATGGAAAAACTGCGGCATGTGCAATTTGAGTTGAAATGAGATATTTAAAGAAAACTGTTTATCAAAATTACTTGTATATAACGTTATATTATGAACAATATCAATATGTGTTCTTAACAAAACGAATACGCTCTTTTCATTTCTGCAACAAAAAATTAATTATTTAAACAATTTATAATAAAAAATGAACATGCGAGTTTTTTATAAGCGAATTCCCATTTTAAAAGTGAGGAAAGTACCTTGCGCTGTAAAAGTCTCAAGCTCCGGCTCACGGTACAGCGAAAGAACTACGCATAGCACACTTTAATACGTGGTAGGAATTGAATTTCCATAGGTTTGCTATTAATTATTATTATTTTTTGAACAACTTTACTAATTATAAATATTAAACTTTTCTTACATTTTTTAATAAATATTTTTATTTCTGCAGATATAAAAATAGGATAAAAATTAAGTTTTTAAATATCTATCTTACGTAACAGAAAGTTATTTTCAAATTAAAAAAATGTTATTAATTGAAAAATATTATTTATTAATAATTATTATGTCTTTTTTATATACTCTCTAAATCTGAATTAGTAGAATTTTGACTAGTTTAAGCAGTAATTGAAAATTTGAGCAATTAATTAGTAATATTTTTTGTTCTAACTAATTACACTAGTAAGTGATTTCTGCGGTTACTAATTCAATTAGTAAAAGAATAATTACAATGTTCTGTTTTTTATTACAAAGAAATGGTATTTTACTTTATACTTATTACTAAATTGTATATTTTTTGTAGTGTTTTTATATAAACATATCTAAAAAGTGGAACTATATAAAATTTGAAGGGAAAATTGGGAAACAGAAAGTAAATATCCTTTCGTAATGAAAATCTGACACTCAGATTTACTAATTTAAATAGTCAATTTCTACTATAATTTCACGGTAAACCATTTCTGACTGTTTAAATTAGTAGAAATAAACTACTACCAATTACTTGTTTTTTACTAATTTTGATTTAGAGAGTAAAATAGGAAGGAAAAAAAAGTCTTATTTTATTGACTCAAATATTTTCCAAATTGTTTTTTATTGTTAGATTTAGAATCTTTTGTTATAAAAGTCTTATGTATCTCTATTCGACAGTTTGTACTGTATGAAATATATATTAATATTTCATGATTAGTTACAATAGAAATTAACATTTTAGCTCTCACCATCATCATAAGTTTCAATTAAGTCGGAAACATCTGATACCTCCAAATTTTTCCAAAAGCGATGTCTGCTTGTCGGCATCATAGGAAGAAGCTTGTCGATAAGGTTTTGCTTCTTACTACTAGGAATACCACGACATTGATTAGTGCACTCGGGCAGAGGAATTCCATTTTTAATACATTTAGCTTTCAAAAAGACCAGTTCCGGCAAAGTAGTTTTTTCCTCATAAGTTAAGTTATATTCTAATTTGTAGCTCCCTCGTTTTACTCTGATTTGTTTAATATCTCGTATATAGGGTCTATCAGCAGCTTTCAATTTTGGTGCAGATGAATGATCCTTCCACATAAAAAAATCAGCTGGCGTTAAAGATTTAACCGTAACTCTCTCTGAATTAGCATTAGCCACTGCTGATTGGAAGTCGGAAAAATCGTAAATTTTACCCATCTTTTTCATTAATGATTCCACTTGATGATGGAACGAGTCGGCTGACATGAAAGTATGGCCTTTTTCGAAATAATTGATTTCAATAAAATTTGTTTCAACATCAAGTGAATTTACAATGTAAATTAAAAAAGAAAAATTGCACCAATTTTTATTCTGGCCAAAGCAATTATCCATCCACAATACAATACGTTTTACGTCGCGATTTTCCAAAAAAAATGCATGGAAGGCGCTTACGATGTCTTCCTTTTTTCGACTAGAGACCCCTTCATGCCAAATAACAGCCACAATTTCATTTTTACCCTTGGAAGATCCTAGCGGCACGAAACTTTCGTTCAAAGCTACTATTCTTCTTGTAAATACCAAAACTTTCAACTCATCCATTCGAGGTAACATTATCACTTTCTGCAAATCCACGGAAAAATAAGCAGTATCGGGTAAATCACTAGATTTCTTGACGTGATCCATATATTTTTGTCGAGATTCTGCAGCTCTTTTTTTGTGAACTGACCAGTCTACACAAATATCGCATTCTAAATTTAAATTGTCCTTCGAATGATCAGGGTTATGCACGTTGAACTCCTCGCATATTTCACATTCTTCGTGCCCTAATTTTGTAAACGATATATTTATTTTCTGTACAATCGAACGATACATTTCGTAGGAACACTTCTGTGAAGGATACTTGTCATTATAATCTTTATGCATTTGTGTAATGCTCAATTCCGTTGATAAATATTGTCCATTGGGGGCATGAGCTCGGCGATAATGAGACACACTAGGATGGTATGACTCAATATGGTTTTCTATTTGATTGTGTGGAATTTTTGGGTTGGAGTTTTTTGTTTTTCCTCGACCGTCTGACATATTTGGAAGCAGAGTAAAAGGTTCTACATTTTTCATAGTGTTTCTTATTATAAAATCATTTTTTGCACTATAGCCCAATGTTCCAAGAAAAAATAATTTACAAACTTGTCTTTCTGAAACCTCGTCAATCATTAAATGATAACTATATTGATTGTTCCTTACATATTTACCATTTGCGACTTTTCTTCGTTTAATTGCGTTATTTTTTACGTGTCTTGATATAAATAATTTTTGTTCAATCCAGCTCAGTTTCCAAAATGAAGTATTAATATTCTTTTGCAATTCCAAACTTATATGACTGACGCATTTATAACGACAAGAGTCCTTACAAGGAGGAAGAACGTCGTGTCTTTCAGGCAAGCTGGCAACTTCTGGATTATATCGTTAAGTACATCATTATCTTCTGAGCAGCTAGGAACTTTGGGATTACTATTGTAAAGAACGTCTTGATTTTCTGAGAATCTGGGAATTTCAGGATTATTGTGGTTATCATTATCGTCGCCGGTTTGTAATTGCTGATCAACAATTCTTTCGATTACGTTAAGCAGATGATCGTTTTTCATTAAAGATAGGTTAAGCGGTTCAAATTAAGTCGAGTTTTTTTTAAACAAGCCGACTGAAAACTTCCTGATTCTTGCATTATTATGTTCGATAGATTTGCGAAATTTCCGTTTGGAATATTCGATGTTCCTTGAAAATTGTGACCACTGTGAGAAACTGTCGACTGAAAACTTCTCGATTCCTGTATTACGTTCGATGGATCAGTGAAATTCCCGTTTGGAATATTTGATGGGCCTTGAAAATTGTAATTATCGCCAGCAACTTTCGACTGAGTACATCCTAATTCCTGTAATACGTTCGAAGGATTAGGGAATTTCTCGTTTCCAAAATCTGATATTCTTTGAATATTATTATTATTCTCAGTAATTGATAAACCAATATTATTATAAGAATATTCCATGTTATAATGGTCGGACGTGACTATATTATTATTCTCAGTAATTGATAAACCAATATTATAAGAATACTCCATGTTATAATGGTCGGACGTGTCTAAAATAAATTTTTTTTATTATTTTATTATTTATTTTAATGGTTAAAATATAATATAATTTATAATAATATATTTTATAATTAATCTTGAATTTTTTCATAATAAATGTGACGCGATCTGAAGAGAGGGACCTTAGAAGCAAATCACTTTAAGGTTATGTTAGAGCTATTTTTTTGTTGATTGAAAGTTTTTACACTTATTGCAAATTAAAATCAGTGTTTATTAAATATTTTGGTTGTAATGAAGACTTAAACATCAATGATTAATATTGACAGTTAATTCTTTTTTTGTATTTTCATTTCAAAAATTGAGCACCTGGATCGTAGAAGGGCACGTAAATTTTTCTCGGCCGAAATCGAAGTCCCCTAGACACTTAAAATTGAATTTCTGAATTTTAATATTTTAAATACACATCCTTATAGAAAATTTCATTGCTCATCTTTTTTTCTTATGAAATTTTTTTTGTATCTATTACCGTTTTCGAAATATTTGAGAAAAATTGATTTTTTGAAAACTGCAAATTTAATGATATTTTTCACTTCAACTCGCGATAATTCAGATGATTTTAAATATTTATCAATGTACCAAAAAATAAAATACGTCTAAAGATATTCTACGAATGATAAAAAAGAAAAAAAGTTATTTTCTTTATAAACAAAATTGTTATTAATTTTTTTCTTTATTAATGTAAAAAACATAAAATACAATCTTCACTGCTTTCGTTTAACGAGCGAATTTTAAGTAACAAAGAACTTTTAGTGAGATAGTTGTTCATTATGGACTAAAGAAGTTTTCTGGAAAATCACAGGGTTAATAATTTATTAGTGTTGAAATGGTGAATGTTGAAAGTTGATACCGTCTGACTGTGTAGCACGCGTCACTCGCCACAAGTGCTTAGGAGGCTTGGGAGTGTCGTTTTATTATAGGTTATGGCCATTGCGCGTGCCACACGTTCAAACGGTGCCAACTTTAAACATTTACCATTTCAACACTAATTAATTATGAACCCTGTGATTTTCCAGAAAACTTCTTTGGTCCATAATGAACAACTTTCTCACTGAAAGTTCTTTGTTACTTAAAATTCGCCCGTTAAACGAAAGCCGTGAAGATTGTATTTTATGTTTTTTACATTAATAAAGAAAAAAATTAATAACAATTTTGTTTATAAAGAAAATAACTTTTTTTCTTTTTTATCATTCGTAGAATATCTTTAGACGTATTTTATTTTTTGGTACATTGATAAATATTTAAAATCATCTGAATTATCGCGAGTTGAAGTGAAAAATATCATTAAATTTGCAGTTTTCAAAAAATCAATTTTTCTCAAATATTTCGAAAACGGTAATAGATAGAAAAAAATGTCATAAGAAAAAAATATGCGCAACGAAATTTTCTATAAAGATGTATATTTAAAATGTCTAAATTCAGAAGTTGAATTTTGAGTGTCCAGGGGATTCCGATTTTGGCCGAGAAAAATTTACGTGCCCTTCTACGATCCAGGTGCTTAATTGGAAACATAACCTATAATTTTTTGCTTCTAAGGTCCCTTTTTCAGATCACGTCACAAATATGTTAAGTGTTATTACAGAGATTCTACTAAAAAAAATTTCAAGTAAGTTTTTCTTTAAAATAATATATATTTTATTTATATATTTATATTATGTTTGATATTAATAAAATATTTTTGATCCAAGCGAATCTTAGGTTCTACGAAAAAGTGATCTTAGAAATAATTCTTAAAAAACATTGATAAATTGTTAGAAAAATTGAATAGTGACGTCACGCATAACCTCACTTTTTAATAAGATTAAACTATCGTGACACATATAATAAGCTGAATAGAAATATGTGTATATATTCATAAATGTAGTTACTTACAAGTATTTTCTTCCCACATGACTAAAATTCAAGAATATCTTTTTTCCGGAATTAAAAAAGATAATATTTTAGAAGAAAAGAAATTGACATTTCTACACTGTAAAACTAAACATTGTGTGTTGTGTTGTCTTCTTCTTCTTCTTCTTAAATGACTTTTGGCTTCGCCGACGTGTTGTGTTGTCAACGTAACACTTATCCTAGAGATGCCAGCGACCGTCCCCAAACGTAACTGCGCTTGCGCTACAAAAAATGCTCTTATTTGTTGAATAAAACTTGTCCATTAGAATGCTTTATATATAAAGCGTTTTAAAAAGTCGTGCTTTATTCAATTCTCCCGAACTGAGCCGAAGTTCTTATTTACTGTTTGCGCACTGTTTCACTGTATTTCTTAGTTCAACTCCATCTGTTTACAAATGGAAAAGTACGCAAAGCACTTTGCTCACTTTTCTATTCGATATCTTGTGACGTATTTCACAGACGTTTCAATATTTAGCAAGCGCAAAGTCGCTTACCTAATTTATTCCACTGTAATTCGTCATTTTTCACTAATTCTACAAACTAAAACATTAATTTTTTATTAAAAATTTATAAAATTTTTAATTTTTACAATGTTTATTAGATGCGAATTTTCATTACGATTCCATTGATACCAAAAACTCATTTTTGATAAAAATGTCACTTACCGCAGTTTTTCCGTTGTAGGGCAGTATAAAAGGGTTCGTCCAGAAGATTAGTTAAAAATAAAATTATATAAATGATTTATAAGTTGTTATATAAATATTTAGTGAAATTTAAACTTTCATATGCAAACTACTTCTTTTTTTATGATAGAATAATCATTTCAAAATATTAAAATAAATTCTTAAAAAATACAAAATTTGAATTTTTTGTGAAAAAGAAAAATATTGATTAATTTTATAAATTTTGATGAAATGTGCACTTTGTATATATTAATCGATTCGTTTTCTTGTAAGGAATGTAATTTTGAGAATAATTTATGAAAATATTAGGAAGTAAAAAAATTATTTAAAAAAATACAAAAATTTTTTTTTTTAATTTTGAAAAATTGCATAAAAAAATTTTTGTGGATAAATTTGAAAATCCTTGTGTCAGATTTTAGGTATTAATGACTGCAATAAACCTGAAAAATTTCAGGGTGATCCATTACAATTTGTTTGAGATAATTTGTACACAATTTTTTGTGACATACACACACACACACATACATCTGGACATTTGCTCAGAATTTAATATACATATATCCTAGATGAAAATGAGTCCATATTACCATGCTTTGAAAATTGTCACGAATGCAAAGCTTCCTTACGAGGAAGCAAAATCGAATAAATATTTTCTTTTCAATGTTTGCACTTCAAAATAATACCAGTAGAAGTCAATTAAAAATAAAATTGAGTAATAAAGTCACGATGACGTTAACATGTGTCGGTAGAAAGTAATTAACAATTTAAAACATGAAAAAACTGCTCGTGTACGTAGAATATCATTATAATAAAAATATTTTTATATGTAAAACATCTGGTTACATTTGGCCTACAAAGTACTTAAAAGATATTGTCTAGATATTTGCTCACGTGACAATTTCAGAACAAAATGTTTAAAAAACGTATGCCACGGACGTGACAATTTAACCCTATTTTCTTAATTTTAACTATGATAATGTTAATGTTAATTAACAGAATATTAAGTATCTTCAAGAAGAGACTTCTATTAAGTGATTTATGAAGTGAGTGGCAAAAAATAATAATTTTATTAGTAATTTATCTATGGGGACATGCAAATATGACAGTTATTTGAAAATCACCCATATATAATATGAGACTTTTGTCTGTACATTGCTCAGAACTTAAAATTTTACACATAATTATTCGTTTTGAGCATCCAGGATTCCAAAAATACCAATAAAAAATTTCGTGTATGTCCGTATGTCACAGAATATTTGTTCGCGAATCACTTAAAAACGGTTAATCCGTATCAAACCAAATTTTGCAGAATTTGTGACCTTGGGCCAAGCAAGGTTTATAAATTATAAATTTTTTTAAAAATTGTGTCCTATAACTAAGATGTAAAGATAAAAATGTTTTCAAAAAATCGAAATTATTAAAATTTTAGATTTCTTAATTTATTGCTTTTAAACGATCTATAATTGAGTATAACATGCTATTTAGTCACATTTTAGCATAATTTGGCAAAAAATACTATTCCATATTTCAGATGTAAGTATAAAAATGTTTTCGAAAAATTAAAAAAAACGAAAAAATTATCTATTTATAAGAAACAATTTTTGGAAAAATTATGCATCTTGGTTATAGGACATTATTTTTGGAAAAACAATTTTTACATTATGATATATTGCAGTAAATTAATCACTTATGACTTTTGTGAGATATATATAAACAATAAATTTACAGTTTTTAAACATATTAATTAGAACGGGAGGTATTAAATTTTTTCAAAAAATTTAAAAAATGGAAAATTTCTAATTTTTTAATGTATATTTTTTAAACTTTTGACGTCAATATAATGGATTTTCGAATAATTTGGTTATCCAATTAATCAAAAAATTTTCAATTGTAAAACTTCGAAAATATTAAAAATGGTAAATGATAAATGGTAAACAATATTAAAAAATATTAATTCATAGCTTTAAAATTATTTTTTAAGTATTGCAAATGAAGATTTTTCATGATAAAATTCATACTACAGAAATTCAAGAATATCTGTGAAACGATACTTACATTATGCTACTGGAGAAAAACTTAGATAGTAAAGAGTTTTGTTATTTTAATTCTAGGTTTAACTATTATGGATGTTTTGAGCATTGTAAAGCATTGTAAACTGGAAAAAACGGGAAACGTGCAGGAATTTAATTTAATCGGGAAAAATTATGAATTCAGCTTGCAATATAGGTCTTATTTTAGATTTAAGCAATTACACTGTGCTCCAAAAAAACCAAAAAGAATTGAAAAACTTCTTATGTGACCTATTGGAGGTTGTAAGTAATGACAAACTAAGAAGAATAGTACAATTTTTATTTCCCAAACACCCCCAAATTTCCATTATAGAGTCAAAAAACGGTTTTCACGAGTTTTTAAGTACAAAAAGGCTAAAATATCCTTATTTCTACGCCGATTTCAAAGTTTTTTTTATTTTAAATCTGAAAACCAGAGCTTTCCAACCCATCCAGTGTTTTTTTGTTTATAATAATATTTCTTAGAGAAAAATCCCTACAAAGTTAAGAAAATGTCATTTTTTAAACAATTTTTCAAATTTAACTGATATTTTTGTCATGAATTTTATTTTAAATATATTTTCATTCCCTGTAACGCTTAAGTGTATTAAATTCTGCGTTTAACGAGCCCCAAACAAATGGATTTTGTTAAAAATTACCTGAGTTATTGCAGTTTATGTCTTTGCAGTCACAGTAATCGATTTTAGTACATGACAGTTTTCCTTCCTTTTTTAATCGTAATTGTTTCTCAGTTATGTTATATGAAGTTGAATTTTTGGACACTCCACAAATATAGTAGTTTCCAAGAATTTTTTATTATTATAAACAATATTTAAACTAAAATTAGTAATATAAGTACTAAGAGAACAGAAGTGAATTTAAATTTTGCTGGTCACTTAAACGTCATAATAATCATAATTCAATGTTGAAAAGAAAAAGATTACATAAGCACTTTTGAATTCCAACTAATTTAAATTCACTTTTGTTCTCTTAGTACTTATATTACTAATTTTATTTTAAATATTGTATATAATAATAAAAAATTCTTGGAAACTACTATATTTGTGGAGTGTCCAAAATAAAACAGCAAATTTTGTTATTGAAACGTAATACGACTTTCTTTTCTTAAATATAAGTTTTTCGAAATTCATATTTGTAAAAAAAACTGATTCTGTGAATGAAAAAATAGAGGGAAAATGCCTAAACTTCATATATCATAACTGAAAAACAA
This sequence comes from Leptopilina myrica (nomen nudum), assembly GCA_032872475.1. NCBI lineage: Eukaryota > Metazoa > Arthropoda > Insecta > Hymenoptera > Figitidae > Leptopilina > Leptopilina myrica (nomen nudum). The sequence continues at coordinate 32,866,966 of CM065464.1, read as the reverse complement.
TTACGATTAAAAAAGGAAGGAAAACTGTCATGTACTAAAATCGATTACTGTGACTGCAAAGACATAAACTGCAATAACTCAGGTAATTTTTAACAAAATCCATTTGTTTGGGGCTCGTTAAACGCAGAATTTAATACACTTAAGCGTTACAGGGAATGAAAATATATTTAAAATAAAATTCATGACAAAAATATCAGTTAAATTTGAAAAATTGTTTAAAAAATGACATTTTCTTAACTTTGTAGGGATTTTTCTCTAAGAAATATTATTATAAACAAAAAACACTGGATGGGTTGGAAAGCTCTGTTTTTCAGCTTTAAAATAAAGAAAAACTTTGAAATCGGCCTAGAAATAAGGATATTACGAGCCTTTTTGTACTTAAAAACTCGTGAAAACCGTTTTTTGACTCTATAATGAAAATTTGGGGGTGTTTGGGAAATATAAATTGTACTATTCTTCTTAGTTTTCAATATTACTATAATTAAATTTCTACAAATAATTGACAAACATTGTTTTCTGCATTTTAATTAATAAAAAATAAATTATTTGATGATAAAAAGTCAATGCATCGGTCGTGTAAGTTTTTTGAAAATATCTGTCTGCTAGGCTCGTGACATTTATAGGTTATGGTTATTATTATTTTCTAGTCACATGGTGTTTAGTCTGTTTAGTGCATTTGTTGTTTAATGTCATAATAGTTTTGTTATTAATTACACAGGCCAACAAAATTTTGTGGCCTAACCAATAGAAGCTGATTTTTATAGGATTTTGTCCATAGAATACGAATTTGACCTTGAAAATATTGGATTGGCTCCAGTTTTTAATCAATTTACATTTCATTATACAAAATATGCATTTTTGGCATTTTTTGAATGATTGTACAACAATACACAGAAACAGTAAATTTGTCCGCATAACACCAATTGAAAGCTTAAACACTGCTCTTGAATATCCAAAAACAAAAAATGTAATTTATGTACACTTTAACCTATAATGTCCAAAAAACATACGCTGTTCCATAAACGTATTAAAATTAATATTACTTTTGACCATGTAAGGTAATTCAAGTAAAAATTAGTGTCTCTGGCGTTTTTATAATCGCTAGTTACAAATCTGCTATGAAATATAAAAATTACAAGTGGCGGACCAAATTTTTAAATATAATTTACGCCTTTTATGATAAAAATTTAAAATTTTTTAAAAATTCTGCCATATTGGATTCGCCATTTTGAATATTAAAATCTAAATACAGATCAGTAAGCAGCGACCATAAAAACCCCTAGAGAGACTAATTGTTATTTAAATTACCTTACATGGTCAAAAGTACTGTTGTTTTCAATATGCTTGTGGAACAGCGAATGTCTCTTTTGACATTACAGGTTAAAGTGTACATAAATTACATTTTTTGTTTTTGGCTATTGAAGAGCAGTGTTTAAACTTTCATTTTGTGCTATGCGGACAGATTTACTGATTCGGTGTATTGTTGTACATTCATTCAAAAAATGCTAAAAATGCATATTTTGTATATTGAAACGTAAATTGATTAAAAACTAGAGCCAATCCAATATTTTCAAGGTCAGATTCGTATTCTACGGACAAAATCCTGTAAGAATCGGCAGTAATATTTTAGGCAACATGCAGTTGATTAAAATTTGTCGGCCTGTGTTATTGAAGTGAAATAATGAAGGTGAGTAAAAGATAATTTGATTACATTTCATTTACTGTAAATGGAACTTATTTATAAAAGCAGTAAAAATATCAAAATTTAAATTTTATAATGAAATGACTGTAAACTGTTAAACTCACAATGTATTTTTAGTAAACTGACTACTAAAGTGGGGAAAAAATGGTCACTCACTAGACGAGATTTATAATTTAATAGAAGTTTTTATAATACTATATGATCTCGTTTTTTGCAATATTTAGTAGTCAAGTTATGAGAAACTCGCCTATGATATACGAAAGAAAGTAGATATAGAAAAATGTTTCTTTTAAATCTTCTTCTTCTTCTCATCTATAATATTAAAATGTTTCCTAGTCGTTTCGTCGTTTCGTCTTCCGGCAACATATATAGATATACATCGGTTCGTCGATCGGCAACATATAAAACATATACATAAATACAGTAGTATCCACATGTATATTCACACATATACACTCAATACATACACATGTATACTCACACATATACACACAATACATACACATGTATACTCAAACATATACACTCAATACATACACATCTATACTCACACATATACACACAATACATACACATGTATACTCACACATATACACTCAATACATACACATGTATACTAACACATATTCACAATATATACACATGTATACTCACACATTTACACTCAATACATACACATGTATACTTACAAATATGCACTCAATACATAAACATGTATACTCACACATATACACACAATATATACACATGTATACTCACACATATGCACTCATTACATACACATGTATACTCACACATATACACACAATATATACGAGCGATTCCACGTCAAGTGATCAAAGGGTCTTTTGGTGTAATGTTTATTTCAATAATTTTTTACTCTTAAACAAATAAACATACAAATTTGACAAAGTACATTTTGGAAAGGTTTTTTCATGCTCTTTCGATTGGAAATAAGCATTTTGAAAAAAAAATTTTTTTGACCCAAAAAAATCAAAATTAAAAATAAATTTCAATTTTTGGGGGAGAAAGGTACGATTTTTTTTTTTTTTTTTTTTTTTAAACGAAAGCTGAGGTTTTTTCCTAAAAGGACATATAAATGGTAAAGTGGGACTAGAATGTTTAAACATTGAAAAAAAGAGTTTTCTACTCGCCGGAGCGCTCAAAACCCGGTTTTTAGCTCCGTTTTGGAGAAAATTCTTTTTTTCAATATTTAAACATTCTAGTCCCACTTTATCATTTACATGTCCTTTTAGGAAAAAACCTCAGCTTTCGTTTAAAAAAAAAAAAAAAAAAAAATCGTACCTTTCTCCCCCAAAAATTGAAATTTATTTTTAATTTTGATTTTTTTGGGTCAAAAATTTTTTTTTTTCAAAATGCTTATTTCCAATCGAAAGAGCATGAAAAAACCTTTCCAAAATGTACTTTGTCAAATTTGTATGTTTATTTGTTTAAGAGTAAAAAATTATTGAAATAAGCATTGCACTGAAAAACACAAAAATTTAACCCCCTCCCCCTCGGAAAATAATGGACTGGGTAAAAAAATATTTTCACGAAAAATTACTATCTATGAGTACTACAAAAGCCCCAAGTTTTGCTACGATTGGAGAAAAATTTTTCTCCACCTTGATCACTTGACATGGAATCGCTCATACACATGTATACTCACACATATACACACAATATATACTCATGTATACTCACACATATACACACAATATATACACATGTATACTTACACGTATGCACACAATATATACACATGTATACTCACACATATACACTCAATACATACACATGTATACTCACACATATACACTCAATACATACACATGTATACTCACACATATACACTCAATACATACACATGTATACTCACACATATGCACACAATACATACACATGTATCCTCACACATATACACACAATACATACATATGTATACTTACACATATGCACTCAATACATACACATGTATACTGACACATATACACTCAATACATACACATGTATACTCACACATATACACTCAATACATACACATGTATACTCACACATATTCACAATATTTACACATGTATACTTTCACATATACACACAATATATACACATGTATACTCACACATATTCACAATATATACACATGTATACTCACACATATTCACAATATATACACATGTATACTCACACATATACACACAATATATACACATGTTTACTCACACATATACACACAATATATACTCATGTATACTCACACATATACACACAATATGTACACATATATACTTACACGTATGCACTCAATCCATACACATGTATACTCACACATATACACACAATATATACACATGTATACTCACACATATACACACAATATATACACATGTATACTCACACATATACACACAATATATACTCATGTATACTCACACATATACACACAATATATACACATGTATACTTACACGTATGCACACAATATATACACATGTATACTCACACATATACACTCAATACATACACATGTATACTCACACATATGCACACAATACATACACATGTATACTCACACATATACACTCAATGTATACACATGTATACTCACACATATACACACAATATATACACATGTATACTCACACATATACACACAATATATACACATGTATACTTACACGTATGCACACAATATATACACATGTATACTCACACATATACACTCAATACATACACATGTATTCTCACACATATACACTCAATACATACACATGTATACTCACACATATACACTCAATACATACACATGTATACTAACACATATACACTCAATACATACACATGTATACTCACACATATGCACACAATACATACACATGTATCCTCACACATATACACACAATACATACATATGTATACTTACACATATGCACTCAATACATACACATGTATACTGACACATATACACTCAATACATACACATGTATACTCACACATATACACTCAATTCATACACATGTATACTCACACATATTCACAATATTTACACATGTATACTTACACATATACACACAATATATACACATGTATACTCACACATATTCACAATATATACACATGTATACTCACACATATTCACAATATATACACATGTATACTCACACATATACACACAATATATACACATGTTTACTCACACATATACACACAATATATACTCATGTATACTCACACATATACACACAATATGTACACATATATACTTACACGTATGCACTCAATCCATACACATGTATACTCACACATATACACACAATATATACACATGTATACTAACACATATACACTCAATACATACACATGTTAAATTTATTTATAAAAAATTAGATATCACTAATTTTGATTAAAAATTTTCCAGTTTTTTTGTCCCAAGTTTAACGTAGAAAATGACCTTTACATAAGTCTAAGATTATTAAAAAGCGTTAATTATTTTAGAAGTTATTCTAATTTTTGTAAATCATTGAAAATGACGATTTTTAAGAATATCTTGTACAAATTTTGGCCAAATGACTTCTCTAAGGTCTTATATTTTTCAAAATTTTATTGTCTTTCAAAATATAAACCGAAAAAAAATTTAGTTTTCATAAATTTTATGTTAAAAAATTTTTTTCATTCCTTTTAAAATGGGTGGACTGACAATTTCGGACTGTACTTTATATGTAAATATATATGTAAAATACAAAATATATAATTTATAAAAAATTCTTATATGTGGCATTCCACGTCAAGTGATCCGGAGGTCCAAATGTACATGGATTATTTGAAAAATTTTATAGTTTTTTTTAAATCAAAACGAAAAGATGTTTTCTATTTTGGGATTTTTTACTGTGTTTCAACACATTCAAATATGTTGCTTGGTCAAATCAATCGTTTTCCAATCAATCTGAAGTTTCGCATTTATTTGTTCCATGTTATTTATCACGAAGTAATAAAAAATGTAATAAAAAGTGACAAAATGAAAGAAAATCAAAGGAAAGAAAATAAAAAAAGAGGGAAAGGAAACGCGGAATGGAAAATTTATCAACGGAAGGCACTTAAGTAATATTTATTTATTTTTTATTAAACGTTCATGAAACTGTTAGTGTTTTTTCAAGGTTATATTAAGATCCTCGATATTTTTTCAAAACAATTCAGCTAATCAAATAATTTGAAAAGTTCATGTTACTAATTCAAATAATTATACGTAAAAAATTTTCATTAATTTTTTTATTGTAATGTTGTCCTTATTAGCTGTATTAGACGTTTATTATATTTATTTTCATGTTTAATTATGTTTTTATGATACTGAAAAATACCTTACTTAAGTGTAGGAGATAAAATGTTGATGTATATCTTGTTACAGATTTAGATAACCTAACATTATTTTCTTTTCACAAATTTATATTTTAAAATAGAAGGCAACCAAATAATGGTTGTACAGTAATAAAAATGAAATATACTTTATTTTTAGCTCAATTTATAGATATTTCGTAAAACTCTTCATATTGATTCTGACGGATTTTTTCTAATTATCTTTTTATTTCGGTAGTGTTACCTACTATCAATTTAATAATAATTTCTTTCTGATTGTCTTCATAGCATAATTTACATTTAGACATTTTTACATTGTCTTTGTAGAAAAAATTATAAATATTTATTGAAGGGTTTCCCCTTTTTTAAATTTGTTTACGTCTTAATAAATAAATAAAAAAAATTTTCTACGTACATTATATATTTTTTTTGACTAAAATCTGCCCTATTTTGCTTTTTTGCAAATTATCCTTAGAGCTTGAACAATTTATTTTTTAAATTTGTATAAATGTTCATGGTTAATCTTTATTTTTACACACTCGATGACAGTAAAGTAATGAGATATCGATTGAAAAAAGGAACGAAATGAGACAATAGTAGCAAAAGAAAAAGATAATTTTTTGTTCAAGATAACTTTAGGAACGACAAATTTTGACTGAGGAATTTAAGAATCTCGTCTCAATGTATATCAATAACGGTTTTAGATGAGAATTAATATGGTTTCTTTTATGAAAGTGTACTTTTACATGGTTTTTGATATAGGGTTTATATAATTTCTACTAATATATTTTTCAGAGTGTCTACCAACCGTGTAGAAAAGTGAAGAAATGTCCAGGAATTTAATTTGATTGGGAAAAATCAAGAATTTTTTGCCACATCGAAAATTTTCTTATCAAGTTAATAAAAAGTTTTATTATATTAATTTTTAAAAAAAAATTGCTTTTTACTTTAATTTTGATTGATTTATGTATGTAAACAGACCCGAGACAAAATTTAAGTCATACTTCTAGCCTACAATATAGATCTTATTTCAGATTTTAGCAGTTGTAACACTCACTGAGAAAATCTGAATCTACTCTCATTGGCTGTCATCAGAGTTTTTACGCGCATTAGTAAACATCAAATTATTAGAGCTCTGAATATAGCATTGAATATTTTCCTTTAAGTCATGATTACTTTTCTCAAAGCTCTGAATACTGTATAGCATTCTTTATACATGCTTTCTTAATAAATTACTTTAAAATATATGTTTTATATATTCTTCTACTTACGTACATTCATATTCTTGATTACCTACTTGTTAACATTAACTTTTTTTTTGTTGAGTAATGAGAATACGGTTTGTTTTTTAACCACTTCGGTGGCATGGTGCACAGTGGGGCGAAATAATTTTTTTGGACAAGTCAATGTGGAGACCACCACTTTTACCGACAAGTATTATAACTAACTTGAAGTTGGTTTCCTACTTGCGAAAAAGACAAATTAGTAATGAAACGATTTTTTTTATTTAAAGGAAATTAAAAATAATATTTATGTGAGTTTAATATATATTTATTTAAATTAATTAATTTTCTTTAATTAGTTAATTAAATTTTTTAAACATTTAATTAGAATGAAATGAAACAAAAATATTTTTGTAAAAGTCGTTTTAAAATTATCTTTACGTGAATTTAAATATATTTATTGCAATTAAATTTTATTAACAAAATTAGTAAAAGTAATTAATTAAATTTCAGTAGGGTCAGTCCATTATATTTCACCTGAAGTCGTTGCGGTCTATTTTTTAAAAAATCTCATAATTTGTAAAAATGATGTTTAATATCCATAAAATTCATTTTTGAGAATTATTTTATACAATTTTTTGAATTAATCATAGAATTTTCATTTTTAAGTTGAGTTTCACAGAAAAAAGGTTAGATTGACAGTTATGAAAATTTAATAAAGAAGCATGAAAATAATTTAGATAATACAAATTTCTTGATTGATATTTGTTAAAAATGGGCTTATTTACTTGAATAAATAGATTATTATGCAAACATACCTAAAATAATAGATAAAAATTGATTTTAAAATTTACCTATGAAATGTCAAAAGTCACTGCATTTTAATTACATTTTGCTTCCTCATAAGGAAGCTTTGCATTCGTGACGATTTTCAATTTTTCAAAACATGATTATATGGACTCATTTTCATCTAGGATATATGTATATTAAATTCTGAGCAAATGTCCAGATGTATGTGTGTGTATGTGTGTGTGTGTATGTATGTATGTGTGTGTGTATGTCACAAAAATTTGTGTACAAATTATCTCAAACAAATTTTAATGGATTGCCCTGAAATTTTGCAGGTTTATTGCAGTCATTAATACCTAAAATCTGACACAAGGATTTTCAAATTTATCCACAAAATTTTTTTTATACAATTTTTTCAAAATTTTGAAAAAAAATTTTTTTTGTATTTTTTTAAATAACTTTTTTATTTCTTAATATTTTCATAAATTATTCTGAAAATTACATTTCTGACAAAAAAACGAATCGATTGATATATACAAAGTGCACATTTCATCAAAATTTATAAAATTAATCAATATTTTTCTTTTTCACAAAAAATTCAAATTTTGTGTTTTTGGAAATATTACCTTAATATATTAAAATTAAATTAAGCAATTGGTTTATAATATTTTGAGGAAGCGAAATGGTCATGAAATGAACAACTTGTTTCTAAAAAGTTTAGAAATATTAACAAAATTGAATACTACATAATGTAAAGTACTTTCAATGTACTTTCATATTAAGTGCTAACTTTTTAATTTTATAATAAAGAAATATGAAAAATTTTACCTTTAATATTGAGTGTTTCATGATTTTCAGAGATTTTAATCACTTATTTCTTCTCAGGTGCAAGACGAAAAAATCCATTTTTTGTCTTAATATTTAAGTTTGACCTTCTTTTCCATTCTATTAAATTTTGGTGATGGATAATGAGCTACTTTTCAGTTTAAATTTAGTTTAAAAAATCTGCTTCCAAAAGCGAGTTTGTTGGTTAAATAGCAGGTAATTTTATAAAACTGAAGTTGGCTATCACAATAGTCTTGCAAAAATCTACTTGTATTTAACAAAAAAAATAGGTTTTTTCAGCAGATTTTTTAAACTAAATTTAAACTAAACAAGTTGTTCATTTCATGACCATTTTGCTTCCTCAACATATTATAAACGAATTGCTTAATTTAATTTTAATATGTTAAGGTAATATTTCAAATAACACAAAATTTAAATTTTTTATGAAAAAGAAAAATATTGATTAATTTTATAAATTTTGATGAAATGTGCACTTTGTATATATCAATCGATTCGTTTTTTTGTCAAGAATGTAATTTTGAGAATAATTTATGAAAATATTAAGAAACAAAAAAGTTATTTAAAAAAATACAAAAAAATTTTTTTTTCAAATTTTGAAAAAATTGTATAAAAAAAATTTTGTGGATAAATTTGAAAATCCTTGTGTCAGATTTTAGGTATTAATGACTGCAATAAACCTGCAAAATTTTAGGGAAATCTATTAAAATTTGTTTCAGATAATTTGTACACAATTTTTTGTGACATACACACACACACACACATACACACATACATCTGGACATTTGCTCAGAATTTAATATACATATATCCTAGATGAAAATGAGTCCATATAATCATGTTTTGAAAAATTGAAAATCGTCACGAATGCAAAGCTTCCTTATGAGGAAGCAAAAGTAGCTCATTATCCATCACCAAAATTTAATAGAATGGAAAAGAAGGTCTTGTGATTATTTAATTGCGCAACTTTTTCCTAGAGACACATATACTTCATCTTCTATTGTTTAGTTGCTGTATTAACTTAAAAAAATTTTGCAAACGGTCCGGTTTGCCCCACCCCCTGGGGTAAACCGGACCGTTTGGTTTTTTATTTATAATATTGCATTTACATAATCTACAATAATAAAAAACATAAAGAATCATGTAAATAATGGTTGTAGTAATGAAAATAATAATTCGGGATTGAATTTTAATAAAATAAATATTTTATTAAATAAAAAAATAAAAATGTTTGTCATTATCAGAGAAACAATATTAAAGGGTCCAATTCTCATTGGAAGACAATTATTTTTCATTGTAAGTCAATATTTTAATGAAAGAAACATTTTATTTAAAAATAATTTTGATGAAACTTTAATTCAATGGAAATATCCTATGGCCGGTTTGCCCCACCGAAAACGGTCCGGTTTGCCCCACAGGCCCATTTTAAGAATAAATGTTTGTCAAAAAGAAACGCTTTGCAAATTCATCAAAGTTTTTGGTGGTAAATGTTCCTGAGGTGTGTACCTTCAAAACCCAAGACCTAATATTTGGAAATATTACACGATTTCCTCAGAATTTCCTTAAGAAAAAATTCGGAAAAGTGTAGAAAAAACCTTAAAAAAACTTGCTCCCAGCGTTGCATAAAAAAAGTAAAAAATGTCAAATTGAAAAAATAAGGTATACTACACAAGGTTGTTTCAAATTTCTAAATAGCACTTTTGACAATTTCGCCATTTCGGAAATATTGAGGATGGTCCGGTTTACCCACCGGTCCGGTTTGCCCCACTCTCCCCTACCTTTAATTAGATTGAAATGAAACTATTTTTTTAAAAGTCAGTTTCAAATTATTTTTATGTGAATTAAAATACCTATATTTATTTGAATTAAATTAATAGAAGTAATTAATTAATTGCATTTATTTACCTAAAGTTACAATACCAAAAATTGTAAACTTTTGTTAATATAGGATCATTTGGGGTAAATGTAAACGGAATATCTATGTTTCACTAAAAACATTAGTTTTTTTGTTAAAACGTAAAATGGACGGATTTTTTTTTGCATAAACTTGTTACTTTACTTCCCTAGAAAAGTTTGATGGAGTACAAAAAAATATTAATGCACCTGAATCGCCTTAAACTGACTGTTTACATTTACCCCGAGAATTTGAAATTTTTCTAAAATTCAGGGTAAATGTAAACACCACTGTTGTTAAGCGAAGTTTATGAAACAAGTTATTTCAAGTATACTACTGTTTTAAGGGATGGAAAAACTGAAAAAAGTTCTTCGTAGATGTATAGAAAAATCAACCAGTTGACTGGCTAATGTATCTTAAAATAAACAATCAACCATTACAAAATTAGTAATGTAAAACTTGAATAACTTGAACAAATTTTAATAGATTTTCACTCAACTTGGTAAAAAAAAGTTTTTAAGGTTGCTGAATAAGAATCTAAAATCGAATTTTTTAATTTCAAAATGGCAGATCCAATAATTTATTAATTTTTTTTTAATGTAGTTGACGTTCTGTTTACATTTACCCCGAGTTTTCGAATTCTCGTTGTAAATGTAAACACTTAATTATTTATTAACTAAATTGACGAAAATAAAAAATCAAAGTCAATTTTTGTTAAGGCTAATGCCTTAACAAAAATTGACTTTGATTTTTGATTTTCGTCAATTTTTAAAAATTGTATTTATTGCTTTTAAAAAAATAGTTTCATTCTCTCAATTTAAAACATTTTTTTTATACAAAATGTAATTATTTTATACAAATCATTATGCATTTCGCCATCACAAAGCAGATAAGAATATTTTCCCAAAGGATTGGAATTCATTTAATTGTTTATAACATTAAAAAAATTTTTTTACTTAGCAAGTTTTTGGCTTCTTTTTAAAAATTTCTGCAACAAGAATGACTAAACCCAAAGAAATTTTTAAGATTTTCACAAAATGACAATGATAAATAGAACAAAAAATTTTTTTTAAATTTTTATTGTTAAATAAAAAAAAAAAATTTTTTTAATGTCTCTTGTTGTTTTGATGCGGAATCAACTCACCTTAAATTTAAAAAAAAGTATTTGAAATTTTATTGAAAATTGTGGTCTCCACATTGACTTTTCCAATTATTTTTTAGAGATGTTAAATAGTTTTATATAGGTTTTAATGTAGCCAATTTTTAATACTTTTTACGAATGGTGTTCCAATATTCACCCAAAATAGTTCACAATTTTGAATACCCCTATTTGAATTTTTTAAAATCCATTTAAGATTCATAATCTCAAATAATAAATAACATTTGGTTTGGTAAACTTAATTTGTTTACAGAGTTTAGAAATAAAGTTTAAATAGGAACGCCATTTTCGCATTTTTTGCCGCTTCTGTCACCTACTCATGCGAAGCTAACTGAAACGCCATGCCGCTGAAGTGGTTAAAGAACTTTATTAAAATCACAACTAGTTTCAAACTATATAGTTCCTTATCAGGGGATGAATAATTTTATAAACATTTTATTATCCAAGCGTCAGACGTAGTTTATAAGATTTCAAAAACGATTAAGTAAAAAATTAAATGATCTAAAAATAAAAAATTGTTTAAATTCTAATTAAATTTATAGGTTAAGAGCGTTCGACGGTCTCTAAAATTTGTAGATTATGTGCGACTTACAGTTATCACCCAAGAAAAAAAGCACTGCCTGTTTGAAATCACGTGAAATTAGTAAACAACCGTTTTCGAACTAGTGTTTCTCTGCACACAAGCACTTTTTACAAAATATGACAACGTACATTTGTCAAAAATATTTTTAATTATCTGAATTTAAAAGATTTTGTTAATTCATGCAGAAACGCGGTTTCAGGATTGGAATTACAAAAGTAATGTATTGACAGGCGGCGAGACGTGTGTTACAGCCATTTTGCCAGTAGAGGGCAGAAGCAAGCAGGGAGCGTAAAGGCTCAGCTGTCAAAATGATTCGCATTAAATTGCTATGGTAATTCCAATGCTGCAACGGTGTTTCTATATGGATTAACAAAATCTTTTCAATTCAGACAATTTAAAACAGTTGGGTCAAATGTACGTTGTCATATTTTGTAAAAAGTGCCAGTAAACAGAAGGAAATTTGTTAGAAAATTAATGTTTACTAATCTTACGTCATTTAAACCGATCAGTACCGTATTTGTTCGGTGATAACTGTTAGACGCACATTATCGAGAAATTTAAGAGACCATCGAACACCGTTAAGTTTTCATTTATGAAAATAAAAGCTTAAAAATGAATTCATGCGATTAAACAAAAAACAAAAATTACAAATTAACTTTGTTTATTTTAATTGTGATGTTATTTATGTGGAATCGCCTAGTTAGAGTATACGTGCAGCATCTCCGCATACGCGTATTTCTCCACTTGGCTCGCCTACGAGCGTAACGGGGAGAGATCACGCTCTCCAACGTCGATGGCCATCATGTGACCATCTGTCGATTCTGCAAAGTTGAGTAAAAACGTGTACGGCCCTTCGGTCGAGGACGGGACCCTTCCAACCCCTGGTCACTCTGCAGGTAACCACCCGAGTTGGCACCACAACTAACATGTCGAAGCGCCAGTACTAAGACTGTTGCCGAAGCTTCAGTCTGTTCATGGCGACACGTGTCTAACCCCAAGACCGGATGCAAACAAGCCTTTCGGCAAGTGCCCCGGGCTCGGACCATCTCCATGGTACCGTTTAGTACTCTGGTATAAGTACCGATTAAGAGTCTTACCACTTTTGCTTCGGCAAGTTAGGTTTGACGGTCAATATTAGACCTGCCGGGCCGTTACGACACTGCCCATCATCATCGTAAGCCACTGCTCTATAGGAAAGCCTGGGACGAACCGAGTACTAACTGCAAGCAGTGGCACCACTCCGAGTCTCATTTAGTCGCCTCTTACGACATGCAGCCGATCGTAGGGGGCCTATTCTGCGCCTGGGCCCCCACGGGAGTATTTATGTGGAATATAAATTATTAATTAAATATGTTCTTAGGCCAGTTTTTCCACTTTTCCGTTTATTTATTTTATAAACGACGTTTCGGTAACTAACGCAACCCTTATCAAGTTTACACAAATTATATAAAAATAAAACGAAATACTGCAAATAAGAATTTTGAATTTAATTATAAACTATGAAATTTCTTTTGTTTTACATTAAAATCCGGAAAAAAGCTATACTTGCCTTATAAAACAATTAATTATTGCACTTTAAAATTGTATATTTAAACTGTAGTGTAAACTTTGGAAGGTTATTTTTTAAACATCTTGCCAAAGTTTTGTTATTAAAAATAACATGATTATAATGACAGCCCCGTACACAATACAGTCGGCAACAATGGCGCCGAATGCGCAAAGCATTCGTGACTCGGTTGCGCGGTTGAGTCTGACCCCCGAAAGAGAGCGGTTAGCGGGGTGTACTGAGAGATTAGAGAGCTTGCATAGAGGGGGAGAATGGGGTTGGCAACAAAGCCATAGCCAGACAGCCGTCGGAAATGGTTTTCATATTTCCCACCACTAGGAGTCGAGGATCATTTCGCCCCACGGACCTGGGAAAATTGCCGAAATCCCGCACATACCAAACCCGGGTGAGCGGGTAAAACCCACCCCAGCCCCCCGAAACCCATCGAGCCGCAGTAGCACGAGTGAGGTAAAAGTTACTCAGAATAGAGTGCCCGCAAATGGAGAGCCGGTAGGAGAGTCAGTGAGAAAAGAGACTGAAAGAAGTGTGTGTAGTAGAGGGGGAAGAAAAAGAGATCATGTTAGGAAATTGGGTAAGATTAAAGAAGAAGGGCAGAGAAAAGGGGAGAGAAACCAGACTGAACATAAGAAAAGAGTACGGGAGCAGTGAAGGAAGTAGTAATAGCGAGAGAGTTAGTGGTGGGGATAGAGTTAGTGTTAGTGATAGAGTGAGTAGAGAGTGCCAAAGAGAGAACAAGAGGACCGACAAACCGAAGAGAGGTCAGGGGGAGAGCCAAAGATGAATCTTATATGACTCTACGAGTGAGTCAGAATCGGAGAGTGATCTGAGTCAAGGCCAGAGTAGTGGGGGGAAACAGAAATAAATTAAGTCCAGTCGGAGGTCCAAATTGATCAGAACACTGAAGGAGTGGGACTTAAAATTCTTTGGTGATGACGACAGTGCCGAAGAATTCTTGGAGCGCTTGGAAGAGTGTAAAGCTTGGTCAGATTTTTCTAATCAAGAAATATTGCAAACGCTGTCAATCACCCTTCAGAAAACTGCCAGCAGTTGGTTTAGGTCGCTGCGCCGTGAGATTAATTCGTGGCAATCATTCAAGAGGGCGTTCAAGAATGAATATCTGGTGACGGTAGACGACGATGACGTGATTGACGAGTTAAGGGGTAGGACACAAGGAAAAGGAGAGAAAATATCTCCATCCTTACCAGCTTCAGGTTAATTTTAGGACACATGAAGCGTCCCCTTGACAAGAAACAACAAATCAAAATCGCCTACAAAGGACTTACGCCGGAAAAAAACGTCAGTTAGACCGTTTATATTTCGATTCCCTCAGTCAGATGGAGAAAATCCTACGAAACTTCGAAAAGGCCAAAGATCTAGACGAGAGGTATACGCCCCCTCCACCCAAGGAGAAGATGCGTTTTCCCGCAGCAGCCGTGAAGGAAAGCAGACTTAAGAAAATGGTGAGATCAGAAGCAGCGACGTCAGAGGAAGAGCCAGAGTTGAGTGGTGGTGACCACTCTACCAAGGAGAGTAGAGGGACGAAGGAGGACAACAGAAGGGAGAAGCCAGAAAGTGTATGTGTAGACGCCATGACACTTATGACAACAGCCCAAAATTCAGCAAACGAGAGCCAAGTAGTCAGTTCACCCACACCACAAATCTTGCCTGGACCTATGCAAATTGCATACCCAGCCATGTATGCACGAATGATGTCAGGAGGAGCAAGACCAGTTGGTTTGCCAAATGAGGAACAAAATGGTTCACAAATGGCAACAAAGCAATTCATGGGAGTTTGTTTTCAGTGCCAGTCCATAGAACATCGGGCCAGAGATTGTCCCAAGAGGATTTGCTTTCGATGCCAGCAACAGGGACATTATGCCAAACAATGCCCACTGAGGCAAACTCAAGTGGAGTCATGCCTAGTGTGCAAAACAGCAGGAATAAACTTTTTGAGATGCCAGAATTGTGTAGAAATACGAAGAATCTTGGAAAGCGGTGCCTGGAAAGCATAGAAATGCCCTGTATACTTGGGCTACGACAACGAGAGAAGAAGAGCCGAAAAAGAGAACAGTGTGAGAGTTGCGTCAGAATCGACCGAGTAAGGAGAGCTTACTCTGTCAAGCAGTAGATGAGGACAATGCTGACGAGCGTGGGACTAAAGGTACGGATGTGATCCCAGTAACTATAGTCCAGGGGAGGGGAGAGGCTGTGAGAGTCACAGCTGACCCAACCCTAAGAAACTTTTTTTTTTAAGTTAGAGATGGGAGAAAGCATTGTAGACAGAAAATTTAATAAGAGAGCCGAGTTCTGTGAGATGTGTGAGGTAAAAAGGAGAGCCGAGTTTTGTAAGCCGTGAGCCGAGTTTCGTAGAGAAGAGAGCCGAATTTCGTGAGCCGAGTTCCGTAGAGAGGAGAGCCGAGAGTAATGAGCTGTGTAATAGCCAGATAGAGAGTAGGAGAACCAGAAGTAATGCCAAGATGATCATAGTCATGACGATCCTATGTAAAATAGTACGGGTCATGGGGAGGGGATTGTGACGTTGTGGATTGTCGTCTCCTGTGGGTCGACAATCTGAATCGTCATGTCATCTGTCGGATTTATCCCCGAACCGTGATCGTTAATTGGTATGATAATTTAGGAAGTCGGAACTGCCGAGCGACCCACTATCAGCAGCGAATGTGTGTCGCGCGGCTAGTTAGTAGGAGAGAAAGTGACAGAGGGCAGAGCCGAAGTGAGTAGTAAGAGACAGGGAGAGGAGAGCCATTGGAACGAGAGAGAAGAAGAGATCAAGAAGACGAACACGTGGGGAGAGAGCCAAGGCACAAGAAGTGTAATATTGTCGCCGCCAGTGTGTAATTGTGTGTAATTGTGGAAAATTATCGTCTGTCGCGCCGGTACGCCAGTATCTTGCTACAGGCCATTTTCTGAGTTTTCGCTGCATTTGTTTTCGAGAGTTTTTTTTTGAGTTGAAGTATTAGAGAGTGGAGCGTGAAGCTTAGTACTGTAAAAGCAATAAATTAGCAAATCCTTGCCGCTGAGCCGAGGCAAGGAAAACCAACAGATAGACCGTATAGCCGAGTCGTCGTGGGTAAGGCGTTTTTGCCAGTACAGTGCCAGTCGTGTCTCGCCGTTTGCTTTTCTGCTGCCAATTTTGTTTGGGCAGAATCTCCTCTGAGCGAGAGAGAAACCCGGAGGTTTGAGAGTTTTGAGTTTGTTGGGCCGAGTCGAGAATAAGTTTATTAATTAACCTTTAAAAATTAATTGGCGCCTGACGGCGAAGTTTATTACATTATATTTGCATCTATTTTCTGTGTTGAATGCGTCAGATTTTGCTTGACGTAAGCAGAAGCTTTGAACAGGAACCTGATCAGAAACAAAATTTGAAAAAGACTATTTTTTAAGCCTCCCACCAGCTTTAAACCCTTAATGTTTCTCCAATGTATACGTCATTACAGTTAGTACAAGGTATTTTATAAATGGTATTAATTTTTTGCTTTTTGTCTATTTTGTCTTTAGTTGAGTGTAAAATCTGAAAATAATAATAAAGAAACTATGCCTAACAATAATAATAACCATAACATCACAACAATTTCACTACCATATTGAAAACACATTACAAAAAAACATTTTACACTCAACTAAAGACAAAATAGACAAAAAACAAAAAATTAATACCATTTATAAAATACCTTGTACTAACTGTAATGGCGTATACATTGGAGAATCATTAAGATATTTACAAACTAGAATAACAGAACATGCTAGAGATATAAAAAATGGAAAAACTAACACAACTCTCGCTACTCATGCTTCAGAAAACAAACATATTTTCAATTTTAATGAAGTAACAGTTCTGACTTCAGAACAATATTATTATAAAAGAAAATTTCTTGAAATGATATACATAACCAAAGAAAAAAATACAATAAATTTCAAAACAGACGTAGAAAAATTAGCAAATATCTATCAGGGATTTTTGAATAATGTGCATTAATCTGGTATTAAAGTGCTCTATATTACCAGCACCTCATTATCACTACGAAATTAATATATGTTTCCTTAGTGATGAATATAATCATCGTCATCTTTTTTTATATTTTTAGCAAATGACATTTTTAATCTACCGACAATTATTATTTATTTTTTAACAATAATTGACAATAGTAACAGTTCTAAATCATGTTATTTTTAATAACAAAACTTTGAAAAGATGTTTAAAAAACAATCTTCCAAAGTTTACACTACAGTTTAAATATACAATTTTAAAGTGCAATAATTGATTGTTTTATAACGTAAGTATAGCTTTTTCCGGATTTTAATGTAAAACAAAAGAAATTTTATAGTTTGTAATTAAATTCAAAATTCTTATTTGCAGTATTTCGTTTTATTTTTATATAATATGTGTAAACTTAATAAGGGTGGCGGTAGCTACCGAAACGTCGTTTTAAAAATAAATAAACAGAAAAGTGGAAAAACTGGCCTAAGAACAGATTTAATTAATTTATTTTAGATACACCATTAGTTGGATAAATAAAATTTCCATTGCAGAATTTTTAAAAATAATAAATTACCAATAAGAATTTTGAGAGACTGATTAGTATTTATGGAACGTATTTTAATTAATTATTAATAGAATTTTATTTATTATTTTTACAGAAAAATAATGGCATCAAGTAGTTCTTTTGAAGTAAATCAGGAACTTGCTAAGTATCTTTTTTCTGAAGGCAGTACCTTAGTTCTGTTAAATGTTCCAAAGGGTACTGATATTGGAATAGACATTAAATCTTGGAATGTTGGTGATAATTTTCGAGGCATTAAAATGATACCTCCAGGATTTCATTATATTCATTACAGGTAATAATTCAAACATTTTATTTTGTACACAAAATTTATCATTTATTATTGTAAGATAATTAATTAATTTTACAACATTGTTTATTTTATTTATTATTATTGACAAAATTATGCACGATTTTTCCTTTTCCTATATATAAATTGAGTTGAGATTTGTAGAAGTTAAGGGAGGGGGACAGGGTCATTTTTCGCAATTTTTTCAAAAAAATACAATTTCTTTCCCTTCCATTTCGCAAATATGTAGGCTAATCGGGTTCGCTATAATTTTCCTGTAATCTGCACTTAAAACTAAAGATTCCTACCAAATTTCAGCTCACTAGGTTGATATTTGTAGAAGTTAAGGGGGAAAGGGTCATTTTATGCAATTTTTTCGTAAAAATTTAATTTTTTTCTCTTCCATTTCGCAACTATGTATAGGCTAATCGTGTTCGCTATATTTTTCCTGTAATCTGCACTTAAAACTGAAGATCCCTACCGAATTTCGCGTAAACAAAAAAATTAGGTTTTTTGAAAATTAAGTATTTTTTGGGAAAAAACCTCAGCTTTCCAATAAAAATAAAATAAAAAAACGAGCCCGAAGATGAAAAAAGTTAAATTTTATTCTTAATTTTCAAAAATTTTGGGCCAAATAAAAAAAATTTCTAAAATGGACTACGGCAATTAAAAGCTTATGAAAAAATTTCGTTTAAGTACAATAAATAAACAAAGTAGTGCGTGTCGCATCGAAAGTCATAACTTTTACCCCCTCTTCTTATAAATTTTTATAAAATTCAAAAATATATGGCAGATAAATTACTAACTAATTGGAGAACTATAAAAAAATTTGGGATTGATTATTCAACTTTTTTATTTTGGATGGACATTTGACGTGAAAACCGCCATATATAGAAAGAAGAAAATAGAAAGTCATATATATATATTGTTTATACTCCTGCCGTATTGGCCTTACGCACTTGACAAGAGTCCCCGAGAAATACTTTTTTGGATTAAGCATAACCATTCTACATATGAAATTTCTATATATTAACCTAATTTGCGTCTACAGCCGGTTTTATCAGGAGTAGTCGCATTCGCCTGGACCACCTGCTAATTAGGTTTTCTCGCCAGAGGAGAGGGAAACTGTAGAAAACCTCTCTTGAGTACAACCGGTTTTATCAACAGTCAAGTTCTAATTTTGTGTGCCGGACAATAATCGACAGTGCACATCATTATACCTTGACGTCAAACCTCCGTTTAGGAGAAAATTCTTTTTTTCAATGTTTAAACATTCTAGTCGCACTTTTTAATTTATATGTCCTTTTAGTAAAAAACATCAGCTTTCGAATAAAAAATATCATATCTCTCTCCCTCAAAAATTGAAATTTATTTTTAATTTTGATTTTTTTGGGTCAAATATTTTTTTTTCAAAACGCTTATTGACAATCGAAAGAGCATGAAAAAATCTTTCCAAAATGTACTTTATCAAATTTGTATGTTTAATTGTTTAAGAGTAAAAAATTATTCAAATAAGTATTGTACTGAAAAACAAAAAAATTTAACCCCCTCCCCCTCGGAAAATATTGGACTAGGTAAAAAAATATTTTCACGAAAAATTCCTATCTATTAGTACTACAAAAGCCCCAAGTTTTGCTACGATCGGAGAAAAATTTTTCTCCACCTTGATCACTTGACATGGAATCGCTCATATATACTGTGAATTAATGGTAGGCGAGTAATATAAGATTTAAACAAATTATAAGATTATCATTCATAAACAAATTACGCATAGGAGTGTTCCGGTCGCACTCACAGATGATATATATATATATATATATATATATATATATATATATATATATATATATATACTTAAATATATTGCAATTTAAGGGATTTTTGAGAGAAACAGTTATTTCTTTGTTTATATGTTTATTGATTTTTTTTATTATAATATAATATTATTATTAAAAAGTACAAATTCTGTAAAAATTAATATGTTAATTTCGTTATAAAAACTAAAAATATATTTTAAGATAATCATTTCAAATTTTTTTAAATTTTATAGATAAAACAGAAAAATATTTTTAGTAGAAAATGAATAATGAATAATTTTCATCACATCTGTCAACGTTTTAAAATAAAACCATAGGTATTAAAAAAGAGTTAGTTAGTTTAAGAGAAAAAATTATGATATAATTGATAATAAAAATGCAATGTTGAATAATGACTATATGCATGAATTTCAGAAGCTTTTGCCTAGCACTTTGTGCAAAAATCGAAGTAAAACAAAAGTAACTTTTATACAACAGTTACAAAAGTAACTTTTATACAACAGATACAAAAGTGACTATTATACATTTTTATTCTTCGCTATGTCAAAGATGTTTTTGTATGCGGATATGCAATCGAATGATTTAAATGTTTTTTCATTTGCATTTTTTAAAAAAGACACACAAAAGTGTATTTAGTTTTTCTGATCACAAATTAGATATCAAATTTTCAAAATTCAAAATGTTTAATCTAATATGGCGGAATAAGAGATTTTTTCATTTTAATTTTTTTGTCCACCATTTTGCATCCGCCATTTTGAATTTTAAAAATCTGATTCCATATTCGTAATTACCGACATCAAAAACCTCTGAGTAACAATTTTTAAGCAAATCCGATGATTTAAAGAAAAAATGTCGGAACTTATGAACAAAAACTTTAAAAGCGTTTTTCTTAAAATGTCTTTTTTGATCTGGTAAGAGTTAAATCTCGAGTTCTTCTGAAGCGATTTTAAAAAATCAAACGGCTTTTGATTCAGCGTCATCATGCCTATAAGTGGAACCCCAAAAACTGGAAAATTTCCAACTCCCCCTTTTTATAAGAGAAATTCTGAATAAAAACATCTTTGCATATTTTGGGGAAAAAGTACTTTAAAAAAGGGGGGAGAAAATTCCACTTTTTTGAGGTTCCACACCTAAACAAATATGAAGCGAAGAAATTTTTTTTACAAATTCTTAAATAAATTATTTATTAGATGTAAAAAAAAATTTTGTATATAAATATCATAGTCATTTTAATAATATATACTAAAAAAGCCTTCTTTTTGCCTGTTTTGAACTGGAATGTCCCTTTAAACCACCAGTGGTATTTTCAACAATTCATCAACAACCGTAAGGTAGTGTTGATTGTGAAACATTTCAAGGATTAATAAACATATTAGGATCACCTCGTAATATTTGTGGTCGTCATGGTAGATCGATTTATTTATTACTATGACGTGTAATCCAAATTGGAAAGAGATACAAGAAAATTTATTATTTCATCAAACTGCTTCTAATAGGCCTGATATAGTAACTAGCGTTTGTGCATTGAAGGTGAAACAACTTTTAAATGTTATTGTTGCCAACAAATTATTTGGAGAGGTTAAATCTTATGTTTATGTTATTGAATTTTAAAAGCGAGGATTACCACATATTCATTTGTTAGTTACATTAAAAGAAATTTCTAAAATATTAACAGTTAAAAGTGTTGATCGTTATATTTCTGCAGAAATTCCTGATGAAAATATTAATCCTTTCTTGCATAACATAATAATGCAAACTAACATTCACGGACCTTGTGGATATTGGTGTTTAATTGATGGTAAATGTTCAAATATTTTCTAAAAAGTTACTAAGAAGAAACTACAATTGAAGAAAACTTTTATGTTCGTTGTCGTCAAAGAAATAATAATAAATCGTATAAGCGACCCTCAAAAGGATTCTCCTTTTGATGGTTCTAAGTGTTAATGGTTGTGGAACATCTGAAAAAATATTTTTATACATAACGCTATGGCATTTATTAAGAAGTAAAGGAATAAATGTTTGCACCATGGCATTTACAGGTATAGCTGCGACTCTGCTTCTTAATAGAAAAACTGTTACATAAAGTTTTGGGCTTACCCGAATAATTGTATTCATAAATGAATTATTATTATTAATATTATTATTATTAATTATTATTTATGGGAATAATTGAATGTTTTAGTAAAATTATTTGATAGATTTTATGAAAATAGTAAATATTGATTTTTTCGATTTAATTTGTAATTTAATTCTTGACGAGATATTCGTTAATTTTTTAAGAATATTTAAATTTCTTTAAAAAATTGTATTAGTTTTGAAAAAATAGAATTCTTGTGATGAATATTGTTATTTATGAAAATAATTAAATTTGGCAAAGAATTTTATGATTTTTTTCCACGGTTGTCAAATATTTTTAGACGGACGTGACGTAGCAGTAGTCAAGCGCAAGAGACAACAGCTGATCATTTAGATGGAAAATAATTGTAAACAAGCGAATCATTGTTTTCTCTTAACCCAAAAGAAGGTGTATGCTAAATTTCATTTAAATCGAATAATAATTACCAAAGATATGATGATTTATGTTTTAAAATTTAATTAATTTCAGAAGTTTAAAATTTCCAGTTTTTGATTATTACCTTCCAAAAAAATTTTAAAGGAAAAAAAGATGCGCCATTCAATTTCCTACAAGAATGTATGTTTCAAAAATTGAAAATTCCAATTTCAACTTTTAGACCATTTTGGTATGTTTGACTGGCTGGTAAGTGTTCAAGTCGAGCGGGTTATTCGATCCAGACGCTCAATTATTAAATACAGAATTCGTTAAATTATAAATTAATAATGTTAAAAGTTTAATAAATTAAAGAAATTAAATTTAAAAGGAATTTTTTTACAAAAACCACAATATTGATTACAGTAGGTATATTTAACCTTCAAAACACTTAATATTAAAATTATTCTGGAAGACTTATTTTTAAAAATCAATTTTGCGCAATTTAGATTCTTATCTTTAAACGTATTGAAAACCTACCCATGACAAAAAGAATCAGAAAATGTAAAAATTATTTTTTTTCATTTTTTGGAAAAAACAGGTGCCTTTCAGGAGAATCACCCATGTGCATTATAAAAATATAATATAATTGTATAGAAAATTATATTATAATATTAATTAATAATAATATATACAGTTTTATTAGGAACGCTATTTCCTTGTTTTTAGCAGTCTAGATCTCGGCGCGTTAAACGCCATTTGGAACGCCCTGCCAGTGAAGTGGTTAATTAACATTTTGCAACGGTTTCCCTTTCGCCCTCTTGCATTGCTCAATTTTGTTCTTAAAGAAATTCTAAACAACTTTTCTACATCTTTACTCTTATCAAATTTGAACATGGTTATTTCTAAAAAACAATTTTTAACATTTAGTATTGACACATTTTACAATAAAAAGAATTGTAATTTTTTGGTTGTTTGACCGTATGATATATTTTGTTTAATAATGATAAGGCCTAAATACGGTTTTGTTTAGATGATGTTTATTTACAATCCCTACTAGTTTCAAACCATATATGGTTCCTCATCAGGGGATGATTAATTTTTATAAATACATCATTTGAAAATAAGACAAACACAAAAGATTTCAAAAAGGATTAAAATTATAACCAGATCTGAAAAAGAAAATAAAATTGTTTTAAATGTAATTATAATGTGTATTTTTTTAAGGTTTCCTTTGGTTCTTCCTTCGGGTGATTTTGTAGTTTAGTTTAATCCAATTTTTGATCTCCTGTAAAGTGTCCCGTCCAAATTGATGGAGAATTTGTTCGTAAAATTCTTTATTCATGTTGATTAATGTAGAATCTTATTGGTTTTAAGGCCAGTGTATAATAGTAATTTTTTGGTTGTTTGACCGTATGATATATTTTGTTTAATAATGATAAGGCCTAAATACGGTTTTGTTTAGATGATGTTTATTTACAATCCCTACTAGTTTCAAACCATATATGGTTCCTCATCAGGGGATGATTAATTTCTTTTCTTTTTCAGATCTGGTTATAATTTTAATCCTTTTTGAAATCTTTTGTGTTTGTCTTATTTTCAAATGATGTATTTATAAAAATTAATCATCCCCTGATGAGGAACCATATATGGTTTGAAACTAGTAGGGATTGTAAATAAACATCATCTAAACAAAACCGTATTTAGGCCTTATCATAATTAAACAAAATAAAAAGAATTGTTTGTTAAATAAATATTAGATTCTATAATTGTAAATAATTGTGTTAAGTTAAATCATTTTTTAGCAATCATTTTTAATGTTATGTATGTTATTAAACACTTTTTCATTTTTCTATCAAGTTTTTGAAATCTGGGTATTATGTAAAATATCTGGGAATTTTATCGAAAGTTATAAACAATTTTAATTTTTAATATTTATAAAAGATTTCTTGGTATTGCTGTGTACCAATCTTTAAAAATATTAAAAAGATTATATTTTTAATTCTTGAAAAACTATTATGAAATTATAACTTGTTTAAATAGTAATTCTACTAAAAATTATTTTCGAAGTAACAAAAATGATATAATATAGTAAAAAATTTAACAATAATTGTAATTATTTTTAAATAATTTTTCTTAATTAAAATTACATATGAAATGTTAGCTAAATGTCCAGGGTTTATATTTTTAAAAAGTTTTATCTTTTTTCCAAATAGTGATTTTATGTATTTAATAATTTATGAAATTGTTATTCATCAAAATATAAAATCTTTTGTGATCTCAAAATATTGATAGTTAATGCATTTTATTTAAAAAAATTTATTTATGATCATTAAAATCGATATCGATATCAATTCGTGCTCTAATACGTCAAGATTAGGTTCTAGAAGTTGTTTTTGTGTCAAACCAGCTTCATTAACATTAGTTTTAGTATTAAATCCGTACGTGTTGTTAAAATTTTCATCTCTATTAGAATCTTCTGTAAATGTTTCATCAGCAACAATAGTAGTGTCGCTGTTTTGTGCTTCACTCATATCGTCATCACTCTCTTCAAAATAGTTCTGTAATTAATAAAGATTTAAAAAAATTTATTTTATTAACTTGCACCTGAATAATACAACACCTTTATATTCTCTAATTATTATGTCATCTTAAAATTGCAATTTCATATTGTCAAATCAAGAAAAAATTATTTTTATTAAAATTAACTATTAAAAATCGAAACAAATCAAGTTATATTTAACATACGTCAAGGTTTATAGAAAATATTAATGGTTGGTGCAGTCCATTAGTTATAAAATAATAATATTCAGTTTATCTACATTAAATTAAAAAAATAATTACTTACATAATTTTTATTGTTAGTTGTTCCACTTATTTCATTCAACAATTCCTGAGACATTTCTTTGTTTTGAATTTTTTGATTAGAATGTTTTTTAACTTTGAAAAAAACCTGTGAAAGTTTGGAAGTTAATTTGTAAATGTTTATAAATAAGTAAAATAAGGATTGATTTGAAAAAGAATTTTATTGAAAATTTTAGAAAATGATTGAAACCATACCAATTCCTTCCTATTCTCCTTTTCCTGCATAGGTGTCACGAAAGAATTGTATCTTTTAATGTGACGCTGGCTTCTTAAGCTGCATGATAGCTCTAAGGTATTATATTTAATCAATTGTTTTCTCATCTCAACCATATCTAAAAATCTGTTATGTTAAAATGTGTAATTATATGTCTTGTATTTATTAAAGTATAGATTAATTAAAAATATTATTTAAATGTACTTTAATTTTTAAAATTGAGGCTCCGGATCTTAATTGGACACACGCGTGAACACGCGTCCAGTCAGTTGAATAAAAAAGATAAAATTTTGAAGTTGTTCAAAATGAATTTCTAGTTAAAACTTCCAGTGACAAAAATGTTCATCAATATGTTAGGAAGTTTTCTGGAAAATTTAAATTCTTAAATTAAAGAAAATAGAGCAATTTTAACAGCGTCGCGCTCTGCTGTAAATGTAAACAATGTCTGACTATATACATTGGTCTTGTAATGCCGGCCAAACTACACGTGTGTGGCCAAGCCGTAATTTTACAGCAGAGCGCGACGCTTTTAAAATTGCTCTATTTTCTTTAATTTATTATATTTATATTTAAAAGTAGTAAACGAGCTTACAAAAAATAAATGTCCTTTCGTACAAATGTACTAGTAATACTTAACATTTAAAGAACAACAATTGTTCTAGGCTGTAGCATCATAATCATATGTGAGAATAAGCTTACGTAACGATGCCTTGAATATTAATATTGAATTATTAAAAATATCGAATTCATTACCGCATTCGTTAGCCTCCTTACATATTCTGTTAAAAATAGAACTATCGCCGAAGTCAGTCCTATGGTAATGGAGTTTAAATAAATTTTGCCTACGTGGTGATTTAATAGAAATTGCAAAATTAATTTTTTCTAAGATAGTGGGGCAATCAACAATTCCATGAACGATTTTATACAGAAACAGTAAATCTGAATATAAAAATCTTGATGTCACAGTGGGTATCTGGAACCGATGTCTCAAATCATTATAATCATGCGAATAAAAATAATAATGTATATTAAGCTGTCGTGCAATAAATCGCAGATATCTGTTTAATACACGTTCAAATCGTAAAATTTGATAGTCCCGATAAGGTTGACAAATTTCCGAGAAAAAATGCATAATTGGCATTGCACAGGCACACAAAAAGACAATGTCAACATTGCTTAATCACCCTTTGTTTTTTTCTAAATCGAAAAAACTACCCCTAATATTATTTTTTTATTATTTGTTATAGTTCAAAAAATGAACATACAGAGGAATATCACAATTTTTTTTTCTCGTAGTATACAAATTCACAGTTTTAAAAAATTTAATTAATGAATAACGAACAACACACATACCCACACATGAGGTCCGGAGTCAAGATGAAAATAACATTTCTTTCTTTCTGATGCTCAGCATTTCATTTATTATTTTAACATAAATTTTGATTATGGAAGGATCGTTAGTACTTAGCTTTTCTAACCATAACTTTGATGGATTTTTTGATACTGTGAAAAAAACTTCAGAATATTTATAACGAATTGAATTATAAAGAGGACAAAGCGCCAACATATGAATTTTTCATAATATGGCACAATAAATCCGTTTCTCTTAGACAGAATTCTAGGGTTATATATGTTTTATAATCATATTTGGGCCCATACTCGTTTGTAATTAATGTGCATACGTTTAAAAATTTATGATTCATTACTAGGATAATGTGTAAACACTCAATCCCGTTCTTACGGAAGTGAGCATTAATTTCGAATTTTTTACAATATTCTCCAGAGAAAACTGATTCCACGTTTTTTCTAAATCAAAGTAATCAAATCTATTTTTAACTTGTGAATACCAATTAAAAGCAGCTTTATTTGTCTGGGTGTAATTATGCAAAATACATTAACTCTAATACACAAATTTTTGGATATCTTGTTTGTTCCATTGACTCAAGTTTCTTGAACCACGCAAGAATTGACTTCAATACTTTACATTCTAACGGAGTGGTGTTAGTTTCAGTTCTAATTGCTTTTTTCGGACCTTTTTTTGGAAGACGTAACAATTTTTTATAAAACTAATTTGAATTTTTTCTAAATCATCCAAAAAATATAATCCCCAAATATGAATCGCATAAAATATGGTGCTTGCAACAAAGCTTTCATATAGTTTACTATACGTTTCCCAATTATCCGCTTTCAAGTTATTGATAATTTTTAAACAAGCCGCGATAGCCAACCCTGTGGTACTTTCTAATTTGTTTAATGTAGATTAAAATGTGATTGAATCTGAAAAGACGATACCAAGGTAATTGTATTCTTTTACCACTTTTATCGAGCCCTCCTCAAATTTAAAAGCCTTAATGTTATTAGAATTTTTTTGATTTGAAAAAACCACTATTTTTGTTTTTAATATGTTTATTTTTAATTTATTTATTTTACAGTAATTTGATAAAGCTTTTAGTTTTTGAGAACATTCTAGAGGTGTATCTGCCAAAAAGGACAAGATCGTCTGCATAGGCCAATAAGAGTATTTCTATTGTTTTATTGATTATTATGCCTCTACATTCCTCCTTAATCAAGAATTCTTCCAAGTCTCTAATAAACAATATAAATAGCAAAGGACTCAAAATTTCTCCCTGTAAAACACCTCTCGATACATTTACTGATTTTGTGTTTCCTAAACTAGACTTAATATAAATATTTGCGTTACTATAAAAATCTTTTAAATATTAAAAATTTTTGTGCTCAATTCCAAATTGTTTAATTTTTGCCACAATAAATTATGATCGACCGAAGGAAAGGCACTTCTAAAATCAACAAAAATCGCATATAGTTTCGAGTTTCCTCTTAACATAATTATGTATTTGTAACAGGGACATAAGCGTAAACTGAATATCTATACAATAATACAATAATACAATAATTCCGGCAAGAAATTATTATTCGTAGTCCAAAGCGTTATTTTTTTGTTTAAAATATGTTACACAAACACTTAAAAGGGACCTACGATCCGAAAAAATCGATTTTCACTTTTTTATCTATTCTTATAGTAAATAAGCCGCTCTTTCCAACGCAATAAACCGCAGCTTTCTAGCTGCATTAGTTTTCTCATAATTTCACTACAAAGTTAGGTACTTTGACCAAAAATAGTGCAAAAAAACTAACTTGGTAAACTTCGAAGTCGTTTTTCTCGAAATCTTTTTTTCGGGTCGTAGGTCCCTTTTAACTGTCTGTGTCACATATGAGTAAATATTTTTGTAATTACGTTGACTAGAGTGATTGGTCTATAATTGTAGGGATCAGACGGATCCCCTTTTTTATGAAGCATGAACATTTGTAGACGACTCCACTCTTTGAGAACTTTTCCTAAATTCATAACTTTATTAATAAACAAACAAAGATACGCTATCCAATCTAAGGGTAGGTTTTTGTAAAATTTTCCCTTTATTCCGTCTGGGCCTGGTGCCAAATCCCCCTTACACTTCAATAAGCTATATATTATTTCTTGTATTGTTATATCGAGTCCAGTAATGGATCTGTGTGATGATGGCATAAAACGTTTGATCTCGGGGACTGTGAAGGAAAACTATCTAGTAAATACACAGGTCAACAAAAAAAGACTTACTTTTTTTATCAGATATGATAGTGGTTTCCGAAGTATTTTTTTACGTGGATGTCAAAATTTATAATTGATCGGATTCGCTTGAAAATTGTTACTCGGGGGTTTTTGGATCTGCCATTTTGAATTTTTGAAAACTAATACCGGATTCGTAATCAGCGACCCCAAAAACCCCCGAGTAACAATTTTCAAACGAATCCAAGACAATTTTAAAAAATCCATTAAAGCAACCCAAAAATACCCATTTTTGGTAACTTCAACCTAATTTTTTGAAAAAATTTTTTATTTTTTTTGGTTTTACGGATATGGGTCTTGTAGTGGACAATTCAAGCTTCAATTTAAGTCTATGTAGAAGTTTCTGGCACGTCAGGTTTAGGAAAAAAAAATGTTGAAAACGCTCAAAAACACGTTTTTTGGGGTCTTTACCCCCACTTTTCTCAAAATCCTGACGTGATGGCCAATTTTTTGACCCGGGATCGTGTTCAGCGTCAAAAAATACTTCGGAAACCACTATCATATCTCATAAAAAAAAGGAAGCCTTGTTTTGTTGACCTGTGATTTTAGTACCATACATTTAAATCTAAATTATTTGACGCGCTGTTTTTTATTTTCACTTGATTAATTATTCCCTAGAATGACTTAGAGTCCTTTGCCATATTTAAAGTTTCCACTCTATTTATTTCAAATCCACTTTTTTATAATTAGTTTTTATATTGCTTTTTGGTTTCGACGTATGACATTTTGAATATCGTTTGAAATGAATTTTTTTACATTGTTTTAGCAGACTTTTTACTGTGCGCTTTAAGTTTAGTCATTCCTTGTCAAACCAAGGTTTATTTATCTCCACAAATGGTTTTTCTTTAATTACTTTTTTCATGTTTTGGGAAGAGGCTGCATTATACAATGACGTACACAAAATTTTCTCAAGGTCTTCACACTCCATAGATACCCATAAAGGGTTAAACAATGATTCCATTAAAAAGTAAAATTCCTCTGCTTTGTTTATATTAAAAATTAATTTTAATTCTTTTTTTTATTATCTTGTCTAGAGTTTGGAATCAAATTTATAAAATCAAGAATAACAGGAAAATGCTCAGACAACGTGAATAAACACTACCCCTAATATGTAAAAATTCAAAATGTATAATAAAAAAAATGAAAAACCATTTTGTTTTTTAAAACAAAACAATAATTTTCTATACTTCTTTTTTAACAACTCAAAAGCAATATCAAAATTGCTCCATCACCCTCTGTTTTCTTTAAATTGAAAAACCTACTCTTAAATGTACAGAATAAAAGTTTAAAGTTAAAAAAATGAAAAACAACATTGTTTTTTAAAACAAAAAAATAATTTTCTATACTCCTTTTTTAACAACTCAAAAAAAGCAATGTCAAAATTGCATCATCACCCTCTGTTTTCTTAAATCCAACAAACTACCCCCAATATGTAGAAATTCAAAGTTTAAAGTAATATAAAATTAAATAACAGATTTCTCTTCAAAACAGAACAAGACATATATTTTCTCTTACACGCATTGACGGATTTTAATAACATTTTGTGGTGTATTACGGTCAAAAATATTTAGAATCAGACAGAAAAATTATTTTAAAAATTTGGAAATGAATCAATTCATGTATGTAAAGTATATATTTTATCAATATTTATCAAATAAATCGATGTTTTCATTTTTAGAAAAAATTAATATTTTGCATTTTTTGAAATTTTATTTTAACTTTTGAAACTAATTATTCTAAAATAAATAAATATTTTTATTTTTCACAAATGTAATTTTGTTTTTTTAATTTATGACCTTGCTTTTTTTACAAGAATAAAAATAGAAAAACGTATGCTCCTGTTTAAAAAGTTAATTTTTTCTGTCAAGTTGGAGTTTATCCTCTATATTTTTCTTTATTTCCAATAAAAAATAAAGGTATTTTTAAGTTGTTGAAAGAGAAGTACATAAATTTCTCGTTCTGTTTTGAATGTTGTTTTTCACTTTTTTTACTTTAAACTTTTATTTTGTACATTTAAGGGTAGGTTTTTCAATTAAAAAAAAAACAGAGGGTGATGGAGAAATGTTGACATTGTTTCTGACTTATTGTATCAGAAGTAGATAAATTTATTGTTTTGTTTTGAAAAACAAAGTGGGTTTTTACCTTTAATATTATAAAGTTTAAATTTTCACATTCTAGGGGTAGTTTTCTCGATTAAAAAAACAGAGGGTGATGGAGAAATTCAGATTCCTGATTCGTTTTCAGTGGGCAAAAATACGATAAAATATGTATGCCTGGTTCAATAAACAGACAACTTTTTTGTTATTGTGTGCCTGTGTTATTAACCATAAGTTTTGATAAAATGCAAAAGTTTTTTTAATTAAATAAATTTACTAATCTAACTTTTTTTTGTCTACAAATTTATAACCCAAAAAAGAATTAGATAGAAACTGATATTCAATCAACAAATTATAATTAAAAAAAAAGTCCTAATTAATTGATTAAATTATTATAATTCTAACAAGCATTAATAAGTATAACAATATGTTTTTTCAATTTAATAATAAATATTATAGACAAAAGTTTGGCACGCTCATGGGTGCTTCAATTTCTCCAATTCTTGCTGACATAGTTATGCAAGATTTGGAAGAAACTGTAATTAATAATTTAGAATTTCCAATTATTTCATACAAGAGATATGTGGATGACACTTTTTTATGTGTTCCAAAAAATAAAGTATTTACAGTTGTTAATGCCTTCAATTCCTTTCATAGCAGACTACAGTTCACTCATGAGTCAGAATGTAATAACGAAATAAATTTTCTAAATTTAAAGATTATTAGATCAGAAAACAATAACATCATTACTGATTGGTACAGAAAAGAGTATTCAGGAAGACTACTAAACTATTATTCAAATAATCCAAAACAACAAAAAATTGCAATTATTAAAAATCTCGTTAATACTGTTTTGATACTTTCCGATAAAAAATTTTACCACAAAAATATATATTTAGTTAAACTAGATTTAAAACCTAATAACTATCCTGACTAATTTGTTAACAAACATGTGAAAAAAAGAATTATTGAAATTAATAGCAGAAAATCTTCAACTAACATTAATGACAACAATAGTAATAATAATACGTTAGTAAAGAAAATAATTTTTCCTTATTATGGACCAATATCGGAAAATATTAAAAGATTACTTAAAATTTTTACATCCAAACAGTTTTTAATGTAAATTCAAAATTTAATAAATTCATTAAACTTGGTAAGGATAGACTCGAGAGACACAATCTATGCAATTGTGTCTATAGATTCTAATGTAACTGTGGTAAATCATACATAGGACAGACTAAAAGATCGTTACATATTCGTAAAAAGAACATATGAGCAATTCTGACTTAAATGGTAAATATCATAATGCTCTTACTAATCATTTGATTAATTCTGATAGTGATTCCTCTCCACATTTTATAAAATAAGATGATTTTGATATTTTGGATGTTGAACCAAATCTTAACAAACGATTACTATCAGAAATGTTTTTTTTTATAAAAAAGGAAGGTGGAAACAGTCTAAATAAAATGACTGACTTAGATAATTTTGATAAATCCTACGAAATGATTTTGAATTTTATTTCCAGCAATTTAACGTAATAAATACTCATTGAGTTTCATTCTCTGTTCTTGTTTAATTTATAGTTTTTATTTGTTTTTGTTGTTCTCCGTTTAATAAGTGTTCATTGTAATAACTAAATAGAGTTTTGAGCTCAGTTTTAAATTTGACTTTACAGTTTGCAATACGTTTTTAATTTGATTTGACAGACTATTTGTTTTAATTTATTGTGAAGTGTTATTTATTTATTTATTATTTATATGTTATTTATTATTTATTTATGGTTTTTATACAAGGACGGATTATTTATTTATTTATGGTATGTTTATTATTTTTTATTTTATTTATTATTTTGTCTTTTTCTAATTATTATTTTTACCAGTTATTAATTTTCTACTATTTATTATCTATTAATTTTTATAAATTAAAAAATTTTTTTTGTTCAATATTAATTATTTTTATTAAATTAATATTTATATTTGTTTTAACTTGTTACTAATGTTATTATTGATTGTTTTCACAATTTTTAATGATTTTTGTCATTTATATGTAAAAAATTTTCAATTATTTTTTAAAGTTATTTTAAATATTAAGTTCCTTTATAATTTTATGACTCCAGACTCTACTCCATCTTCAGGGCATAGAAATTTAAGTCTTCGTCTATTTTAATTATTATTTTTTGGTAAGATAATTATTTATTTATTGTTAAACTAATTTTATTTTTTCTTTTATTTTTAATTTTTTCTTATATAATTTTATTTTATTACTTTAATTTTGTATATTTTTTGGATAGACTCCCTGAAGAGGAAATCATTTAGATTTCGAAACGTTGGAGTAAATAAATATTTTATTCATTATCCGAATGTTTTCGTTTAATTTACCTTAATTTGTATTTAATTCATTCTTGTTTTTTCCTGATTTCTAGATATAGAATTTTTATTTTTTAAGAATATTTTAAATTCTAAACTTATTCGAAACATTAATAATTTTTTCTTCCATTAACATTTAATGAAAAATCCGAAACTCAAAGGCTAAAAATTGTCACTTTTTTAAACTAGACTAGTAATTATTATTTTTTACATGACTTTGGATTTACAAAAATTATAAACATACACTTTTCTAAAACTCAATTGTTTGTAAAAATTGCAATC
This sequence comes from Leptopilina myrica (nomen nudum), assembly GCA_032872475.1. NCBI lineage: Eukaryota > Metazoa > Arthropoda > Insecta > Hymenoptera > Figitidae > Leptopilina > Leptopilina myrica (nomen nudum). The sequence continues at coordinate 32,832,249 of CM065464.1, read as the reverse complement.
ACAAATCTTAAAAAATTCAATAGTCTAATTACAGTAGAGACTCCATTATTCGGACTAATGGAGACAGGCACTTATCCGGATAATCGAGTAAAGTACGAATTAAACAAATTTTTGATTCATAATTTTATGTATTTATTTGCATATGTATTAAAATAAGACTTAAACAAACTAAAACTTTTAAAGTCAATATTAATAAATATTTAGTTAGAAATATTTTAAAATATTTACATAAACATTTTCTTAAAATCATTAAAACACTTTAAAACGCAACATTTCGTGTAAAAATTCACGTTTTTTAATTGAGTTGGGATTTAAAATAGAAGTTAACGGCTTGAGACCTTATAAACTTTATTTAAAAAAAAATTGTTAATTTTAAATTTGTCCGGATAATAGAATATCCGGATAAAGGAGTCTCTACTGTAATTCTCTTTAGAAATATGTATACCTAAATATGAACAATGTAAATAAAAGTCTTTCGGCTATTAATACATCTGAAATTTTGTTGTATTATAATTTGTATAGTTTTGAAACCAGAAATTATAAATAGGCAAAAGTGCCGGATTTAACGTGGAAAATATAAATAAATATCACATTAAACTATTACAAATTTTGGTGTAAATACAAAATTTTATCAGCATCAAAACCACAAAAAACATTGCATAAACCTTGTGTAAAAATGTCAAAACATTGAGACGAAAATTTCCCATTGTGGCGTCAGCTAAGTCGGCTCGCTACCTGCACTTCAATTTTTGAAAATTTTTTTCTCAAAAACAAAAAATAACGTGTTCGCCAAATTTGGCATGTTATTTTGTAGTATAGTAAGCAATATTTATCTTTTTTTCAGCTTGATTGAAGGCCGATAACGGGTTTAAATATTAAAAAACAAATTTATTTTTAAAATAAATTTACTAAACAAGTTAATTTTTATTTAATTAATTTTTTTTTAATTTGATTCATTCTAAACAAAAAACATTCAGACAACTTTTTTCTATAAGCAAAAATAAAAAAATTTATTCAAGTTTAAAAAAAATATTGCATTAATTTGTTAATGCAAATATCTAACAAAATATTAAATATTTTTAATTAATATTTGGGATAATTACATAGGCAAACAAACTCTATTAAAAAATGAAATTTGAAAAAAATCCGAGAGTTGACCCCTCAATCTCATATGAAACTCCTTATATTTTCGATAATAATTAGGTTTTACAATTTAATTATTTATAATTGTTACGATTTATTAATATTTTGTTATGACAATGCAGTTAATATTTATTATTGCAATTCTTTATCATTATTATTATTAATTATTATTTTACATATTATTGATATTGTTAATAATTGTTATTTTTGACATTCTATTATTCGCGCATGTGCGAAGTGTTGACACAACGTATCTTTTTTGGTCTCTTGATTTTTGCATTTCTTTTCATTGTTTCACTAACTTTTTTGTTGTTCTGATTGACTAACAACGTGAAATATCCTTTGCACCAGACAAATTGTGTAGTTTGAACATCTGTGGACGGTGTATTTTGTGATTTTCTTAGTGAATTGAATTCCTAACCTACAACGACAATGTCCACCAAAGCTTCCTCGAGTGACAAGTTCTGTAGAGGATGTAATTCGGACGTTTAAAGGGAAATTTCCAGATGTGAAACATGTAATCTTCCGTATCACCCTAGCTGTTACAAAAAAAGGAAATGCTGCGGCCTAAGATCTAATTCTCCTAACCCCACTGCATTGACATTTACAAAAGATGACTTAACCAACCTAATGGCTGAACAGCTGAGGATGATAACTTTGCAAATTGACCCCCTCAAAACCACCCTGGACGATGTATCAGCTCGAGTGGTAAAAATTGAAGCAGTTGTATCTTGTATGGATGCTGTTGAACGGGATATCGAAGGTATTAAAGAGGATATTACCTCTCTTAATAATAAAATTGAAAATTGCTCTGACAATATTATGTCCGGATGTTTGAGGGAAATGAGTGATCGTAACATTCGAAAGTGCAATTTAATTTTTTTCAATATTCCTGAACAACTCTTGAATGCAAATACTTCAAATCCTATATCTGATTTCGACTTTGTTGCTAAGATCTTAAATTTGTTATTTCCTGTAAATATTCCAAAGTTCCATACATTGCTTCGTCTTGATAAACGTCAACAGATGTCACCACGGCCCCGGCCGTTGAGAGTTTCATTCACGGACGAGACACATGTCAAAAACGTGATAACAGCGTACAGAGATCTCAATCTGTTTAACACCACCTTACCTGAATTTCTCCCACCGAGTCTATCACTAACATGGGACAAGACACCAATGCAAACTCTTCAATTCAAGAAGGCCAAGCTGTTAATGTCGGAGAGAATAAAGGAAGGGGAAAGCGATCTACGCATCAAATACCATCATGGAGAGCCAACTATCGTCTCGACAAAGAACCCGCCTACAAAATAAACAAATGTACTTGTCATAGCTTGATTGCTAGTGAGGGTGATTTAAATCTACTTTGTGCTGATAGTCTTGGCTCACATCTGCTTTTTGTTCTTCGGAATTGGGATTGCGTAATTACGATATATTTCGATGTGATAGGAATGTTTATTCTAGCGATTTTTTGCGAGGCGGAGGTGTACTAATTGCTTGTGATCTATCACTTCGTGCATCGGTACTACCAACTAATGTTCTCACTATTGATCATGTTTTTGTCAAATTCTCTAGCAATTCAGTTACGCACATTGTGGGAACTTTTTATATTCCTCCCAGCTCGAAACTAAATACTTATTCTACAGTGTGCGCTATACTCGAAGACTATACAACTTTAGGCCTACTAGATTGTTGTGTCGCCACTTCTATGACAAAGTATGTATTTCCTTTTATATTATAAGTACTTTTTTGTACGAAAGGGCACTGCCCGTGTAAATAAATAAATAAATAAATTATCATTATTATGCAATTTATTATAACTATGTTCCTGAAGTTGGCATCTATGCTCAGCATCAAAAAGTATTTTTCCTTATTTTTAGTAAAAATTTTTTAGCTATTTTACTCATTTTATTCATCTAAGAAGTACAAACTAATTTAATAGTATTTTTTAAACTTAAAATTTTAAAAAATATTGAGTGATTTTTTTGGTTTTTTGCAAAAAATATTTTTTGATGCTGAGCATCGATTGAAACTTGAATGACCTTTATAACATTAATTTTAATATTATCTCTATTATCATTTTACATATTATTATTATAGAAAATACGTTACGGTGACGTACCGCTATTAATTTAATTTATTATTTCCACAGTGCTGTTGATAAATTTGAAGAAAAGTCCTCAAGAGTTGGTTTCATTCATTGGTTTAAAAAAGCAGAATTTATAGTAAAACGATGGGATCATAGAGAAGAAACTCTGAGTTCGGAACGTAAGTATATGCACGGAAAAATGGTTTCACCTATATTCACGGTGTACAGATTGACAGGTTAGAATACAGCAGGGAGTAAGACTAAGGAAACTGAACTGACTGTGTGAAGTCTCTCAGAAATGAAACCTTTTTCTGTAGGAGAACTATACTCGCAAAATGACAAAACATACTCTGCGCGCATGCGCATTACATGCGTATATTTCCCTCTCTTTTTAAATCGTAAAATATAAGCACGTGAGAAAGGGCGCATGAAAAGATCCTAAACCGGACTTGTTAGAAATGTTATTTAATAGAATTTTATTATTTAGAATATCATTATAGTAGAATGTATAATTGCTAGAATGATAGCTTGACTGAAAGAAAAGTAGAAAGAATTTTAATTTAGTAGAATATTTATTCGTCCGAATTATAATCTGGCAGAAAGTCAATTTGATCGAATTTCAATTTTCCAGAAATCTAATTTCACGGAATATCAATTTGATAGAATTATTTTGGCGCGAATTTTAAAATTGACCAATCAGAAACTATCAAGAAAATTGTGATTGGTCAATTTTAAAATTCGCGCCAAAATAATTCTATCAAATTGATATTCGGATAAGTTTAATTTCTAGTAAATTAATATTCGAACACATGTACATTCTGATAAAGTAGATTTCTATCAAAAAGATTTTCGGCAATATTAAGATTCTATTTAATTACGCTTCTGTAAAATTACGATTCTACGAAAAAACGATTCGCATAAATTGATATTCCGTGAAATTAGATTTCTGGAAAATTGAAATTCGATCAAATTGACTTTCTGCCAGATTATAATTCGGACGAATAAATATTCTACTAAATTAAAATTCTTTCTACTTTTCTTTCAGTCAAGCTATCATTCTAACAATGATACATTCTACTATAATGATATTCTAAATAATAAAATTCTATTAAATAACATTTCTAACAAGTCCGGTTTAGGGTCTTTTCATGCGCCCCCGTGAGAAAACAAAAACATATCAAAAGGTTATGGTTGTGTTTTGGCACATGTTTCTTAAAATAAAACATTTCGTTAGAGCAGAATTTTATAGGTAGGTAGGATTTAATAATATTATAATACTTACAATTATTAGATTTAATTGTATAATAATCTATTTATACAAGTAAATTAGCTCATTTTTAACAAATATCAATTAAGAAATTTGTATTATCTAAATTATTTCCATGCTTCTTTATTAAATTTTCATAACTGTCAATCTAACCTTTTTTCTGTGCAACTTAACTTAAAAATTCAAATTCTATGTTTAATTCAAAAATTTTTATAAAATAATTCTCAAAAATAAAATCTACGGATATTAAGCATCATTTTTACAAATTATGAGATATTTTTAAAAATAGGCCGCAACGGCTTCAGGTGAAGTATAATGGACTGACCCTAAAATATAGTTGAGAATAAAAATCACGCACATAAAATTTGAATTACAATTTAATTGTGCCTCTTATTTCAAATTTTTTCACTAAGTTTTTTAATGTTTATTTTAGAAAACCATTTTGATTTAACCAGCGACACAAAAACTGAGGGACACTTCATAGTAGATTATATCTTTTATAATTTTTATTTTTCTTAAGTTTGTTTATGGAATTCTTAAGATATTCTTAAATAGTTTATAACAGAAAAAAACGTGTTTTCGAAAAAAATCTTATTTAAACAGTTAAAATACTTTTAGAAAAAATGAAAGTGACACTTGCAAAATAATGGTAATTGTGAACTTTAATAAAGAAAAACATAGAAAAAATAAACAAAATAATTTATATCAATGGTTAAATCGTAATCCGTATTTTCTTTTTAAAACATGTAAATATTTAAAAATCATTAGTTTTCATATTTAGTCTGTTTAAGTGAAAATAATGTGAGGGACATAAAGGTTAAAAGTTCCAGAGATTCGACCATATATTATATATTACTTACCACTGAAAAATATACACTTTTTAATATATATATATATATATATATATATATATATATATATATATATATATATATTAATTAAATTTATTTTTGTCAATTTATTAATAGTTATTGTTTATAATATTCCTGAAACGCACAACAATCACAAACACTAAACATAACCTTCTCAACTTGTAGATTGTTATGATTTTCTCAGTCGTTTGGGTCAGTGAGAAAGACAGAGACAAATATATTACTTGTGCGCATGCGCGAAAACCATAATTTTCGTTCTTACGTATAGTTTCAATGCGACTAATGGTTTCACTTTCATAGCATTAGTGCAGTCTCATTAGTCTTACTCTCTGGAATACAGAGTAGAGAACCAAGAAAGGACGTGGTAGGCACGGGATTTTTCAGTGCACGCACTGAAAATTTCGATGCGTGAACCGAAAAATTTCAGACATGCACCGTCAGCGAGCGGTAAAAAGCATTGAAAAAAAATCTGCAATCTTAGCAGCCTATTTCTATGTGTTACACACCGTGTAAAGCTGAAATAATTCTACACTGAAAGAATATTTGTTTCAAAATTTGACATGGTTTATTTTCAACCTTAATATGATTCATTTCAAACAAGGGAAAACGATGTTTTTTGGTTTTAATCATTCGAATCCGTTGTCTATAGAAAGTCCAATACATTTGAAAGAAAGTATCATTGAAATTAATGAAAAAACGTTTCGACAAAACACTTCAATACGTTAAAATTCAAATAACGTATTCAACATATCAAGCTTTAATACGTTTTCTCGATTCTCGCTATTCAACTTTTTTAAAGGGAGGTTTATGACAGGACAGTATATTGTATAGTTTATGTTTACGAATTCTATTGGTACATAAATTTAGAATATTTAGATAACTAAACAAATCGTTTTAAATATGAGAAATTTTTTAAATAAATATTTGGAATACAATGTATTATAATTATTATTATATTTACAATTGTGGTATATATTAATATTCTCCATTTGTGATATAAATGATAGTTCACTCCAAAGGTTTTGACGCGGCTTTCCATCTCTAGACATTTTTTAAATGCAATTTGTTGTGACACAGAATAAAGAAATAATCAACCGCAACCATGTAAACAATTTAGCTTTAGAGTGCGATCCCATGTAAGCAGAATACATCAACCGAAAGCGGAAAATAATGAGAGTGAAAAGAACAATAATATCTACCTATCTCTTTTGCACTCATGATTTTCTTCTTTCGGTCGACGTATTCTGCTCACGTTAGTTCGCACCCTTAAGCAGTTGATGGACGTCATTTTGAAAAAGTAAATTACGTATAAAACTGCGCACGTAAGTTACACACATAATATACTGTAAAAAACTATGTATTTTTCCCTTCTTTTGATTACACCAACTATTATAATCGGATACACAACCCAGTAAAAAAAATGTTATACACGGACCGCGGAGTTCGTATACGAGCTCGGTAGCTCGTATGAGAAATATGAGAAAACTCTCATACGAGCCTTTTCCGTAATGAGAAGTGAATAGATGCTTGTGTTATGTCTTACCTTATTATTATATTTCCTAGTGTTTCTCGATTTAACTTTAATTGAGAGTAATTAAAGTTAAGACGAGGTTAGATAAATAACAAGAATAAATTTATTTCAACACAATATATTTGAAAAAGATCAAAATTATGGAAAGATGAAATGAGCACCAGCTTTCTAAAAATGAGTCTTAAGTGGTTTCTCTGTTCACCTAAGAATAGCGAGGTTTTGGTCATGGCTTGCGACGATGAGATACAATGGCAATTGTGCGTTAGTGGGTTAGTAAGTGCTGCAGGTAGATGATTTACGACACTCGTAAATTAGGCAATTGAATAGGTATTATGTTTCTTTCAGCTTTTGTCACAACTCGAACAATATTCCTAAACACCAAATTTGACTTCAAGATTCACTGAATTTAGAAATTCACGTAAAGATCAGGACAACTACTATACTGGGGTTAAGAGCAATATACCCTTTCGACTTGTTGCGGTGGAAAGAGGTTCGAATTCAACCTTGTTTCCTCCCTGCTTCCTCCGAATTTAATTTTAATTGAAAATAAGCAATATTTAAAATATTTTAGTTAAGAAAAACAATTGTGAGTATTAAGTATTAATTATTAGAGTAAATTAGTGCATTATTTGAGTAAAATTAAATAATTATTTGTAATAAAAAGTGTTTTAAGTGTATGATGTTTATGAATCGATTTAAACACACATTGTTTTTATGGTGAAATTTGTGAAAGAGTTGTTATGAAGTGCAAAAGAAGTTTAATTTTTGAAAAAAAGTGATACTTTTAATATTTTAATCGAACACTTGATTAAGGAGATTGTGACAAAATAATTAAATGAACTAAAAAGCTGTGACAGCTGTCAAATATGATGTTAATTTAGCGATCTGAGATTACATAATATTAAGAGATTGTGAGAGTTACCATGTGCAAGTGATTACCTACAGTATCAGCGCTTTATTTTACATATGACATAGAAGATGTCACTGCTGATAAAATACCAATAGAAAATGTCAACTGAGAAGCGGATATTTGCATCAAATTCTACAGTATTAAGGTGCATTTATAATAGTGATGTGTTAAATAAAGAACTGTTTTTTAATATAATTAATGTTATCAGTTATTAATTATTATTTAAATAATAAACTTATACAGTGATTGATAGTAATATTACATAAATTTTACTAATATTTAAAAAAAACTGTATGAGGGCGGGGGGGAATAAAATTAAACATTAGAGGTTATTGTTGAAAAAATTGTTTGTGTTCAGAAAGAAATTTGTTGAAAAATATTTGTTTACCTGTTTCACGTCATTTAAATCAGTCAAAGTCGTATTCTGTAAGGCAATAATCGCAGGTTAATAGAGCATTTACATCTTTTCTGTAAAACAAAGTTCAGAACGGAAAATATGCATTAGAGTAAGAGAGATAAACTACGTGTATTTGTCCCTCTTATTCCAATGCAAACTTTTATATTTTAACTTTTAAGTGAATGTTAACTTAGGTCAAACAAAATTTTCTAAATTTTGATAATTCATTTACGATATTATCTTAACTGATAATGTTAATAGTTAAAATCTGCAACGATGTTAACAATTTTTAAATATTATCCACTGATCACGGATAATAGTTCACAACTCCAATTCTTTGGGAAAATTAATAACCATTTCTATTATAAAGTTTTTACAATTATGTTATATTAATTAAAAATTAAATATTAAATAATTCATTTAATTTTACATAATTAAATATTTACCTAGAAGACAAGCAAGCTTATGTTCTGATTGGAAAGGAAATTCTAAATTAAAGATTTATAGAACAATCAATAATTAATTTACAAAATGGATTTTAGAGAATTTTTATAAAAGCAAAAAGTCCTCCATTGAAGACTGTCTTTAAATAAGACTTTCTTTTACTGAAAATTTATTTGTGAACTACCTTTAAAAAAATTCCTGTCTGAATGTATATGTACACCCTGATGCTTTAATGCCTTCCTTCCGGTTTTGGCGGTGTTTTAAAAAGTTGTGACATATCTATCGAAATGTTGTTAGTTATGGTTCGGTCACAGCTCGGCTGCCTGCCTGCAGGTCGTCATGACCTGCGCAGGCAGGCAGGCAGCCGAGGTGTGACCGTGCCATTAGTGACACATTAGTTCGTTCATACGTCATGAACTAACAACATTTCGATAGATATGTTAGGGAGTCTTTAAGGCTGCAAAAGTGTTTATAAAAAAAATAAATTATTTATTCTTACCTATGTCCTAACAGACGTTTGTATCCAATATAATATTTTTCAAAATATTGTTGCAGTGCAAACATTTTGCAACATTTGATTTATTTTGATTTGATTCATCTACTATTGTCAAACGTTCAAATTGCAATTTATCATAAGCGATATATGGATGAGTTGTGAACTTCAATTTTGTTGTCATATTTTGCAAATAGTTTTTAATCTGAACTTTCAATTTAAACTCACAAATCAATAAATATGAATCAATCAATCAATATCAATGAATTAAATATCAGTTTTGAGTTCCTGACCGTTGTTAAGGTCAATGCAAAATAGAATCTTTAACCGGAACCGGAATCGTAAACGTAACCGTAAGAATGAGTTAAAGAAGGATAGGTATATTTTTTATCCTTCTTTAACTCATTCTTACGGTTACGCTTACGATTGCGGTTTCGTTTAAAGATTCTATTCTGCGTTGGCCTTTAGTGTGATGGAGCATTTACACCTTCTGTAAAAATTGTCCAGAAAGGAAAATTTGCATTGTAGTAAGAGAGTCAGATACACAGTCTGTCTCTCTTACTCCAATGAAAAGTTGGATGACGGGTATACTTAGGGATCACCTTCAAGAAATTATGTCGAATTGTTTGTAAATGGTTTAGGCATTCAATAACGAGAAAGAAATCCATTTCTAGGACCTTAAATTATAAGAATCCATCATTAAAAAAATCGATTTTTTGGTCAGTAGGTCCCTTTTCTCAGTCCCGGTCACATATGGCGGGTAATTTCAAGATTCATACAATTTGATCGAATTTTAGGTCCACCATTTTGGATTTTAAAATCTGACATCGGATTTGTAATCAGCAACCTCGAAAACCCCCGAATAACAAGTTTTAAACAAATCCGTTGAATTTTTTATTTTCTCGACCGCCATATTGGATCCTTCATTTTGAATTTTGAAAATCTGACATTAGATTCGTAATCAGAGGGGCCATCCATAAAGCATGTGATACTTTAGGGGGTAGGGGGGAGGTCAGCAAAATATCACACTCCATGTTAACTGTCTATGGAAAAACCATCATGAGGGGGGAGGGGGTCTAGATTACCGAAAATATGTATCACATGCTTTATGGACGACCCCAGAGACTCCGAAAACCCCCGAGTAACAAGTTTCAAGCAAATCTGATAAAATTTAAAATTTTCGAATTCGCCATTTTGGATCCGCCATTTTAAATTTTGAAAAACTGACATCAAATTAGAATTTTGCGACTCCAAAAACCTTAATTACAATTAAATCACATTTTTTATAAACTTTTTTTTCTTGGACCGTTTTTGGACCACAAGCGATTTTTAGCTGCACTGCGAAGGGGTTAAGTATGAAATATTTGTACATTCACACATTAATGAGTAAATTATATTAACTTATTAAATAAGTTAAAATATATTTCTTAATGAATGTAAAAAAATAATCAGCATCAATAATACAAATGAGTAAGACTCCATCAGAAAAATTACAATTTGCATGGGGTCTTTAGATTAAGCTATAATTTTGTGAAATTCTAGTATTGGATAATAGAAATTAGTGTACCAAAGATTTTTTAAAAATTTTCAAAATTGTTGAAGTTACGCCATTTTGAATATTTTTGTTGATATTTTTTTAATGCCTAATATTTCCAAAAGTTTTTAATGAAATTCAATAAAATTTGAATAGCTTATACTTGAAATCATGTTCTTCTGACTATCACAAAGTAAAAAACAAAAAATATTTTTTGCCAAAAAAAAGTATGAAAAATTTTTTTGAATCCTTTTTGCACGAGCGGGACCGATTTTTGAGTTTTCTTGTTCATTAATAAAATATTCCATATAATTTCACCTTCCATTTAAAAAAAAGAAATCGATGGAGACTTAAATACTTTTCGAGATATTGTAATTTTTGTGCAACCGCGACCACCTTTCAGTGCCAGCGCAGTATCAGTGCCCAGGACGTTTCACACATTGAGATTCTTACACTTTAATGTTCAAAATTGTCTAGAGCCTACCAATTTTATCCGATTTTGATGTTCTTAGTCTTCAATGAAAGGAGATAAATTTTCTAAGAGTTTCCCAAAACCCGTTGTTTCAATTTTTAATTTTTTATATACTTTTTTGTTATTCAAGGTGTACGGAACCCTAAATACTGGGCCACTGATTGAAATCAGTTAAAATTTTCACTGATTTAAATTTAGAGTGTAGCTGCAAAAGCTTGTAAGCGATCGCGCTAAAACATCCTTTTGAATTATGAGTCCGTTATATACAGTGCTACAACAATATAAATTGATTGTATAATATTTATTTTTAAAACAATTATTATAAAAATATTGAATAAAAAATAAATTAATTAATAAAAGCAATTAATTAAAATAATAATTTATTTAATTATTTATTAAAATAATTTAAAACATTTTTATTTATTTTATTAATGATACATAATAATACTTAAAATAAAATATATTATTAATAATATATTGACCGTATTCGAAGTACTGATTTGGTGTTAAGGTCATGTTATTCAGTGTGACGTTTTTACATGGTAAAGAATATGGGACACGTGACCACTGAATAACATAAACTTAAGCCAGTTTTCTTCCAGTACTGATTTTAATACTTTTTTAACTCCGACATAGTACTGATTCGGTTTTGGAATCAATATTCTCCCAGTACAGACTGGGTTCAGAAAGTTAGTACCTGCGGTCAGTACCATGCCGGTGTGTAACTTCGTCATAGCTCTGGACATTTCTACTTGAGGAATGGGTTATTGTTCTTTAAAAAAAGGTAGAAAAAAGGCTTTTGTCCAACGCCTTCGTGGAAATAGAACTATTGTACGCTAGGTACCAATGGAGAAATGTAGTACATTTCCCCACTGGTGGTTTGGCCAGTGGAGAAATGAAGTCATTTCCCCAGTGGTGGTTTGCGGCCAGTGGAGAAATAAAGTTATTTCCCTACTGGTGGTTTGGCTAGTGGTGGAATGAGAAATTGATTAATCGATTTTCTATTTTATATATTAGAATTAGAACATTTTAGGAACAGAATTTTGAGAACACTTTGGGGACTCTTTGGGAACACTTTTAAGATATTTATTTAAAAAAAAAATTTCGAAATTAAAATTTTTTTTTTCAAAATTAAAAAAAAAATTTTGCAGTTGTTGGACTCCACTCGTTGCACAATCTACTATTCCCCTTGATTTCAATCCATGTCTTCTTCTGGTAGCAGTTTCACTAGATTTCCCGATGAATTTCTTGATTTTAGCGGTTAACTTAATTGATTCATTTGAGATAAGTGATGTATCACATAGGAAATTTAGTCTTTAAAAGAAAAGATCATTCTGAATAAAAGGGATATTGTGATTTTTGACTCTATACAAAATTTATATTGAATATTGATTTTTTATTTTCTGTTTTTACAAATAATCACTATTTTTTAGAACTTATAGAAATTAGAAATATTATTCAATAACAATTAAACATTTCTTTGGTATTTCTGCATACTGATAGATTTGTCAGAATATATGTAAATCAACAGTAGTATATAAGATAGAAAAATACGAAAAATAGATTTTTGCACAATCAAAAATATAAATGTAAAATAAAAGTGTAAATTAAATTAGGTTAACATAAAACAGGTTAACTCTTTGTCTTTCTCCTTTAATTTCTCGCTCTCTTTCCCGTTTAAGTTTTTTAGCATCTAATCTTAGACATATTCTTTTCTTCTGTATATCCGAAATCTTTATCTCCAATTTTTTTATTTCCTGTAAAAAATAAATAACAAATGTAATACAGGCCATCTAAATTAAACAAATTTTTTGATTTCGCAAATGTTGAAGCTGTTTTTGATACAGAGCAATTCCACGCCAAGTAATCATAAGAATTTTTGATGATTTTAGCAATATTAAAAATACTTTCTGAATTTGTTTCTTTATAAGCTTGGAATAAAAATGTAAAAAAGTTTTTTCAAAATTTGCAAAATTTTTTGAGTTACCTCTTACTCAAAATTTTGGTCGGTTTTTCAAATTACTTTACAGGTAACAATTCTTTACCAAAACGCTTTTTTTGTGAAATATTCGTTATTAAATTCTCTATCGATATCTCGAACCGTTTTTTGAAATTTTGTTATTAAACATTATTTAAATAACAAATAAGTTTTAAAAAAATCATAAAATTGTGAAATATATTTTTGTCATATTTATTATTTATGAAAATTAATCAAAAACCTGCTAAAAAATTATTAATAATCAATTCAACATTGGTTGAACAATTAATTAATGCTATTTTTTTCATAAACTGTACTTAAGGTTAAAAATTTATATTTTTTCTAAATTATTCAATTTTTTAAAAATAAATCATCTATTGATAACAAAAAAGGATTAATTTTAAAACTGTTTAAACAATGTACTGTTGTCATTTTTTCATAAATTTCATATGGATTAGAGATTTTTGATTTTTCTAAATACAATTAATTAAAAAGCTAGAAACAAAAAATTGTTTAAACAATGGTTAAATAATTAATTTTTAGTTTTTCTTTATAGTTGAATATTTTAATAACAAAAAATGCACAATACAGTAAAAGTATAAAATTCTAAACCTATGTACAGTTTATGACAAATATTATCACCAGTACACGAAGAAAAATAGTTCGCTGCCGTATCCAGTTAGATAGTTGCTGGAGCGCGATCCAATTAATTGGATGAAGTAACTATTTTTTAGTTGATACATCCAACTTTTTAAATGCATTATCTTTTCGATAACTAAGGTGTCTTTTCGCTTACATACAGTATCCAATAGTTTAATGTGTTAACCAATTTATTGGATCTCGCTCCAGAGTCCAAAGAATTGGATACATCAGCCAACACTTTTTATGTGTGCACAATTGCCCATAAAAACTTTCACAATTTGAGAATTTTTTTTAGATAACAATAAAGCCCATGATTAAACAAATGATAAATTTTTAAAACATTCGATTTTACGCGAAATATATTTAAAGGAATATGTACTATTTTTTAATAATAATTTTTTTATAACATTTTTTATAAACAAACAACTACAAATTTTTTATCAGGACGGGAAATCATGTTTACTATGAATAGTAGTAATAGTAGTAGTAGTAAAGAGTAAGAGATACTTACGATCTGGGACACATTTTTTCACATATTGCTGCATTTGTTGAAACTTTTGATCTTCACGTTGTTCAACATAGTTCATCGGCTATTGACGATTAGGTTGCCTTTGTGGGAATGGTACCTTTTGCAAAGAAGGTTAACATTTTAAAACAAATTCTTTGATCATTATCTACAGACTGTTGTGGATGGTCGAAGAAAGATTGTGGTTGTCTCTGCAGTGGTTCTTGATCGGATAGATTGTCAGAATAATTCCACTGTTCTTGGTTTATTCTCTTTTTAAAAACTGTAGCTTATTTTTCTCCAATTGTAGGTGTTGCATCTGAATTTTCAGTTCAAGCAGCTGCTAACGAAGCTGTTCTTGTGGAGCATGTTCGTGATGATTTACTATGAGTCTGCAAGTTTATTATATGATTTAATCAAATTGCAATTTTTTAAATTTGTTTAGTGAAATATAAATTTTACGAATAGAAATAATTTTTTCTTACTTCACATAACGTTGATTTTCTGAAATTTGGACAGTAACAGTTGATTTGGTAGTTTCTACCAACAAAACGAATGACTGATAAATCCCAAATGACTGCGACTAAATGTAAACTCATTTCCACGGGAGTTTAACCTGTTACAGAACGTAAACTGAAAGCTTTAAGACTTTGATTTAAAATAATTAAACTGGATACCATTGACGGCGATTATGAATCTTCGGTTTGGTCTCGACTTTATCGAATTTTTAATTTTGACGTATTATTCGGTTAACGATTATTTACAATAATACTGTAACATATTTACAAACAATAACGATTTACGAGTGATTAACAATTCAAATTATTTGTACAATGACAAAAAATAATTTCAAAGATTACATAACGATACATAAACAGACATAAAACGGTTTAACAACAGAATTTCGGTCTTTTGTTATGTACATAACTACTATTTTCGTATTCGTAACTAAAAGATTTCGTAAAACGTAGAACAAACGATAAGAAATTTATATCTTTACAAGGACAGAATATAATTGCAAAGTGAAACAGATAATGTAAAGTAACTAGGATTCGATTATTCCGTATGACGAACAATTTGAAAGAGTCTCTACGACAACAAGACATTAATAACGTAAACGAATAATGACGTAAAGCCAAAAAGATTTCAAGAATTTTTTGTGACGACAAGACATTTCACGTAAACGAGTATCGAAATTTTTTAACGAACAAAACGAGACGGTATGTTGATGTGAATTTACGGATAAACTATTTATTTACAGTGTGCAGATTGACGATGATTATTACGAGCGAGTACTAATGAAACGATGAACGTGATTATCTTCTTTTAAATTAAACTCATTCGACCTTGCGTTTTAAAACTTCTTCGTCGAATCTAACGTAAAATTTTTTAATCCTGAAAAGGACAGTTTGTGCACATAGTGGTCTGTGTTTTAATAAGAAAATATGTTTAAAAAACTTCATTTTCATCAATCCAGTCGTTATAAAATCCGCGTTTTTACTTCAATCCGTTTCCCAATAGTTACTTAGGTGAACTGCAACCATCCCTTTTTTTCTTTTATTATTATTCCTGGAGCTACAACTTCATGATATGAAATAAAAATTTTATTTTGAGTAGGTTCAACAAATCTCATATACTGAGTGTTGTATGCTCCTGCAAGGTCGTGGAATTCATTTCCAATAAAACCAGCAATTAACTCTTCCCCATGGTAATAAGATATTATATCTGTTATTAATAAAAATTTCTTGTCTCGAGAGTAGGCAATGTAATCGCAATATTTATGCATTATATCAGTTTTCTTTGAAAATTTGACTCCGTGTATTACCGCTTTTTCAAAAAAACTTATCACATCATTCTCACGTATTTCAACTCCTGCATTGACTATGAGTTCAATTTCTTCCTCATTTGCAAGTCGTTGTGTCCTTGGAGCCCCTTTTCCAACAAAATAATGCCCTTCTGGCTTTCAAGAGATCCTCATCTGTTATTGACCCACTGTTTAAAATGAATATTGCCTCACAATATTTAGCTTGATGGCTAAAATATGGTTCCTTTAAGATTCCATCAAGACAAGGAAGCATATAATACGCCACTCTGAAGCTTTCCACGTTTTAGATGTTTCAATGCCACGGGGTTTTCTTGCAATTCTTGTAGGTGTTTTAATTGATCTCAAAATTTTATTAATTTTCTTTCTCTGATTTGGATTACCAATATACCATTCCTTTCCCACATCAGTCATATGTCTTTCGTTGAATGTCTTACCGTTTCCCAAATAATCTTTGTGAGCAATGTCTACTACCTGGCCATCAATAAGATCAAATTGTCTAAGACTTGCTAATTGTGAGCAACCGAGAACACCTCTAGATTCTTTACCAGTTCGCATTACAGTCTCAATGTCAGCTCTCATTGTTTCCGGGGTTCGTAATTCCGCAGCTTGGGCATTAAAAATCCACCTCCCTTCAACACTTTTTCCTTTCAAAAAACATAATGGACAACCGTATTCACCATTGTACTGTTTGACTTTCAGGACCATTGGTTTGCAAACTGAATCAGCTATAAAGATAATAACAATAAATTTGCTTATTACCTCCAGCTGACCAGTTGGATTCCAAGGAATCCCAACATAATACAATTCATTTATATCATCAACAATTGGCTTCATAAGCACTCCAATGTTGGGTTTTTCATTTCCGACCCACACTCCAGCTAAAAACATGTTCCTTTTTCTTGCGTGAGGAGATAATTCATTAATTTGCAACAGAAATGGATAACATGTAGCCTTTGACGACTTTGCCAGCCTTAAACCATCAGTTCACAAAGATAGCGTATAATTGTATCCACTTCGTAGATATTCACCATATTTGTTTTGGTAAGCCTTTCCATCAAATATATCTTCTATTGCGGTAGCATTGATTTTAACTCTGTTTTCCCTATACCGTAATGATTCCGCTGCTCTGGGTGAATCTAAGAAATCTTTTATTTGAGGAGCTAAGCGAATTTGAATGAAAATTCCAACAAATGTTGCTTCTTTATTTGGCCCGCAAGATTCACATCCACAATTTCTATCTACTTTTTTTCCATTATTGACAAGTTCATAACAATTTTCACAATATAAACGATACACTAAATTCGTATCATCTCTTCCGAGTGCTCGCCATAACGATTCTTTTGTTGTAGGAACTATAATATTTACATGAGTATTCTTCAATATTTTGAGTCGTCGCAAAAGTTGTTCGTAGGTGTTATTATATTTCACAGTGTGTGTTAATTCTATTAATAAATGATCTAAGGATGATAACTCGCCATTATTTCTTAATGGAGCTCGAATTCCATTTCTTGCTGCTAATCCCTGAAACATTGGATGCGGCGGTTGGTTATCTTCATTACTTTCTGCGTCACTATCAGATGTACTTTCTTCGCTTTCAGTATTACCATTTTCATATTCTTCGTCACTGCTAGAGGTAAGTAATTCTGGGTCGATACGGTTTTCTATATCTGGTTCTTGGTCCATACTATCTTCGTTTTCTGTTTGTTGATCGTTTTCGATGATTTCACAATCTTCACTATTAGTCTCGACTAATTCTTGAACATTATCGTTTCTTATATCTGATTCTTGGGTTTCACTATCCTCCTCTCCTGTTTCTCGATTATCTTCGATTATTTCACGTTCATGATTATTTCCTCCTAATTCTTCATCATTTTCTTCACTACTACAAGTAGTAATCGCTTCTTGTACTTGTTCCTCTCTTTCTTCGCTATCAGATGTTTCTTCTTCGGTTGTAATATTATTTGATTCACTTCCTGCATCTGGACTCTCTCTTACTGTTTCATTAATGTTTGTCTGAATTTGAGAATTATCTTCATTACTCAGCTCGTCGTCTGTTATGAATAGTCTACGTCTTTTAAAAGCACTTCCGTTAAAAGAGTCAGTCATTTTTACGTTGCATGCCTCATGTGAATTGGAATCTAAAAAGTGATATACATTTATAGTTTTAAAACAGTGTTTCTTTCATTTCATAGTTTTTGAAATGTTCAATTGTTTTAGTTTCTATTTGACGTTAAAACAATTTATATCAAGAATTTTCACTTAAGAATGTAATATTATCTAATACATTTTAGAACATAATTTTCCAGTTAATCTACGGTAATATTATCAAATAGATATATTTTATATAGAAAATTATATTGAAGTAGAAAGTGATACCTAGTTATAAGCACTCAATTAATTTTAAGACTTAAATTGAAAAGGAATTTTTTTCTATTTGAAGCCTCTTTTCTAACGTTTATTATGATCCACAATAAAAAATCATATTTTTTAAATTTAAAACATTTTTTTTTAATTTTGTTTTACATCATAACTGTATTCAAAATAGCTATTTTTAATTTTCTTGAGAAACTATTTATCCGAACATGTTGTACAGTAAGTTAAATTGTCAAAACAGTTAAAATTCGTTACCTTTCGAACGAAAATAGTTATAACATTGCAATTTGCACTATATAAGCGTCTTTTTACTGGGTATGTACTCGAAACCTTGATTATTAGAGGAGTTTCATATGAGATTGAGGGATCAACTCTCGAATTTTTTCAAATTTCGTTTTTCAATAGTTTGTTTGTCTATGTAATTATACCAAATATTAATTAAAATATTTAATATTTTGTTAGATATTTGCATTAACAAATTAATGCAATATTTTTTTTAAACTTGAATAACTTTTTTATTTTTGCTTATAGAAAACAGTTGTTTAAATGTTGTCAAACAATTTCTTTGCTTTAAATAATTTTGATTATGAAAACTAAAAACCCAAATATGGGAAATAGAACAAACTACCCATTATTTGGTAGCTTTCAAAAAATAGAGGGCTGGCCTTAGAAAGTGGATACAGGCCTTGTTATTTAAATAGAGTGAATACTTTTATTGCACGTAAGCTCGCAAAGTGAATAATAGAAATTTTAAATTAATTAATTTGTAAAAGAAGATAAAGATTTATAATTATGTGGTCCGTATATTTCAACTCATTAAATAAACAAATAAATTGGTTTTTTCATTTTTAAAAATTCAGTTCGTCACTTTACTTTTAAGCTAAAACGTAATTTAACTCAGTGTTTGGTAGGTAGGTAATGTAACTAATACAATAGTTAGCTATATGAATATAATCTTTATTAAAAAGTATGAAATAGAATTTAAAAATGAAAAACTTGTGTTGTACATATATTTCCTTTACTCTTCAGCATTTGCATTTTCTGATTCTTCTATTTCACGTCTATCTTCTCCATTACTTTCCCCTCCTGCAGTACTTTCCTCTCCTTCAGTACCTTCATCTTCTTCAGTACCTTCATCTTCGTCACTACCTTCTTCTTCCTGACATTCTTTAGACTCTTCATTTTGTCTAGATAATCTACAATTATAAAATATATATATAAGTTAAATACATAATTATTTGTACATCTATATATAGCTATGTTAGGGTGTTCCAGCGTATCAAAGAAAAATTTCCTGACTTCTACCTCCGAAGTATCGAAAATAATAAAAAAGTCATTTGTTCCTTTCCCAGTATTTTTCTCTTTAAAAATATTTAAATAATTACGTATTAAATTTTAAGAAACATTTTTGTCGGCCATTTCGGTTTAAAAATTAAGTATTTTTGAAATCTGACTTCTGAATCATGATCGGCGACCCCCAAAACCCCCGAGTAAAAAGTTTTAGGAAAATTCATTCACTTTTGACATTTTTCAAATTTTTTTGGCGGCCATATTGGATCAGAATAAGGTATTTAGAAAATCTGAATGTTTAAGGTATGTGTTGAAAAAATGTCATGAAAATTACTTTTGTACTATAAAATATAAACGTGATCTACAGTTTATCCTGAATAAAATTGCCTTTTTTACAAGGAAGTTACAGTAAATGTTTAGTTAGAAACTCCAGCTATTGAGTAACGTTACTAATTAAGTAGGTAGATCATCAAAAAAAGTTATTTAATTAAGTAATAAAAATGCTAAGTTGACTAATAAAAATGTTAACACCAACCAATAACTTAGCAGGATCATAGTTTACTAACTAAAAATAGTTACAACTTTTTTTCTCTCAGTGTGTTGCACTTCGAGACTAATTTTTTTTTAAAAGAAAAGATATGAAAATATTTAAATTATTTCCATTGTTTTTCTTGCAAAATCAACAGGTTTTCGAGCAAAGTCTTTCTCGAAGTGCATCACTAATTTTTAAAAGACACAGCATTTTCAGAATACAAAAAAACTTACTCTTCACGTCTCCAAGAAATAGCTTTTTGGACCCACGTATTAAACTTAACATTGTAATCATCTTCATCAACATCGTTTATTTTTATCTTTGGATTTTCCTGCATTTTCTGCACAACAGCTATCAACATATTACATTTAATTGTAACATAAACAAAATTTTAATTAGGTTGTATATTGGACAGAGTAGAAAACATTGTTTATATAAAACTAAATGTCAAAATAATTGGTGAACGTATTAATGTTTATGATAATATTAAAGAAAAGTATATGTAAATAGTACAATACATAGCAAATTTTTCACGTAGTAGGGTAGAGAGGGGGAAAAAGCCACATTTTTACATTTGATGCTATGAAATCTGTATTTAAAATTTTTTCTCAAATTTCCAATTAGTATTGAAAGTTTAGTTATTAAACTTGAAAATACATGACAGAAATATTTTTTATTTCATTAAACGGCTAAGTTATAAGAGGTTCATGAAAGCACTGCAAGTGGCTTTCTTGTACAACCTGCCCTACTGAAAATCCCCGTACAATATCTTGTACAAGAAATTATACAAGATCTTGTATAATTTCTATACATTTCTGTCAATGAACCTGTACCATTTCCCGCATAAGAAGAACTTGTTTCAATTCCTTATGCGGGAAATAGTACAGGTTCATTGACAGAAATGGTATATAGTTTCCTGTTCAAGATCTTGTACAATTTCCTGTACAAGATATTGTACAAGGATTTTCAGTAGGGTGGTAAGATGAAGAAGCCATCCCGCGATTTTAGCAAAATATATTATTAATTTTGGTATTTTGATAGTTTTCTTTTAATTATATGAAAAATAATCTTATTTTTAAAATATGCAAATAATTTTACCATATTTCGTTGCAACCTTTTATTCGTTGTTTATTTTTTTAGTTTACTTTGAACTATTTTTTTGTTGTGTTTAATTAAATTTATTTTAAAAAATACTAGAAATTTCGTGAAATAAGCAGGTTAGTTTAAGTAAAAAACAAATGAATTCTACATAATATTCAATGGATTTTTGTCCCTGGCTTTTTTACACCCAAGGCCAGTTTTTCAAAAAGCTAAAATAAATTTTTAATTCCGTTCAATTTGCAAAAATTAACATTGTATGCATTTTCAGTATAGTTTTCTTCTTATGTACAAACATTTACTTTTATTACCTGCTCACTTAATCAGGTTGAAATATGTTTGAAAAAAGCAACTCAAAAATTAAAATTACAATACAAACTATATTACTATAGATACAACATCTAAACTAGAATCAAAAGTTGCGTATTACATAATAGTATTTATATTCTAAACGGCTGATAAATCAACTTAATTGTTTTTAAATAAAACTCAAATGGCTTTCTTACACTTTGGCTTTTTTACCCCACTCTACCCTATCAATGAAATTTTCTTTATAAATTTTACTAAAAAAAACTTTATATATACAGTATAACCTGGTTAATACGATTCTATAGGAATCACGCTAAGAGTACGCCGTATACCGAAAAACATATTAACACTCTATCCGGCGCATCTTCTTTTGTAACAATGTCTTTTAATTATTTAAGAAAAAAATTTATGACAAATGAAATCGATCATACATGTTCAGTCACGCGGTGAGAAGTTTCCTCACTTTGCGTCCAAAATTCTGCACATTTGCTGCATACAAATTCAATAACAAAAAATTGTTTTAATATAAAGAAGAAGAGTGCTGTGAGAGGTACTGAGAATATGGAATCATATTTTTTTTTATTTTAATAGTTATAAATAAAATAATTAAATGGGTGAGGAATCTTCTCACCATACGAAGGATGCAATAAAAAAATATCGATTTTTTCGAAGTTGCAAGTGAGGGTAACCCCTTAAGCGAAGAATCTTATTAAACGGAATGGTATTAACCGGGTTCTACTGTATTATTATTTAAATTTGTTCTAAATGAGTATACAAACAAAAATTTAAGAATTCCATACAGAATTTAATACTTAAAACAAAAGTAACATTGAAAGTATAAAGATTTAAATTTGATCAATTAAAAGTTTAAAATCTAATTATTTATGTTTGCACTAAATTTAATTTAATTAATCCATCTTTTTCATATAAAATACAAAATTATAAGATTGGATTAACTTTTGTTAAGAAACTGAATAAGTTAGCTATGTTTTAGTTGACACAAAATGGAAAAAATTAAAGACCAGGAAGTATATAATATTTAATAGAAAGAATTTAATTATTATCTCATCTAACTTTTTCTTAACATAGCTTTTCTACCTAAATAATCTCCTAATGAAAATGATTATTTACAGTTCTACTATTAAACATTTTAGTGGCTTACTTGGCGTCGCTCATGGAAGTGACTAAAGCGGATAAAATGAAAAATTACATTAAAACTTAAAATGTGATTTGATAAGTATGTAAAGAAATTTATATCACAATAGTATTTTTCAAGAAAATGTTGACGAAGTCAAACATAACTAAAAAATTTTGTTATCAAATTAGTTTGAACTTTTAATTGTTGTTAAATTGTTTAAATCTTTTACAAAAGCAAATTATTTTTTAATTTATAATGTTAAAAAGTAAAAATACTATGTTTTGATATTTTAGATTTCTTTGCAGACATAGCAAATCGTATTAAGGTTTTGGCGACATTTCTTCATTTTTTGCACTTTTGTCACTTTCGTGGGCAGCTCTAATTCTGGTACCATGCCACTTAAGTTATTGAAGTACACAGTGCAGAATACTTACAGTCTGTATTTTCATAATCTTGTCTTGATATTTTTATAAAATCATTTCTGTTAATTCCAGGAGGTTTTCTGGCTGCAACGAATATCATTTTATTGTCAGGCCAGTAACCTGCAGCAATTTTTCGCACCCGTGCGCTAATTGTTTCTGCACTTAATGCCTTATAATAATAATCAATATTGATGCGCACTCCAGCATACAGAATCTACAAAAAGTGAATTGTGATGTAAAATTATATGAACAGTCTTATTTGATCTACTTAAGGTATAAAAACATAAAAATTACTATTATTGTATTATGTGCAATTAAAAGTCTGAACTATACCCCCCTTCCAAAGATACTCGAAACTCTCCGATAAATTACCGTGCCAAAAAAAGAATTTAAAAAGTAATACTGACTTGCATTATCCCAAACAATACAATTATATAATTTCTGATGTAAGAATGTGTTTATACTGTAAATTTCTGCCTTGGTTGAGAACATGGTTTTAGGTATGATTTTGTTGTACTATGCAGTGCGGGGCAAAATGGGGTACCTATGTGTTGGGCCATGCCGGGTGGTATTTAATATTCATTGAATATTAATAATAATCTCTTACAACAAGAATTTAACAAATTTTGAAAAAATATTCCATGTTTTGTATGGTAATTTGATACTACCCCATTTTGCCCCATGGGTGGGGCAAAATGGGGTTTTTGCACCTTCTCAGAAAATGGGGTATAAGTTCTTTCAAAAATTTTTTTCTCTGCTATTATCATAATTTCCTCAAACCTAAGAGTACAAAGAAGAATTCTGATGATTAGTTGAATTGATTTATTCGTTTGGTTCTCTGTAAACAGCCAATTACAAAAAGGTACCCCATTTTGCCCCACTCTCCCCTAATTAAAGTAAATTATTTAATGATTTTTTTGCTTATTTGTTAATGTTACATTATTTTTACATGTAAAGTGTAATTCCTTCGAAAATGTGCATTCGTGTAATTAATTTTTATTTTTGAGACCGAAAATTAATTTTATTAATTTTATAATTAAGAATAATTTACTACATATTTGTAAGTTTGTGTTAAAATAAAATTGTTGTTGATTCCTTTGTTTATGTTGTAATGTCGCTTATTTTACAATTTGGTGAGGGATTCCCTCTAAACGTGTGTAAAGTCGTAATTTTTTCCATGGTGTGTGACGGAGGGTTAAGGTGCCCTGGACTGAAAACAATTATTATCACAGTTGTGCAGTGACATGTTACTAGCGGTTTTCGACGTTATATACTGTATAAAACGTAGAAAACTATGTATATTACATACCGACATCTTACATCTATACATAACCTCACTTTTTTAAATTATGATTGTAAAGGCCAACGCAGAGTAGAATCTTTAAACGAAACCGCAATCGTAAGCGTAACCGTAAGAATGAGTTAAAGAAGGATAAAAAATATACCTATCCTTCTTTAACTCATACTTACGGTTACGTTTACGATTCCGGTTCCGGTTAAAGATTCTATTTTGCATTGACCTTAACAACGGTCAGGAACTTAAAACTGATATTTAATTCATTGATATTGATTGATTGATTCATATTTATTGATTTGTGAGTTTAAATTGAAAGTTCAGATTAAAAACTATTTGCAAAATATGACAACAAAATTGAAGTTCACAACTCATCCATATATCGCTTATGATAAATTGCAATTTGAACGTTTGACAATAGTAGATGAATCAAATCAAAATAAATCAAATGTTGCAAAATGTTTGCACTGCAACAATATTTTGAAAAATATTATATTGGATACAAACGTCTGTTAGGACATAGGTAAGAATAAATAATTTATTTTTTTTATAAACACTTTTGCAGCCTTAAAGACTCCCTAACATATCTATCGAAATGTTGTTAGTTCATGACGTATGAACGAACTAATGTGTCACTAATGGCACGGTCACACCTCGGCTGCCTGCCTGCCTGCGCAGGCAGCCGCCACGAGAGTAAGAGAGAGGAGACGAATAATTTAAATTGTCTAACTCTCTTACTCTTATGTATTGTCATGACGACCTGCAGGCAGGCAGCCGAGCTGTGACCGAACCATAACTAACAACATTTCGATAGATATGTCACAACTTTTTAAAACACCGTCAAAACCGGAAGGAAGGCATTAAAGCATCAGGGTGTACATATACATTCAGACAGGAATTTTTTTTAAAGGTAGTTCACAAATAAATTTTCAGTAAAAGAAAGTCTTATTTAAAGACAGTCTTCAATGGAGGACTTTTTGCTTTTATAAAAATTCTCTAAAATCCATTTTGTAAATTAATTATTGATTGTTCTATAAATCTTTAATTTAGAATTTCCTTTCCAATCAGAACATAAGCTTGCTTGTCTTCTAGGTAAATATTTAATTATGTAAAATTAAATGAATTATTTAATATTTAATTTTTAATTAATATAACATAATTGTAAAAACTTTATAATAGAAATGGTTATTAATTTTCCCAAAGAATTGGAGTTGTGAACTATTATCCGTGATCAGTGGATAATATTTAAAAATTGTTAACATCGTTGCAGATTTTAACTATTAACATTATCAGTTAAGATAATATCGTAAATGAATTATCAAAATTTAGAAAAATTTGTTTGACCTAAGTTAACATTCACTTAAAAGTTAAAATATAAAAGTTTGCATTGGAATAAGAGGGACAAATACACGTAGTTTATCTCTCTTACTCTAATGTATATTTTCCGTTCTGAACTTTGTTTTACAGAAAATATGTAAATGCTCTATTAACCTGCGATTATTGCCTTACAGAATACGACTTTGACTGATTTAAATGACGTGAAACAGGTAAACAAATATTTTTCAACAAATTTCTTTCTGAACACAAACAATTTTTTCAACATTAACCTCTAATGTTTAATTTTATTCCCCCCCGCCCTCATACAGTTTTTTTTAAATATTGGTAAAATTTATGTAATATTACTATCAATCACTGTATAAGTTTATTATTTAAATAATAATTAATAACTGATAACATTAATTATATTAAAAAACAGTTCTTTATTTAACACGTCACTATTATAAATGCACCTTAATACTGTAGAATTTGATGCAAATATCCGCTTCTCAGTTGACATTTTCTATTGGTATTTTATCAGCAGTGACATCTTCTATGTCATATGTAAAATAAAGCGCTGATACTGTAGGTAATCACTTGCACATGGTAACTCTCACAATCTCTTAATATTATGTAATCTCAGATCGCTAAATTAACATCATATTTGACAGCTGTCACAGCTTTTTAGTTCATTTAATTATTTTGTCACAATCTCCTTAATCAAGTGTTCGATTAAAATATTAAAAGTATCACTTTCTTTCAAAAATTAAACTTCTTTTGCACTTCATAACAACTCTTTCACAAATTTCACCATAAAAACAATGTGTGTTTAAATCGATTCATAAACATCATACTTTTAAAACACTTTTTATTACAAATAATTATTTAATTTTACTCAAATAATGCACAAATTTACTCTAATAATTAATACTTAATACTCACAATTGTTTTTATTAACTAAAATATTTTAAATATTGCTTATTTTTAATTAAAATTAAATTCGGAGGAAGCAGGGAGGAAACAACGTTGAATTCGAACCTCTTTCCACCGCAACAACTTTAAAGTGACTGCCGAACGATATTAAAATAAGATACCTTCTTTTTACGGTGAAATCGTATTAAATTCAAAATTAATGTGGAAGGCTACGAAAAACTAACTAGTTTTTGCCCCTACTGTAAACTAAACTTAAAATTATACTATAACTCAAAAATTGGAAAGGAAAAGAAAAAAAGAAAGCAAAAAAGCATTTAGAAATGGCTGCCAAGGGACGTCAGCCTAATTAAAAGGGGGGCATGACAACAGAATTGTCGTCACAATTTTTTTCTTCTCTTTTCGAAAATAACAAAAATTTTTAATTATGACAATCACATGTAATACAATTTATGTAGTCATCGTTACGTTAACATATATGAAACAAATGAAAAAGTCACATTAGACAAAATGCTTTTAAAATGATATAACTAAACTAAAGACACAATAACCTACATAAATATCTTTACCAACGAAAAAAATTTTAACTAAAAATACTTTAAACAACGAACTTAGGCATACTTTATGTAAAATTCTTTTTTTAACATGTTCTATAAATGAAAACGTATTTAATTTTGTTAGGTTACTATTGATAAAAGTTTAACTTAATTATTCTCCAAGATCAATTTTTGTAAAAAAACATGTTAAATGGCATGTTAAATCGCATTTTATTTTAGACATGTCTTATAAATAAAAATATATTAAATTTTGTAAGGCTAGTTTAAAAAGAAGATTAACTTAATCACTCTCTAAGCCAAAGTTTTTGTTAAGAAAGATAAATAGAATACGATTTTTGTAGAACTCAAACGAGTTATATTTAAAAATTTTAAAAGAGGATCTTCGATAACGCTTTCCCGCAGCTGACAAGGGACGTCAGCCTATTAAAAGGGGGGCATTTGTGACGAACCGACTTCGTCACAATTTATCCCTTCGTGATAATAAAATACAAATATAATGTTTATAAGAAAGTCTAAACAAAATACAAATACCTATATTAAAAATAATAATAAAACAATCATAATTCATCTATTCGTTATAATATTGGGTACAAGAATTAAAATAGAAGTAAAATACATAAAATATAATTCTCATTTATAGCCGTTTATTACATTTCCCACATTTATAAAAGACCCCGCACAAAATGCATTGGAATTGGCTTACCGTTAATTTTGTTCAAATTTTCAGAATTAGTAGTTCTAAGTGTCCTAATTAAAGATATAATTTTGTTAAACTCAAAACTTCACTTGTTTGGCTGAAAACAGGGGGTGAAAGTACCCCCTGTCTAAGGCATGAAATGAACATTTCAGTGCTTTTAGCCAAATAAACCATTATTTTTGGTAAGTTTAATGTCAGAAGTCACCAATATACATAAAGAGAGAACTCTTAATGTTAAACAAATAAAAATGTAAAATATCAACCCTCAAAAACTACCCCTTGTACAGTTAAAACCATATAGAAAAGGAAAAAACTATTTTAATCACAGAAAATATTTTTATAAATAAAATATTGACTTTTCATTTACTAATACATATGAAATGTCATATTTACCCTTACAAACAACCCCAACAACAACAACAAAAAGCAACCCCTTTTATATTTTAAATAAATCCAGTAAACCAGATAAATGAACAGTTTAAACAAAGAAAGACTTTTGAAAATCGACTGGAAGTAATTATTTAATCTTCCGTGATTTTCAGTGCAATGTTCAAAATAAAAAAGTACCCTTATGAAAAAAACAACCCCTTAAGATTTAAAGTGAAAAAAGTAAAAAATCCATTTCAACCAAAGAAAACTATTAAAAATAGTAAACAGTTTATTATGTTTGTAGTTGTTAAAGAAACTACCTCCTACATGTAACAAAAATAAAATATTATTTTAAATATTCGACGCTATTTATAATAAACATGCCTCTAAGTATTAGGCTCATAGAAAGAAAATAACTCATTGAAGATATTGCATGTCTTTAGGCTTGTGAAAACTCTCAAATGTTTTGTTTCAATCTTATTATATTGTTCAAAAACATGCCTGCATTCGCTAGAAAAACATTTTCTACCCAGAGTACGCCACGTGGAGGCTGCAGGTACAAGATTTTGTACTCCTTTTCTTGTTAAAAAAAAATCTCACCTATTTACATATCTCACCTATTTACATATATACAAGTTGCACTTAGTAGCAAATCTTATTTTAAGGACTTTGCTGCAATGCATCCAAAAAAACTATTCATTGACAGGGTTGTTTCTGTTTCCTGCATCTAACACGCTGTCCAAAAGATCCGTCCAAGGGTATTTCACGTGTTCTTCGTGACGAGCATATCCGAAGTACCATAAAACACTTGCAACGTGAGCACAAGTACCTAAAGTTCTTGCACCCGACTTACAAGTGCAATAGTAACCACGGATAGGTTGCTGCTGTTCACCTCTATTTTCTTCAAGATCATAAAGTATCCATAGCTGATGTCGCGTAGCATTTCGAAATCTGGAATAAATGCGCATTCTTATTAAACCAGGTTCATTCATCAAAGCATCTAGTTGTAATTCTTCATTACCATCTCTATGGACTTTATCTTGAATATAAGATGGTGCCAAGTTTACTTGGTATACCCCGAATGTCAAGTGACGCAAATACTCCATAGAAAGATGAGGAAAATAAAAGAAATAATTCATTTGCTGTTTCAGCTTTTAATAACATTTCTGTTGCTAATTCAACTGTAGCTACTTCCATTTCTATTGAACCACGATATTTATTTATTATCGCGCCAGCAATGCGATAAAAATCACCAAGATGAGGAACATGTGTCATTGATATGGGTTTACCAAATATTTTAAAAATAGATTGCAAGTGCCCGTTTCGCGATTCTACTAACCATCTTATTTTTGTGATTAACCGAGCTTCGTTCGCATCCTCAGTAGAGAATTGTCGTTCATTACGACCCAACAACGGTGGCATTTTGGGTATTAAACCCATCCGTTCAAGAAAAGGAATCGCATCGCGATACCCTCTATCAATAATAATTATATCGCCTTCGTCTAACCATTCTCTGATTTGAGCACCATCTCTTTCACATTCTTGTATTAAAATGTTGGCGTCGTTATTTCGTGCGTCTGAAAAGTATGGTCCGTGAATGTCAAGAATGTATCCATTCGTTGACACCAAAAGAATGGGCTTAACAAGATGACAACTCTTGTGAAGATTAAACGATTGTCGTAAAGCTTGAAAATTGCTAGATTTCCCAATTTTTGCGTAAGTACCGTCGATGATGACAATTGCTTTACGATTTTCTGGTGTCGGATTGTATAATGTATTTGCAAAATCAGGTACATATCTCTCTATGAATTCTTGTCTCGTTATTGCGTTAAGTCCAATGTTTTGAGGAACAAATGATTCCATTAAAAATATTCTTACTTTACTAACAGCCATACTAACACTTTGTCTGCTGGGATAATTAAAAACAACTGAAAGAAATTCATCTGGTAGACCTTGCGGCATTTTGCATAAAAATACTAAAAGGTCTTTCTTTGAAATATATCTCTGACCTGGTACCAGTTGCGCTGGATCGAATAGAGAATATAAATCTCGAAATTGTTCCTTAGTTATTGGAGAAAATGATTTGAACTGATCGTCCGAAAAATCGCTTTCATCTACGAATTTTTTTTCGAATTTTTTTTCACAGAACCGCTGAGACCATTTAAAAACTTTAATAACTGAGGACCTTTAATACAATAAAATCTATTCATAAAACGAAGATGTTGCATGAGATCTGCAGGGATGAAACCGTGTTCATCTAAATGCTCTGGACAACACCTAACATTTTCTTGAACGTAAATGTCTATGTCTATGACATTTCATATGTATTAGTAAATGAAAAGTCAATATTTTATTTATAAAAATATTTTCTGTGATTAAAATAGTTTTTTCCTTTTCTATATGGTTTTAACTGTACAAGGGGTAGTTTTTGAGGGTTGATATTTTACATTTTTATTTGTTTAACATTAAGAGTTCTCTCTTTATGTATATTGGTGACTTCTGACATTAAACTTACCAAAAATAATGGTTTATTTGGCTAAAAGCACTGAAATGTTCATTTCATGCCTTAGACAGGGGGTACTTTCACCCCCTGTTTTCAGCCAAACAAGTGAAGTTTTGAGTTTAACAAAATTATATCTTTAATTAGGACACTTAGAACTACTAATTCTGAAAATTTGAACAAAATTAACGGTAAGCCAATTCCAATGCATTTTGTGCGGGGTCCTTTATAAATGTGGGAAATGTAATAAACGGCTATAAATGAGAATTATATTTTATGTATTTTACTTCTATTTTAATTCTTGTACCCAATATTATAACGAATAGATGAATTATGATTGTTTTATTATTATTTTTAATATAGGTATTTGTATTTTGTTTAGACTTTCTTATAAACATTATATTTGTATTTTATTATCACGAAGGGATAAATTGTGACGAAGTCGGTTCGTCACAAATGCCCCCCTTTTAATAGGCTGACGTCCCTTGTCAGCTGCGGGAAAGCGTTATCGAAGATCCTCTTTTAAAATTTTTAAATATAACTCGTTTGAGTTCTACAAAAATCGTATTCTATTTATCTTTCTTAACAAAAACTTTGGCTTAGAGAGTGATTAAGTTAATCTTCTTTTTAAACTAGCCTTACAAAATTTAATATATTTTTATTTATAAGACATGTCTAAAATAAAATGCGATTTAACATGCCATTTAACATGTTTTTTTACAAAAATTGATCTTGGAGAATAATTAAGTTAAACTTTTATCAATAGTAACCTAACAAAATTAAATACGTTTTCATTTATAGAACATGTTAAAAAAAGAATTTTACATAAAGTATGCCTAAGTTCGTTGTTTAAAGTATTTTTAGTTAAAATTTTTTTCGTTGGTAAAGATATTTATGTAGGTTATTGTGTCTTTAGTTTAGTTATATCATTTTAAAAGCATTTTGTCTAATGTGACTTTTTCATTTGTTTCATATATGTTAACGTAACGATGACTACATAAATTGTATTACATGTGATTGTCATAATTAAAAATTTTTGTTATTTTCGAAAAGAGAAGAAAAAAATTGTGACGACAATTCTGTTGTCATGCCCCCCTTTTAATTAGGCTGACGTCCCTTGGCAGCCATTTCTAAATGCTTTTTTGCTTTCTTTTTTTCTTTTCCTTTCCAATTTTTGAGTTATAGTATAATTTTAAGTTTAGTTTACAGTAGGGGCAAAAACTAGTTAGTTTTTCGTAGCCTTCCACATTAATTTTGAATTTAATACGATTTCACCGTAAAAAGAAGGTATCTTATTTTAATATCGTTCGGCAGTCACTTTAAAGTTGTTTCTAAACATTATCAAAGGCGTCTTAAACTGCATTATTTTTTTTAAGTTGTAAGTTGTAAAAATGAGATTTTTAAATGTTTTAAAAGTATATTGACTGCAATATATTTTGGGATGCTTCTTTTTGCAGTGTTATTTTATTGTTTACGTAGAAATTATAATTTTTTAATTTTCTTATTGGTTTGCATATTTTCTTTGTGTTTATTGTAATGTATTTTTCAATAATTTAAAGATCTAGTGTGGTAAAAAACTGCTTTATCCTTATTTTCTTGAACTTGTGTTTTAACTATATTACTGAAAAAATAAACAGAACCTTAGCTGTTTGTATTTTAATTGCATTTTTACCAACCTAGATATTCACTTGCTCTAAGATATGTAATTTTTCTGAATTTTTTTATTATACTATATTTTTTAAATTGTTGTGACAAAGATTATAATTAAACAATTTTTTTAATTTATCCTTCTTAATGTATTTCATAAATTATAAAGTCTATAAAATCTATTTTTTATATACAAATGTGACGCTCCACGAAAGAAGGGACCTATCCCCGAAAGAACATTAGGCTCAATTTTCCGTACACAATGCATGAAAACTGAGCCTAATGTTATTTCGGGGATAGGTCCCTTCTTTCGTGGAGCGTCACAATTTTTTTTTTAATTTTGATATTTATTTCTATCGTAGAATACATAAAATATTTTCTACTTTTAATAATTCGAAAATACATAATTCCATAGAATGGAAATTTGAATTCATGACAAATTATTTTTTGAAGAAATTTATAATTATAAATCTTTTTTCTTTTAACGACGATAACAAATATATTTATAATTTTAATCATCATTTTTCATAATACCTTTATGAAATAGTTTTACATAGGTTGCAGAATATTAACATAATACGCAGTAATAAGATAAAAGTTTCGATTTAAAAAAATACTATCATTTGTTTAAATGTTGTAAGTTTTTATACTTTTCTTGAAGAATTCTGTTTAAATTTTTTTTAATAATAATAAGAAATTTTCCTGCATCTTTGTATCATTAAATTATTATGATACATGGTCAATAGAATAGATTTTGAATTTTTTTAAAATGTCTTTTAGACTATAAAACTTTTGTCCTTAAAATACACAATCCTAGTCATTATTCAAAAAAAGATTAACAAACATAAGCGGATTTTGTGAATGTTTTATAGTTTGTTTAAAAGACGTGTAAGATTTGAAGAAAAAATGTTTAATCATTATAAAACACTGTTTCTTTATTCGATTTTTTTATAGATAATGTAAAATTCTTATTCTTTAAATTATTTATTTTTAAAAAATCTGGTCAAATAAATTTAAGAATTAAAAATTTTCAAATGGTTTCTTATGCTTAACCGTTTTTTTGTTTAAAATGTTTTTTATGTTTTTTATATTTTAAATCTTTTTTCTTTTTTTTTAAAAAGAAGTAAACTGTATTTTAAATCTAAACATGCTTTTTTAAAATGTTTTTTATGTAGGTATTTGTGTTTGCATCATATTTCAAATTAATTCACCCTTTTTTAAAATGTTTTTTTACAAAAAGAACACTAAAAATTGCTTTACTTTTTCAAAGATAAATTTTTTTTTTAATCTTTTTAGTGTGTAATTCTTTACAGCATTAACTATGTTAATTTGTGTTAGTGTTAATTACGTAACAATAGTTTTATTTATGCTCTGCCTTTAAAGCATTCCCTTTAATTTTATTTAGTGCATCTTGTTTAAGGAACTAAAAAAATAGTCGCAGGTTTTAGAAGAATTTGAAGCGTATTTTAATTTGAAATTTTATGTAATTTGATCAGAGCATCAATAAAAACATATTTTTTAAAATCATTTCAATGAATAATATTCTTTATATCATTATCATATTGTTATTAATGAAATTCTTTTTGTTTTTTTTATGTAGTTGATTTGGTTAATAATAATAAAATTATACGCAAATGCAGTTTTATAGGGGAGACCGGGGCTAAACCGGACAAGACAAATATTTCCGAAACCGTGAAGAATTTCAAATCGTGTAAATAACCTATGAACGCGCAATTTCGTGATGCATATGCTGCATGAGGTTTTAGGGACGTGTCAATTTTCTTGTAATAATAGTTGCCGTTAATATGTGAAAATGTCATTTCTTGAGGTAAAAGTAAAAAATTTTTTTCTTCATTTTTTTGGGTTTTTATCGTTAAAATTAAGATTTGTATTAAAATTAAAATTTGTATCTCATTCTTTAAGCCCCACCAATTTTCGGATTATCGTTTTTGAGGTAGTCACCTTCGAAGCAATATATCTCTAAAGCTATTGTACTTTTTTAAAATCGAACAAGTGCGATTTGTAGGTGAAAGTACAAGCTTCAAAACGGTATATTACACTTTAGCAAAAAGTAGGTTTTTGTATGAGTTTTCTGGTCAAAGACCAAATCCGTCCGGTTTAACCCCGGTCTTCCCTATATAAAAAAATAAAAATTTGAGAACATTCAAAATTTCATTTTTGAAATTTGTTTAAAAAAATTATTATTTTGATATTTTAATTTTTTTTATGATGATAATTTTACATTATTATTATTATAGCGTATCCTATTAGTTTAAGTTTATTATTTATATTAAAAGCATTAACTAGGCTCATGTTTATATGTGTTAGTTTTTGAATCTTTAGTAAATGTATTATAGAAAACTTATTATTTATTTTTTTTATTTAATTAGTAAGCGAAATTATTTCCATAGAGTTGTTTGTCTTCATTTAACATTATATTTTTTTACTGTTAAAAATATTTTGATTTTTTTTGTGTTTTGATTTTTTTAAAAATCTAAAAGCCACTATTGCAAAAGTAAAGGAGAGTAATCCCACCGCTGCTACCAATTGTAATAAACAAATTAAATTGTTAACAATAATTTAATTTAAAGGAATGTTACACGAAAATATTTGAAACCTTCAAACCTGTTTGGTAGTGGATCCCCTCCTTCCTACTTATTGTTCAAGTAGTGAGGTGAGAATCTCTACTTTTCACTAGTGGAATTTTAAGAGATTAGAATTAGGTGTTAAATGAAGTTAAGACAATTATAAACAATTACAATTGATTTTTCGTTCCTCTAAAACCCTAATACATATTTATTTATCCCTTTTTTATTATCTCTTATATCTTTAATTCATAGCTATAATATATTCTTGTTAATGTGTGTATAATTCTAACACAATCTTTATTTTCCTCGAATGTATAATATTTGTATGTGTGTGAAGTATTATTTAAGTGTATGTGTACAATTGACTCACCTATTCGTTATTAGATATTATTCCATTAAACTTCTTATAATCCTTTTCTATAATATTTGTTTTAAATCAACCGTGTGGGTTGATAAGATAATTTTTGCTGTATCATTTTATGTAATGATTGCAATTCTACTTTTCCTCGCGTCATCTTTACGAATGATTTGAAATTATTTGTAATTAAATGTAATTATAAAAATTTTTAAAAACTTAAAATTGTTACGACCTTTAATGAAATTTCTGACAATGTTATATTTTTGTCTATTCTAACACAATCTTTATTTTCCTCGAATGTATAATATTTGTATGTGTGTGAAGTATTATTTAAGTGTATGTGTACAATTGACTCACCTATTCGTTATTAGATATTATTCCATTAAACTTCTTATAATCCTTTTCTATAATATTTGTTTTAAATAAACTTTTTATAACACAATTTCTCACTTAGACCTTTTATTATTCTTCACCTTTTATACTTTATTGTTAACTATCAGTAATGCGTATGATAACTTCTTTATATTCAAAATAATGGCCAAACTGACTCACGACTTACTATCGCGAAGACTCACGGGCAAATGCCCAGATTTCCCTGTGTTAATCGATTTTATTAATCGACATTACAGTGTTGAAATTTTCTTTAGTTTATTGCACCTGTTCGTTGCCAGGCGCATTTCTGCAAGCTTGCAGGTTTGGACAGTGGTGTGATCTTGGTTCATTAACCTGGACACACCAATTCTTAGATTTCACAATACATTAGTATTTTAAGTATCATTATTTTAAATTAAGTTCATTCACTTTTCATAACAAATTTGTAAATGTGGGAAATGTAATAAACGGCTATAAATGAGAATTATATTTTATGTATTTTACTTCTATTTTAATTCTTGTACCCAATATTATAACGAATAGATGAATTATGATTGTTTTATTATTATTTTTAATATAGGTATTTGTATTTTGTTTACACTTTATTATAAACATTATATTTGTATTTTATAATCACGAAGAGATAAATTGTGACGAAGTCGGTTCGTCACATTGTTATTTACCAAAATAAATTTATCATATTAAATAAAAAACATATAATAATGTCAATATAAAGTATTTCAAAAAAATTTCTCATTGATAGTAATCAATTTTTCCTAATTATTAATTTAATTAAATTTAAATGAATGGGGTTATTTATTGAATATTATTTATTAAGTACCATTCTTATTTACGTTTAAGTAGATTTTTTCGAGTGGTACATGTGAGAAATATTTAAATCAAGGAAAAAATTATATACATTTACCAAGAGAATCTGTAAATGTGCACATTGACCAGTGTTGGTTGGTAAATATTGATAATTTTTTTTGAATACATTTCAATTAGAAACAATACAAAATACAAACAGAACTGATTTATAAACTGACTCTCGAAATATAATGGCCACAGTCTTATCTGTCAGTGAGGAAGAGCAGTATTTATTAGGAACTACAGAAGTGTAATACAAAAAAATGCAGGTGCAAAGCTCACAATGTGTTATGCAATTCGAAATGCCATGGGAATAATCCTTGTCAAAATAAAGAATATTTTTTGGAGGATAATTTAAATAATAAATTAAAATGTTTTCAAAATAAATTATCTATATTTACCAACCAACAATGTGCAAAATAAATAATAGTTTTTGGAGGATAATTTAAATAATAAATTAAAATGTTTTCAAAATAAATTATCAATATTTACCAACCAACAATGTGCACATTTACCGATTCACTTGGTAAATGTACATATTTTTTCTTGATTTAAAAATTTCTCACATTTACCAACGAACACTGGTCAATGTGCACATTTACCGATTTTTCATGGTAAATGCACGAAATGTTTTCAATTAATTTAAAAATTTCCCACATTCACCAACTACATTGGTAAATGTGCACATTTACCAATTTCGTACTTTTACCGTAACATATATATATATATGGGGCATTTCATGTCAAGTGATCAAGGTGGAGAAAAATTTTTCTCCAATCGTACATTTTGGAAAGGTTTTTTCATGCTCTTTCGATTGGAAATAAGCATTTTGAAAAAAAAAAATTTTTGACCCAAAAAAATCAAAATTAAAAATAAATTTCAATTTTTGGAGGAGAAAGACCCAATTTTTTTTTTTTTTTTTTAAACGAAAGCTGAGGTTTTTTCCTAAAAGGACATATAAATGGTAAAGTGGGACTAGAATGTGTAAACATTGAAAAAAGAGTTTTGGAAAGGTTTCTTCATGCTCTTTCGATTGGAAATAAGCATTTAAAAAAAAAAAATTTTTGACCCAAAAAAATCAAAATTAAAAATAAATTTCAATTTTTGGGGGAGAAAGACCCAATTTTTTTTTTTTTTAACGAAAGCTGAGGTTTTTTCCTAAAAGGACATATAAATGGTAAAGTGGGACAAGAATGTTTAAACATTGAAAAAAAGAGTTTTCTCCTAAACGGAGCTTAAAACTCTTTTTTTCAATGTATAAACATTCTAGTCCCACTTTACCATTTATATGTCCTTTTAGGAAAAAACCTCAACTTTCGTTTAAAAAAAAAATTGGGTCTTTCCCCTCCAAAAATTGAAATTTATTTTTAATTTTGATTTTTTTGGGTCAAAAATTTTTTTTTTTCAAAATGCTTATTTCCAATCGAAAGAGCATGAAGAAACCTTTCCAAAACTCTTTTTTTCAATGTTTAAACATTCTAGTCCCACTTTACCATTTATATGTCCTTTTAGAAAAAAACCTCAGCTTTCGTTTAAAAAAAAAAAAAAAAATTGGGTCTTTCTCCTCCAAAAATTGAAATTTATTTTTAATTTTGATTTTCTTGGGTCAACATTTTTTTTTTCAAAATGCTTATTTCCAATCGAAAGAGCATGAAAAAACCTTTCCAAAATGTACTTTGCCAAATTCGTATGTTTAATTGTTTAAGAGTAAAAAATTATTGAAATAAACATTGCACCAAAAGACCCTTTGATCACTTGACGCGGAATCCCCCATATATATGAGCGATTCCACTTCAAGTGATCAAGGGGTCTTTTGGTGTACTATTTATTCTACTCGCCGGAGCGCTCTAAACCCGGTTTTTAGCCCCGTTTAGGAGAAAATTCTTTTTTTCAATGTTTAAACATTCTAGTCCCACTTTATCATTTATATGTCCTTTTAGTAAAAAAACCTCAGCTTTCGTTTAAAAAAAATCGTGTCTCTCTCCCCCAAAAATTGAAATTTATTTTTAATTTTGATTTTTTTGGGTCAAAAAATTTTTTTTTCAAAATGCTTACTTCCAATCTAAAGAGCATGAAAAAACCTTTCCAAAATGTACTTTGTCAAATTTGTATGTTTAATTGTTTAAGAGTAAAAAATTATTGAAATAAGCATCGTACTGAAAAACACAAAAATTTAATCCCCTCCCCCTCGGAAAATATTGGACTAGGTAAAAAAATATTTTCACAAAAAATTACTATCTATGAGTACTACAAAAGCCCCAAGTTTTGCTACGATTTGAGAAAAATTTTTCTCCACCTTGATCACTTGACATGGAATCGCTCATATGTATACGCTTTTGTTAGTAAGAAGTTCAGTCAATAGATGAAATTGAATATTATAATACTAAAATAATAAACATACCTATTAATTATATTTTAACTTTTTAATATATTTAAATAATTAAATAATAAGTAATATGAATTTTAAAAAAATATTTGGATTATAAGAAATAAAGATTATAATTTGTATATATAAAATCATAAAATTATCATTATTAAAAAAATTTTTATATTCTTCTATGCATTTTGTCTGCAATTTGAAGTTACTTGTTTGCATGCTTTTGTCTTTATATTTTTTTCTATTTTTCTGAATTAACGAATTTTATTTCAAGAAGAAACTACACTTATTTCTTAACTAAACTAAAACTATATTTTCGTGACTAAAATTAATCAACTTAATTATTATTAATTAATAATCAATTGTTATTCAATGAAAAAAAAAATATTTACAGACTTCATAATCAAAAATTACTTTTTAAAAATTAGCAAAAAGTAGTTTAAAAAGTGAGAAAAATAGTAAAAAGTAGCTATCGAAAATTAAATTTGACAACTAAAAAACTCGTTTTAGTCGATTCACAAAAAAATTTGATTTTGTATTTCCCTGGGACATTTTTCTCATGTAAAATAAAAAAAATCACTTTTTTTCTTATCCTGATAATAACATCAATTCTAAATTTTTATGAAATACAATCATTTATCAAACCTTCAGTTAGAATTCTTTAAAAAGTCGATTATATTTTAAAATAGTTTTAAAAAAATTACATTTTTCGAAGAATTTATTAAAAATACTTGAAATTCTGTGATGAATTTTTATTATTTAAAAAAATAGTTGAATTTTTTGTAAAGGAATTTTGAAAAAAAAATTGTAAATAACAAAATCCTTCTTAAGGTTATGTTATTCAGTGGTCACGTGTCCCATTTACTTTACTATGGAAAAACTTCCCACTGAATAACATGACCTTAATATGAAACGGGAAGATATGCAAATTAGGTAAAGAGGGACATTCTTAATTATATTGTCTTGAAGAAAGAAAGAAAGGTAGCCGTTACCGTGACATTACCTTTTGAGTTTCAATTACAAAGTTATATATCTATATGTATGTATAGACTTTTATCTAGATTTTTCCTTGTTGTAAAGGAAGAACGAAAATATTACCTGGGTTCTCGGAGTTAATTCCCATTTATAAATATATTTTACCGATGGTAAATCACAGTGGTAAGACTCTGTGGCTTGCTATGACCTAGGTTAAGCACCATTCAGTGCGGTTAGTACTTGGATGGGTGACTACCTTGGTGCCCGCTATAGCCCGGTGTTTTTCTCACTACTTTTGTGATTTATAAAGCGGGAGGTTTGACGTCAAGGTATAATGATGTTCACTGTCGATTATTGACCGGTACACACCATTAGAACTTGACTGTTGATAAAACCGATTGTACTCAAGAGAGGTTTTCTACAGTTTCCCTCTCTTCTGGCGAGAAAACCTAATTAACAGGTGGTCCAGGCGTATGCGAGTACTCCTAATAAAGCCGGCTGTAGACGCAAAATTAGATTAATATATAGAAATTTTCTCTATTTAATTGAAACCATGCTGTCAACATTGTATTTTTAAATTTCTCAATTGCAGTTTGTTCCATTCCTTCTTGAAAACATATTGATTGTTGATTAGGCAAATGTAAAGCTATACAAAGAGATTTTATATTTTGTTTTCCACATGGTCCATGAACTTGAAACTGCTTCACAATTTTATAAATTGTTGAGTTAATTTACCCATTTGTAAACATGGATTAAATGTTCCTCTATAAGACAAGCGATACATATAAAATTGTAATGGAGTAATATTACGAACACCATCAGTATGTTTCATATTTACAGTCCATCCTGGATCACCTAACGGGAACATTAAAGGATATGTCATAGGATCAGCATGTGTGCTAAGACTACTAATTGGAATACTTTTAGAACCCCTTGGACACTCATTCATTAATTTTGCCCTTGCTTCTTCTTCTAATTCCAATTCTTTCATCATTTTAAATGACTTTGCATAAATGTAACGCGATATGAAGAAAGGGACCTTAGAAGCAAACAATTGTAGGTTACGTTTGCAATTTTTGAAATAAAAATACAAAAAGAGAATCAACTGACAATATAAATTATTGATGATTAAGTTTTCATTATCACTGAAATATTTAATAAATACTGATTTAAATTTGCAAAAAGTAAAAAGAAACTTTTAATCAACAAATAGGTAAGGCTAACATAACCTTAAAGTGATTTGCTTCTAAGGTCCCTTTCTTCAGATCGCGTCACAAATATTAATATCTCTTAGTAAAATATCTATTTCAGTCATTACTGACTGTAAACATTTTTTATTTCAATCATTATTTAATCGTTCAATTACTGCTTCATCAGTATCAAGAATATACAGTTGACAGTATTTTCGGTTATCACCATCATTAGGATTAAGAGAGTATGTATCATGATACACTTGTCCATGTATACGAAAAACATAAGGACCACATCCTTTTGGAATTTCTAGTTTAGCTCCCATGCTAGAAAATGCACACGAACTGATATAAGAACGAATGTTTTCTTTATAATTCTTACTTTTAAAATTATTATCAAATAAAAACTTTTCAAATACAAAGGATAAGAATTTAAATAAAATAATTTTACTTTTTCTTTATGGCAACAACTACTAAATTATTTATCTTGTGGCCTTTCGCACAAAAAATCTAATGCGTCACAAAACGTACATTTAACATTCATTAAACCTAAATAATTTTGTGAAACTTTATTTTCATCAAAATCTTTAGAGAATATAATTCCAACTCCTAAAGTTTTCATTATTTTTACATTTTTTATTCATTTTACTTGTTTAATCTTTTTTTGCCGCTTTTCTTTTTCTAACTCCGTTTCCAATGATAATTTCCTTTTTTTACTTTCTAAAATATTTGTCTGTCTAAATTAATTTTTTATAATTTTGATTTAGTTTTCGAGTCGTTTTTGGAGTATAACTCGAGAAAACGTACAAAAAACCTTTTTTTGTGCCTGTGTAATTCATCCGAATGGCTTAAGCTTTGAAAATATATATTTCTTTTCAAAGTCTTTACAACAACCAAAATATCAATTTTTAGAAAAAGTTCTCAGTAAAGTGGATGGTATTGAATACTTTCTATTTAGAGAACATGAAGAAGTGGTTTAACCTAAAGACGCTAAACCAAATTCAGTATTTATTTTGGATGATATTGCTTGTGAAAAGCAAGACAATGTAAGAGCATTTTTTTGCATGGGTAGAGAAGTTAACGTTAACAGTTTCTATCTATGTCAGACATATCCCCACATTCCCAATCATCTTGTTAGATATAATATCAACTCATTAGTACTTTTTAAACAAGATGAGAGAAACCTTAAAAGCATGTTTAGAATGATTATGTAAATACAGATACTTACTTACAATCAATATAGAAACATGTTTCAAAACGAACGAGAAACGCTTCATGAAATAGCTAAAGCAAGTGATGCTATACGTAAAAAACATCGCATACTTAAAAGTAGTAGAGAGACTGCAGAATATATTTTGAAATAAACAATATTTGGATATGGTTTACGGAGTGCGAAAAGTTGAAAACGGAAATTTTATGATAGGTGTTAGAGTTTAATGAACTAATTTAGAAACTGAAAATGAACTGACAAAATGGAAAAGCGAAGTTAATCTAACGACACCTATTCAAAATACCTTTGCGTCCTTCGCACTCTCGCACCGTTCTCTTTCTTCTGGATAACCCAGAGGGTTGTCTGAAATGGGGACAGCCCCGTGTACTATACTAGAACTCTTTATAACGAAAAAAATGATATGATTTTTAAATAAGTTTTTCACAAGATCTGCCTGAGCGTCTGTCTCAAGTGAAAACACTTAGAGTACTGCCCCATGCAGATCATTGACTCCCGTATACCTCAGAAAAACGTGAAGAGAGGGAAAGTCGCCAGGCCGGCCCCCTCCACAGCCAACAGACCCCAGGGCATCAGGCCACCCCGGGCGGCCGGGCACCCGTGGTTCACTCCGAAACCCAAACTATAGGTAATACAGAAATTAATTTCAATTGCCCTTTCAGTGACTTAGTTGGAAAGAAAAATATAATAAAACAGAAGGAT
Organism: Leptopilina myrica (nomen nudum); assembly: GCA_032872475.1. Classification (NCBI taxonomy): domain Eukaryota; kingdom Metazoa; phylum Arthropoda; class Insecta; order Hymenoptera; family Figitidae; genus Leptopilina; species Leptopilina myrica (nomen nudum). The sequence goes on along the minus strand of CM065464.1, from coordinate 32,789,017 downwards.
TACTAGAACTTTTATTCAGACAGCAACCTAATGAAGTTTCTATAAGTTCAAATGATTTAGCTAACTATAAAGAAATATTACAATCTACTAATGCACATAGAAAGAATTACAGTTTAAATAAACTCATTCGTATAAACAAAAGTTTTAAATATACAAACGTAATTTCTAAGCTTTATCAGAAAACTGGAGAAGCCTTACAAAAAAATATTATTACCGCAATCTATGTTAGTAAAAAATAAATCATACTCAGACTATATGTACTGGGATGATCCAAATGAACTTGTCGATCGTTTACGTCTACTTATAGCATCACGAGAAGCTGTCAATCCAAGTCATAATAATAAAATTATGAGTATCATTGAAGAATTACGTGAATCTAAAATTATATATTAAGAGGATACATATCAACTTTAAATCAGTACTATATTGAGTATCGATGTATTCATATATATATATCTTAAAATATGGATAGTAAAAATTTAACAGTGGTCACAGAACTACATAGACAAGCTCGGAGAAATTATCCACTTCGAAAAGTACAATTGCGTGGTGTAGATGAAACATGTCAAGCAGATGTGGTTGAAATGATACCATATGCGAAAGTTAACAAAGGATTCAAATATATGTTAACTGTAATAAATATATATTCCTAGTATGCATGGCAGTACCTGTAAAAAGTAAATTTGGGAAAGATGTTTCTACTGCTATAAATTTATACTTGTACATGGACGTGTACCTAAAAATTTAAATATCGATAGGGGCAAAGAATTTTATAACTTAATATTCGAAAATTTAATGAAATCATATAAAATTAAAACTGTATTAAACATTTAGTAATTTAAAAGCATCAATAATTGAAAGATTTAACCGAACACTCAAAAATATGATGTAGCCAGAGTTTAAGTTAAAAGGAAATTATAAATGGAAAGATATTTTACCATCTCTAATTTTAAAATATAACAGTCAGAAACATCGAACTATTGGCATGAAACCAAAGGATGGCAGAAAAGAAGATGAAAAGAAATTATTAAAACGCATTTCAAAACAGAGGAAAAGTTTAACTAAGAAGACAAAATTCAAAGTTGTCGACAGAGTTTAAGTTAGCAAGAATGAACATGTTTTTGAGAAAGGATATAGGCAATTCCACATCAGATTTCAGTTCACATTTTAAATTTGGTCACAACAATTTTTTTTCATTCTTTATTGAAAAAATGGATGCGTATTTTTTTATTTTTTTTTGTGGCCAAATTTCCGAGTTACGAATTTTTAAAATTTTGATTTTTGAAAAGTAGACCTTTTTCAATGGCCTAAAACTTGACAATTATTGAATTTACGAAAATTTTGTTAAGACAAAAAAAGTTAAGTTTTTCTTTAACTTTTAAATGCTGTAAAATTTTTTTTTTAAAATAAATTTTTCTTAAAATATGAAAAAATTTTATAAACAAATTAATTTGTTTTTAATTTGAATGTTTAAAATTTTTTTTTATTAAAAACATAGCTGGAAGTGATAATAATAGTTTGCAAAATGTTCCAGAGTATTCTTCTTGAATTTGATTTGTTAAAATAAATTTTTAATATCGGCGTGCAAGTTTGACGCGCTCTGCACTGTGCACGTTTTACTAACTTAAAGAGGAGGGCTATTTAAAAGTTAATTTAAAATTTATTATTTTATTTTATTACATGTCTTTGTTTTACAGATGAATATTATTTATAAGTGGTATCATAATAAACAAAACCTAGTTAGAATACTTATTATTTTTATATGTTGCTCGTTTTGGTTTAGTCGCTTGCTTAGATTTAGTTGGTTTTGTCACTTGCTTAAATTTAGTTGTTTTTTGGCCTCGTCGCTCGTGTAGGTTTAGTCACTCGGTTAGATTTCAAAATTTTCACTAAAAGAATATGTTTTTACTTTTAATTAATCATTATTTTGCGGTCCGACGCTGTGCCGAAGTTCTGTACATTACAGAAATTTTGTCGAAAGTCGAATGTTCTTTTTCCCATTCGTATAACTCCAATGGTGTTGTAATTTGACGATCTGTCATTTGCAAGCTCGCTTTTCGTGCCATATTTTTTAGATTCCCGCCACCTCCATCGCAAGGCCCTTTTCCATGGGTTGTTACGTGGAAATGCCAAACTGCAGAGCGATTTAAATCCTGATCATTGTGATAAATATTCGCAAAATGTTTTACGTTTTTGAACTGCTGAGGTGCTCCATCAGAAAAAATATATACATTTGTGGATATTCGCATGGTTTTCAGACAAATATTCATTCAAAGCTTCGAGAAAAACGAAAACAGCTACAACATCATGTTTAAGACAATCGGAAATAATAAACAGCTTTTTTCATCAATGATGTATTCCTTTCGATAGTAGAAAACTATAGAAAAAATGGTGGCTTGATTATTATTCCAATGGAATCCAGGGACTGAATTTTGAATGACAAATGCGTAATTTTCTGCAAAATCACAAATTATCAAACTTTCATCTTCGTTTAAATTTCTTTTCACATTTTTGTAAAAAGAAGCCTGCTGATCTGCGATGAACGAATGGTGAAGAAATGTTCTCCCTGAGGTACAATTTTGTTAGCAAAATTTTCTGTTGTGACTGTCGTAGTTTCCAAAGTTGTCCTTCATTTTGTTACCCATTGTTTATGTACAACGTTTTCAATATTGTTTTTTTTAATACCGGACAAATATCATTAGACAATATTTCGTTTTTAGGACAATTTTGACATTGACCAAAAAACATTTTTCTTTAGGATTCAGACAAAGCAATCGTATAAAACATTTTCGAAATGGTCAACAGGATAATTTTCTATCTTCAATAATTTTACAATGTGACTTCCTGCAAATAAAACTACTTATAAAGCAAATAAAATATTATTCAAAATTAAAGGAAATGAATTTATCATTCGTCAATTAAATATTAAAGGTGAAAGAAGTTAACAATTTTCCGAATCAATTTGACAAATAAATAAATGTCTTATATAAATACCTTAATAAAATCCTTTAGTTATTAAAAATTGTTTCAATAAATTTTTTTTACAGTAACCTAATTATATTTTTTTTATTTATATAATTATATATTTATTTTTATATAAATACCTAAATATATTTTACTTTTAAAATTATTGTCATCAATTTTCTGATTTACCTGCTGCCTGAAGCCTGATGTTTTCATGAACCGGGCACACGCACACTATGCGTTACACCTGCACCGGCTAAAACGCAGTAACTTGGTGGAATAGAACAAAATTTAGTTAAACTGATTTCAACGCTAGAGTTTTCCTTTCTAAACTTCTTCTCGGAAATAAATTTCCGAGTAATAATCTTTTTGGAACATTGCATTTTTCACCATTCAATTTAATTGACTTAACATCTTTTTGACCTGGCTGCATTAAACTCACATCATCGTAGTTAAAAAATTCTATTACTTTTTGAATGGTTTCATCTGATAAGCTTTTGCATTTAGAATTGCAGTAATCGATAAATTTGACAAAAAAATTTAAAATAATTTTTTTTGTAATTTTTACAACTCTTGCATATTTTTTAGAAATTGCAGGAAAAATATAAAACTTACATATGTGTGATAATTTAAGTCTCATCTTCAATTTAAGACCAAAGAATTAAAAAATTGTATTTTATTTATTTTATTTATTTAATACATCCCCGCGGTCCATGAGGACCATAAATGGGTAACTAAATACATAGCAATCATATTATAATAGGTACAAAAAGTAATATAAGGCCCAAATTGAATAAGAGCAAGAAGGCAACGAACATACTCAACATTCACGCAAATATAAAATGTAATCATTCATACAACGACGAAAACAAGCTTTAGATACATTAAACAAATCAATATCAGACTTCATTGTAATAAACATTTCATTGATATGAAATCATGCAAAAAATATAAGAGTACAGAAGTCACTCGTTGTCTTAACAATTGGTAGTTGGAAGGGTCTAACATCTCTTGATGACAATCGTGGTACTCTGAAATCTACTTGACTTAATAAAAATGGTGAATTAATTTGATCGCGAATTAATTTAAAAAGAAAATTCATAGCGATGACAATACGTCTTTCTTTTAGAGTGATAAAATCAAATCGCTGACATAGTTGTAGGTAATCACATCTACGACTAGGATAGATTCCATCCTCTCTAAATGCTAAGTATTTGAGTAGGCTTTTTTAAACTGACTCTATTTGTTGCGAGTATTTTTCAAAGTATGGGTTCCATATTTGTGACGCATATTCTGCACTAGCGCGTACCATAGCATTGAAAAGCAATTTAAATGTTTTAACATTTTTAAAGTTTTTCGAGCATCTAATAAGACATCCCAATGATTTAGATGTAGTGGACATAACTGCTGTTATGTGATCAGTGAAACTTAGATTATAAGAAAATGTCACACCAAGGTCACGCACAGAGAGAACTCTTTCAATCAAATCATTACCAATCTTATATGGATAAAGCAAAGGAGAAGATGCTTTAGAAAATGTTATAGTTTGACATTTCTTTAGGTTTAAGTTTAATTTATTGTCAGAACACCACATACTAATAGCTTTAAGGTCGTTACATAGAATGTCGTTGTCATTAGTTGACTGTATTATACGAAAAATTTTACATCGTCAGCAAATAATAAAATATAAGATTCAATGCAGCCAACAATATCGTTAATATATAAAGTAAATAACGGTGATCCAAATGAAGAACCTTGAAGAACACCACGAACAGGTATCATTGTTGATGAAAGACAGTTTCCTACAGAAACCCGATGACACCGATTACATACATAATTTAATAGGGTTTTATTAGGTTGCAAGGTAAATTCCCGTCCAATCCCGATACAAAAGTTTGTTTTATGGATTTCGCAGCCTTCAGAACCTGATTAATTGACAATTGAAAAAACTCACATCTCGTTTTACATTCTTGCTTAAAATCAATGCAGTCATTCAGAGTATTGATAGTATTGCAATTAACATTGGCGAACATTTGAGAAAACAAATTGACAATTTTTTGAGGGGTATCACATGCTTCACCATTAAAGTACATAATATCTGGTATCAAAGGTGATTTCTTTGAATTGTTTATGTAAGACCAAAAAACTCTTGGGTCTCGCGATATATTAGATTCGACATTGGCTATATATTTCCTATATTCAGTTTTTATATTGCTATGAATTGACTTTAATAAAAGTTAAATTTGTAAATTATAATATTCTGACTTATAACCATGTTTTTTAAAAATATTGTGTTTGGCACGAATGTCGTTTATAATTATTTGAGTAAACCACGGTGGATAACGGCGATTACTGTTATGATGAAAATGTTTTTGTGGTACAAATTGATAAAATGAGGAGTTTCATATGAGATTGAGGGGTCAACTCTCGGATTTTTTTCAAATTTCATTTTTCAATAGAGTTTGTTTGCCTATGTAATTATCCCAAATATTAATTAAAAATAATTAATATTTTGTTAGATATTTGCATAAACAAATTAATGCAATATTTTTTTTAAACTTGAATAACTTTTTTATTTTTGCTTATAGAAAAAAGTTGTCTGAATGTTTTTTGTTTAGAATGAATCAAATTTTTTGAAAAAAAAATTAATTAAATAAAAATTAACTTTTTTAATAAATTTATTTAAAAAATAAATTTGTTTTTTAATATTTAAACCTGTTATCGGCCTTCAATCAAGCTGAAAAAAAAGATGAATATTGCTTACTATACTACAAAATAACATGCCAAATTTGGCGAACACGTTATTTTTTGTTTTTGAGAAAAAAATTTTCAAAACTTGAAGTGCAGGTAGCGAGCCGACTTAGCTGACGCGACAATGGGAAATTTTTGTCTCAGGAGTCATTGTCGCGTCAGCTAAGTCGGCTCGCTACCTGCACTTCAAGTTTTGAAAATTTTTTTCTCAAAAACAAAAAATAACGTGTTCGCCAAATTTGGCATGTTATTTTGTAGTATAGTAAGCAATATTTATCTTTTTTTCAGCTTGATTGAAGGCCGATAACAGGTTTAAATATTAAAAAACAAATTTAGTTTTTAAATAAATTTATTAAAAAAGTTAATTTTTATTTAATTAATTTTTTTTTCAAAAAATTTGATTCATTCTAAACAAAAAACATTCAGACAACTTTTTTCTATAAGCAAAAATGAAAAAATGTATTTCAAGTTTAAAAAAAACATTGCATTAATTTGTTTATGCAAATATCTAACAAAATATTAAATATTTTTAATTAATATTTGGGATAATTACATAGGCAAACAAACTCTATTGAAAAATGAAATTTGAAAAAAATCCGAGAGTTGACCCCTCAATCTCATATGAAACTCCTCAAATACTTCATTCAACTTTAGTAAAAATTCTGTTTGTGAGATATCATTATAATCTTCCGAGCATATTTTTAAACTTTTTTTGTCTTAAATAAAAAAGGAGACTTGAATGATCACACGTATTGAAGTTTCACATTTTTCCCGCAATTTTTAAAAAATGTGCAAGAGATGGAAAAATTTCAAAAAAAGGATATTTTAAAAAAATGTTTGTCAAATTTATTGATTGCTGCAATCTTTGTACAAACTACACAGACCACAAAAAAAGTTTTTGGCCGCGACACTACAATAGTATATTTTTATGTATTTTGGCCCTCTGAATTGTTAAATTGGTTCTTTGTTAGTTGAAAAAACGACTCAAAAACCAAATTAAAATAAAAAAAATCAGGACAAGCGCGAATAGAACTCGTACTAAAACCGAGAGTTCCGTACCCGTACTGAATTTTTCTTGAAGTCTAAATATAAAAATACAGTCAACTCTCGATAAGACAAAGCGCGATAACTCAAATTTTTCGATAAGTCAAAGTAATTCTTGGGTCCCGATTATTCCTTATAGGCATTGCGTGTTAATTTTATTCGATAACTCAAATTTTGATAACTCAAACTTTTCGATAAGTCAAAGTATTTCTTGGGTCCCGATTGTCGGATTACCTCTCGATAAGTCAAATTTCTGTTATTCATACTATAAGTAAATAAACACTTTCACATGAGTCACGCTTTATAGTCATTCAATTTATTCATTATCTGTATTTTTCTCTAATCTGACGATTTTTCACAACGTATAACCAGTATATTGTCACTCTAGCTGATGTTAATAAGTAATTTTGCACTATGGAAAATAAAAGAAAATTAAAAACTCTCAGTGTTTCCGATAAATTAAAAATTATTGAAGCAGTTAAAACGGGTGCAAAGCGCAAAAAAGACATTGCTTATGATTTTGGAATACCGGCCTGTACTTTATCTACGATTTTAAAAAATGAAGACAAAATTGCACAAGCAGCTGCAGAAGGAATTCTTTCGCCTCATAGAAAGAGAATAAAATTTTCTTCATTTCCTACATTGGAAAAAAGTATGACAGAGTGGGTAAAACAAGCAAGGGACTGTCATCTAGAAATATCAGGGCCAATAATTCAAGAAAAAGCTAAGGATACTATTCCAATTGAATGGATAAAGTATAAGCAGCATATTCCAGATATTCGTGATTTAAGCTTTGAGGATTATGTCAACGTAGATTCTAAAATTGTAACAACGGATTACCCTTCTCAAATTGACATCATCAATGCTAGTCAAATTCAAGATGAAAAAGTGGAGTCAAGCGATGAAGAAGAAGATGAAGTAAATGATAATGTGGAAATACCTATATCGACAATGCAAGCATCTAATTACTTATCAAAGCTTCGAAAATATGCGCATGTACAATGTAATGTCCCCGATGAGGTTTTTTCGGCTCTATATACGCTTGAAAATTTTATAGAGAAAGAATCTTTACATAAGACGAAGCAAACAACTTTGACTAGTTACTTTTTTAAAAAAGTGTAACTTTAAATCTGACATAAAGATATAAAATTTAGATATTAAAAGATATTAAATACAATTTGTATACAATTAAAAAAATGATACTATTTATTCACGAAAGACCCTAAAATTATGAACATTCGATAACTCAAACTTTTCGATAACTCAAACTTTTCGATAACTCAAAGTTTTTTCGGTCTCCCTTCGAGTTTGTCTTATCGAGAGTTGACTGTATACACGAATATAAAACTGCTGTCCACTATGCCCAAAAATTGTGAAAACCAAAGGTTTATTTCTGAAACGAATTTTTTTTAGTTTTTATGGTAAAAAATCTGTCCCGTGACACACAATATACTATTTTTGTATGTTTGTTGAAATCTACACGAAAAAAAAAATATATATTACGCCAGTCCACTAGATTAAGCATTATGAGAACCAGCAAGGATTAAAGAATTTCCGAGCTTGCAAAAAGATATTTTAGTTTTTCGATTTCAATTTTTTAGACGAAAAATGACAAAATTTTTAGTTTCCTGGTTCTCAGTTACGTGTCACGTTCTGATAGAATACAGATGTGCTTAAGTTGTAAAATTTACAATTAAGCTCCCGTGCGCAATAACTCGATCTGCGCTCTGACGACTGGTACTAGAGAGTGCGTTCGAGCGCAGATCGAGTTATTGCCCACTGTGATATTTCAAACAGTTGAGTTGACAGTGCTGCCTCTTCTGGCTAAAAAGTGAAGTTTTATTGTGTTAAAGCTTTTCTATATGATATAAACTTTATGGACGTAAAATCTGTCACTGTAAGGCTGACAATAGTTTTAAGCAAGTTCTAAAGTTTTGTTCTGTCGAAGAAAAAGTGTTTACAAAATGAAGCATTTCAGAATTTTGTGAACTTTAAATTATTGGTATGTAAGATTTCTTCCATATTCTTAGAGCCATATACATTAGTGCGGTTATACAATTGTTCATCGTTTTTACCGTTATTATAGTAAAACACTATTTAGGAAATGGTAGGACATTCGTATCTAAAACTATAGTAAATTTCATAATAACTACGAAATAATTTTTTAACGTTTTGTCAGCAATATTTTTTATAACAATAACCTAACCTAAAAGTTGGGTATGTATTTTTGAGTAATCTGTAATCATGTAAATAATAATCTTAACTTATATTTTAGATGGTAGAGAATTGTAATAAAAAAAAGAAATACAAAGGAACCTAAGTGTGTCAAATCGATATTGAAAGTCGTAAAAGATATTTTAATTGAAAAACAATCTCTTCGATCCATATTTAAGTTCTACAGAATTACCAAATCGAGTATTTCGTCCAAAAAATATGGAGTATAAGTATTGTTATATTTGTTTTAGATTTAATTAAATATTAAAATTTAATTAAATCAGAATTGTTTTAAGTCTGAACTTTTACGTCCAATAGCTTGAGAATACTTTCAATAATTATTTATTTTAATTAATTCAATTAATATGGAAAATGACAAAGAATATTAGCAGAAATAATTCTATACATTCACATAAGACCTATGAGACATTTCTGGAATTGAGAATATTTTAAAGAGAAAGAAAAATAAAAGAAAGACACATCAAAATTTAATTTGTACTCACTTTTTAATAAAATTTAAAGTTGTAATGTTGTAAATGGATTTGGATTGAAGGCGAAGTTGAGATCAGTACAATTGGATAATATTCGATAGAATTTTCAAACTTGAATATAAAAACTTTTAAAAAATTTTAATTTTGAATAACTTTTAAGATTTTTAAGAATTTTGACACTTGTTTGTAAATTTTGTTAAATAATGAATGAATGTTTTTGACTGGTGGAGCTGAGAAGTTTTAAGGGTTGAATTTTTGAGAACTTGAAGGATGAGTGTGGCTGACTTTTTCTTAAAGAACACATATATTTATGTAACAGTTCCCACTACTAATTTCCTCAAGGAAGGAAAATTCGGGATTGAAAATATTGTAGAAAGGGAAAAAGAGGTTGAGTATTTTTAGGATTGGTTTAAGATAAAGAAAATGGAGACAAAATGCATTACGAAATGGGTCTGATAGACCAATTTTGGGACCGTCCCATTTTTATCAGTTTTAAGAGTAGGAGGATCTTTGAAAATGAGGCTGAGTCTTGACCTTCCTCAACTTCATCTCCCTTTCAACTACAATTACTAGAATTTACAGAAATAGCACTTTTCTTTAATTTTAACATATTTTCTAAATTCAACATAATAATGTACGGTTGTTTATAATAATTAGTTTAGCAATTGCAATTATTACTATTAACAATTATAAAATTATTAATTATTTAGTTAATACAAACAATTCGATGAAATTTACGTTATTAAATAACTATCTAATCAATTTGTTAATTAATACAATATTCAAATATTAATTGTTAATACTTTGCTTAAACATTTATAATTATTAAAGTTCACAACAATAAAATTAATTATTTTAATAATTTTCTATTTCTTATAACTAATTCGACAAAAATTCTGATTATTATTTTATTATTAAATAAGTAATTATTCGTGAAAATAATTGATTGATATGATTGCATGCGAAAAAAATAGGAGCAGTTGTGCCAATTGATTTGTTTAGTGTCAAGGTAAAATGTTTCGAAATTACGTGGTTAGAGATAGGGAATGTTAAATTGATCATAAATAAAATTTGTCGAGCATTAATTTGAGAATTACAAACTTTAAACAAGAACAAAGTCGCAGTCAAATCACGTCTTATTGCTATTGAGCGGAAGGTGAAACGTTTACACAAACAATTGTAGTCAAAATTTTAAGGTGGATACAAACCATCCTTTTTAAAAGACAAAATTTTTAAAAATCTCTTTTAAATTCTCTCCACATGATCATTGTATTTTTGGAAAAAAGGTTACTAATAGTAAAACCAAAAGTTAAGCGAGAATGAACTAGAGATGCATAGAGTGTTGATAAAATTGAAATGTTTCTAAAACCTTTTGATAATCTGTTAAGAAAACCAAGAGCTTTCGATGCAGATGCTACCACCTTTGAAATGTGATCATCAAATGACAGACAGTCGTCATAAGTTACTCCAAGGTCACAAGTAGAATATACTCTTTCCAACATTATTTCACCTATTTTGTAATTATAGAAAAGGGGTTCATTATGTCTCGTAAAGATAATACATGACATTTATTAACATTTAGAGACCGACAGATTAGCTCGGTCGGATAAATGCCTGGCTCGGCGGACGCTTAGGACCAAGGGAGTACTTGGATCGCGCCCATTAGCCTGGGATTTTTCCGGCACGTGAGATAATCTAAGCGGGAGGTTTGACGTCGAAGTATAATGATGTGCACCGTCGATTATTGTCCGGTACACACCATTAGAATTCGACTGTCGATAAACTGGTTGTACTAGGAGAGGTTTTCTACAGTTTCCCTCTCCACTGGAGAGAAAACCCATTAGACGGGTAATCCAGGCAAATGCGAGTACTCCTAATTTCAAGCCGTTCTGCAGGCGCAAACTTAGTATTAAGAATTGTATATAAGAAAAAATTTGTAAAGCAAGAAATTGTAAGAAACACTTGTATAGCCAAGTATGTAAGGCTGAAGACAGGTGTATAAACCAATAAATTAATTATTAACATTTCGCGGAAGTAAGTTATTCTTAGCCCATAAGCAAATTCGATTCAAGTCTGATTGAAGAGTTATCGAATCATGCACAGAGTGAATAACACGAAAAATCTTAACATCATCAGCATAGATAACGACAAAAGACTGTAAGTTATAGAATTAAATTATTAATATATAAATTGAACAAAGGTGACCCGAAGGAGGATCCTTGCGAACACCTCCATGTTGTTCGTCAATAATAATGTTAAAGAGAGAAGATTGTAAAGTAGTTAAAATGGCGCGTTCGAAAACTTTGTCAGTATTTTAAATAAGGGCGACAGGTCGGTAGTTGGTTAAAACAGACCTCTCTCCAGCCTTTTAAACTGGTATAATTTTAGCATGTTTCCATTGATGGGGGAAAATACATGTCGATAAATGCAAGTTAAAAATAATTGTCAATGGCTCAGCTAACACTGCCCACATAGCACAAAAACTCCCAGGAAGTTTCCCGTGGGAACCTTCGGAAGTTACCCTTGGTAACTTCTTGGAAATTTCCAGGAAATACAATAATGTCCGCAGGTTAGAAGCTTCCCATAGAAACTTCTTGGAAACCTCCTGGAAGTTACCAGGAAGTTTCCAAAAATTATTAAAAATTTTGTTTAGTAAAATTATTATTTAAAAAGGTTTAAAAAAATTTAAATTATTCAAATTTTGCATTGTTTTAAAGTAAAAAAGTGGGTTTAATGAAAAAAATGATCTTCACAACTACAGCACACATGAGGGTAAGGCGGACTCGAACCCCAAGCATCTTCGACGGAATTAATATACTGAACATGATTGTTTTTAATACGTTTGTGCAATGATGCAGAAATGAAGTGTAATTGTTCTGCGTAATAATTAGATAGATGTCGCTTTCTCAATAAACCTTTCTTAATGTTAATATCGTTAATTAACCGACGAAATAGCTCACAAGTAAAACTACCCAAGTGTAAGACGCCAAATTTATTGAATTGAACACTGATGTGAACTTAGCTTGTGATGCATTTTTGTCTACAATTCATAACGTTTTTAATAAATATGTTCCAGTTTACAAAAGAAATCACAATATAGGTCGCAGGTATCCTCCTTGGTTTGACCAATCGATAATTAACGATATTATACTCCTGTCCTATTGGCCTTACGCTCTCGACAAGAGTCCCTGCTGAGACTTTTAAGGATTAAGCATAACCATTCTACAAATCTTAGCAACTTCATTTAACTTAGTGCGCCTGCAGTGCGGCTTTCGAAGATAAGAGTACTCGCATTTGCCTGGACCACCCGTAATTGGGTTTTCTCGCCAGAGAAGAGGGAAAAACTGTACAAAAACCTCTTCTGAGTACAACCGGTTTATCGACAGTCTAGTTTCGGCGGTAGGCATCAAACAATAATCGACAATGCATACCGTCGCACCTATATGTCAAACCCAAGTGTCAGACGCCGAATTTATTGAAACTTTGCATACGTCAAGAGGGATGAAAAATAAGATATACGTGTTTTTTTATATCGGCGGATATTGACTTTAAAGGGTAGAAACTACCCTTTTAATTTTAAGGGATGTAAATTCAATAGTTATCTTAAAAATGCCTAAATTCGATGGAAACTGGGCCCTAATTCAAAAAGAGCATGCTCTGAATGATGTTTAAGAGAGCACTTGATTTAAATTTTCGAAAAATGAAGAAACATTTTCTTGGTAAAACGCTTTAGCGCGATTGAAACTAGTTTCACATTTCGCTTCATGAAGGAATAGTATGTCTTTTCCTGACATTTAATTCCTGTTCCCCGAATCGGGATACTTGATGTTCATCTTTTTGGCGAATTGAAAGGCTAACTCTCTCAGTTGGGTGATACTTAGGCCGCAATAAAATTGACTGCACTTTACAATGTACTCTTTTAGCGAATCTTTTTCTTCCTATGTAAAAATTGCTGCCGGGCCGAAGGAACATAATTCTGAAAGATTTTTTATTAAAATAAAATTATTACATTAATTTCAGAAATATTTAAACACGTTTATTGTAATCCTTAAGAGTAGATAGGCTGGTATATCACAAAAGACTAGTGTAACGTCCTGATACGATGACGTCATATTTAACATTTCCAAAAATTCTGTATTTTATACAAAAACCTATTTCAAGAAAATATCTAAACTAAAAGAAGATAGTTGTAAGCCTAAAAATCAATACTCTAAAATTTAGAGTTTTAATCTTAGAGTGTACTATCTTCGTCTCCACACACAAATAGAGATTTCTTGAAACTATGTCTTTTCAGTCCATACCGCCAAAATGACGATAAAATTCCATTAAGATAAACCTTACTTTATAGAACAGTCCCTTTTTGCTTTCTCATATAGAGGAAGTATTGTAATACTAAAATTTTTCAGGTTCGATTTTTTAACATATCTTTATGTTATTTGACCTCAGGAGTTCAAAAATGGCATTTTTGAAAAATGTCATTCCGTATGTGTGTGCGTGTAAATATTATATTTTTTTATAAATATCTCCAAATTATAAAGAGCTTTTGGGCTGAATTATTTTAAAATTGTAAGTCTCACCTGCGGACATAATATTACAGCAATTGAGAATTATTGTTTAAAATTTATACTTTATTGTTATTAACATCTCTATGAGGAAGCAAAGTGTTCATGAAATGAACACAACGAGATTTACGAAAACGAATGAAATGAGCACCTAAATTATAACAAAAATGTATAACTTGGCAGCGGTTCTACACAATTTTATTGACATATGTTTTTACGTAAATAATATTAGATTCTTAAAAAAATATTTTACTTAAATTTAAGCAATGTTAATAAAATTCGGAGTGTCAAATAAATTAATTATTATTAACAATAAAAATTCAAAAAATGGCGACTGAGTAGTAGTCATGTTTCTGGTTGCTCTTTGATTTTATAGAAGTTTTGTCTGTTAGTTCTAATCTGTTAAACTCTTACTCCTGATGCGACATGTGATCTCCGTTTACTTATTAAAAAAGAACTCTAAGTAGTCACCAATTTATTTTCTTCTGAATTGAGAATTTTGAACAATAGCATTTCAAATTTATCTACTGAACTGAAAGCAGTTAATGAAAAAGTTATCACTTGTAACGAGAATTATGCCGCAACCAACCAACACATTGACGTTTTGGAGAATAAAATTGATGAAATGATTTAAGAAGGCGTAAAAACCTAATAATCTACGGATTAAATGCGCAAAATTCGTCAATCGTCTCTGACATGCATGAGTCGGATTTACTGAAAGTTAAAACTTTATTTTCTTCTTGTTGTCCCGATCATAACTATAACGATATTACTATATGGAGACTTGGCAAGTTCTCAACTACTCCAACTAAGCCCAGACCAATTAAAGTTCATACATCAGTATAAAAATGTCGACAGGTCTTCTTAACACCCGTTGGGTTCGTTATTTCCACACTTTGAAATAAAGAACCACTCGGAGATCCGTTTTAGGGAACTTCCCCGGCGCCAGGTAGGTGAACAACCCGAATCACGATGAGTTTTTCAAATGGCACGAGTTCTCCCGCGCTAGCTCGAAAACTCGGACTTGTAACTCGAATACTTTGCTTTCAATATGAACTCGAAATACCCAGGGTGGGGATCACTGTACACAGAGGAGAGAAAAAATTCGTGAAATACATATTCAATAATTAACGAACTTGCGTTTTGCACTTAACATTTGTTTTATAAATTAATCTTTTTTATTCAAATAATAAATCTCTATACACGACAGTGAGAAAAAAAAGAGAAAACCACGCTTCCGTGTAAACCGAAGCTCAGTGAGATCAGCCGACGACCGAAAATGGTGGCGTCCTTTTACAAAACCATGCGGTCGGCCATCTAATACCACGAGAACACCAGTGAATCGGTAGAGAAATACAAAGGAATGATAGATAAACGATGGTCCGTCAAGCGGTGAATAACCTCCACAACACTAACCTCGGACTCGTTCTAGGATGTTTCGATAGTCCATTTTTCTCACTCCTTGTCGTGACTTTCCCGGTATAGTATAGCACAAACTGGAGAAGAATTGACTGAGAACCCACATCGTGCCTCCAAGCCAGTGTATGCGTACTTCGGCTCGCCCCTGTGGCATGGCTTTTGTGGTCCCAGATAATACTTCGGTGTAGATCGGTTTCCGACTGTCGGCGACTCTACCCTTTTAATACATTTATTTAATGATTCAATAATAATATTACAAATAGTTACATAAATGTTACTTACTTTTAGTTACAGATTAGGCTGGAGTCCCATAGTACCGTTTTGTAACTAGGACATGAGTGTGAGAGAGATACAGATAAATGTTTGCTCTATTTGCACTCATAGCCTAGTTACAAAACGCTGCCATGGGACTCCACCCTTAGTCGTCGATTTAAGTTTATAGCGCTGCACTGTAAAAAATCCTAAGAATATTACCCACATAAAATGTGGCTATTTTACAGACAAGGGAAAAAGTGCCGCATTCAATGTGGCAACATAACCTTATTTAAAGCGTCACTTTTCCCCTTGTCTGGGTAATATCCTTAGGATTTTTTACAGTGTGGTCGGCATACGTTTGGTTTTCAAGATGTGGATTCAATTGAATAAAACTTAGAAAGTTTGTTATGTTACACTTGTGTAACTTTCACAACTTTAGGGTTTTTGCGTTTGTTTCAAGAATTAGTACCGCTTCTAAGTGTTACTTATCGTCACTTGCACCTATTACGGAAATTAACTTGTTTCTAAGTGTGAGAAAAGCAACTAGCACAATAATCGAGTACAATTCAAACCTGCAATTGCCGATTAAAGAAAGAATTAGTGAAAAACTACAATTAATGAAACTTCACTCGCAAAATACGACAGTTAATACATTTGAATTACTGATTCTAAGTGTCAATTTGCTCTTCTTGCACCTTTTACAGAAAGAAACTTGTTTCTAAGAGAAAAACAAAATAGACTTGCACGATAATCTAGTATTCTAGTACAATTCTAAACCGCAATTGCTGATTAAAGAAAGAATACAATAAAATCGAGTAAAAACTGAAGAGTCGCTCAACAATGACTACTACCATTTTGGAACCTCCATTTTGAATTTTGAAAAACTGACATCGAATTCGTAATCAGCGACCCCAAAAACCCCCGAGTAACCAGTGTCCATCGAAGTTAAGCAATTTTAAGATAACTATTGAATTTAAATCCCTTAAAATTAAAAGGGTAGTTCCTACCCTTTAAAGTCAATATTCGCCGATATAAAAAACACGTATATCTTATTTTTCATCCCTCTTGACGTATGCAAAGTTTCAATAAATTCGGCGTCTGACACTTGGGTAGTTTTACTTGTCAGTTGGTTGGAGATCCGGCTTTGCGGGTGGTGCGAGCGAGGTTCGTGCCTTCCGTCAGCCGGGGATTTTTTCCGACAGATGAGATATTCCGAGCGGAAGGTTTGACATATAGGTGCGACGGTATGCATTGTCGATTATTGTCCGATGCCTACCGCCGAAACTAGACTGTCGATAAACCGGTTGTACTCAGAAGAGGTTTTTGTACAGTTTTTCCCTCTTCTCTGGCGAGAAAACCCAATTACGGGTGGTCCAGGCAAATGCGAGTACTCCTATCTTCGAAAGCCGCACTGCAGGCGCACTAGGTTAAATGAAGTTGCTAAGATTTGTAGAATGGTTATGCTTAATCCTTAAAAGTATCAGCAGGGACTCTTGTCGAGAGCGTAAGGCTAATAGGACAGGAGTATAATATCGTTAATTATCGATTGGTCAAACCAAGGAGGATACCTGCGACCTATATTGTGATTTCTTTTGTAAACTGGAACATATTTTGTTAAAAACGTTATGAATTATAGACAGAAATGCATCACAAGCTAAGTTCACATCAGTGTAAGATCCCAAATTAGACCAATCAACATAAAAGAAGAAAACATAAAGTCCCATTAAATCAGCACTTTTGAAATTGTATTTTAAAGGTAGTGGTGATGAAAGTGAGGAAGTGTCAAAAGTAGCATTAAGAAACCTCTTCGTGGAAAAAAGGTTAATTTCTAGGGATAAGACTGGATAATAATGGTCTTCAGGAACGATAGGAAAAAAAGCTTTTGGCATGGCGATTTTTCGCTAATACAAATTAAGTAAAGTAATTTACAGTAGGCGCTGGGTGTCGTGTTAACCTTATATAAGTTGAGAGAGTTGAAACAATTATATAAAATTTAGAAATTAGGGTCAGTATGTTGACCTAAAGAAGATTGTTGAAATACAGGACAATTAAAGTCACCAACAAAAGTAATTGGGTATGATTATGAAGAAAGGCAGTCTTCTAAGTCTCGAGCTTCACTTTTCCATATATGAGGTGAAAGTACTGACCAATTGTCGATGGATGTGATTCTTTCTTCGAATGTTAATTATAAATAGACTTATAAGGAATAAGTATTATTCTTAGGAATTGACACCTTTTAACCCCATAATTCTCTACAAAAACTCTCCCACTTTTTAATAATTCATTAGTATATAAGCCAAAGCTTTTTCAACAAAAATTGTGAAAAGTTCCAGTGCGATTTTATAGATCAGTAGTCATTGTTGAGCGACTCTTCAGTTTTTACTCGATTTTATTGTATTCTTTCTTTAATCAGCAATTGCGGTTTAGAATTATACTAGATTATCGTGCAAGTCTATTTTGTTTTTCTCTTAGAAACAAGTTTCTTTCAACTCTCTCAACTTATATAAGGTTAACACGACACCCAGCGCCTACTGTAAATTACTTTACTTAATTTGTATTAGCGAAAAATCGCCATGCCAAAAGCTTTTTTTCCTATCGTTCCTGAAGACCATTATTATCCAGTCTTATCCCTAGAAATTAACCTTTTTTCCACGAAGAGGTTTCTTAATGCTACTTTTGACACTTCCTCACTTTCATCACCACTACCTTTAAAATACAATTTCAAAAGTGCTGATTTAATGGGACTTTATGTTTTCTTCTTTTATGTTGATTGGTCTAATTTGGGATCTTACACTGATGTGAACTTAGCTTGTGATGCATTTCTGTCTATAATTCATAACGTTTTTAACAAAATATGTTCCAGTTTACAAAAGAAATCACAATATAGGTCGCAGGTATCCTCCTTGGTTTGACCAATCGATAATTAACGATATTATACTCCTGTCCTATTAGCCTTACGCTCTCGACAAGAGTCCCTGCTGATACTTTTAAGGATTAAGCATAACCATTCTACAAATCTTAGCAACTTCATTTAACCTAGTGCGCCTGCAGTGCGGCTTTCGAAGATAGGAGTACTCGCATTTGCCTGGACCACCCGTAATTGGGTTTTCTCGCCAGAGAAGAGGGAAAAACTGTACAAAAACCTCTTCTGAGTACAACCGGTTTATCGACAGTCTAGTTTCGGCGGTAGGCATCGGACAATAATCGACAATGCATACCGTCGCACCTATATGTCAAACCTTCCGCTCGGAATATCTCATCTGTCGGAAAAAATCCCCGGCTGACGGAAGGCACGAACCTCGCTCGCACCACCCGCAAAGCCGGATCTCCAACCAACTGACAAGTAAAACTACCCAAGTGTCAGACGCCGAATTTATTGAAACTTTGCATACGTCAAGAGGGATGAAAAATAAGATATACGTGTTTTTTATATCGGCGAATATTGACTTTAAAGGGTAGGAACTACCCTTTTAATTTTAAGGGATTTAAATTCAATAGTTATCTTAAAATTGCTTAACTTCGATGGACACTGGTTACTCGGGGGTTTTTGGGGTCGCTGATTACGAATTCGATGTCAGTTTTTCAAAATTCAAAATGGAGGTTCCAAAATGGTAGTAGTCATTGTTGAGCGACTCTTCAGTTTTTACTCGATTTTATTGTATTCTTTCTTTAATCAGCAATTGCGGTTTAGAATTGTACTAGAATACTAGATTATCGTGCAAGTCTATTTTGTTTTTCTCTTAGAAACAAGTTTCTTTCTGTAAAAGGTGCAAGAAGAGCAAATTGACACTTAGAATCAGTAATTCAAATGTATTAACTGTCGTATTTTGCGAGTGAAGTTTCATTAATTGTAGTTTTTCACTAATTCTTTCTTTAATCGGCAATTGCAGGTTTGAATTGTACTCGATTATTGTGCTAGTTGCTTTTCTCACACTTAGAAACAAGTTAATTTCCGTAATAGGTGCAAGTGACGATAAGTAACACTTAGAAGCGGTACTAATTCTTGAAACAAACGCAAAAACCCTAAAGTTGTGAAAGTTACACAAGTGTAACATAACAAACTTTCTAAGTTTTATTCAATTGAATCCACATCTTGAAAACCAAACGTATGCCGACCACACTGTAAAAAATCCTAAGGATATTACCCAGACAAGGGGAAAAGTGACGCTTTAAATAAGGTTATGTTGCCACATTGAATGCGGCACTTTTTCCCTTGTCTGTAAAATAGCCACATTTTATGTGGGTAATATTCTTAGGATTTTTTACAGTGCAGCGCTATAAACTTAAATCGACGACTAAGGGTGGAGTCCCATGGCAGCGTTTTGTAACTAGGCTATGAGTGCAAATAGAGCAAACATTTATCTGTATCTCTCTCACACTCATGTCCTAGTTACAAAACGGTACTATGGGACTCCAGCCTAATCTGTAACTAAAAGTAAGTAACATTTATGTAACTATTTGTAATATTATTATTGAATCATTAAATAAATGTATTAAAAGGGTAGAGTCGCCGACAGTCGGAAACCGATCTACACCGAAGTATTATCTGGGACCACAAAAGCCATGCCACAGGGGCGAGCCGAAGTACGCATACACTGGCTTGGAGGCACGATGTGGGTTCTCAGTCAATTCTTCTCCAGTTTGTGCTATACTATACCGGGAAAGTCACGACAAGGAGTGAGAAAAATGGACTATCGAAACATCCTAGAACGAGTCCGAGGTTAGTGTTGTGGAGGTTATTCACCGCTTGACGGACCATCGTTTATCTATCATTCCTTTGTATTTCTCTACCGATTCACTGGTGTTCTCGTGGTATTAGATGGCCGACCGCATGGTTTTGTAAAAGGACGCCACCATTTTCGGTCGTCGGCTGATCTCACTGAGCTTCGGTTTACACGGAAGCGTGGTTTTCTCTTTTTTTTCTCACTGTCGTGTATAGAGATTTATTATTTGAATAAAAAAGATTAATTTATAAAACAAATGTTAAGTGCAAAACGCAAGTTCGTTAATTATTGAATATGTATTTCACGAATTTTTTCTCTCCTCTGTGTACAGTGATCCCCACCCTGGGTATTTCGAGTTCATATTGAAAGCAAAGTATTCGAGTTACAAGTCCGAGTTTTCGAGCTAGCGCGGGAGAACTCGTGCCATTTGAAAAACTCATCGTGATTCGGGTTGTTCACCTACCTGGCGCCGGGGAAGTTCCCTAAAACGGATCTCCGAGTGGTTCTTTATTTCAAAGTGTGGAAATAACGAACCCAACGGGTGTTAAGAAGACCTGTCGACATTTTTATACTGATGTATGAACTTTAATTGGTCTGGGCTTAGTTGGAGTAGTTGAGAACTTGCCAAGTCTCCATATAGTAATATCGTTATAGTTATGATCGGGACAACAAGAAGAAAATAAAGTTTTAACTTTCAGTAAATCCGACTCATGCATGTCAGAGACGATTGACGAATTTTGCGCATTTAATCCGTAGATTATTAGGTTTTTACGCCTTCTTAAATCATTTCATCAATTTTATTCTCCAAAACGTCAATGTGTTGGTTGGTTGCGGCATAATTCTCGTTACAAGTGATAACTTTTTCATTAACTGCTTTCAGTTCAGTAGATAAATTTGAAATGCTATTGTTCAAAATTCTCAATTCAGAAGAAAATAAATTGGTGACTACTTAGAGTTCTTTTTTAATAAGTAAACGGAGATCACATGTCGCATCAGGAGTAAGAGTTTAACAGATTAGAACTAACAGACAAAACTTCTATAAAATCAAAGAGCAACCAGAAACATGACTACTACTCAGTCGCCATTTTTTGAATTTTTATTGTTAATAATAATTAATTTATTTGACACTCCGAATTTTATTAACATTGCTTAAATTTAAGTAAAATATTTTTTTAAGAATCTAATATTATTTACGTAAAAACATATGTCAATAAAATTGTGTAGAACCGCTGCCAAGTTATACATTTTTGTTATAATTTAGGTGCTCATTTCATTCGTTTTCGTAAATCTCGTTGTGTTCATTTCATGAACACTTTGCTTCCTCATAGAGATGTTAATAACAATAAAGTATAAATTTTAAACAATAATTCTCAATTGCTGTAATATTATGTCCGCAGGTGAGACTTACAATTTTAAAATAATTCAGCCCAAAAGCTCTTTATAATTTGGAGATATTTATAAAAAAATATAATATTTACACGCACACACATACGGAATGACATTTTTCAAAAATGCCATTTTTGAACTCCTGAGGTCAAATAACATAAAGATATGTTAAAAAATCGAACCTGAAAAATTTTAGTATTACAATACTTCCTCTATATGAGAAAGCAAAAAGGGACTGTTCTATAAAGTAAGGTTTATCTTAATGGAATTTTATCGTCATTTTGGCGGTATGGACTGAAAAGACATAGTTTCAAGAAATCTCTATTTGTGTGTGGAGACGAAGATAGTACACTCTAAGATTAAAACTCTAAATTTTAGAGTATTGATTTTTAGGCTTACAACTATCTTCTTTTAGTTTAGATATTTTCTTGAAATAGGTTTTTGTATAAAATACAGAATTTTTGGAAATGTTAAATATGACGTCATCGTATCAGGACGTTACACTAGTCTTTTGTGATATACCAGCCTATCTACTCTTAAGGATTACAATAAACGTGTTTAAATATTTCTGAAATTAATGTAATAATTTTATTTTAATAAAAAATCTTTCAGAATTATGTTCCTTCGGCCCGGCAGCAATTTTTACATAGGAAGAAAAAGATTCGCTAAAAGAGTACATTGTAAAGTGCAGTCAATTTTATTGCGGCCTAAGTATCACCCAACTGAGAGAGTTAGCCTTTCAATTCGCCAAAAAGATGAACATCAAGTATCCCGATTCGGGGAACAGGAATTAAATGTCTGGAAAAGACATACTATTCCTTCATGAAGCGAAATGTGAAACTAGTTTCAATCGCGCTAAAGCGTTTTCCCAGGAAAATGTTTCTTCATTTTTCGAAAATTTAAATCAAGTGCTCTCTTAAACATCATTCAGAGCATGCTCTTTTTGAAATAGTATTTTTTGTAAATACTGGGTTCTCTACAGTATCTACAAAAGCTGGTAGAGTTTTAAGTCTGAAAAGAAGAAATATAATTGGCAACATGACATCTTAAGAGAGAGGATCGCTCGGAACGATGGCTTTGTCATTTAACGCTGCCGGAGGCTCTATTCCACCGTTCTATGTGTTCCCAACTAAGTTGCAATCAGTTTATCTTGAGCAAGCAATAATTAGAGCAATTGCAGTAGCCTACAGCTCAGGATGGATACAGCAGTCTGAGGTATGCAGGATGTTTTAAAACGTTAACTTTATAACTTTTTTAAGTTTCTAAAATGTCGATACAGTTAACGATTTAAATCATCCTACATACCTAGAAAAATTGAAAAGTGCTGTTACACAATTTTTTTCTCTGAATATTTGAATTACGTTTTGTAAATATACATTGAATATGAATGTATATTTTGCATTCTTGTACAAGCAGTTTTATGGTTTTAAAAAGTATAAATTGTTTAATCATATAACTTTGTAACTATTTTATTAACCCATTAAGTCCCATGAAAAAACCAGCCATTGTATTAAAAACCAAACAATTAGATTCATAGGCAAATGGAAAAAAGATATACCTGTTTTTTTGTTTTTAATTTCTAATTGTTTAACAACAATTGTTTAAACAAATTAACAATAATTTAAAATTTTTCGAAATCTGTTAACGCCAATCGATTCTACGTGTAAAAAAAGAATATTTTGTATAGGTCATTTTTCTTTCCAAGTCGTATTTTGTTTATAAAATTGTTGTAAACAAATTAAGCTGCGTAAAGGGTGTTTCATCCCAAGCATAAACAAATGGATTTTAAGTAAAACTAACAATTAAATTCATAGGCAAATGGAAAAAAAGATATACCTGTTTTTTTGTTTTTAATTTCCAATTGATTAACAACAATTGAAGCATTGGCTGCAATAAGGGGACGGACGCTCTCTCCACGTATATTCAAGCCAGTCAAGCTTCCAAAATTTCGAAAAAAATGAAATTCAAATTTTTAAATTTTAAAAAGTTCTACCTTATAGGAAATAAGAAGGCGCATCTTTTTTTCCTTTCAAATTTTTTTCTAAAACAAATATTTTCCATAATATACTTGAAAAACTGAAAAATTTTGCTAATAAAAAATCATTCAATTTTAAAACATAAATCATCATATCTTGGGCAAATATTGATGAATTTAATTCAAAAAAAATTCTGTACACTCGTTTGGTTCCATAGAAGACGATGGCATAATAAAAATTTCAAAAAATGAAAATTTGTTTAAACATTTTTATTTGTAAACAGAGCTTTGTCACCAAAGACGTTTTCTTAACTTTGACAACGAAAAGTCTGCAAGGAATTTTAAGTTTGAACAAACTTCCAGTGAGACATTTGTTGATTATCATGTAACAAAGTTTTCTGTAAATTTTCAAAGAGATTCCTTATTTATTTATAGAAATATAAGAGTATTATCAAATACGGTGGCGCCGCCAGCTACAGCCACTATGCGTAGATACTCAACATAACAGCTGATAATAAAGGATTTTTCTTTGTAGAACATATAAACTTATATTTATAATAATATTTATTTATATAATATTTATTTATATAAATAAATAATAAATAAATTTTTTTATATAAATTATATATTTTTTTATAAGAAAATGTTTTAAATATAGGAACATTGAAATGATAATTCGGCATTTGTTGATTCATTAAAAATTTTATTTTCACAAATAAGTTTTGTTATTGATTAAATAATGTGTTTAAAAATTATATTTCAAAAACAATATTCAATGTGTAATGCAATTATATGTCTTCGAATAATTTAATAGACACTTAAATAGTATAAAGTTAAACTTTCAACTATTTAGAATTGAATTTTTACCATTTACATACGGTTAAACAATACAACAATACAGTAAACTATCTACACTATCTAAATAATAATAGTATTACTTTGTTTCTAGAACACTTCCTACCATTTATTTTCCCATTAGTTGGATCTGCAACCCCTTATAAGTAAATATATAATTTATATAAAATAAATTTATTTATTATTTATGTATATAAATAAATATTATTATAAATATAAGTTTATATGTTCTGTAAAGAAAAATCCTTTATTATCAGCTGCTATGTTGAGTATCTACGCATAGTGGCTGTAGCTGGCGGCGCCACCGTATTTGTTGATACTCTTATATTTCTGTAAATAAATAAGGAATCTCTTTAAAAATTCACAAAAAACTTTGTTACATGATAATCAACAAATGTCTCACTGGAAGTTTGTTCAAACTTAAAATTCCTCGCAGACTTTTTGTTGTCAAAGTTAAGAAAACGTCTTTGGTGACAAAGCTCTATTTACAATTAAAAATGTTTAAACAAATTTTCATTTTTTGACATTTTTATTATGTCATCGTCTTCTATGGACCCAAACGAGTGTACAGAATTTTTTTTTGAATTAAATTCATCAATATTTGCCCAAGATATGATGATTTATGTGTTAAAATTGTATGATTTTTTATTAGCAAAATTTTTCAGTTTTTCAAGTTTATTATAGAAAATATTGGTTTTAGAAAAAAATTTAAAAAAAAAAGATGCGCCTTCTTATTTCCTATAAGGTAGAACTTTTTAAAACTTAATAATTTGAATTTCATTTTTTTTCGAAATTTTGGAAGCTTGACTGACTTGAATATACGTGGAGAGAGCGTCCGTCCCCTTATTGCAGCCAATGCTTCAATTGTTTATACAAATAAACAAAAATTTAAATTTTTTTGAAATCTGTTAACGCCAATCCATTCTACGTGGAAAAATAAGAATGTTTTGTATAGGTCATTTTGTTCTCCATGTCGTATTTTGTTTATAAAATTGTTATAAATAAATTAAGCTGGGTAAAAAAACAGGTATATCTTTTTTGTCCATTTGCCTATGAATACAATTGTTAGTTTTACTTAAAATCCATTTGTTTCTGCTTGGGATGAAACACCCTTTACGCAGCTTAATTTGTTTATAACAATTTTTTAAACAAAATACGACTTGGAGAGAAAAATGACCTTTACAAAATATTCTTATTTTTTCACCTTGAATCGATTGGCTTTAACAGATTTCAAAAAATTTTACATTTTTGTTAAATTATTTAAACAATTGTTGTTAAACAATTGGAAATTAAAAACAAAAAAACAGGTATATCTTTTTTTCCATTTGCCTATGAATCCAATAGTTAGTTTTTTAATACAATGGCTGGTTTCTTCATGGGACTTAATGGGTTAACAAAATACCACTCTTATTTGCGACCAGTTGTTCTTTTTTATTTTTTATATGCACTCACCATTGCTAATTTTTTATATAATAAATAATTAAAAAATGTTTAAATTATAAAATCTAACTCAAATTAAATTGATATATAAAACGTAAAGAAAATAATTTTTGAAAATAAACAAATTTTTTTAATGAAAATCTTATTTCTTTTAAAAAACGCTAGGACGAGCAGCTGGGATTGCAATATTTATTGATTTTGAATCTTAAGATGACGCTTTAAAAGATTGTACAAATTATTTTTTTTTTTGCGACGTAGAAAAACTTTATTTTGCTTTAAGACCACCTTGTACAGTTTGCACAAATGTTAATATTTTTTAAGTTTCAAAGTTGCTAAAAGTTAATAAAACCATATGGGTCGGAATTCGTGAAATTTTCACAGAAAATAAAAAGTATTTTTTTAAAATCGAAATGTTGAAAAAACATTTCTATTTGGCCTTAAGAATGTGTTCACCAAAAAACAGAAAAGAAAATTATTTTTTATAAAAGTTATTGCAAAATTAATTTTTTTGCAACTTTTTAAACAAAATAAAATTTCTCCTAAATGAATGAACCGATTTAAATGAACCAAGCGGGAATATCAAGGGGATAAAATATACCTTCGTTTAGAATTAGAAAATTTTTAAAAAGTTTATTTTTTAATAATTATTTATTAAAAATTTTATAAACAATTAATTTTTTTTAATGTTCTGCGCCTTTTAAAAATTTGAAAAAAATATTTATTTATTTATTTATTTACATGTATACGGGCAAGCAAAAGAAAAAAACGCCCTTTCGTACAAATTGTACTAAATTAATTATATAAAGTAGAATTAGTTGTAATCTTAACACAATATATTATTGACATTAAATAACTAGGCTACGTTGATATTTCTATCTAGGAGTAACTTGCGTAGAGACATTGAAAAAGCTCCTATTGAAGAATTAAAAAAATCTAAGTTAACACAGTGCAAGTTAGCCTCTTTACACAGTCTATCGTAAATTGAATTCATACCGTAATTAGATTTATGATAATTTAATTTGAATAATGGACGATCCCTGAGTGATTTGTAAGGAGCATAAAAATTAATTTTAGACAGAATTTGTGGACAGTCGATGTGATTATTAAGAATTCGAAATAAGAAAAGTAGGTCTGCGTATACAAGGTACGATGAGATTTTAGGCACATTAAATATACATCTAAGATCCGCGTAGTCATGATTAAATCTGTCACGAACAATACCATTCTGTCTAGCAGCAAAGCGCAAAAAGGCATTTTGTACTTTTTCTAATCTTAGAATATTAGTGCTTTGATAAGGTGACCAGACGACGTGATTACAAACTAAAATTGATCTCACAAGCGAATAAAACAATGACCTCAAGGTGGATATGTTTGTAAATCGAGAAGCATTTCTCGTGACGAAGCCAAGGACTCTAAGCGCTTTACTTACAGTGACTGATATATGTTCATCAAAACAAAAGTTTTGATTCAATATAATTCCGAGGTCACAAATACTCGTTACCCTCCTTAATTTGTCACATCCAATTTTATATTCAAAAAGAGAAGTGGTTTTCTTTTTACTAAATGAAATAGTACTACATTTTTTTATATTAAATAGTAACTGATTATTAATTGACCAATCATGCAAGCCAGACAGATCAGATTGAATTTCATTAAAGTCATTAATACTGTTAACTAACTTATAAATCTTAAGATCGTCCGCAAACAATGAAAAAAAGCAATGTTCAAAAACGTTAGAAATGTCATTAATAAATAATAAAAAAAGGAGAGGACCGAGATGCGAACCCTGTGGAACACCTGAGGTTGCTAAAAATGTATGGGAATATGCATCTTCTACTCTAACAGATAATTGTCTGTCAGACAAGTAACTACTGATCCACTTAATTAAATTATTAGAGAAACCCAGAGCCCCAAGCTTAAACACAAGAATGCGATGATTAACCTTATCAAAGGCTTTTGCAAAATCAGTATAAATGGTGTCCACCTGAAAGCCATTCTCGAGATTGTCACGAACATATTCTGTAAAAATACAAAGATTGGTTTGGACAGATCTGCCTCTCGTGAAACCGTGCTGTTCAAGAATAATTAATTTAGCAGAATACGTATAAATAATATCACAAATCAGACTTTCAAATAATTTAGATATTGCGCTTAGAATTGTAATTGGCCTATAATTTGCGACATCAGATTTACTATCAGATTTATAAATAGGTACTACTATTCCCCTTTTCCAATCATAAGGGAAAACGCCAGTAGATAATGACCTATTAAAAAGCAAAAATAAAGGTTCAACAAATGATAAGCAGCACGATTTCAAAATAGACTCAGGAATGTCGTCAGGACCAGCTCCCTTAGAAGCATCTAAACTTTTTAACTTACGTAAAATATCGTCCTTACTCAGGGAAATGTCCTTTAGATAAAAAGTATTCTCTGGAAAGGAAGTAATAGTATATGAATCTGGTTCGGAATTAGAGAAAACAGATTCAAATTGTGTCGCAAATAAATTAGCAATATCAATACAATTATTAGCACTAATATTACCAAAATGCATTTCTTTCGGGATCTTAGAATCTTTGCGTAAAGAATTGACATAACCCCAAAACCCTTTTGGACTGAATTTCAATCTGTTTTCCATACCAGCAATATAATTGTCGTAACAATACTTAGATAGTGTCTTGCACTGTGATCGCAGAAATGAAAAGTAATTGTAGTCCCTAGGATTATGAGATCTTTTAAATTCTAAATGTGCAGCTTTTTTAAAATGAATAAGTCTTTTTAAATCAGAATTAAACCATGGTGGATAGGTTGAGTTTCGAATTATAGTATATATATAGTTTCGAATTCGAATTAAAACTATAAGAAATCAAAATCCGTTGAGAAAATTTTGGAGCGACAATTATTTTAAAAGTTATAATGAAAATTATATTGAACGGAGATGCGATTTTGATGATTTTCAGAATTAAAACATTATTTTTAAGTACGAAATGAACAAAACACTGTCAATTTCACATTTTTGTTTAATTATATAACCTTAAAAATTGTTAAAAATGATCAAAAACTAAATTCAGCGCTGATGCACAACACTGCGCTAATTTAATTTTCATTATAAGTTTTAAAATAATTGTCGCTCCAAAATTTTCTCAACGGATTTT
Source organism: Leptopilina myrica (nomen nudum) (assembly GCA_032872475.1). NCBI lineage: Eukaryota > Metazoa > Arthropoda > Insecta > Hymenoptera > Figitidae > Leptopilina > Leptopilina myrica (nomen nudum). Next base: position 32,759,785 of record CM065464.1, on the reverse strand, counting down.
AATTTCTTATAGTTTTAAGTGTATGTTAATATTTTTTCAAATTTTTAAAAGGCGCAGAACATTAAAAAAAATTAATTGTTTATAAAATTTTTAATAAATAATTATTAAAAAATAAACTTTTTATTTATTTTAAAAAATACTTTTTATTTTCTGTGAAAATTTCACGAATTCTGACCCATATACTATCTAATACAATGTACATTATTTTAATAAAGAGTTAATGAAAAGTAAAAATAATTATGAAAATCATTTTTTTGTAGTCAAAAATGTATGTAACCCCTTAAAAAACTGAAACTTCTAAAATGAGTTCTAATCGTGGGTTAACATCAAAATAATTATTACAAGCAAAATTAATTGATAATTATTTTAATTTAAAATAATAATTTTCTGAACAATAGCCGTCTCTGATGAAGCAATGCAAAGTTTGAAGGATAATTTGTTAGACTTGGACCGATATTTAGGACCGTATCCTTACGACATATGGAAACAGTGGCAAGAACTAACTAACAGAATCGACTCTGATATTGTGGATAGATGCACACCAAGTTGTGGGTATGTATAATTCTCATTAATTAATTATTACTAAAACAATTCCTGTGCGTTAGGCGCGCCTATTCAATATTTTTTAACTAATCAAGACAATGCTTCATTTAATAAAATATGCTTTAAATGAACTCTATATCCCTTTAATTTTTGTAATATGCAAATAATTTAAAAACACCAAATTAATCCCGCAATATATTTAAGTAATTTTCATATGCTTCAATAATAATCTTGAGAATGTTTACATAAAGGATTTATGTAACATTGCTTTAAATGTCACTAAAATGTTATAGATATTCCAATGTAACATGAAATGGAAATTTTGATAAAATTATATGAGACCTTTTTGAAATTGATCTGTATAAGTTATTGTAGTGACATAACATGGTAATATTGCAGTAATGTGAAACTAATATAGTGGCGGATCCAGAATTTACTCCAGGAGTTTGTCATCGTTAAATGCGGTGAGCGACGACTATATTTAGCTGACCTTTTAATGTAAATTTTACACTCCGGGGGGAGTCATGACTTCCCTGGATCCGACACTAAACTAATATCGTAAATAAATTTAAAAAAATTCTTCTGTATAAAATTTTGTGATCTTTTATCGTAACATTACTTTTAAAAGTAAATGGATATAAATTGTCACAATATACATAAATTTACTCGATGTAAAACAACAATATTTCCGCTTACATCACCCATTAATATTTGACTTTTAATTACATTATGTGATAAGTTTAAAATAATTAATCTTGCTTCACTACATAATATAATCCTTCATTAATCTAATTTTTTAACCTCTTCAGTGTGTAGCTAAAATATAAAAAAATGGTCCCAAAATGTGTAAAACCTTCTTGTGAATAAATTTTCATTACACTTGGTACTAAAGGGTTTTTGGGGTCGCCGATTACGAATCCGGTGTTAGTTTTTAAAAATTCGAAATGGTGTATCCAATATGGCTGACACGTTTTTGAAAAATTCATTGGATTCGCTTAAAACTCGTTACTTAGGGGTTTTCATGGTCGCTGATTAAGAATCCGATGTTAGCTTTTAAAAATTCAAAATGGCGGATCCAATATGGCGGACGATTATTAAAAAATATTTAAATAATTACGTACCAAATTTTAAGAAAAATTTTTGGCGCTTATGTCGGTTCAAAAATTTAGTGTTTAGAAAATCTGACTTCAGAATCATAATCAGGGACCCCAAAAATCCCCAAGTAAGAATACTTGTATATATTTTTTCTCCATTAATGTTTAAGAGATAAACAGAGACGCATAGCTACTCTTGAAATCTTATTTGACATAATACTTATTTGGCATAAAACCATTAAACATAAATATCATTTTAACATAAAATCTATTTGGTATAAAAAACATTTTATTTGAAATTTCCCTACTGAAAATCCCCGTACAATATCTTGTACAGGAAATTGTACAAGATATAGTACAGAAAACTATACCTTTTGTGTCAATGAACCTGTACCATTTTCAGCATAAGAAATTGAAACAAGTTCTTGTACAAGATGTTACACAAAATCTTGTACAAGAAGTTACACAAGATCTTGTACAAGAACTTGCACAAGTAATAAGAAAAATGAGTTTCAAAAAATGATATACAAACATATGTTTAAAATATAAAAAGAATAGTAAACTAAAACGTAATATTTCTTACCAACTAAATATTTGCAAAATTTGAAGTCCCTAAATAATTCTTTTCCTGGAACTCTCTTAGTGACAGTAAGATTACATATTAAATTTTTGCCAAGAAATCGTCTTGTTAATGCTCCCAGGGTTCTGCGATGATCTGCGTTAGAATTTAAATGGATGTCCAAAGTTCCTTTCTGTAAATTAATATTATTAGTTTAGAGAAATATTTTATTATAAGCATGCAATAATTTCTTAAATTAACAAAGTGAGACATGAAATATAAAAAGCTCATTGTAATTCATTTGAGATTTAAGCTTTTTACTTAAGCCCCTCAATTATTAAATTTTTGTAATCTATTTACTTACAAAGCGTTGACAGCATTCTTCATTGGAAAGCTTAGAATCCATTGTGAATGAATCATCTGTGTTCTGCAGTGGAAACTGAATATCAAAATCTGTTTCAAATGGTCTTTCTTTTTTATATTTTGAAGTTGCTTTAGCTTCCATTGTAGATCTCAAAAAACTGACTTCACTTTTTAGATCTAGAACAATTCCCACGAGAATTTCCATTTTTTCTAGTACTGCATTGTTGGCTGTAAGGGATCGAATTTAATTTTGATTTAATTTTATTTAATTAAATTTAAAATAATTAACTAAACAGGAATTTACCATAACTTACTTCTATTGTGTATTGAAGTTTCATCTACTGTCGGAAATGGCCTTTTATTAGATTTCCTATCTTTTAAATTTTCATGTTTAGAATTCGCCCTTATTGGTTTTTTCTTCACTGTAAATTTTAAATAATTTTATTACAGGTAAAAAGAAACTTATTTTCGTGTTTTATTTTCAAAAAAGGAAAATACTTACTATTGTTACTATTATTATTTAATAGTTTCATTATTCTTCTAGGTTGCATTTCCTCCTCTTCACTGCTACCTATACAATGATTTGCTTTACTTTTACAAATCGAATGAGCATCATGTTTTTGTTTCTTTGAAAATGGCGGTTCAGCATTGATTTCGTCTTCATCTAGAAATATTCCATAATTATTTTAGTATTACTGTACATATAAATGTAAATTTCATTAACATTAATTCATTATAAATGTATTGTGCTATAGTAAATCATCATATTTACAAAAACTGTTTTTAACTAAATAATTATAAATTTTTAATTTATTATTGATATTTTTTACCAGCAATTGTATCGGAAAAGGACATTTTTCTTTTATATTTGTTTACCCCCATCGGCATTCGAGTAGGTGTAAAAAAGATGCCATCGACAAAACTGTCTTCTTCCTCATCTGAAAGTATTTTAAAACAAGTTGTGAATTAAGATGTTCATTACATGAACATTTTGCTTCCTCTTTACGATAAGCAAAAAATTTGCTTTAAAGTGAATTTTTCATTTTATTTAATTCTATTAATGCTAATAAAATATATTCTTTTTATACATCAATCGATTCGTCTTTATGAAATGAAGATTTTTAGTTTGTTTTTAAGTCTAGATTAACATTTTATTATAAAGCAACATCATTTTTAAGAAGGAAATAAATTTCTAATAAAAGTGCGAATTTTTGGTTTTAATTATGTTTAATTCTATAAATTCAAATAAAATATATACTTTATATATACCAATCGATCCGTTTTAATGCAACGGATAAGATTATTGAAAAAAATGAGTAAAATCTTATTGTACTGGAATATAATTTTGATGAAAGAACTAAATTTTTGATAAAAAAAGGTAATTTTTTTGCTTTAATTGTCATTACCTCTATAAACTCTCATACAATTTATACTTTATATATACCAATCGATTCGTCTTGATGCAAAGAAGAAGATTTTATTGTATATTGACTTTAATATTCAATTAAAAAAAAAAATTTTGAAAAAAATTTTTTTTTTGAAAAAAGTAAAAAAAAATTTTTTTTAATAGATTTTTTAATGTCCATCAATCCATTTCGAGATATTTTTATGATAAATATTCCTAGCAATTTTCAGCCGAATTCGTTGAAACCTCTTCGAGTTATCGTGTTCACAAAAAACGGGATCCACACACACACACACACACACATACACACACACATACATACATCCGGACAATTGTTCAGGGTCTTATATAACATAGTCCCATATAGAAGAAAATTTGTCAAAAGGATTTTTAAAAATTTTGTAAATTAAACGACTACAAAGCTTCCTCACGAGGAAGCAAAAATGCTGTTTTTTGTATTCAAATAATTAACTAGTTAATAAATGAACAAAAATTACTAAAAAAATGAAATACTGTACAAATAAATAATTTCTCAAACTATAAAATTGTACGTATAATAAATTTTATAAATAGAAAGAAATATAAATGTTAAAAATCTAATTATTATTTCTTATAATTTTAATAAAATCTAATTATTATTTAAAATAATTACTGTTTTTTATATTTTTTAAATGTTCGAAATTGAGTTCCTCGAATTATTATTTTACATAATTTTAATTTAATGAATGTTTCATTTCTTATAATTTTTATTGCACATAATTGTTATTTAATATAATGTTTACTTTATATATTTTTCATATATCTTAATTTTCATGCTATTGAATACCGAATTCGCAGAATATTTTACGAATTAATAAAAGATTTGGGTCAAAATAAGTGAAACCGGCCACTTGGAAAATTTTTGTCTCCAGTTTTTAAGTTATCTATGATTTTTGGTAGATATATGAGTACACTTTTTGCCCCTAAAATATTTTTAAAAAAAAAAATTATTTTTTAAGTAATCAGGTGTTAAAGTTTTAGGTCATTTTATTTTCATGTTATTATTACTTTGAAACAAATAAAGATAATTAAGTGAATTTTTTTCTAAATTAAAGCTGAAAGTCTATACTTCAAGGATTAAATGAAGCGATTGCTAAAAAATAAAAATTTATAATTGTTTTTAACAATTCTTTTAAACAATTGCAAATTGAAGAATGTTCTCAATGTTTTTGAAAGATTAAGTTACGATGAATTGATGCGTATAACTCCAAACATTAAAATAAAAAATTAGTAACCTCCAATATTATAGAAATTATGTAGATTTTTCTGACAAAATGCAGAAGAAAATCAACTTTTAATCTTAAAAATCCGCTTGAAAGTGTGAAGTTTCTAACAAAACAAAAGACGATCATATTTATTCGTTTGCAATTTTATCTTTTTACAGTAATTCGAGTCGAATTTCGCCTGCATTTTGTAAAAAAATCTACATAATTTCTATAATATTGGAGGTTACTAATTTTTTATTTTAATGCTTGGAGTTATACGCATCAATTCATCGTAACTTAATCTTTCAAAAACATTGAGAACATTCTTCAATTTGCAATTGTTTAAAAGAATTGTTAAAAACAATTATAAATTTTTATTTTTTAGCAATCGCTTTATTTAATCCTTTTTGGCCAATTTTTATTTTTTTAACATTAAATTTGCATTTTGAACAATTATTCTCAATTGCTGTAATATTTTTTTCTCTTTATTTAATATTTCCACATAAAAAAAATTTTCTTCACAATTTCTGATTTTTAAAATATCTATAACTTCCTTATTTCTAATCGAATTAGCTTCAAAAATAGGCCAATCGAATCGTTTTTTTATGTTCTATAAGTTGGCAACTATAGTTTCGAAGTTATTTCTACATTTTCAACCAAACTTTCAAAAAAGTCTTGTTTTCCAAAATTTTTTATTTCTAAAAGTTCAATTTCGCCGGTGAATATGGACGAAAAATGTTTATTGAGAGCTCAAAAGATGAGAGTAATAATTTTTATAAAAATTATTACGTTTTTAATTAAAAAATATGAGCAGGGAGAGTAAATAAAATAATAATAATAATAATAATTAAAAAATATGAAAAACCGTAATTATTTCAAATAATAATTAGATTTCATAAAAATTATGAAAAATAATTATTATACTTAAAAAATGTATTATACGTATAATTTTATAGTTTGAGTTTTCTTGTAATTAATATTAATAATACTCAGAAAGTCTATAAAATAAAAATTAGATTAAAAATAAATTATAACAAATATCAATTTTAAATATTGTAATAATGTTATCATTAAATTATAGAAACTAACTTTTCGAATAAATTATTATTATTAAATTTAAAATTCCATTATATGACAATTATAAATATTATAATTTGGCTGAAATCATCCGCTCCCAAATTAACTTTCCTTTCTTTAACATATCAATTTAAACTGCAAAACAAAACATTGTAATAAAACAACACTACCTTCAGGTGGAAAGATTATGTCGATTATTATAATATAATATAATTATCTTTGTTAAATGCGGAATTTCGTATTGGTTAAAAATAATTTTTATTTTGAAAAAACTAAGTTAAATTTTAAATTTAAAACTAATCTTTTTTTATCTATTCGATGAGGAGGAAAAAACCTTTCGAAAACATACAGGTCAAAATTTTGTCCACTCTACTCTATTTTAGTTACTGCATTTAAAACAATCCAGCGTTCAGACTTTACCAAAAATTTTACAAAAACAAAAATTCTGCAGAATGTTATTTTAAGGCCTAAGTACTTTCATTATATGCATAAAGTAGCCCGCCTTCGAGTTATAGTTTTGAAGGAACTGTTACTGATCATGTTTTCAAAAAGGTTCTTATGTTTTCTAAAACTTATAAATATGAGAAATGTATAAGAAACCAAACAATAATCTTTGAAATTCATAATAGGTGCAATATATCCTTTTAATAGCTACTGGAAGGAAGATACCTGGCGTGGCGGGCTGGGGATTCCCCAAAATTTTATTAACACCAGTACACATTTTTAAGATTTTAGATATTCTTATTTCTTGAAAAATTCTACTATATAAGAAATGCTAAAAGAATTGCATGAATTTGTTATTTTTTATATTTTTAATATAAATATCATCAATATTATATTATTTTATAATCATTAAATTTTTAATGTTGATTAATATTATCTTTGAAATAAAAACAATTTTCCACTATTATATTTTAATTTTTTTAGAGTAAGTGTACTAATAGTATTGCGTCATTACAGCCAAGATTGTTTTTAAAAAGAAAAAAGACATTTATGTTTAAAATTAAGTTTACACATTTTTTTTTGTTATTAAACAAGTAGGTATTAACAACTTTTAAAAAGTGTCTAAATATTAACAATTGTAAAAAAAGTAGTAAACATCGGTATCGCAGTAACAATTTTGCAACTGAAATAGCCAAATGCGCGGACACACTCTTTAATAACAGCCAGGGAACATGCGGTCGCGCGCACGTCGAATTCTTATTCCTGACTCCTTAAGGAGGATGGTGACCATAGCATAACTTCAAAATCTGTCGAAACTAAAAAATGATTTCTAACGCAAACAAAAACAAGATAAATATCAATTATAAAAAATTTTAGAAGATCTTGTTTTATTATTCTCGACAAAAAATATAATAGGACAAAATATTTTGTTAACAATGTTTGGTTAAAAATTGCAATTTTTGTCTGATCTGAAAGAAAAAAAATTGAATGATAAAAAAATTATTGTTGACAAACTATTTTGCCTAAAAATAATTTTTTTCGTAAGTAGTAAAATTAGATCTTTTACAATTGTTTGTACTTGATATATTTATTTTATTTTTGTTTGCGTTAGAATATAATTTTTATTTTTTACAGATTTTGAGGTTATGTTACAGTCACCATCCTCTTTAAGTGAGCGTGTCAATTCAAATATTATTATTATTTTGCCAAAATAAAATAAAATGTTATTTTACTTTTAAAAACACAATTTAAATGGGATTATAATAGAACGACTACCACCGTTGTTAACTTGAGTTTTAAAATTTAGATGTGCAAGTTTAAGGTATCATTAATATTAATTGTAATGGAAATATTTGACGAAAACTAAATTTAAAATTGACCTCTGAATTGTACATGAAATGAACATTATTATTCTAGATAAAATTCTTGAGAATCTTCTGTGAATGAAAAAACAAAAGAAATTTCTTTTTATTCATTTGTTATTTTACTCCCGAGAGTTACTCCCGCGAATTTCTTGGTCTAATTCCCCAGAATATTTTTACACGGGAACATTTTAAATTTCTCTATCAATTTGAATCAGTTAAAATAAAAATACCTAATTTAAAGGCAAGAAGTCAGTCACTGATTCAAATAGTAATATTTCTACTGACAATTAGTTAAAAATAACTGATGTTTCAATAAATTTTTTTTAACTGATTCAATTAGTCAAGTTTAACTTATTTTTCAATTATTTGTAACTGAAAATCAGTTGTTTTTTAACTATAAATCAGTTGTTTTGAACTAAAAATCATTTGTTCTTTAACAGAAAATAAGTTGTTTTTTAAACTGAATATCAGTTATTTTTTAACTGCAAATCAGTTGCTTTTAACTGATTTAGAAGCAAAAAGTCAGTCACTGATTGTCAGTTAAAAGCATGATTTTTAACTGATTCAAATTAAGAGAGTTTATTTCAATATTAAAGAATTCCTTTTCAAATATGTCCAAATTATATATATACATATATATTAAGGGGATAAGATATACTTTCGTTTAGAATTAGAGACTGTTAAAAGAGTTTATTTTTGAATAATTATTTAACAAATTTGTTATAAACAAATTTTTTTTAATTTTCTGCGCCTTTGAAAAATTGATAAAAATATCAACATAATTAAAACTATTAGAAATCAAATTGTATAGTGCAACAAGACTATACTTAGTTTTTAATCAATTTTATGGTTATATAAATGTTAACTGGACACTGAGAAAAAAAATTATTTCATTCAAACAAATTTTGTTTAAATCAAATTTAAAATATCTTTGCTATACAGTCAAACATATTTAAGTTTAATTTAAACATATTTTCTGATCAGTTTAAAAGATTATATATTTAAATCAAACAAATTGTGATTCATTTTTTATTATCTGTAGTAAACTGTTAAGTTTGATTCAAACATAAAATTTTTTAACATAATTTTTGTTTAAACCGTAACAGAAAATATGTTTGAATTAAATATAATTATTCAAACAAATAATACTTTTGTATCAATGCAGTAGATATTTCCTATATATTAAGATTAAACTTACAAACTAAATTAAACTTTTTAAGAAATTAGCATATTGGGCAAAAATTTTTTTTATTTTCTTCATTCGATTGTTGAACTACCCAATTATTACTATTTTTGTAGTGAAAAATACTATAATAGTAATAATATATTCTTTAACGTCCGAGTGGAAAACGTTTATTTGCTGAAATGGTTTTTATTAAGAAGGAGGGTGAAAATAGTTTAAATAAAATCACTGATTTGGATAATTTTGAAAATCTTATGAAATAATTTTTAATTTTATTTCGAAAAACTAAATAAATTTATTTCGAATAACTAAATAAAATTAAAATGCTCATTCTGTTATTCTCTGTTTCTTATTAAACTTCTTACTATTATCTTAACTGTTTGTGTATTTTTGAGTGACATTGTGATTAATTGTATAGTGTTTGGATGTCAGTTTAAATTGTTCCTTCATGGTGATAAGTCCCAATATCGGGCTTAATAGTCTTTCAATTTTTTATCTGTTATACTGTTTTGTTTGTTTTTCTATTTATTTATTTGTTTTTATTGATTGGATTATTTATTTATCTTTTTGGTAAGTTGTGATTAATTTTCATATTTTATCATAATTTTATATAATTTAATTTTCTTGGTTGAATTACTTTAATTTATTTTTTGTTTTTTTACATTTCGTTTATTTTAACTTAATTTAAATATTGACTCCAGATTCTGTATGTTTCCAATGTATGGGTGTTTGTGTTTTATTCTTGGACGAAATTTAATTCTCTGACTGTTGTTAATTTGGTAAGATTGTACTGATAATTTATTATTTATTATTGTATATTGTTTATTTTTGAATTTTTGTTTTTTATATTTAAAAATTTTTATGTTAATTTTATTATTTCCAATTTTTATGTTTATTTACGTTTCTACAATATTTTTAATTAATTTAATGTAAGCTAACATTTTTTTGTTTTTTAAATATTGTTCTTTTGTTGTACATATTAGACTCCCTGAAGAGAAAATCCGTGGATTTCGAAACGTTGGAGTAACATTAAAGAATCTTTGTCTGAATGTTTTCGTTTTCATTTTATTATTGTTTAAACCACTCGGACGTTAAAGAATATATTATTAATAACATACGCATCGAATAATACTGCGTTCAACCATGTTTCTGGATAATATCAAATCGACATATGGCACAAAAGCTCAATTTCTTATTAAAAGATGGCTTGATTTACAAAGAGATATCAACAGAAATAGTCAAAGGAAGGATTTTTTGATTAATTGTAGACATCACAATTTGTTTCCAAAGCATATTAAAAACATTGTTAATAATATTTCGAATATGTATATTTTCATAGTTTATCAGCAAGAAAGCAACATATTTCAATTCTTAGAAATGTCAATCTCAATTAAGAAATCTTGAGATTTACGATATTCATAATCATTTGAATTATTTAAATAATGTAAATAGTAAAATTTTAAATCAACTTTATAATTATATACCTCATAAAATAATAAATGAAATTATTTATAATTATAGAAATTTCAAGTCTGACTTTTATGATAATAAATTTAAAATACTAATGAATGATTTTCACATCAACAAACAAAATATCACTTTAAATCAACATAGAGCTCTTAATAATGATAATAATAATGATGATCCTTGGATTAAAAATTATTCTAACACTTTCATTCCTAATGAAGTTTATGATATTTTGAGACTTGGTAATAAATTTAGTTCAACATTTGTAATGTCAAAGAATGCGCATATTTTTAATATTGTAAAAGACCTGGAGAATAGCATAATGAGTATTCCTAAAGAGTTTAGAGAAGAAATTAGACACAAAGTTTTAACTTTAAGTTCTAATTACATAAAAAAGCCTAAACACATTTCCAAAACGGAAAGAATTATTGCCCAAAACATAAAGTTAACTAAAAATTTTTTAAAAAATAACCAACATCTTTTTTTATCACTTAATAAAAAAAAATGTGTAGGAACAATTTGTGTATTTCATAATTACAATTTATATTTTTTTTATGTAGATAAAGATATTTTATATTTTACTAGCTAAAAAAACGCTCAAGTATTTTCTCATTCTAATGATAATAGATATATAATAATCTAATAATAATGTCTGTTCACAATTCACATTTTTTTATTAAAAAACAAAATATTTAATTTCATTTGAAGAATTTCTTTAATAAGATTTAATTTTTTAACCTTCTAAAAATGAATTTATTTTAATTTTCATCTAAAAATTAATAAAAAAATTTGCATAATTTCTTTTTCTTTATTTAAAATCGAATAAAAAATAAAGTAATTTGAACTATTTATATTTCTCCATCAACATTTTTTTTAAACTTTCATTTTGTAATTAATTTTGACAATCATATTGTTTTTACAAAATTTGTAGCATTTTTTGCAAAATTTTCTATTTATTTATCACAATTTTTTAAATAAATATTGATTAATAAATAATAAGAATTAATTATTTAGTATTTTTTAAATAAAATTAATAATTTTACAAATTTAGCAGGTGCTGGTGATAAATAAAAATCATGAAAATTTCTTCTATTCTTTTCTATTAAAAAACAAGTGTTGTCAAAAATCTTTTATCCGCCAAATCGAATTTCTATAGTTTCTTTTATTCATTTCTAACAAAATTTGAAAATTATTTAACAAAATGTTAATTGTTATTAAAAAATATTTCAAAAGTGGAATAATTTCTTTATTTTTTAAACATAATCTTTAACAAAATGTCGATTTTTTAGAGATAGATGATAATATAAATGTTTTGGCTTAATTAACTATTTTTTGGTTAATTCTTTTTAAAATTTAATACTGAAAATAAATAATAATTCAAGACTGGATTGAAGTTTGTTTTCTTTGAACGAACTATAAGGTGTTGTGTCAATTTTTAAAATGAGGTGAAAATGATGAAAATTTATAAAATAGAAAATCTGCAAACTTTTTTTTCTATTTTTAATGAAAATTTTGAATATTTTCAAAGAAATTGTCATTGAGAAAGAGAAATTGTGCAATTTTCTATTCTTCATTAAAAAAAAATTATAATCTTGTAATAATAATTTTTCAATCAGGACTTTTAATAAAATTCTGATTTTTTGGAAATAAATAATATAAATCATTATAATTTCCATTTAATGATCATTGTTGTTAAGCTATGTTTGTACTGCGTACTGACATAAGATTGCTTTTATTTATAAAAATTAGAAACACTGCGATAATAATTGTTTTGGTACAATTAACTCCTTTTTTTAATTTAATAATAAAAATGAATGAGAATATAAATTGTAATTTTAATTCGTGATCATAATAATTGTATTCTTTTAACAATAATTGAAATAGAATGTAAACGCGCGCTTTAGCGCGCGTATCCTATGCTTGTGTAAGAATAATAATCTAATAATTTAATAATTAAAATAAATAATTTTAAATTAAATATACTGTCCCTTATTATTATTATTATTATTATTATTATTATTATTATTATTATTATTACAGTAATATTATTGTAATATTTTAGTATAAAATTACAGTAATCTTACAGTAAATTTTTCGAAGCAAAATTAATTTAACATTCCAGTATTATTACTCGAGCATGTAAGGTAGTTTTACGTTTTTCTATTATGGTAATTTTACAGAGTAATGTTAAGATACAATTAGAATAATTTTATAATTTAGAAAATAACATTTTACTAACCTGAACTTGAACCCTGAACCTTGTGTACAGAATGCAAGAGTCTTACCAGTGAGCCAATCTTACTTGAACTTACTGAACACAAGGTTCAGGGTTCGAGTCCAGACTTGGTGAATTGTTTTATTTCTAAAATATAAAATTATTCTAATTTTATCTGTATATTATATTAACATTACAATAAGATCACAGTGTAATATTAGCTCAACATTTTGAGGTAATATTACCTTAATGTTCCCATTAATTTACCGTAATCGTACACGGAGAGACCGAGATTACTAATTTTTGTATAAAATCACACTAGAATTTACTATTTTCACATTGCAACCACCGGAAATAAGGGGACTTTTTGTATTTTTTACTATTTTCTACACTAAGTCACTAATTCTTGACTAATGGAAGTAAACTGGAAGGATTTTTACATACACAGGCACACACACACTTATATATTTGTTGGATAAATATTTGAAGACACACACATGTTTATTTCACTTATATGTATAGACGCGGTTAATTAATACACTAATACACAACTGCACGCACGACAACGAATTTCACTGAAAGTATACATCTTTGTTTCCTTATATACTGAATGATGAAAATTTACAGCACTTACGAGAAAGCAGTTTACTTTTAACAACTTATTATAAGACATAGTTCTTGGGACAGGAATAAATGCAAAATTTAATAATTTATAATGGTCAATTTCTGAGGTAACGAACGACCTACGTTTCAATTTATATTTAATTATTGTAGATAATATCCAAATTTATTTTACATACGCGAAGCATAGTCACTGTCAATGATCGGATGGCATCGGCTCATTTACGGAGATTGACGAAGTTAGCAACCAATAGAAATGCAGGCGCCATATGACTGCACTCGCTAGCCACACTTGCTCACCAAAAATTACTACAGTGGATCGTAGATTTTAGTAGAAAATGTTTTCATTTGTCAGATTTTGTGTAATGAAATTAGAGAAAACTATAATCAATTTTTGCTACATTTACAACTCTTACACAAAGTATTAAAACTTGCTATTTTAATGTAGCAAATTTATCTATTTCTTTTGTATATTTATCTAGTTCTGTAGTACATTATGCTAAAAGTCCCCTTATTTCCAGTCATTGCAACCATTTTTAGTAATTTTTACGAATGTGGGTCTCTCCGTGTACAACATAATATTACCTCCAGGCGGACATTTTGATATTTCAGTAAGATTACTGTAATATTACAGTGCAGATTACGAATCTCCAATGCAATATTACAGTGATGTCACTATAACCTTACGTGCTGCTTGGGAACTGTTTTGCAATTTTTACATAATCATGTAATATTAAAGTAATGTTACTGTCATGTTACAGTAATATAAATGGATAATATTACCCATCTGACAGTTAACAAAAATATATAAATTTTTTTTTTAAATGTAAATACAGTAGTGAAATTTAATGACTATAATATTACTATAATGTTACGTTTATATATGGGAAAGGGATAATTATATGCGTGTAACTGATATTTTGTTTTACAGCGTTTGCTTTTTCGAGTAAAATCTAAAAATCTATACAAAGTAGTAATAATTGCTCTGATATATAATAGAAGTTGTTTCGCTCAAAATATTAATTGCTCGACACATTTTAAATATTACTCGGCTTTTAATAACATTTATTAATTTTATTAATATAATTTTAATTTAACATTTAATTTTAACATTTAATTTAATTTTAACATTTAATTAATAACATTTATTATTTTTAATAACATAAATTCAAGAACCGGTCGGACGCTCGGACGACACGCGCAACAGCCAGACAGTGAGCAGTGAGCTCCTCTGGGCTACTCACAGCTACCCGACTGGCACTAGCGCGTGTCGTCCGAGCGTCCGACCGGTTCTTAAATTGGAAGCCTTAATTGTAGACCTATATTCAGTAGCTTATAAGTCCGAAAATATTGAGTTTAGGAAAAAGTTGTCAAAGAATGAAAGTTTTAGATTTATTTCGACTTTTAAGACATGTACACAAAAATAAAAAAAAAATTAAGTTTCCTCCCATGTGGAAGGAATTCGGAAAGTTTCCGGAAGCGGTTTCCGGCAATTTGCCGGAAGCCATTTCCGGAAAGTTTCCGCAAAATTTCCGGAAATTATTTCTCTTCCGGAAGTTAATTTTGTTCCGGAAAGTTTCCGGAAAATTTCCGGAAATCTAATTTATTTTGACAGGAGATATTCTTCCGAAAGATTTTTTTTTCTTCCGCAAATAAGCGAGACAGTCTAACCCTTAATTTTTCGAATTTTTATTAATAAAGAAATATATTCAATATTTGATAATTTTTTTTCTCCTAAACATAAATCAATTTTTTGTGTGTGTCAATTTGATTTAATTATTCCAGATTAAAAGTTTATAATTAATCCAAATTTAATTAATTTCCGGAAAATTTCCGGAAATCTAATTTGTTTTGACAGGAGATATTCTTCCGGAAGTTTTTTTTTTCTTCCGCAGATAAGCGAGACAATCTAACCCTTCATTTTTCAAATTTTAATTAATAAAAAACTATATTTAATATTTGATAATTTTTTTCTCATAAACATAAATTCATTTTTTTGTGTGTCAATTTGATTTAATTATTCTAGATTAAAAGCTTATAATTAAAACAAATTTAATGAATTTCCGCAAAATTTCCGGAAATCTAATTTATTTTGACAGGAGATATTCTTCCGGAAGATTTTTTCTTCTTCCGCAAATAAGCGAGACAATCTAACCCATAATTTTTCGAATTTTTATTAATAAAAAAGTATATTTAATATTTGATAATTTTTTTTCTCATAAACATAAATCCATTTTTTTGTGTGTCAATTTGATTTAATTATTCTAGATTAAAAGCTTATAATTAAACAAAATTTAATAAATTTCCGCAAAATTTCCGGAAATCTAATTTATTTTGACAGGAGATATTCTTCTGGAAGCTGTTTCCGCAAAATTTCCGGAAATTATTACTCTTCCGGAAGTTCATTTTGTTCCCGAAAATTTCTGGAAATCTAATTTATTTTGACAGGAGATATTCTTCCGGAAGATTTTCTTTTCTTCCGCAAATACGCGAGACAGTCTAACCCTTAATTTTTCGAATTTTTATTAATAAAAAAATACATTCAATATTTGATAATTTTTTTTCTCATAAACATAAATCCATTTTTTTTGTGTGTCAATTTGATTTAATTATTCTAGATTAAAAGTTTATAATTAAACCAAATTTAATGAATTTCCGCAAAATTTCCGGAAATCTAATTTATTTTGACAGGAGATATTCTTCCGGAATATTTTTTTTTCCCCAAATAAGCGAGACAATCTAACCTTTTATTTTTCGAATTTTTATCATAATATATTATCATTAGGGGAGAATGGGGCGAAAAGTTAAATTTTGCATAAATGATTTTTTTTGGCAATATAATCCGCTTAGATGCAAATATTTGTATATCAATATTGTAGGGCAACTTGTCGTCTACAACTTTCAATAAAAAAGTTCCTGATATTTTCGCATAAAAGACATGTTTTGTCCTTTTTTGAAAATTTTGTTTCTTTTAACTTTTCGTATACGTATACGTAAACAAGTAATTTAGTAAATAAAAGATCTTTGTTTATTTAACAAAAGCTTTAGAATAGTTGTAAAGTTAAAAAATTAAAATTTCAAAAAAAAAAATTTTTTTTGGTTTATTTCATGTGAACGGTCTTGTTTTTTGACAGAGTACTTGCCCTTGATGCAGTGTTATTATTTTTAAATAATTTCTAGATAATTAAATCTCAAAAATTAAATCATTAGAAAAAATATCTAATGATTTAATTTTAAGTAAGTGTTGAATTTTATCATAATTTTAAGTTAAGTCGCATGTAAAAAGTAAAACAATTTCTCTAACTTTTTCAATAGCAAAGCAGTCTTCTTAAGACATTATAATTTCATTAAATAAGGTTATACAATACATTTATCACAATATAAAAATACATTGATATTAATCAAATTATTAATGTTAAAATTAAGATGATAATAGATTGTTAGTGCATATTTAAAATTTAATTTTTAAATTAAATTTTTCCTAATAACACTGATCTACAAAAATTTAATTTTTTTCTGATTCAAAGATCGGACAATGATATTCTTGAAGAATTTTTATCGCTGAACACGAATTTGACCTTCAAAAGTGCCCATCACGTCGAGATTTTGAAAAAATGTACTCAAACTTTCAGAAAACGCTGTTTTTGGTTTTTGGATCACGTTTAGAAAATAATGCCGACGTGCTAGAAGTCTTTAATAAGGCTTAAATTAAAGCTTGAATTATGAATTTTACAACTCGACTTCATTTTCAAATCAAGTCCACTAATTCGAATGTCGTAACTTCAAATTTGAAATTGGTCAATTCGAATCGAATGTAAACTGAGTGGAGTTGTACAATTTCATATTCGAAACGCCTATTTTATAATTGATTCCAATTGTATTAAATATTTAATTGATTATGAATCTAATATAATACTTTTCAAAAATTTTAAATGGCTAATCTAATATGGTAATAAATTTTTAAAAACAAACAATTCGCTTGAATTGTATTACATATTAACGATGAATTCGTAATCAGTGATTTCAAAAACTCCCGAGTAACCACTTTTAGGCAAAATTTTTTTTTTTAATGTCTTCCATATTGTACCAGCTATTTTAAATATCAAATTTTCAAATATCATTTTCAGCCTGAGTAGGATTTAAACCATTGGAAACTACAATATTTGTACAATTTATAATAAAAGACCTTATTTCTTCTCAACGTCATTCGCAAATATACATATGTAGTCATGCACACGGAGTATTTTTGATAATATTCTCGAAACTGGAATAGCATGAATGCAATACGAATCATATACATGTCGTATAATGTCATTAAGGCTAAACTCAAGTTCACTGTTTTTAAGTTCTTTAGATTTATCACCGGAAGCTATAGCTTGGCGAACTATTGCGTATATCTTTCCTTCGATGGTTAGAAAGTACTTTATTCCACCGAAGTAAATAATATTGTCTTTTGTCCATTGCACATGAAAATTTGATCGTTTCTTTTGTCTAGTATATAGTTGAGATGTATAAATTTCGTTGTTCACTGAGCATCTGCTAAAAATAAAAATTTTTAATTCTAGAAACTGCTGTTTTGTGAGACCTGTAGAATGCAAAATTGCTTGAAGATCGCTATCGTCTATTTTTCCTGTAATTGGTGGCCCATAAGTGTGCCATTCATTTCCGACTTTCTGCTTATTTTGATTCATCAAATATTTTATGCTTTGATGAACATGGATAATTTTAATTGTATTTGATAATTCGACATCAACATTTTCAGTACCATGTGCCATTCTGATTAGTTCTCCATTATGGTCTTCTGATGAGAAGGCTGACCAAGCCCAAAGAGGTCCCCACATTCTGACGTGAGATGTGATATACTTCAACTGATGAATGTTGTAAGAGCACTTGTTACGACCGTATAGTTTTTCTACATCGATTACAAAAATGTGCAATAGTGTATCTGCTAAATTCAGTTCAGTAGCGGTTATTTCTTCTTTTGATAAGAGATAAATCGATCGGGAAAACAATAGAAAGTGGTCATAATGCGCAACATTTAAATGATTATTTAACACGATTGGTCCATAATATAAAAGAAACGCTCTAAGTTCTGAGGCTTTCCAAACGTTAAGATCTGAAAGCTTTCTTGGTGTACGCGTAACATAATCTGGTGGCGTTATTGACGCTAAAATCTCATCAATATTATTACGATGTTCTTTACTCAAATAATAATCTTCATCACTATTCGTTGTATTGCACCACATTGTTAATAGCATGTTCATCACACCAAATAAAACAGCATGCATGTAGTCAGGAACGAAACCTTTGGCTCTATCAAAGTGAGGTATTTCAGTAACAATGGAACTTCCTTTAATTCCTTTAAAATGTTTTAGTTGTTTATATTTTTCTACAATCATAGTTTGTTTATTCATTCGTTCAGCAGTCCTTAGAGGAGCAATATCATGAACAATTGGAAAAACCCAATTCGATCCACTTCCTGTTTCACAACTTTCTCCTTTTTCTTCACAACTTCCGCAACTATTTTCTCCGTTATATTGCATTGTGTTTTGTGTAGATGCTTTTGCCGGAGCATCTAAGCACGCAATAGGAGCTACAACTTTACTAATAACGGTACGATTTAAAATTTTATTTTTCCACTCAAATCCATTTTCGTATAGATGTTGTAAAGTAGAAACAAAAGGTTGCAAAAATGAATTCATATCAGGTTTTTTACTAGATCGATTAGTATAAAAAATTCCACAAACAAATTGAAAAGTTCTTCTATATTTTGGTGCTATATTTACTATTTGTGCGTAGATGGGCCACATATGACTTTTTCCACTCTTGGATACTTGAACTCCATCTGTGAACCAAAGTAGGAACAAATCGTATAACTCTGGTATAGCTTCTATTTTTAGATGACGAAATTCAGAACCTGATGTTATATCGTACAATTTTTCTTTATTTTGATTTGCACCTTGAGTACGAAAATCATCTATTAAAACGTGAAGGTCTTGAATTTCAAATGCATTTCGCAGTTGAGACTCTAAATTGAGTTCTAAAAAAAGCTGTAAAGATTTTTACTATTACATCGTATACATTGCTCTACAGGCACATCAGACCATTTTCCTATATACTTAAAACATTCTGCACAAATCCTGTGCTTTACTACAAAATCTGACTGAGAAGTATCTAATACTTTATCAATTAAAGACAATAGTTTGAATTTTGATGTAGGTATTGTATGATTTTTGGGAAGCAATAAATCGATTATTGATAACATATCGCTCATGGCTTTCTTGGTTAATCGGTTTGAAACGTATATCTTTAATATTTGGTACAAAGCATATCCGCCGTTAATTGTTGCGCCTGTATATATTGGTTGCTCCAGCCAACCATTTCTGCTTTCATCATTATCAATGTTATTATCACTTTCATCTGATGAAGAGTTTGTACGTAAGAGCGATTCAGAAGATGAGGACAGGAAAACGTTTGATTCGAGAAGATTTAAATTTGGCGAAGATACACTTACAGTATTTATTGATAAATTTTGTTCGTTTACTTCATTATGTTCTATTTCATCTTCTTAAGCATGTTGAATAGGTTCTTCCATTTGAACATCATCATTATCAAATATGAATTCATTTAAGCTTGATGAAGACGAAGTAATTAAAATATCCATTTCTGAAGTTTCTCTTGAGGTTAATCTATTATACACATCTTCCAATTCAGACATACTATAAGGATTAGAACTTGTTGATAAAGATGATTCATCAACATTGTCATCCGGTTCAGAACTCTGAAAGCAATGATTTTATATTAAATCAGGCCTGCTCACGTGAGTAGCCAGCGAGTAAGGGGAATGGAGTGGGAGACTTTTCCATGTAGCCTCTGCGCCTTTCTCTTTACCCCTCGGCCCGTCGCACAAGCCTATATGGTGGCATGGTGGGGGCTGTTACTTGTTTCCCCTTACTCGCTGGCTACTCACGTGAGCAGGCCTGTATTAAATGGTGTATAGAAGTAAGGAGACAAATGCAATAATGGACGAGGCACTCGGACTGATCTTCTTACAACAAGATAACGAAATAATTGTCTAAAAAATATATTTTCTCGAAAGATAAGAAGAAAATACAGAAAGTACAAGTTTTGTAAATATTTTTTTCCTTAATTTTCACAAGTTTTTGATCGGATCAGTTCGAGCTCTTCGTCCGTTATTGCATCTGTCACCTCAATTATTCAGAAAAACTTTTATTATTGGGTTTGTTTTCAAAATTAAATAATTTTTTTAATCCCTTAATAAAATGATATCTTACCATCTTAATAATTTTAATAAAATTATAAATAGTTTTTCAATAAGTCCTATTATTGTTTCCAAATTTGTAAGTAGTTTAATATTATTCTTGTTTATAGTATTCCAATGAATCCAAAATTATCTGAAACTACATTTGTATATTATCAAAAAGATTATAAAAACAATTATGTTAACATATTAATGAAGAATATAATTAAAATTATATTCTCTTTAAAAACTTTTCTTAGGCTTTTCACAGACTTGGTCACTTTTACTCATTAAATTAAAATTAAATTATATATACTTTAATTAACATTTAAGAAGTAGTATTATGATATTTTTAATAAAGCTGAAACTGGCGCCTAGTTATTAGTAAACAGTTAATTCTTAAAAATTTTGTGTTGTCATTAAAAAAACTGGACAAGTGCGAGTTGCACTTGCACTGAATTGACGGGTTCAGTATAAAAATATAAAAATAACACAGCCACACAAAAAAAATTTTGTGTTCTGACCTAGAGGTCTCACTATGTGTACTTTATGTTTTAGAAGGCGCTGACTCAGAATCCGAGGTCCATTTAACCCCATCAGATCAGGGTTTTGATATAACCCCAGAAAACCAATATGGCGGACACCTTTTGAAAAAATTCATCGGATTCGCTTGAAACTCGTTACTCGGGGGTTTTAAGGCTCGCCGATTACGAATTTGATGTCAGTTTTCAAAAATTTAAACATTATTTTTACAGTTTGGATCAAACCCACTCCTGATGGGTTCAGCGAACCCTAAAACCCCTGAGTAACGATTTTCAAGCGAATCCGAAGAATTTAACAAAAAAGTGTCCGCCATATTGGATCTGCCATTTTCAATTTTTGAAAACTGACATAAAATTCGTAATCGGCGACCCTTAAAACCCCCGAGTAACGATTTTCAAGCGAATCCGATGAATTTTTTCAAAACGTGTCCGCCATATTGGTTTTCTGGGGTTATATCAGAACCCTGAACTGATAGGGTTAAATGGACCTCGGATAAGGATTCAGCGACTCCAAAAACATAAAGTGCACATAGTGAGACCTCTGGGTCAGAACACATATTTTTTTTGTGTGGCTATGTAACAAATTTAGAACAAATTTAAAAAATTGGTTCCTCTTTGCTTATTGCTAATAATATAAAATATGTAATACTTCTTTTTTTCTTTGTTATTTATTTCTAACCTAGCGTCGAAAATTTAACTTACCAAAATAATAAAAAAGTGCAAAAAATCCTACCAATTGTTGTTACAATATCACAAGTATTATTTTTATATTTTTGTACGGAAGCCGTCAATTCAGTACGAGTGCAACTCGCACTTGTCCACTTTTTTTTAATTTTATTTTTTAATTTTTTAAAAAAATTTTTATGATCAGTCTAAAAATATACTAATAAACTCATTTTTAATTAATTAGATCAAATAATGTAGAAATAAGAAAACAAAATTTGTAATGAAAAAAAATTTTTAAAAATTTTTTTTTAGATTTTTTAATATATTTTTTGTGATTAGACTAAAAATATACTAATAAACCAAATTTAAGCTCATTATGAAAAAATGTGGAAATTAGAAAAAAATTTAATTTTTTAGTTTTTCCTTGACAAATTGCAGCCTTCCATGTTGAATAGTTTAGAAGTTAAGGGGGAAGGGCATGCTCACTTTTTGTGCATTTTTGTGCATTCCGGGCTGAAAATGCTGATTTTCTTTTACGTTCAAGTGAACTATATACAGAATTTCCATATCGTTCAAGTCGACTATTCGTGTAAAAAAAGAAAAACCTATGAATTGCAAAGCTATTTTTAAAGTTGTTAGATTTTTATAGGCTGAGTACTTTTCCATGAAGGTTTTTCTACCGAAAAGACCTTACGACTATTCGGATCTGAATATACAGAATTTCCTTGTCGTTCAATTCAACTATTCTTGTAAATAAAAGAAAACCTATTCATTGCAAAGCTATTTTTTAATTTATAAGATTTTAATAGGCTGAGTACTTTTCTATGAAGATTTTTCTACCGAAAAAAATTTACGACTATTCGGACCTGAATATACAGAATTTCCTTGTCGTTCAAATCGACTATTCGTGTAAAAAAAGAAAAACCTATGAATTGCAAATCTATTTTTAAATTTGTTAGATTTTTATAGGCTGAGAACTTTTCCATGAAGATTTTTCTACCGAAAATACTTTACGACTATTCCTACCTGAATATACAGAATTTCCTTGTCGTTCAAGTGAACTATTCTTGCAAATACAAAAAAACTAATTCTTTGTAAAGGTTTTTGTTAATTTGTTAGATTTTTATAGGCTGAGTACTTTTCCATGAAGATTTTTCTACCGAAAATACTTTATGACTATTCAGACCTTAATATACAGAATTTCCATATCGTTCAAGTCGACTATTCGTGTAAAAAAAGAAAAACCTATGAATTGCAAAGCTATTTTTAAAGTTGTTAGATTTTTATAGGCTGAGTACTTTTCCATGAAGGTTTTTCTACCGAAAAGACCTTACGACTATTCGGATCTGAATATACAGAATTTCCTTGTCGTTCAAGTCAACTATTCTTGTAAATAAAAGAAAACCTATTCATTGCAAAGCTATTTTTTAATTTATAAGATTTTAATAGGCTGAGTACTTTTCTATGAAGATTTTTCTACCGAAAAAAATTTACGACTATTCGGACCTGAATATACAGAATTTCCTTGTCGTTCAAATCGACTATTCGTGTAAAAAAAGAAAAACCTATGAATTGCAAATCTATTTTTAAATTTGTTAGATTTTTATAGGCTGAGAACTTTTCCATGAAGATTTTTCTACCGAAAATACTTTACGACTATTCCTACCTGAATATACAGAATTTCCTTGTCGTTCAAGTGAACTATTCTTGCAAATACAAAAAAACTAATTCTTTGTAAAGGTTTTTTTTAATTTGTTAGATTTTTATAGGCTGAGTACTTTTCCATGAAGATTTTTCTACCGAAAATACTTTATGACTATTCAGACCTTAATATACAGAATTTCCTTGTCGTTCAAATCGACTATTCGTGTAAAAAAAGCAAAACCTATGAATTGCAAAGCTATTTTTAAATTTATTAGATTTTTATAGGCTGAGTACTTTTCCATGAAGATTTATCTACAGAAAAGACCTTACGACTATTCGGATCTGAATATACAGAATTTCCTTGTCGTTCAAATCGACTATTCGTGTAAAAAAAGCAAAACCTATGAATTGCAAAGCTATTTTTAAATTTATTAGATTTTTATAGGCTGAGAACTTTTCCATGAAGATTTTTCTACCGAAAATACTTTATGACTATTCAGACCTTAATATACAGAATTTCCATATCGTTCAAGTCGACTATTCGTGTAAAAAAAGAAAAACCTATGAATTGCAAAGCTATTTTTAAAGTTGTTAGATTTTTATAGGCTGAGTACTTTTCCATGAAGGTTTTTCTACCGAAAAGACCTTACGACTATTCGGACCTGAATATACAGAATTTCCTTGTCGTTCAAATCGACTATTCGTTTAAAAAAAGAAAAACCTATGAATTGCAAATCTATTTTTAAATTTGTTAGATTTTTATAGGCTGAGAACTTTTCCATGAAGATTTTTCTACCGAAAATACTTTACGACTATTCCTACCTGAATATACAGAATTTCCTTGTCGTTCAAGTCAACTATTCTTGTAAATAAAAGAAAACCTATTCATTGCAAAGCTATTTTTTAATTTATTAGATTTTAATAGGCTGAGTACTTTTCTATGAAGATTTTTCTCCGAAAAAAATTTACGACTATTCGGACCTGAATATACAGAATTTCCTTGTCGTTCAAATCGACTATTCGTGTAAAAAAAGCAAAACCTATGAATTGCAAAGCTATTTTTAAATTTATTAGATTTTTATAGGCTGAGAACTTTTCCATGAAGATTTTTCTACCGAAAATACTTTACGACTATTCCTACCTGAATATACAGAATTTCCTTGTCGTTCAAGTCAACTATTCTTGTAAATAAAAGAAAACCTATGAATTGCAAAGCTATTTTTAAATTTATTAGATTTTTATAGGCTGAGAACTTTTCCATGAAGATTTTTTTACCGAAAATACTTTACGACTATTTCGACCAGAAAGTACAGATTTTCCTTGTCGTTCAAGTCAACTATTCTTGTAAATAAAAGAAAACCTATTTATTGCAAAGCTATTTTTTAATTTATTAGATTTTAATAGGCTAAGTACTTTTTAATAAAGATTTTTCTGCCGAAAATATTTTACGACTATTCGGACCTGAATATCAATTAATAAAAATTTTAATTAAAAACTCTAAAAAATTGAATTTTAAATTATGTTTGAAATTTAAATTATCTTTAAAAATAATTAAATTTTTTTCCAAAATTTTAATACACCAGGCATGTACACAACATAATGTTAAACTCACGACGAAACGTACACTTTTTGAATTATATATAATTATTATATAACATAAAGGAATAGTAAATGAGTAATTAACAATTGTAATATTTAAATGAGAAAGAAACTATCAATTTTCCGAATCAATTTGCAAATAATTAAATATCTTAAATAAATCTCTATAAGCTTATGTGTTTAATATGTATCGACAGCACAGTTGCCCTAAATGCAGAAACCTGCTTAATCTGAAAAATATTTTCGAAATCAATTAATAATTTCAAAATTATCAAAGAACTCAGAAAAAAGTGGTATCATGGTGAAGATTTATTTAAGATATTTAATTATTTGTAAATTGATTCGAAAAATTGATAGCTCCTTTCTCATTTTATATTTGTAAACCGAATAATAAATTCACTTTCTATAAAATTGTAATATTTGTTAATAAGGTAATATGCTGGTTTTAAAGTTGTTGTGTTTATATACAATTATATATTACATTTTTAGAAACAATAACAGTTAGCTGTCAAATTGTATATATTAAAGCTACAGGTCGAGTTATATAAGTATATAAGTAAAAATTAAGATGTTCATTACATGACCATTTTGCTTCCTCTTTACGATAAGCAAACGATAACTCGAAGAGGTTTCAATGAATTCGGCTGAAAATTGCTAGGCATATTTATCATAAAAATAACTCGAAATGGATTGATGGACATTACAAAATCTATAAAAAAAAATTTTGTTTTACTTTTTTCAAAAACATTTTTCTTAAATAAATATATAAGTTAATGTATAATAAAATCTTATTCTTTGCATCAAGACGAATCGATTGGTATATATAAAGTATAAATTGTATAAAATTTTAATAATAAAGTAAATTTTTTCATTTTATTTAATTCTATTAATGCTAATAAAATATATTCTTTTTATACACCAATCGGTTCGTCTTGATGAAATTAAGATTTTTATTTTGTTTTTGAGTCAAGAGTAACATTTTATTATAAGGCAATATGATTTTTAAGATGGAAATAAATTTCTAATGAAAGTGCGAATTTTTGATTTTAATTATGTTTAATTCTATAAATTCAAATACAATATATACTTTATATATACCAATCGATCCGTTTTAATTCACTGGATAAGATTATTGAAAAAAATTAGTAAATTGCTTCCTCGTGAGGAAGCTTTGTAGTCGTTTAATTTACAAAATTTTTAAAAATCCTTTTGACAAATTTTCTTCTATATGGGACTATGTTATATAAGACCCTGAACAATTGTCCGGATGTATGTATGTGTGTGTGTGTGTGTGGATCCCGTTTTTTGTGAACACGATAACTCGAAGAGGTTTCAACGAATTCGGCTGAAAATTGCTAGGAATATTTATCATAAAAATATCTCGAAATGGATTGATGGACATTAAAAAATCTATTAAAAAAAATTTTTTTTTCAAAATTTTTTTTTAATTGAATATTGAAGTTAATATACAATAAAATCTTCTTCTTTGCATCAAGACGAATCGATTGGTATATATAAAGTATAAATTGTATGAGAGTTTATAGAGGTAATGACAATTAAAGCAAAAAAATTACCTTTTTTTATCAAAAATTTAGTTCTTTCATCAAAATTATATTCCAGTACAATAAGATTTTACTCATTTTTTTCAATAATCTTATCCATTGCATTAAAACGGATCGATTGGTATCTATAAAGTATATATTTTATTTGAATTTATAGAATTAAACATAATTAAAACCAAAAATGCGCACTTTTATTAGAAATTTATTTCCTTCTTAAAAATCATGTTGCCTTATAATAAAATGTTACTATTGACTTAAAAACAAACTAAAAATCTTCATTTCATCAAGACGAATCGATTGATGTATAAAAAGAATATATTTTATTAGCATTAATAGAATTAAATAAAATGAAAAAATTTACTTTATAGCAAATTTTTTGCTTATCGTAAAGAGGAAGCAAAATTTTCATGTAATGAACATCTTAATTCACAACTTGTTTTTATTGTACTGGAATATAATTTTTATGAAAGAACTAAATTTTTAATAAAAAAATCTCATTTTTCTGCTTTAATTGTCATTAACTCTATAAACTCTCATACAATTTATACTTTATATATACCAATCGATTCGTCTTGGTGCAAAAAATAAGATTTTATTGTACATTAACTTTAATATTCAATTAAGAAAACAAATTTTGAAATTTTTTTTTTAAAGTAAAAAAAATATTTTTTAAATAGATTTTTTAATGTCCATCAATCCATTTCGAGATATTTTTATGATAAATATGCCTAGCAATTTTCAGCCGAATTCGTTGAAACCTCTTAGAGTTATCGTGTTCACAAAAAACGGGATCCACACACACACGCACACACATACATGGGGCATTTCATGTCAAGTGATCAAGGTGGAGAAAAATTTTTCTCCAATCCTAGCAAAACTTGGGGCTTTTGTAGTACTAACAGATAGTAATTTTTCGTGAAAAACCCGGATTTTAGCTCCGTTTAGGAGAAAATTCTTTTTTTCAATGTTTAAACATTCTAGTCCCACTTTATCATTTATAAGTCCTTTTAGGAAAAAACCTCAGCTTTCGTTTACAAAAAAAAATCGGGTCTCTCTCCCCCAAAAATTGAAATTTATTTTTAATTTTGATTTTTTTGGGTCAAAATTTTTTTTTTCAAAATGCTTTATTTCCAATCGAAATAGCATGAAAAAACCTTTCCAAAATGTACTTTGTCAAATTTTTTAATGTTTAATTGTTTAAGAGTAAAAAATTATCGAAATAAGCATTGTACTTAAAAACCCAAAAATTTAACCCCCCCCCTCGGAAAATATTGGACAAGGTAAAAACATGTTTTAACGAAAAACAATATATCAATATATTAATTGTATAATATAAAATAATGATTTTATCACTAGATCCATTTTAATTGTTGAGAAACATTAAGAAATCAATGGTTAATTAATCGTTATTTTTATGTTTCCTAAATATATTTTTAAAGTTGATTAATTTCAAAAAAGTTTGACTTTAAAATGTTTGAAAATCTTAATTCTATAATAGAAAACTAATACCCTTGTAAAAATTGAAAATAGTAGGCTTCCCAAAGGACCTAAATCACCTTGTCAGTGCCTGAGTAGACTATCAGAATGTGTGAATTCAAATAGAGGCATTCTAGTCAGGGCCTGATTCAAATAGTTAATACGGACAAAAATTGATCTAGTTAGATTTCCCTATCTGAAAAAGAAGGCATTCTAGTCAGAGCCCGGTTATTATACCTATCTAGAATTTTCTAGAGTGGTTAGCCTTACTAATTCCTTATCAGCGCCCCTTTTTAAATAAGGCGAAGTAGGGAAATTTCTACACGGATAATAATTCAATATTTAATGTATTTAAAAAAGAAATTATTGTTTTCGAATAGTTTTACAATAAATAAAATTCGTAAATAAATTTAATAGATAATATTTTTTTCAATAAAATGTTTTCTTTTTTGAAAAAAATTCAAAAATTAATATGATGTGTGTGTATTTTATGTAACATACGTTCCACAGCCTCGCCAAGTTATCCGAATCAAAAATTTGTACGATAAATGATTAAAATAGGGTAAAATTATTTTCTTTGGAAAAAATAGTACATATTTTATATTTACATTGTTGAAATAAAATCAAATACTCTTTAAAAGTAAATGAAAAAATGTTTATAAATTCTATTTCTCAATCGCAAACTTTCTTGAACTTGAAAATTTTTAAATTTTTAGAAAATAAAGGAAAAAATTTTACTCAAAAACATATAGTTGCATTTTTTTACAAACTACATTTTTATTAAAAAATTACATTCTTTTAACAAAATTGAATACAATTTTTGATAATCATTACATTTTTATTAATTGAATTCCTATGTAATTTTTAATTCATTTATGAATTGTAAATTATCTAATTTGTAATGTTATTTTATTCTTGCATATACAGAAACTAACTTCAAATTGAGAACATAATGGGACTTAATGAATGAATGAAAATGAAGATTAATATAATTAATTGAATTACAAAACTAGAGAACACATTTGACTTTAGATAAATTTAATAAGATTTTCGGGAATATTTTTAATTATGTATGACAAAGAAATTTGATATATAAAAGGTATTAAAATTATTTTTAAAAAATTTTGATTACATTAGAAGACAAATAATGGCACTTAACAAATATGTATGTTTTAAAGGATTCAATTAAATTTCTTAACTTTTCTGATTACGAAACGTTTGTCAGTATTCCAGAGTTTCCTTATTGAAGAAATTCATCATTCCCTTTCCATATTTGTTGTTTCAAGCTCCTTGAATTTATATATCAGAAATGTTAAACGTTAGAAATTGAGGCACTAGATGCTATCCCCATATTCCATCTAGCCCTTAGATTTTAAAATATTAATTGAAGTCATTACCTTTTGAATATTTAGCAGTGTTGTATTGGTTTCTCCACTTAATGCAAACGCATCGGACATTGTATTTCTTAAATATTCTCTTTCTCTCCTTTCTAAATCTAATTCTTTTTCGGGTTCTAAGGCCATGAATACATTATCTTCTCTTACTCTTTTTAGATAATTTAATCTCATTGTTTCATATTCAGTCTTTTCTTTATCTATTGCTTCCTCCTTTGAGATATTTTTATCTTCGATTTCTTTAATTCTTCTTGCCATTTCACTATTCAGAACTTCGTAAGATATTAAAACATTATACAGAAAATATAATGTATATATAGTAAAAAGAAAGTCTTAATTTAAGGCATGAAAGGTACCTTAATTTAAGATGCAACATTTTTAAGACAGCCTGTTCTTAATTTCAAATAATATTTTTTTGCTAAATATCAATAGCGAGCATGCTGATTTTCAGCACGTTCGATATGCTGAATTTAAGATAATCATGTTAAAAATCAGCATTTATATACTTAATATAAAGTAGTTACTCATTATCTAAAATTTATTTACACAAAATAAAATTATTTGCACTATTTTATCTTTACGATGCACACAATAAAAATTAAATCTTATTTTTATAAAATAAAAATTAATTAAGTTTTAAATTAAAATCAGTTTTAAAAAGTTACACGTCTGTGAAAATAAAATTTTATATATATCTGATGGAAAAAAATATCTAATTAAATCTTAATATTTAACACACACTTAAATTCAGCATATAAAGCTAATTATTTCAATAGATATTTTTCTTAAATTCATCAAACCGTATTGAAAATAATCAATATAATTTACACGTATCGATTAAGAATAGTTATATATTGTTATATAAGAATTGTTATATAAGACTTCTTTCTTTCCATGAAAACAGATTTTTTTATACAAAAATACAAATTTATTTAAATTTAATTTTCTACAAAGGTAAAAATGATTCGTATGAATTTCGGAAATCCGACCAGATTCGTACAGAATTCCTATCGAATTCGTATAAAATTACTAGTGAAATTCGTATGGCGTTTTGAAACGTTTTTTCGTACGAATATTCGTGCGAATAGTACCCAGATTTTTTTTAATAGATTTAAAAAAAAATTCGTTCCGAAATCTGTATGAAATTTTTTTAAAAAATTTCTTCTAAAATATTCAGCCAACTTTCCTTACGAAAATTGTAGTTTTTAAAGTTTAAAAAATTTCTAAAATAAATTCGTTCTTAAAGCGTTCGAATTTCATACGAATTTCGTATGTCAATTTCGCCGAAAAAAATTTTTGTAAGGTAAATGTACATATTTCCGTGCTATCATTTAATATTAATTAATATAAAAAATTAGTAAAATATTTTAGTAAAATAAAACCCATAATATCAATCTACTAACTAGCAAAATTTTTTCTACATTTTTCCACTTGCTGAAATATTTTATCAATTCCATATTTTAATTAATAAATAAAATAGCACGGAATTAGGTTCTAGCACGAAAATATGTACGTTTACCTTATATCAGGGTTTGATCTTCAAACATTTGCTCTTAAAGAACAATTGACAATTTTCGTTTAATATTTACGGTATTGATTTAAAATAAAAAAATTTTCAACAAACACTTTCGGGGCGTAATAGATCACTTTTTTTATTTTATTAAGAAAAACCTATTATATTTAAAATATTATTAAAATAATCCTGTCGAGTTCAATGTCTTGTAATTTATGTATTAATAAATAGCAATGCTAACCCTTTATTAAAAAAATAACTAGAGAATAGATTTTTAAGGAAATGGATTTTGCCTTTTGCTACAACTTTTAGAAATTAGAAAATGGCATGAAAATGTTTAAAGTTTAAATTAAATATGATCCATTTTCAATATTCTTTGTTGTAAATATACAATAGAAGCCAAAATTGCCAATACCGTAATAATATTTGATGATCTAAATTATAATTTCATTGGTGATCCATTAGGACCCGGCCCGAGGCGAAATACCTCACATTGCATTTCTCCAAAAACATTGTTCTAAAAAAAATATAACTTATATTAGGGCGTACTTTTTTAATTGAAAGCTGATATGTTGGGCTAAGTTTTCCCGATGGTTAAAATTTCATTAAAGCAAGAATGACAAAGTTAAGCAAGAAAAAGTGAAAAGTGATCCATTACACAAAATTTGAAAATTCAAAATTTTTAAAAGAAAAAATTTATTTCGCCGTTCGAAAAAGTTTTTCTAGTTTCCAATTTCGTAGGAGAAGACTTTAAAAAAGGTTTAAAAAGGGAGCAAAGAAATCGAAAGATTTTCGAAAAAAAATCCAATTTTCTTGAAATTCGCCACAGAAAATTAGAAAATTGACAATTTTCAAAAGAAGGAAATTTTTCTCGCCGTTAGCAAAAATTTTTCTAGTTTTGTATTTCTTTAGAAAAGACTTTAAAAAAGTTTTAAAAAGAGAGCAAAGAAATCCAAAGATATTCGAAAAAAAATATCCAGTTTTCTTGAAATTCGCCACAGAAAATTAGAAAATTGACAAATTTCAAAAGAAGGAAATTTTTCTCGCCGTTAGCAAAAGTTTTTCTAGTTTTGTATTTCTTTGGAAAAGACTTTTAAAAAAATTTAAAAAGGGAGCAAAGAAATTTAAAGATTTTCGAAAAAAATTTGCAATTTTCTTGAAATTCGCCACAGAATATTAGAAAATTGATCATTTTTTAAGGATGGAAATTTTTCTCATCGTTGGAAAAGGTTTTTCTAGTTTTGTATTTCATAAGAGTACACTTTCAAACAGGTTTATAGAGGGAGCAAAGAAATCCAAAGATTTTCGAATAAAATTTCCAATTTTCTTGAAATTCGCCACACAAAATTAGAAAATTGATTATTTTTTAAGAAAGGAAAATTTTCTCGCCGTTGGCAAAGGTTTTTGTAGTTTCGTATTTCTTTGGAAAAGACTTAAAAAAGGTTTAAAAAGGGAGCAAAAGAATCCAAAGATTTTCGAAAAAAAATTCCAATTTTCTTGAAATTCGCCACAGAATATTAGAAAATTGATCATTTTTTAAGGATGGAAAATTTTCTGGCCGTTGGCAAAGGTTTTTGTAGTTTCGTATTTCTTTGGAAAAGACTTAAAAAAGGTTTAAAAAGGGAGCAAAAGAATCCAAAGATTTTCGAAAAAAAATTCCAATTTTCTTGAAATTCGCCACAGAATATTAGAAAATTGATCATTTTTTAAGGATGGAAATTTTTCTCACTTTTGAAAAAGGTTTTTTCTGGTTTCGTATGTCTTAGAAGAAGACTTTAAAAAAGGTTTGAAGAGGGAGAAAAGAAATCCAAAGATTTTCGAATAAAATTTCCATTTTCTTGAAATTTGTCACAGAAAATTAGAAAATTGATAATTTTTTAAGGAAGGAAATTTTTCTTTCCGTGGGCAAAAGTTTTTCTAGTTTTGTATTTCTTTGGAAAAGACTTTAAAAAAAGTTTAAAAAGCGAGCAAAGAAATTTAAAGATTTTCGAAAAAAAATTCCAATTTTCTTGAAATTCGCCACAGAATATTAGAAAATTGATCATTTTTTAAGGATGGAAAATTTTCTGGCCGTTGGCAAAGGTTTTTGTAGTTTCGTATTTCTTTGGGAAAGACTTAAAAAAGGTTTAAAAAGGGAGCAAAAGAATCCAAAGATTTTCGAAAAAAAATTCCAATTTTCTTGAAATTCGCCACAGAATATTAGAAAATTGATCATTTTTTAAGGATGGAAATTTTTCTCACTTTTGAAAAAGGTTTTTTCTGGTTTCGTATGTCTTAGAAGAAGACTTTAAAAAAGGTTTGAAGAGGGAGAAAAGAAATCCAAAGATTTTCGAATAAAATTTCCATTTTCTTGAAATTTGTCACAGAAAATTAGAAAATTGATAATTTTTTAAGGAAGGAAATTTTTCTTGCCGTGGGCAAAAGTTTTTCTAGTTTTGTATTTCTTTGGAAAAGACTTTAAAAAAAGTTTAAAAAGCGAGCAAAGAAATTTAAAGATTTTCGAAAAAAAATTCCAATTTTCTTGAAATTCGCCACAGAATATTAGAAAATTGATCATTTTTTAAGGATGGAAAATTTTCTGGCCGTTGGCAAAGGTTTTTGTAGTTTCGTATTTCTTTGGGAAAGACTTAAAAAAGGTTTAAAAAGGGAGCAAAAGAATCCAAAGATTTTCGAAAAAAAATTCCAATTTTCTTGAAATTCGCCACAGAATATTAGAAAATTGATCATTTTTTAAGGATGGAAATTTTTCTGACTTTTGAAAAAGGTTTTTTCTGGTTTCGTATGTCTTAGAAGAAGACTTTAAAAAAGGTTTAAAAAGGGAGCAAAAGAATCCAAAGATTTTCGAATAAAATTTCCATTTTCTTGAAATTTGTCACAGAAAATTAGAAAATTGATAATTTTTTAAGGAAGGAAATTTTTCTTGCCGTGGGCAAAAGTTTTTCTAGTTTTGTATTTCTTTGGAAAAGACTTTAAAAAAAGTTTAAAAAGCGAGCAAAGAAATTTAAAGATTTTCGAAAAAAATTTCCAATTTTCTTGAAATTTGCCACAGAAAATTAGAAAATTGATAATTTTTTATGGAAGGAAAATTTTCTTGCTGTTGGCAAAGGTTTTTCTAGTTTTGTTTTTCTTAGGAGAAGACTTTAAAAAAGGTTTGAAGAGAGAGCAAAGAAATCCAAAGATTTTCGAAAAAAATTTCCAACTTTCATTAAATTCGCCACAGAAAATTAGAAAATTGATAATTTTTTATGAAAGGAAAATTTTCTTGCTGTTGGCAAAGGTTTTTCTAGTTTTGTTTTTCTTAGGAGAAGACTTTAAAAAAGGTTTGAAGAGAGAGCAAAGAAATCCAAAGATTTTCGAAAAAAATTTCCAACTTTCATTAAATTCGCCACAGAAAATTAGAAAATTGATAATTTTTTATGAAAGGAAATTTTTCTTGCCGGTGGCAAAGGATTTTCTAGTTTCTTATTTCTTAGGAGAAGACTTTAAAAAAGGTTTGAAGAGGGAGTAAAGAAATCCAAAGATTTTCGAAAAAAATTTCCAACTTTCATTAAATTCGCCACAGAAAATTAAAAAATTTATAATTAATAAATTGATAAATCAAATGATGTTATTAATAGTAGACGCTGTTTAATGTTTAATGTCATTATAACAAATTTTGTTTTTTTTTCTTAACTCTTTTGCAATAATAATTTGCTGTAGAGACAGTTTTCTGCCAGTACTGATTTTAATACTTTTTAAACTCCGACATAGTACTGACTCGATTTTGGAGTCAGTATACTCCTAGTACTGATTAGATTTCGAGAATCAGTTCTGACAGTCAGTACTGAGTCAGTACCATGCCGGTGGTAAGCTCCGACTTATCTCCCAACATTTCTACTTGGGATATATGTAAAAAATATATGTAATATATGTAATGTATATGTAAATTTTTTATTTGAAATTCAAAAAATGTTTAATAATAAGATTTTAAAAGATCCTTATTATTAAATAATAATTTTTTAACACAAAAAATTGATGAGATTTTAAGAATAAATGTATTTTAAAGAATTAAGATTCATTTTTTCAAAATTTATTCCATTAATATTTCTACGGCTTTTTAATATAAATTTGTTAATTAAATTTGTTAAAATATATGTATAGTAAAAGTATATTCTTACCTGATTCCATTATAATTTTCCCCTTTCGAACTTTTGACTTGTCCACATTACTTGAGTATGCAAATTGTACTAAAGCTCCAATTTTTATTTCTGAATCGTCGGTGACTAGTAAAGCTCTTTTATTAACAATGTAAAACCATCCGTCTTCCGTAAATGAATTTAATAAAAATTTTCTTCTTCTATCATCATCAACCATGTTTTAGAGTTTGTTTTCTAAACAATAATGCAGCACAATATGCTAAGAATAAGAAGTAGATATTAATTTGAATTATATATGATCCGGTTTTGCTTTTTCGTTAAAAAAACTGATTTTATTTTGCACGTTTCGAATAATCGTAAATAAATCTGTCGTTTTCAATTAATTTGCATAAGACAGATGTAATACGATCATGGGTGGTAACCATTGTTCAAATGTGTGCACGAAGAACATCTCATATGAGTGGTCAGTGTAGTAGACTTTTTATCACCAAACTGTTTCAAGCGCTACTGTAGGTAAAATGTAGAATTAAAAATTATCGTTCACAATATGCTTGTTTATGAGATTTACAACATTATACAATTGAATGAGTTAGGAAATATTAAAAGTGTAAAGAAGTTTTATGACAGAAATTGAAATTATAAAGAACAAATAAGTATAAAATAATAAATTTATGTCCTATTTTTAAAAAATTTTTAATAAACTGAAATTAAAAGGAAATTAAAATTGTTGTTTTTTCCTTAAATAGTTTTAAAGAGAAGTTACAGTTCCTAGAAAAGAAGTGAAGAAGAAATTTATTGTAATACAAAGCGCCGCGAGATGGTAGCTGCTAAAAGACCATCATAAAAATATTTGTCCTTAAGTATACGATATTGTAAATTATTTTTTTAAATAATTTATCAATGTCAATTAATTCTTTATTTTTCTTACTGATTAATTATTTTTATCGAACCAATTTATTTTTAATTATTTATTAATTAAATTAATAATTTTTTAAGAAGAAAGAAATTTTGTTATGATAAAAAGCATTTTAGAATATAATATAACTTATTAAAAAGTAATTAAATTTAATAATTTTATTTAAATATTTATTTTTTATTTACTGTTTATAAATAATTTCTTTTTAAATTAGTTGATGATAAATAAATAATTAATTACATATTAATAAAAATTTTCTTTAGATTTAAATGTTTTTAAAAATGTTTTATTCACATTTTGTTAACCTTAATTTTTGCCTTTATACTACCAATTTTCCACTTACCTTTTTTGATGGAATAATAGGTCTTTTTGAATTTTTGCATAAAACTTCTCTCTCACTGGCTAAAATATTTAATTTTCAATTACATTTCATTTAAAATCACTTTAATTTTAAAAAAAAACTCAAGTAACAATTTT
This sequence comes from Leptopilina myrica (nomen nudum), assembly GCA_032872475.1. NCBI lineage: Eukaryota > Metazoa > Arthropoda > Insecta > Hymenoptera > Figitidae > Leptopilina > Leptopilina myrica (nomen nudum). The sequence goes on along the minus strand of CM065464.1, from coordinate 32,723,020 downwards.
GGAAAGGTTAGAATGTCTCGCATATTTGCGGAAAATATCCAACTTTTAGAAATAATTTCCAGAAAATTTTCAAAAACAAATTAAATAATCTTTCGGAAAAATATCTTATGTCAAAATGAATTAGGTTTCTGGAAATTAATTAAATTTGTTTAATTATAATCTTTTAATCTGGAACAATTAAATCAAATTTACACAAAAAATAAATAAATTTATGTTTATATGAAAAAAATTATCAAATATCAAATATAATTTTTGAATAATGATGATCCGAAAAACGAAAAAAATTCCAGGAAACTTCCAAGATGTTTCCCGTAAAAACCTTCGGAAGTTACCCTTTTTAAATTCCTGGAAATTTCCAGGAAATATAATAATGTCCGTAGGTTAGAAGCTTCCCATGGAAACTTCCTAAGAAGTGACCAGGAAGTTTCCAAAAATCCTCAAAGATATAATAAAATGTGTAATATATAAATTAGCCCTTAGAAGTCAAGTGACAATTTGGTTGAGCGCATAAAGAGCTATCCCAACAGCACACTTTTGACGCCTACGGTGGTTCGAGTCCCTTTTTTAAATAATAATTTCAATAAAAAATTTTTTTAATAATTTTTGGTTTAATTATAAGCTTTTAATCTAGAATAATTAAATCAAATTGACACACAAAAAAAATGGATTTATGTTTATGAGAAAAAAAATTATCAAATATTAAATATATTTTTTTATTAATAAAAATTCGAAAAATTAAGGGTTAGATTGTCTCGCTTATTTGCGGAAGAAGAAAAAATCTTCCGAAAGAATATCTCCTGTCAAAACAAATTAGATTTCCGGAAATTTTCCGGAAATTAATTAAATTTGGATTAATTATAAACTTTTAATCTGGAATAATTAAATTAAATTGACACACACAAAAAATTGATTTATGTTTAGGAGAAAAAAAATTATCAAATATTGAATATATTTTTTTATTAATAAAAATTCGAAAAGTGAAGGGTTAGACTGTCTCGCTTATTTGCGGAAGAAAAAAAAATCTTCCGGAAGAGTAATAATTTCCGGAAATTTTGCGGAAACCGCTTCCAGAAGAATATCTCCTGTCAAAATAAATAAGATTTCCGGAAATTTTGCGGAAATCAATTAAATTTGGATTAATTATAAACTTTTAATCTGGAATAATTAAATTAAATTGACACACACAAAAAATTGATTTATGTTTAGGAGAAAAAAAATTATCAAATATTGAATATATTTTTTTATTAATAAAAATTCGAAAAATTAAGGGTTAGATTGTCTCGCTTATTTGCGGAAGAAAAAAAAATCTTCCGGAAGAATATCTCCTGTCAAAATAAAATAGATTTCCGGAAATTTTCCGGAACAAAATTAACTTCCGGAAGAGTAATAATTTCCGGAAATTTTCCGGAAACTTTCCGGAAATGGCTTCCGGCAAATTGCTGGAAACCGCTTCCGGAAACTTTCCGAATTCCTTTCACATGGGCTTTTAAAATAAACGTATATTTTTGGATTCCAGTACTGCACATGTTCTAAATCAGTTTATATTAATATAATATAACCTACAGTTAAAAAAAATTAATTTGTTTATTCAAAAAAAATTTCTTTTACGTTTTTTAAAAGTCAAAATAAAACTAAAACTTTTATTCATTGCCAACTTTTTCCTAAACTCAATATTTTCAGACTTACAAAATATAGGGAATATAATATATATATATATGGGTGATTCTCAACGTAGCGCACAATTTAGTTATTACTATCACTAATTTTTTTTCTCAAATTGAGTAAAAGTCGGTATAGAATCTTCAAATATAGTGTTTATGAATGAAATATCAGTGGTGGGCCGGACAAAATATTTATAATTTTTCTATTTTTTAAACAAATAATTTTTATATATCTGTATATACTTTGCGGCTATACTATCCAGTCATGGTAAGATGAAAGCACCTGTTATATTTATAGGCAAATGGAATAATAATTATCTGTATATGTTATTTTGCAAATTACAATTGTTTAACAATTATTGTTTAAACAAATTATGAAAACAGTAACATTTTTTGAAAAACTGTGTATTCTAATCAATTCTACACGAAAAATTAGAAAGGTTGTCTAAGATTCTTTTTCTGGCAAAGTTTTACTTTGTAAACCTTCATGGAAATTTATACTTTAATTAATAGTAAATTGTAAAATATAATTTTAAATTTAAAAAAACTTTTTGGAAAATTTATGGTTATTTATGGAAATTTATCCGGTAATTTATGGAAATTTATAAAATTATTCATGGAAATTTATGCTGTAATTAACAGTAAATTATAAAATGGAATTAAAATTTAAAAAAAACTTTTTGGGAAATTTATGGTAATTTATGCGGTAATTTATGAAAAATTATGCGGTAATTTATGGAAATTTATATAATTATTTATTACTTCCATAAACTTCAACGATTAAGACAATTTGCTTTACTTTACTTTGTTTGTATTATTCACTTCACTCTGTTGTTACACGCTGTTTAATACAGAAAAGCCGTACCATTAAAAGAAGGCCAGACCATGACGCTGAGGCCAGACCATGACGCTCAAGAAAAACTTATTTTTTAAACAATTTATTTGTGATTTTTATTCTGTTTCATATTTATGTTATTTGTATTCACTGATCTAATACTACTACACTTTAATTGACGTAAAATATAAATAATTATTAATTTTATTGAGAATTATGTGAAGGCCAGACCATGACGATTCTGTGATTCCCTATGCAAGTTTGGTGCTTTTAATGTATAAAAAACTAAACAATTAATTCTCAAATTAGTTTATCTCTTAGTAATTTACTTAGGAGTGTTTGTTGTTGCTTTTTTATAATATTGAGTAAAGTTTCGATTTGATTTTTAAGTAAATAATACAATTTTATAAAAATGCCAGACCATGATGCAAAAACGAGGGACAAGAATTAACATAAAAAACAATTTTTTAAATAAATTTTTTTTTGCAAGTTCTTTGTTTTTCACAATTTTATAAACATAAACAATACAAAACTATTAATAGTTCTTAAATTAAATACTGTATTTTATTAAAAATAACAATTTTTTTATATACATCGTACTGGGGACAGGCCTTACCATGACATTTTGGCACCTTAAAACAGCTTTTAAAGACAAATTATAAATTTTTAAATGTAAACGACTATTGGCTTTTGTTTGTAAACACAGAAATTAGATTTTCTCTTTGAATTCATGGCAATATGTGCAACTAATTTCTTAAAAAATACGAGGGACATTGAATTGTGCACTACGCGGAGAATCACCCATATATATATATATATATATATATATATATATATATATATATATATATATGTATAATCAATGGAGATGCTATTTAATAAATTTATTTAAGTGGAAATAAACATGTAAAATGTCTTCCGAGCGAGCGAGGACAACGACGCTAGTTTACTTTAAAATAGTATTATATTAAGAAAAGTGCTTTAAAAGTCACCTCGTATACAAGCATCTATACACTTCTCATTACGGAAAAGGCTTGTATGAGAGTTTTCTCATATTTCTCATACGAGCTACCGAGCTCGTATACGAACTCCGCGGTCCGTGTATAGAATTTTTTTACTGGGATGCGCAGTGTGTGTTGCGCGTTTCTATCCAAGGTAAATGACAGCTGATCGTCTGTTTCCATTTGTCGTTATTTTAGATGTGAATATACTATTATTTTATTGAAAACAAATAGTGTTAATATATATTTGTCTTCATGAATTGACTTTCAAAAAAATATTTTTTATGTTGTGTTTCTCACAAAACAGAATGTTATGTAATTCTTAGTTTTCAGTAAAATAGCATGTCTCTCAAGTCGTGAAAAATTTCACCATGAGTATATAAGAACAATTCGATACGTACTTTTAAGTGTTAAGAGTGTGTTTATATTTAAGTTATACGCGAATATATTTGTGTGTTATAGGTTAGTTCATAAGTGTTGATAAACGTCGAAAAGTGATACAATAATAATTGTTCTTTGTTTGTGTGATTAATTATCCAAATATGTGAATGAATAAGTGAAATTTAGAAAAACTGTGAACATGCGGAAATTATATTTTTTGTTTTACAGAAATATACAATTTTTTGAAAGTCAATGAAATTCTCAAGCAAGGTACTAGAAATTTTCATTGACTGCTTTTAAAACTCTCATGCAAAAGTACTAGACTGTTTCTAGTATTTTGTGTCGCATCCAAAAGTCAAGTACCGAGTCAATGAAAATTTCACCTACTTTTTTTCGTGTATTTGAATATATTTTTTGTTTTTATAATTTTTTATATAATTTGTTTATAAAATGTTAATAAACAAATAAGTTAATCATGTCTTAACAAAAAATTAAAATTGTATTCTATTCCTTAAATGTCTCCGAGTGTAAAACCGTTTTCAAATAAATGAACCTCAATTAGAAATTAATTAAAAACTGCAGCTGTATAAGGGTTTATATGACGTTAAACTCGCCCCGCGCACGTTGGCATTTTTTACAATTTACTGTTCAAAATTGTCTGTAACCTACAAATTTTATCGGATTTTCATGGGCCAATTTTTAAAATTTAAATTGTTTATATTTTTTTATACTCAAAGTTAACAATTTACAATATTTTTAGAAAAAATCATGTTTTTTACATTCTTAAGTTGTTAGAAATAGGGTAAATGCACTAGTAGTCGGACACTTAAGGATACGATCTTATATTATGCTTTTTTTCTTGAAATAGCAAATTTCTATTGTGTTTATAAGCACATTATCAATTAAATGAGTTCTTCAGGATTAAAAATCATGTAAATTTGTTACAAATACTTGAGTATTTAATAAAATATAAACATTTTAATGAAAAATTACGAATGCTTTAGTAGTCGGACACTTTTTTCCCTTGTTTCTATAGTCGGACATCTGTCAGATATTTTGGATTTATAAAGTAAAACAGGTAATTTTTTAATTGCTATCTGCTGGAAAATGGAATTAAAGCATATTAGAAGTTATTAATATAATATTTAAACCCTATAAGTATTAATATTTATGATTAATTATCAACAAAACTTTGTGCCACTCATCGCGCTACTCGAAAATGGTTGTATCTATAGTCGGACACCATGATTTTTAAAACATTAAATAAAATATTTCTTGTTTAATTATTTTCGAAAATAACACTATTTTAATAAAATATAAACTTCACACATTCGTCTAGTATACTTTTTAAAGTAATTATCACAATGCATTATTATTTATTTGCCAAAAAACACGAAAGTGTCCGACTACTAGTACTGTCCGACTATACCCGCACTTACCCTATATCCTTCCATAGTTTGTAAATGTTGATAATATATATGATCTTGGGAAGGTGAGACTTGAATTAAAATTCAAAAGTGTGTCGTTAAAGCGACGTTTCGCTGGCCAGGGTTTGCCAGCCTCATCAAGCTAAAATTTTATTAAATACAAAAGTTACACATCAGTATTTTTTTATAAAACGGTCTAAGAGCACTATTTCAATTAATAAACAATAATAATATACCTAAGTTTTGTTAAAGCATGGAACATATACTATACTAACGCGTCAAAAAATTAAAAAGATTTCGTCAAATTAAAATAAAAACTTATCATTTCACACTTATATAGTAGTAAAATTTTTGAGAAAGAGACGACATTCTCAGAACAGCGATTCACTGTCAACTGAAAAGAATTTTATTCATCTTATAAAGTCAAGTTAGTAAATACGTCAGAGAAGTCAAAGAACTAAAATGTAAACACATTCATAGAAGAGGTACAAGATATGTTGATTTTATTATTTTCATTATGAACGCGAGTCCAAACGTCTAAGTAAAGGAAAGAATGTTTTGTTTAGGGTGAAGATATCTTCCTTTCTGTTGATAGTGGAACGGTTAGTTTTTATATGAATCATTTCAGATATTCGTCTTTTTTTTTAAATTAGGTTCATTGTCGAATATTTTTGCATTTTACCAGTCAAAATCATGATTAAAATTTAAGCGATGTCGATAAACTACAGAGTTATCGTTCACTTTTTTATGTTCGTTAATGCGAGTTTGTAATGATCGTTTTGTCTCGCCAATATAAGTTGCTGGGCAGTCTTTGCAATCAAACTCATATACAACATTCGTTTTGTCCCATTTTATGGTTATATCTTTTCCCAATTTAATGATAGAACTAGAGTTTTTATTTATGATGGGAACAGAAATACAATTAAAATCTTTAAGAACGTTTGACAACTTGAAGAAATATTTTTCATTGAAGGGCAAAGACACCTTGGGGATTTGACTATAGATATTGATTCTATTTTGGTTATTATTATTCTCATTAGAGAATCTAAGTTTGTTCATTCTAATAGCAATATGTTTTTCAATGAAATCCAAGGGGTAATTATTATTTTTTAGAATAGTTTTAATTTTCTTGAGTCTTCCTTATCTAATCTTGAAATTGACGACTCTTCAAAAAATTCTCTAAGAGGAAAATTTTCTGATATTTTGACGAACAACCAGACTAATAAACATTTACCAACTAATCAAGATAGTTCCTTTTCTAAAAAATTACAAAAAACAAAACTCTTTTTGAAAAATAATTCTGAAGTCTTTTTTACTCCAGCAGACAAAAGAAATGAAACCGTTCTTATGAATAAGTCTGATTATAAAAACAAAATGTCAAACTTGTTTTCCGATGCTTTAACTTATGAACTTATAAAAAAGAACCCTCTTAAAAAAACTAATAAGAGAGACATCAGGGATTCTTAAATACTTAAACGAAAACGAATTCCTAGATAAAACATACCATCCAAATCAAGTGACCTTGACTGACTCTGTGTTGGCTAAAGCGTATGGACTTCCAAAAATACATAAGGAAAATGTTCCACTTCGTCCTATTTTTTCTTTAATTAATAGCCCTACTCATTTTTTAGCCAAAACATTATATAATTCCTAAAAAAATTGTTTTAGTTTACCACGATCTCATATTAAAAATAGTTTAGAATTAAAAAACAAACTGTGTAACCTTGCCATGGACGACAGCTATACTTTTCTTTCACTTGATGTGAGTTCTATGTTTACAAACATTTCTTGTGAACTAGTCATTCAGAGTTTATATCGACGCACACGCTCTAAAAATGAAAATTGTAAGAATCCATTCGGTGACATTGTCGACTGTACTAAGTTTGTATTCAATGACACGTATTTCTCACTCGACGGAAAGTTTTACCGGCAGATTTACGAAACACCTATGGACTCACCTATCTCAGCCTTTATTTCTGACATTGTAATGGATGATCTGGAAACTGACTGTCTTGAAATTTTTAAAGAAAAATATAATTGTGGCCCTCTATTCTACTTTAGATATGTAGATGACACAATATTGGCTGTAAGAAGAGACACTTTCAATTCTTAGAACCAAAAATTACAGTTCACTATGGAAATAGAAAAAAACAATTCGATTAACTTTCTTTACTTGACACTAATTAGAGAAAATAACCATATAATCACTGACTGGTATCAAAAACCTACCTCTTCTGACAGACTTATTAATTATTTTTCAGATCATCCAACTCAACAAAAAAAGAACATTGTGTACAACTTAGTTGATAGAGCTATTTCATTGTCCAATAAAAAGTTCCATTCTGACAACTTCAAAAAAAAAAAATTAAAAAAATTTACTTGATCTATTTAATTTGTCTTTGCAAACTGCGGTCTTTCCTGATGATTGGAAGAGGACACTTATCACACCTGTAAAAAAGGTTGGGATTCCGCAGCACCCGGGGGAGCATAGACCAATTGCTATTCTGTGTTGCCTTTCAAAGTGCCTTGAAAAAATTGTACATAGTCAGCTATTTAAATTTGTTAAGTCAAAAAATATTCTTGATCCTTTTCAATCTGGTTACAGAAAAGGATATAGTACGCAAACACTTTTATTAAAAGTCACTGATGATGTCCTTCATGCTATTGATAAAAGAAAGATAACTATTATTATTTTTTTTATTTCAGCAAGGCCTTTGATATGGTACCACATAATCTTTTGTTAATGAAATTAAAGTCTTTTAGGATGTCAGGGTCTGTTTTGAAATGGTTTTCATCCTATTTAACTGGTAGAGTGCAATGTGTTGTTGGGCCTAATGGTGATAGATCTGAATGGGGTCACATTGGAACAGGTGTACCTCAGGGCTCGGTGCTGGGTCCTTTGCTTTTTTTACTTTTTACAAATGATTTGAAGAGTGTTCTTAAGCATTTCACGCATGTATATTATGTTAATGATCTGTAGATCTATGTGCACTCTAGTCTTGATGAGTTGGATTCTCATCAAAGATCAAACGAATTAATGAGGATGTCCAAGCGGTCTTTAATTGGGAAAATTCTAACCAGCTTAAAATCAATCTAAAGAAAAGTTATTCTATGATTATTGGTTCCTTTTGGAATATAAATTGTTTGAATTTGGATATATGTCCTTCAATTAAAATAAATAACACAATTATTCCTTATGTATTGTCTGTTAAAAACTTGGGTGTTAATTTTAGTCAAACTCTCTCCTGGGATAAGCATATCGGATTAATTTGTAGAAAGGTTTATGCAACTTTGCAACAATTTAAATCAAATAGAAGAACTCTTTCTATCCAGTTAAAGACTCAACTAGTCTCATCATTGATTCTTCCTCATTTTGACTACTGCTTTGCTGTTTATAATGATCTTACAGATGAACTCAATGATAAACTTGAGAGACTTCTCAACTCATGCATAAGATTTATTTTTGATTTGAAAAGTGATGTGCGCATATCTCCTTACCGGGAAAGACTGGGATGGTTAAATGTCAGGAATCGGCGATTATTATTTATTGGATGTTTAACCTATTTGATTTTTAGTACTAAAAGACCTCTTTATTTATTTGATAAATTTACATTCAGAAGTGAGGTTACTTCCAGAGAACTAAGGAGTCCTAATGTTCTTAGGATACCCCTTTGTCGTACTGAACAATATAAAAACTCATTTTTTGTCACTGCTGCTGATCTGTGGAATTCTCTTCTATGCTCGATCACTAGAGCGGATAGTATTCGTATTTTTAAATCAAAACTTTATAAATATTTAATTGCTATTAATAACTGATTTTTGCTGTTTTTGGATGGTTTCTTGTTTTACTTTTTCTGTTTGTTTTTTATTTTAGAATTTATTTGTGTTAATTTTTTATTATTCTGTTTAATGTGATTCTTTTAAGTCTAAAATTCTTTTCGTAATCATTATAATTCTGTATTGTTTATATTATATACAAGCATATTGTATTTGTTGTAAATCAATTGTTGTTCTCAAGGTTATCCTGGGACAAAATAAAGAAATTCTAATTCTAATTACAACTTGGATTTCATTGAAAAACATATTGGTATTAGAATGAACAAACTTAGATTCTCTAATGAGAATAATAATAACCAAAATAGAATCAATATATATAGTCAAATCCCCAAGGTGTCTTCGTCCTTCAATGAAAAATATTTCTTCAATTTGTCAAACGTTATTTAAGATTTTAATTGTATTTCTGTTCCCATCATAAATAAAAACTCTAGTTCTATCATTTTAGTACTATAAGTGTGAAATGATAAGTTTTTATTTTAATTTGACGAAATCTTTTTAATTTTTTGACGCGTTAGTATAGTATGTGTTCCATGTTTCAACAAAACTTAGGTATATTATTATTGTTTATTAATTGTAATAGTGCTCTTAGACCGTTTTATAAAAAAATACTGATGTGTAACTTTTGTATTTAATAAAATTTTAGCTTGATGAGGCTGGCAAACCCTGGCCAGCGAAACGTCGCTTTAACGACACACTTTTGAATTTTAATTCAAGTCTCACCTTCCCAAGATTATATATATGTGACGCGACACGAGAAAAGGGACCTATCGCCTCGAAAGAGAATTTTACAGGGGGAGCGTTTAAAGTGACGCCATGAGCAGAAACCCCGTGTATTTACGTGGACACGTTCAAATTTCGGGCTTTATATTATTAAAACTATTTCAGATTTTTAACTTCTCATTTTTTTACGTGAAAGAGCCAATAAAAATCTATCCAATAGCATCGTAATCTCAAAATGGAATTTTTTAACAATAGGTCCCTTTTCTCGTGTCGCGTCACATATTATCAACATTTTTTTCTAATGATTATGGGGGTTAAAAAACATCATTGCAGACGATGGGAATCCATTTAAATTAGTCCAGCTTGACGACCAGACAAATAAGAATGTTTAATACAATTTATTTAAATTATTGCAAACATTGTTAATTAACAAATAGATAAATTTTGTTTTTTTATGATTAAAATTTTTATTTATTTAAGTAATCTATGTTGATTTTAATTAAAAAACATTTTTAATTTATAAATTATTATTGTTATTAACAATTATCATGAACAATAATCCCAAGATCATATATATTATCAACATTTACCAACTATGGAAGGATATATTTCTAACAACTTAATAATGAAAAAACATGATTTTTTTCTAAAAATATTGTAAATTGTTAACTTTGAGTATAAAAAAATAGAAACAATTTAAATTTTGCTTCCTCATACTGAGGAAGTATTGTAATACCAAAATTTTTCAGGTTCGATTTTTTAACATATCTTTATGTTATTTGACCTCAGGAGTTCAAAAATGACATTTTTACAAAATGTCATTCCGTATATGTGTGTGTGTGTGTAAACATCACATTTTCATAAATATCTCCAAATTATAAAGAGCTTTTGGGCTAAATTTTTTTTAAATTGCAGGTCTCACCTGCGGACATAAAATGAGAGTACTTTGAGATAGATTAATAAAGTTTAACTATTTATTTTTTTGATTTTTAATTTTTCAAAAAAACGTTTTTTGCCCATAACTTAAAAAAAATGTTAGGACACCTATAAATGTTTTTCTCTAATTTTTAAGAGTTTTTTTAGACGCATCTTTTGAGCCCAGAATGAACATTTTTGGTTCATATTTACCGGAGATATTAAACTTTTAAAAATCAAAAATTTTGGAAAATAATACTTTTTTTAGAATTTTGTTGAAAAATGTAGAAACAACATTAAAACTATAGTTACCAACTTGTAGAGTATTAAAAAACCCTTCGATTGAACTATTTTTGAAGCTATTTCGATTAGATATAAAGAAGTTATTGATATTTTAAAAAATAGAAATTGTAAAAAAAAGTTTTCATGTGAAAGTATTAAATAAAGAGAAAAAAATATTACAGCACTTAAGAATAATTGTTCAGAATTTATACTTTATTGTTATTAACATCTCTATGAGGAAGCAAAGTGTTCATGAAATAAACACAACAAGATTTACGAAAACGAATGAAATGAGTACCAAAATTATAACAAAAATTTATAACTTGGCAGCGGTTTTAAAATTGGTTTAGTGGGATTTCTTAGAAATTTTGTATCCTTTAATTTAAGACATAGTCCATGAAAATCCGATAAAATTTGTTGGTTACAGACAATTTTGAACAGTAAATTGTAAAAAATGCTAATGTGCGCGGGGTGAGTTTAACGTCATATAAACCCCTATACAGCTGCAGTTTCTAATTAATAACTTTTTTTCTAATTGAGGTTCATATTTTTTGAAACGGTTTTACACTCAGAGACATTAAAGGAATAGAATACAATTTTAATTTTTTTGTTAGGACCTGATAAACTTATTTGTTTATTAACATTTTATAAACAAATTTTAAAAACAAAAAATATATTCAAATAGTGCAATTCAAGACAAAAAAGCCCATATTTTAATTTTAAAATCCGTCAACTAGAACTCAAAAAAAAAATTTGTTAATTTAGCAATACTAAAAAATTCAAATATATCTACTATCTCATCTCTTAGTAGAAAACGAGGGCTATAATCGGGATTAAAAAGTTCCGCTATGAAAAGAAGAACTAAAAAAAGAATTAAGCATTAATGCGACGGGCTCCCTGGCTGAATTTTTTATTAGATTAAATAAAACCAACAACTCTGAACGATATGTAGATCTTGGCAATTCATCAATAATCATTTACTGGAATTCCAGAGAACCTATCAATTTTTCTAACCTTCTTAAAATTTTAACGATCGCAGACATATGTTCAGTGGAAACTTGGGCAGTGCTGACATCTTCGATTCTTACTCACAAGCTCATTTGAAAATATTAATAACAAAAAAAATGTAAGTAAAAATTAATTTTTACTTTTGAATATGAAAGAACAACTCAAAAACTATAGAATGATATACATAACTCAAAATTAATTTTTCTGTAGCTAATGTCTCTTTCACCGTAGAACGTCACATATATAAATCAGAACTTTTACACAAACAAAAATCTATTATTCTTACAAAATTTCAAAAAGATAATTTTCAATTTATATTAGGTCTACTTAGTCGATTTTAATTCTAATATAAATAGAACAGAAAATATAAATTAATTAAATGAAATTATATTTTTATTATATGAGAAATTTTCTGAACTCCTTACTTTTTTGAAAGAGGATTTTAATTGTAGAGTAGGAGATTTCAATCAATTGGACGATGAAATTAACTTAGTCAATAGTAATATTAATAATAGTAGAGCTAGCTTTAATTGCGAAATAAATTAAAGAGGGGAGCTGTTAGTTGAATGAATGATGAAAATGGTTTTATTTTGTTAAATAGGAGAGATTCGTGTAATATCTCGACAAATTTTACATTTTTAAATACATGGGGAAGTAAATCCTTAATAGGAACGAGATGTCAGTTAACTCGAACACAGCCATTCCTACAGATAATATTAATCTCCTAGCTCATAACTTAATAACAACAATAAAGAAGGTTACACAAAATTTGAATATGGCTACAAACCCTGATTCAAATTTGGGCCGTTCACAGTTATGGTTTGGAAAAAATGTTTGGAGAGCAAAAATTTAATAAAAAATATACTTAAAAAGTGCAGGTTGTTAAGATTCCCCCAAGAGGAACTAATTGAGTATAACAGCCTATAAAAAATGCATAAAAACTTAGGGAAGAGGGGGCAAACCGGATCCCTCTCAATGTTTCCGAAATGGCGAAATTGGAAAAAGTGATGTTTACAAATTTAAAACAACCATGCTTAGTATACCTTATTTTTTCAATCTGATAGTTTTAGCTTGTGTTTGTGCGACGAAGGGAGCAAAAGTTTTTGTTTTAGGTCTTAGGTTTTGAAGGTAAACACCTCAGGAATATTTACCACCAAAAACTTTGATGAATTTGCAAAGCGTTTCTTTTTGACAAACATTTATTCTCAAAATGGGCTTGTGGGGCAACTTCCTGGAAGTTACCAAGAAGTTTCCAAAAATCCTCAAAGATATAATGAAATATGTAAATTAACCCTGTAAAGTCAAGTGTCGATTTGGTTGAGCGCATAAAGCGCTATCCCAGAAGCACACTTTTGAGGCCTATGGTGGTTCGAGTCCGTCTTACCCTTATGTGTGCTGTAGTTGTGAAGTTTATTTTTTTAATTAAACCCACTTTTATATTTTAAGAGAATGCAAAATTTGAATCATTTATATTTTTTAAAACCTTTTTGAATATTAATTTTACTAAAAAAATTTTAAAATAGTTTTTGGAAACTTCCTAGTAACTTCCAGGAAGTATCCAGGAAGTTTCTATTGGAAGCCTCCAGAAAGTTACCAGGAAGTTTCAATGGGAAGCTTCTAACCTACGGACATTTTTGAATTTTCTGGAAATTTTTAGGAAGTTACCAAGGGTAACTTCCAAAGGTTGCCACGGGAAACTTCCTGGAAGTTTAATAAATCAGTTTTTTTATTTTTGGAAGATGTATATAAAAGGGAAAGAAAAAACACATTTTTTTACTTTTTTATAAAATAGACGACGTTTCGGTGGCCAGGTTTGCGACCATCATCAGGTCACTTTTATAAAAAAAAATTTATAATAATACAACATAATTTTAGAAATGTTAACAAAAAATAAAAAACAATTTTTACCTAGTTAAAGTCAATAAAATAAACATCACAGCAGTAAATTAAAAACCATAAATAAACGCAATACAACAAAAAAATAAAATTAATTATGTGTTGAAGTTATCGATCACTCCGAGTCAAGCAGAAGGAAAAAATTTTTTTTTATTAGATTTTTTAATGTCCATCAATCCATTTCAAGATATTTTTATGATAAATATTCCTAGCAATTTTTAGCCGAATTCGTTGAAACCTCTTCGAGTTATCGTGTTCACAAAAAACGGGATCCACACACACACACACACACACATACATACATACATCCGGACAATTGTTCAGGGTCTTATATAACATAGTCCCATATAGAAGAAAATTTGTCAAAAGGATTTTTAAAAATTTTGTAAATTAAACGACTACAAAGCTTCCTCACGAGGAAGCAAAATTAAAACAATTCCTTTAACGTTTTCAACAGCAAAGCTGCCCTCTTCAGAAACGTAAAAAATGAAAAAAATTATAAATGCATATTTAAAAAGAGATGAATGGAGGAAACGTCCTCATCACATCGTATACAATGTGAAAATAAAATATTTAAATTTACAAATCACAAACATATTAAAACGAATGATTAGTCAAATTGACTGAGTCGGTGACAATTTTTTGCGTTATATACAGTCAATGGGGTCAATGACCCGCAATCAAAATATTGTAAATTATAATCATTATTTCAATTTATAAAGCAATGGAAGATAGGAATTATTAAGAAACTGTACATCTTCCTTCTTGTTAATGGTGACATTATTGCATTTAATATATATCATCTCAGAAATTAATCGTTTTTTATAAGAAATTTCATAATCTAGAATTTCTGCATCGTCAAAATTTAAAGAATGATTATATTCAGTTTGACGTTTGTTCACAACAGATTCGAGGTTTTTGTTTTCATGCTCGCTAATTCTTTTTTTCAAAGTACGCTTTGATTCACCAATACATGTTGCAGGGCGACTATTGCAATTAAATTTATAAACAATATTATTCCGCTCCCACTTTTTCGTCAAATCCTTTCCTAACTTTATTACAGAGCTTAAGCTTTTTTCGAAAATAGGAATAGAAAGTAAATTATATTTTTTTTTAATATTAGATGATTGATATTAAATATCATTGAAAGGAGTACAGACTTTAGGTAGTTGTTGATAAGTACTAACGACATTGTTAGTATGTTTTTTGTCTTTTGTTTTTTTAATTAATGGATGTTTTCGTTTTTTAATATTTTTTTGTATAAATTCTAAAGGGTAATCGTTGTTTTCCAAAATTTTAAAGATTCGTTTAATGTTTTCATTATTAAAGGATTTATGAGACAATAAAATAGCTCTATCATATAAATTGTAAACAATTGTTTAATGTCAAATCTAGGAAATTTATTTTATTACCCATGTCTTGTTCATAACTGAATTTTTAATTAATATTGAACGAATTGATTACGAATTTTAAGTCAGATTTAAAAAATTCAAAATGCCGGATCTAATATGACGGTCGATATTATTTTTAATTGATCGGATTCATTTGAAACTTGTCACTCGGGGGTTTTTAGGATCGCTGATTACAAATCTCAATTCAGATTTCAAAAATTCAAAATATCGGATCCAACATGGCGTTCAATATTTTTGAAATTGATCGGATTCATTTGAAACTAGTTACTTGGCGGTTTTGACGTCGCTGGTTATGAATTATGAATCTCAAGTCAATTTTTAAAAATTTAACATGGTGAATCCAATGTGGCAGCTATTTTTTCAAAATTTATCGATTTTTCATGAAACCTAAAGTACAAATTTTAAATTGTGGATAATTTCTTACTTCATTTATTTAGCTAAATGCATTGTCTATCATTTAATTATTTCAGAGAATGAATAGATTGATATAACATTTAATACGTTCTTTAGCCATTTAAAATATTTCAATGTTGCGCGATTCAAACCACGCGGAGGTAATCGTACGGTGATAATAGCGTTTAATGTTAAAAAATAAAAATGTACAGAAAAATATAAAAAAGAATGATTTTTTATATTTTCTGTATTTTTTTGTTTTTCATATAATTTAGACAGGAACAAAATCATCTAATCTTCATGGAAACACATCAAAAGCTAAAAATCGATTTTTTGGTCATAAGGTCCTTTTTTAGACGCGGTAACATACTTTCTAAAGGAAATGCAATTCGATTATGTTGAACAAATGACAAATGATACACCATTTTGTATTTTTAAAATTTAACTTGAGATTCACAATCAATACATCAAAAACCCCCTAATAACAAATTGCAAATAAATCTGATCGATTTCAAAAATATCGACCACCATATTGGATTCAATATTTTGAATTTTTGAAATCTGACTTTAGATTCGTAATTAGCGACCCCAAAAACCACCGAGTGACAAGTTTCAAATCAATCCGATCAATTTGAAAAATATCGACTGTCATATTGCATCCGCCTTTTTTTAATTTTTAGAGTTCTTATTAAAACTTTATTGAAATAATGTATATTTACCTGATAGTACATGTTGTCTTGAAATTTCAGCAACTTTAAAACTGAAAAAATATTAACATTTGTGGAAACTAGCTGTTTTACCAAAACACTTTTTTTTAATGTGGCTTGTGGTGTGCGTTATAAAACGGGAACAACTTAAAACAAAAGTAAAGAAAAATTTGTTAGTTTACTATGTTATCTGGTCCGTGAACGAAGTGTTTAAAAAAAATTGTTTTTAGAAATGACAAACGATTTTCACAAAAATTCGAATTTTTAGGTTTTTAAAAACTGGGTTTTTACCGAAAAAATCTAAATTTTGGTACGAATTAAAATTTCTTTGTTCACGAAATAGCTATTATATCTATAAAGAAACCCTGTTTTCAAGCTGATCGCTTGAACTGTTTTGGGGAAATCATGCACACCGTAACAGTAGCATAACGAATGTTGAGAGCTTCGGTTGTCGTTTTATAATAATCATTTGTTGAAAATCTAACATCGATGTTTGTTAAACTGTTTGATTCCTTTGCCCAATCGTACAATTTTTAGGGTGTAGAAATTTGTCTGTTAAACGGCAACTAAAAACTTGCTCGTCCTGCAGCTCTTTTTATTGTACCTCCCACGCCATCGCAAGGTCTTTTTCCATGATAACTGGCAAAAAAATGCCATTCGGCTTTTATTTTAAAATCTTGCTCGTGATAATACAGGTTAATAAAATTTTTGTAGTTTTTTAACTGCTGTGGCGCTCCGTCCGAAGAATAATATATTTTGTTGGTATCTTTGGACAATGTTTTGACGAAGTCTGCAATGATTTTTAAAAATACGTTAACCGCATTCGCGTCATGGGTATTGCATTCAGAAATAATCACTAGACTTCTATGTAACAATTCATTGTTGTCTTTAAAATAAATGACTACTGGAAATACAGTTGACAGGTTGTTATTCCAGTGAAACCCAGGTGCCGCATTCTGAATAACGAATTTGTAGTTTTCAGCAATAACACAAACTACAAGAAATTCGTTAATTTCTAAAGATTGTTTAACACTCTTCATGAAGCTTGCTTGTCATTTCGCTATAAATGCGTGAGGCCTGAGCTCTATAATTTTCGCACAAAATTTTTCAATAAATTCGGAAGCACACGAAGTAAACGTTTCGAGGCTTGTGCGAGGTTTTGATATCCATTCTTAATAATTTACGTCATCGATATCATTTTCTTCAAAGATCGTCTTCAGTAAATTTTCAAGAACTTCTACTCCTGGACAGCATTCACATTTTCCAATGTAGCAGTTTGATTATGGATCCTCGCAAATAATGACTTTTATACAGTCATAATATTCTTTTAAAAACGTTGGAAGATTTTTTGTTAGGGTTGGTAAATTACAACCTAAAATCATTTATACAAATAAATATTATTAAGAAAGAAAATGAAAATAAGTTACCATGTTGGTCCACAACGTTTATCAACAAAAAAATTTTCAATAATTCTAAATTAACCCATTTAGTCCCAAATGTCCGTGTTTCTTAGCACAAGTTCGAGCATTCCGTTCTACGAGCTACTATTTTCAAAAAAATCGGGAGATAGTTTTTTTTAATGGTTTGAGTGACCTCTTTCAGAATCTAAAAAGAAATTTCAATTTCAAATTTATAGTTATAAGTTATAATTGTTTAAACAAACAAAATGCCGTTTTCTTAAGTGTTTTTTTTTCTTTAAAATAAGATTACACAGGCACACAAAAAAAAAGTCTTGACCCAAAGGACACAACCCCCCTACCCCTATGTTTTTAGAGTCGCTGAAACCGAATATGACCATGAAAAATTTTTGTGCTTGCCCATTTTTCCGCTACCACCCCCTCCCACCCAGTCACCGGGGTTGCAATTTCAGATATAAGAAAAAGTCGAGTAGGATGTCTATTCCTATGTTTTTTGGGTCGCTGAATCCGAAAAAGTCATATAAAAACAAATACTTCCCTCACTTAACCCCCTAAAACCCCCTTAATACCTCCTAGGAAGGGGCTGGAATTTTAATTTTGACGAAAAGTTGAGTAGGGTGTCTATTCCTATGTTTTTGGGTCGCTGAATCCGAAAAAGTCATCTTAAAAAAATACTTCTCTCCCTTAATTCATTTTACTACACTTAGCGCAACCCAGGAGCAACGGCGTGAACGTGGTAGTTTTTGTTTTTTCTGTTTGAGCACCCTAAAAAAACATAGGATTAGACACAATACTCGACTTTTCGTAAAAATATCAATTCCAACCCCCTCCCAGGGAGTATTAAGGGGGTTGTAGGGGATTAAGGAGGGAAGGATTTATTTTTTGTGGTGTTTTTCGGTTTTAGCGACCAAAAAACATAGAATTAGATACCCTACTCGACTGTTCGTCAAAATTAAAATTTAAACCCCCTCCCAGGAGGTATTCAGGGGTTGTAAGGAGTTAACGGAGGGAAGTTTTTTTAGACGACTTTTTTGGATTCAGCGCCACAAAAAACATAGGAATAGACACCCTACTAAACTTTTTGTCAAAATTAAAATTCCAACACCCTCTTAGGAATTATTAAGGGGGTTAAGGGAGGGAAGTATTTGTTTTTAGACGACTTTTTTGGATTCAGCGACCCAAAAAACATAGGAATAGACATCCTACTTGACTTTTTCTTATATCTGAAATTGCAACCCTGGTGACTAGGTGGTAGCGGGAAAATGGGCAAGCACAAAAATTTTTCATGGTCATATTCAGTTTCAGCGATCCCAAAAACATAGGGGTAGGTGATATAAAAATATCGCCTCCAAAATATTGAGACTTTCAAATAGACATGATACCAAAATTAAATTTTTTAAATTTCAAAATGGCGTCTCAATAATGGCCGCCAAAATATTCAAATTTGGATTAACAATTTTAAAAAATGCTAAAATAATTTTTTATAAATTTTCATGCTTCATTTGATTAACATAATGTTCCTTCAACAAAAAATTGTGGTAAATGATTAAATTCTTGCGGCGAATTTCATTAAAATTGATGAAAATAATTGAATTTTTTCCTAGAATTTTATCATACATTTTTTTTGAATAATTGAATTTTGTTCGGTTATTTTATAAAAATAGTATATATTAAAAATCATTGAAATGTGAAAAGTTTTTAAAGGTAATTAAATTTTACAAAGAATTATATTAAAAAAACCGCTGCCAAGTTATAAATTTTTGTTATACTTTTAGTACTCATTTCATTCGTTTTCGTAAATCTTGTTGTGTTTATTTCATGAACACTTTGCTTCCTCATAGAGATGTTAATAACAATAAAGTATAAATTCTGAACAATTATTCTTAAGTGCTGTAATATTTTTTTCTCTTTATTTAATACTTTCACATGAAAAACTTTTTTTTACAATTTCTGTTTTTTAAAATATCAATAACTTCTTTATATCTAATCGAAATAGCTTCAAAAATAGTTCAATCGAAGGGTTTTTTAATACTCTACAAGTTGGTAACTATAGTTTTAATGTTGTTTCTACATTTTTCAACAAAATTCTAAAAAAAGTATTATTTTCCAAAATTTTTGATTTTTAAAAGTTTAATATCTCCGGTAAATATGAACCAAAAATGTTCATTCTGGGCTCAAAAGATGCGTCTAAAAAAACTCTAAAAAATTAGAGAAAAACATTTATAGGTGTCCTAACATTTTTTTTAAGTTATGGGCAAAAAACGTTTTTTTGAAAAATTAAAAATCAAAAAAATAAATAGTTAAACTTTATTAATCTATCTCAAAGTACTCTCATTTTATGACCGCAGGTGAGACCTGCAATTTAAAAAAAAATGTAGCGCAAAAGCTCTTTATAATTTGGAGATATTTATGAAAATGTGATGTTTACACACACACACACACATACGGAATGACATTTTGTAAAAATGTCATTTTTGAACTCCTGAGGTCAAATAACATAAAGATATGTTAAAAAATCGAACCTGAAAAATTTTGGTATTACAATACTTCCTCAGTATGAGGAAGCAATTGGCAATAATTGAATGTCGGTGGGCACTTTTTTTAAATTTTTTTGTAAATAATTGCATTTTCCAAAAAAACATTTTATTATTTATGAAAATAATTGAATTCTTGCGTACGATTTATAAGAATTTTTTTAAATAATGGAATTTCTAAGAAGAAATTTATTACTTTTAATAATAATTGAATTATTGTGATGAACATTGTTATTTATGAAAGAATTGAATTTTGAAAAGAATTTTATTGAAATACCTCAAAATAATTGAATTTTCGGGAGTAATTTTTTTATTATTTAAAAAAAAAATTATTAAAATTATATTTAAAACAATTAATTTCTTTCGAATAATTTTATTACATTTTTGAAAATAATTGTATTATAGCGGAAAAGTTTATTAAAATGTTTAAAAAAGTATTGAATTTCTGTTGAATTTTTTTTTATTTTAGAAAGGAATTGAAATCTTCGTTAGAATTTTATGAACATTGTTTTAAATAATTAATTTTTAAATGTTATGAAAATTTTATTAGTAAATAATTGAATTCTTGTCAAAAACTTTATTTCTGAAAGTACTGAATTTTGTTAAATAAAATTGATTTTTTTCAATATTAGCGAATTAAAAGTAGTGGAAATACTCTAAAAAAATATTGTTTATATTCTTTGTTCGGAAAGTTAAATACCTACCCGCGTGGAAGAGGAAGTTTGGGCAAAATACAGCAAAGCATGGGAAAGCTTGGCATACTTTACACTTAGGAAAAGTACAGGAACAAGAAAATAGGTATAGGAGAATAAAAAATTTATTTTTATTAAGTATTTTTTTTGAAAATTAAAAATTTTAATTTCTAGAGTTTGGCAAAAATTGGAAAAAGTCGGCAAAGTATGGGAGAATAAAAAATTTATTATTTTTTCTTATTTTTTGGAAAATTGAAAATCATAATTTCTGGAGCTTAGCAAAGTTCGGCACAATTCGGGCAAGTATGGGAGAATAAAAAATTTATTATTATTTTCATATTTTTTAAGAAAATTAAAACTCTCAATTTCTAAAGCTTGGCAAAGTTCGGCAAAACTTGGCAAAGTATGGGAGAAAAAAAAATTTATTATTTTTTTCTCATTTTTTTGGAAAATTAATAATCTCAAATTCCGGAGTTTGGTAAAAGATGGGAAAAGTCGGCAAGTATGAGAGAATGAAAAAAATATATTTTTTAAAATATTTTTTGTAAAAAATTAAGGTAATTATGCAGAAGAAAGACTTTTCCCAATTTTTGAGAAAAATGGTTAATTTTTTTTTAATGTCTTTCATTTGGCTAGTTATTAAAGAATCTGGTGGGGGAGGATTAAAAAGTTACTTACAGAACGCCAGGGCTGGAAAACAAAAATTTTTTTTTGGTATTTGACGTTTTACTCGGTAAATATTAAAAATTTTGAAAAATGTTCTCCATAAAAGTTGTAGATCTTGTTAAGATACACATTTTATGTTACATGCAATTTTTTCATAAATTGAGTATTTTTCAAGAAAAACACAAAAAACGGAAAATAACCATAGAAACGTTTTAATGAAGAAGGGAGTCAAATTAACTTCTTAGATGGTACTAGAAGGTATCCAACTTAGACCAGAACCCCCTCCAACGTTTAAAAAAGGCGTTTTGAAGGTGAATCCACAAGACATCACTCAAAGGCGGGCGCAGCCCGCCGCACCTAATCTCCTTCTACATTGTAATGCAGAAGGGAGTCAAATTAACTTTCTAGATGGTACTAGAAGGTATCCAACTTAGACCAGACCCCCCTCCAACGTTTAAAGAAGGCGTTTTGAAGGTGCATCCACAACATATTGCTCAAAGGCGGGCGAAGCCTGCAGCACCTGATTTCCTTCAACGTTTAAATGCAGAAAGGGAGTCAAATCCGTTGGAGCGGGGTCTGGACTAAGTTAGACGTCTTGTAGTACCAACTAGAAAGTTAATTTGACTCCCTTCTGCATTAAAACGTGGAAGGAAATTAGGTGCAGCGGGCTTGGCCCGCCTTTGAGTGATCTATTATGGATGCACCTTCAAAACGCCTTTTTTTTAAACGTTGGAGGGGGGTCTGGTCTAAGTTAGATACCTTCTAGTACAAACTAGGAACTAAATTGGACTCCCTTCTGCATTAAACGTTAAAAGAAACCAGGAGCGGCGGGCTTCGCTCGCCTTTGAGCAATATGTTGTGGATTCACCTTCAAAACGCCTTTTTTAAACGTTGGAGGGGGGTCTGGTCTAAGTTGGATACCTTCTAATACCATCTAGGAAGTTAATTTGACTCCCTTCTTCATTAAAACGTTTCTATGGTTATTTTCCGTTTTTTGTGTTTTTCTTGAAAAATACTCAATTTATGAAAAAATTGCATGTAACATAAAATGTGTATCTTAACAAGATCTGCAACTTTTATGTAGAACATTTTTCAAAATTTTTAATATTTACCGAGTAAAACGTCAAAAACCAAAAATAAAATTTGTTTCTCAGCCCTGGCGTTCTGTAAGTATAACGTTTTCATCCTCCCCCAACGAATTTTTCATTTTCTAGCTGATTGAAAGCTTTTCCAAAAAGAATTAACCGTTTTTCTTCAAAATTGAGAAAAGTCCTTCTTCTGCATAATTACCAAAATTAAATATTCAATTTCTGGAGTTTGGCAAAATAAGAGTAAGAAATTGAGATTTTTAATAAAAAAAATTTAATAAATAAAAAATAATAAATTATTTATTCTCCCATACTTTGCCGACTTTTGCCGAACTTTGTTAAGCTCCAGAAATTGAGATTTTTAATTTTCTAAAAAAATATGAAAATAATAATAAATTTTTTATTCTCCCATACTTTCCCGAATTTTGCCGAACTTTGCTAAGCTCCAGAAATTGAGAATTTTAATTTTCCAAAAAAAGAAAAAAAAATAATAAATTTTTTATTCTCTAATACTTTGCCGACTTTTCCCATCTTTTGCCAAATTCCAGAAATTGAGATTATTAATTTTCTAAAAAAATATGTAAAAAATAATAAATTTTTCATTCTCCCACACTTTGCCGACATTTGCCGAAAATTTAGATTTTTAATTTTCCAAAAAAATAAAAAAATAATAAATTTTTTATTCTCCCATACTTTGCCGACTTTTTACATCTTTTGCCAAACTGCAGAAATTGAGATTTTTAATTTTCCAAAAAAATAATAAATTTTTTATTCTCCTATACTTTGCCGAACTTTGCCAAGCTCCAGAAATTTAGATTTTTAATTTTTGACAAAAAATATTTAAAAAATTTTTTTATTTTTCTACACTTTGCCGACTTTTGCCGAACTTTTTTTTTAAAGGATTTAAGGTAATCCCGACAGTTTTATTTTGTAGGGGAGTGCTGTCAGGGTTGGACATAGTTTTGAATTTTCTTCATAACTTCCTCTGCAGTGCGAATTTCACGTTTTCGCGCATATTGTTGGAAAGATCAACTCAAATGCAATGTTTTTGCTGTACATTGCAAAAAAATTCGGCCAAAAGTTTCAAAGTTATAAGCAATTAAAAAAAAATGTTGTAAGGGTTGAATATGGGTGTAAGGGTTGAGCCACTGTAGAAAATCAATGAAATATTTAGGTAAATGGTTAAAAATGTCCTTCAAATAATAGAATGACACTTGAAAATGAAGAAAGGAACCATGAAATTAAAATAAAATCCTATATTGTGCATTTTTGCATAACATTAGATATTTTATTTCTTAAGAATGAAATCAAAAATTTTTAAATTGAAACAATAAAAAAAGATTATCGAAGAAATTTTTTTCCTCTTTTTTCGTTAGAAATAAAGTTTTTGACACCTCCTTAAGTCAAAAAATGAATTTCTGTTGCAAGTACTCTTCGTAATTGCAAAATTTTGGGCGGCTCAACCCTTACGACACCGCCTGGCTCAACGTTAACTCACGCGTCGTTTTGCGACATACCACACAGAACACAAACGCGTCACACAAAACCCCAAATTTCTTTTCACATTTTCGTATAACATCTTAATAAACAATTTCAATAAATTTACTTTGTCTTTGGCATATTTCTTCTACATTTACTTCTCTTTTTTTGACACCACAAAAAAGTTTCTGTTGAGCGCATAACAAAGACTCGCAAAAAACAAAAGTATACGTTCGTATACTTGACTGAAACTCATGTGAAAAGTTGACTGGCATTAGTAGCAAGAATTTAAGTACAATAGAAGATGGCGCTAGTGTGATAAGACAAAATAAACGCGATGGCTCAACCCTAACACCTGTCCAACCCTAACAGCACTCCCCTATATATTAAATTTCTCCTTTTTTCCGTCTTCAGTAAGATTTATTAATGATAAATTATGAGTTGTATAAACAATAAATATTGGTTTATAAAATAATAAGTATAGGTTTCATGATTTGCAACTGTGAATTTAAATAATATTTTATTAAGAGAAAATTAAAATGTAGATACAATTTTGGATGTAACAAGTTATAGATTTTATTATTGATAAAAAATAACAAATTAAATTCAAAATTTTAAAATAAACAATGATAAAACGTGAACTGATCGAAGGCAACAAACTAGAATTATAAATTTTTTTTAGCCGAAAAAAACAGAGAAAAATTTTGATTATTTGTTTGCGCTGTTTGTTATAACCAAATAATCACTAATAATGACTGATATAGACATGATTCCGCTCAATGTTGCCAACAAATATTGATAGTTCGGCGCCATCTACTGAAAAAATCGCCACAAATCGCGAAATGCGGGACATTCAAAATGTTAAATATTCAACTAATTACTCAATAATTCAATAACATTGTTAGAAAATGAATATCATTTCTCTTTTAATAAATATTTTTAATATTAAAAATTTTAAGATCGCCAAAAAAATGCAAGTACTGTTAATACTGATTCTGCTTCCTACACAAATTTAATAAGTGAACGGCTTTACCCCGAATGTATTTCTCACATTTCAGAATAGATTTTAATAAATCTTTTTGAAATAAACAAAATTACATATATATTTCGAAAAAGGACATCCAATAGCATCAAAAAAAATTTGTCAAACAAATTAAGTCTCAAGAATAATAATCGAAAAACTTAAAAATCCTTATATCATTTTTTTCATTTTTGCACTTCTAAAAACAATTGACCGTCTCTGATTCTATGACGAATTTAATGAAACTAAACGAAAGTTCGTTAACATTAGTTGTATGTTAAGTTCTATTCACAGCACAAATATCTCCATCTAAAGTTGAGTTTATAGCGTCAAATCGCTAGTGAGCTGGTTTACCGTGTGCGAGGGTTTACTCCAGTCTCCCCTAAATTAAAATGGCTTGAAATAGATTACAATAAACAGCGTACCACAACATTCCAAGATAATTTGGCTAGTTTAAATTAAAGTTTGAACCTTTAGCAGGTGTATTCTACGTCAGTTCAACTGAATATTTATGAGAATATGATGTTTACACACACTGGCTGTTTTCGGCGTTCACCCGGTGTTAACACCGAGTTAACGAGAGTCCAATCATTAATAATATTTATAAATATTCTGTTGGAACCAACCAATCAGAATTAACTCGGTGTTAACACCGGGTAAACGCCTGTTTTATTTATTTTTTCTCAAAAAGTTCTTGCCGTTCCACGATAAAACCACGAAGTAGTATAAGGAGACCTAACGCGACAAAAAAATCTACACATATTTGGGGGACAGAGATCTCAGAAATTGCACCACTAACAGAGGTTGCGCCTCTGTGGTTAAAGTATTGTACTAACATTTTTCGTCTGCTACTGTATATGAACATAACCTACAAATTAAAGAAATACGACGAAGTGTAATGGCGACCATGGTTTACATTTTAGCCGTAATGGCGCAACCTCTGCTAGTGGTGCAAATACTCATAACTCTAATCCCCCTAAAATGTGTTGATTTTTGCCGCTGCTAAGCATTGGCGTGAGGTCTCCTTATACTACTTCGTGGATAAAACTTCACCCAGAGAAATAATTTATTTGAATTGAATACAATTTATTTAACTTAAATAAAAAAGGATATTTGTCTTAGAACCAACTAATCTTTAATTTGTCTTAAATAAAAAGTTTTATTTAAATTCATATATTTAAATTAAATAAATATTTTTATTTAATTCCAATAAAGGACCCCGCACAAAATGCATTGGAATTGGCTTACCGTTAATTTTGTTCAAATTTTCAGAATTAGTAGTTCAAAGTGTCCTAATTAAAGATATAATTTTGTTAAACTCAAAACTTCACTTGTTTGGCTGAAAACAGGGGGTGAAAGTACCCCCTGTCTAAGGCATGAAATGAACATTTCAGTGCTTTTAGCCAAATAAACCATTATTTTTGGTAAGTTTAATGTCAGAAGTCACCAATATACATAAAGAGAGAACTCTTAATGTTAAACAAATAAAAATGTAAAATATCAACCCTCAAAAACTACCCCTTGTACAGTTAAAACCATATAGAAAAGGAAAAAACTATTTTAATCACAGAAAATATTTTTATAAATAAAATATTGACTTTTCATTTACTAATACATATGAAATGTCATATTTACCCTTACAAACAACCCCAACAACAACAACAACAACAACAAAAAGCAACCCCTTTTATATTTTAAATAAATCTAGTAAACCAGATAAATGAACAGTTTAAACAGAGAAAGACTTTTGAAAATCGACTGGAAGTAATTATTTAATCTTCCGTGATTTTCAGTGCAATGTTCAAAATAAAAAAGTACCCTTATGAAAAAAACAACCCCTTAAGATTTAAAGTGAAAAAAGTAAAAAATCCATTTCAACCAAAGAAAACTATTAAAAATAGTAAACAGTTTATTATGTTTGTAGTTGTTAAAGAAACTACCTCCTACATGTAACAAAAATAAAATATTATTTTAAATATTCGACGCTATTTATAATAAACATCCCTCTAAGTATTAGGCTCATAGAAAGAAAATAACTCATTGAAGATATTGCATGTCTTTAGGCTTGTGAAAACTCTCAAATGTTTTGTTTCAATCTTATTATATTGTTCAAAAACATGCCTGCATTCGCTAGAAAAACATTTTCTACCCAGAGTACGCCACGTGGAGGCTGCAGGTACAAGATTTTGTACTCCTTTTCTTGTTAAAAAAAAAATCTCACCTATTTACATATCTCACCTATTTACATATATACAAGTTGCACTTAGTAGCAAATCTTATTTTAAGGACTTTGCTGCAATGCATCCAAAAAAACTATTCATTGACAGGGTTGTTTCTGTTTCCTGCATCTAACACGCTGTCCAAAAGATCCGTCCAAGGATATTTCACGTGTTCTTCGTGACGAGCATATCCGAAGTACCATAAAACACTTGCAACGTGAGCACAAGTACCTAAAGTTCTTGCACCCGACTTACAAGTGCAATAGTAACTACGGATAGGTTGCTGCTGTTCACCTCTATTTTCTTCAAGATCATAAAGTATCCATAGCTGATGTCGCGTAGCATTTCGAAATCTGGAACAAATGCGCATTCTTATTAAACCAGGTTCATTCATCAAAGCATCTAGTTGTAATTCTTCATTACCATCTCTATGGACTTTATCCTGAATATAAGATGGTGCCAAGTTTACTTGGTATACCCCGAATGTCAAGTGACGCAAATACTCCATAGAAAGATGAGGAAAATATGGAAGATCGTTTTCGTTTAAATGCACCCACTGTGCGTTTCTTCGGAAAAGTTCCTCTTCTTCAACCCTTGTTTTTAATTCATTTGCTGTTTCAGCTTTTAATAACATTTCTGTTGCTAATTCAACTGTAGCTACTTCCATTTCTATTAAACCACGATATTTATTTATTATCGCGCCAGCAATGCGATAAAAATCACCAAGATGAGGAACATGTGTCATTGATATGGGTTTACCAAATATTTTAAAAATAGATTGCAAGTGCCCGTTTCGCGATTCTACTAACCATCTTATTTTTGTGATTAACCGAGCTTCGTTCGCATCCTCAGTAGAGAATTGTCGTTCATTACGACCCAACAACGGTGGCATTTTGGGTATTAAACCCATCCGTTCAAGAAAAGGAATCGCATCGCGATACCCTCTATCAATAATAATTATATCGCCTTCGTCTAACCATTCTCTGATTTGAGCACCATCTCTTTCACATTCTTGTATTAAAATGTTGGCGTCGTTATTTCGTGCGTCTGAAAAGTATGGTCCGTGAATGTCAAGAATGTATCCATTCGTTGACACCAAAAGAATGGGCTTAACAAGATGACAACTCTTGTGAAGATTAAACGATTGTCGTAAAGCTTGAAAATTGCTAGATTTCCCAATTTTTGCGTAAGTACCGTCGATGATGACAATTGCTTTACGATTTTCTGGTGTCGGATTGTATAATGTATTTGCAAAATCAGGTACATATCTCTCTATGAATTCTTGTCTCGTTATTGCGTTAAGTCCAATGTTTTGAGGAACAAATGATTCCATTAAAAATATTCTTACTTTACTAACAGCCATACTAACACTTTGTCTGCTGGGATAATTAAAAACAACTGAAAGAAATTCATCTGGTAGACCTTGCCGCATTTTGCATAAAAATACTAAAAGGTCTTTCTTTGAAATATTTCTCTGACCTGGTACCAGTTGCGCTGGATCGAATAGAGAATATAAATCTCGAAATTGTTCCTTAGTTATTTTAGAAAATGATTTGAACTGATCGTCCGAAAAATCGCTTTCATCTACGAATTTTTTTTCGAATTTTTTTTCACAGAACCGCTGAGACCATTTAAAAACTTTAATAACTGAGGACCTTTAATACAATAAAATCTATTCATAAAACGAAGATGTTGCATGAGATCTGCAGGGATGAAACCGTGTTCATCTAAATGCTCTGGACAACACCTAACATTTTCTTGAACGTAAATGTCTTTCAGGACAAAAATGTTAACACGACATTCGTCTGAAAGTCGTACTACATTATCTATCCGATTGCAAATAAGGCACGTATAGCTCGATGTTTGCGTTAAGACATTAAGTCTTAAACAAGATGGATTATTTTCATTTTCATTAACTTCAATATTAATAAGTCGCTTGCATGTTATGCATACACGTGTATTAATACCAATTGCAAGCGGTGGAAAGCCTCTTTCTTCTCGCCAACGAATTGCAATTTTGCTCTTATCAACATTTTCTTCTCCTTCAATAGATGACATTTGTCTAGGTTGAAAAACTGCATTACAAACATAGCAACGCATTTTGTTTATATTATTATTTACTTCAAGGTAGGAACACCAGTGCAATTATCGAAATGTACAATAGTATAAAGTAAGTATTGCAAAATACCCGCAATCTGAAACAACGATGCTATGCTAATATCTTTGAAAAATCAATCAAACTCTAAAAATGTGTTTAAATAATGTACTCTACAATATTTTAAACAATGATTAACATATTCTTAATCCAGATATTGTAGGATATACAGTAAGCTGGTAACAAATGTTGCCTTTCAAGCGATGTCATGAGCTGATGAAAGAAATCATATATGTGACGCTCCAAAGCGAAAGGGACCATCTTCAAAATAATATCAGGCGCAGTCTTCCGTGCGCAGAACACAACACAAAGACGGAGCCATATGATATTAGGAAGATTGTATGTACTGCTTATGCTATACTTACTTTATACTATTGTACATATCGATATTCGCACTGGTGTTCCTACCCTTTCACCATTTGGCGTCATTCACACGAAAACACATATATAGTCAATACAGTTTAAAGGCAAGAATTACATACTATAAGATTTTGAAACTTAATAAACTGTTTACTATTTTTAATAGTTTTCTTTGGTTGAAATGGATTTTTTACTTTTTTCACTTTAAATCTTAAGGGGTTGTTTTTTTCATAAGGGTACTTTTTTATTTTGAACATTGCACTGAAAATCACGGAAGATTAAATAATTACTTCCAGTCGATTTTCAAAAGTCTTTCTCTGTTTAAACTGTTCATTTATCTGGTTTACTAGATTTATTTAAAATATAAAAGGGGTTGCTTTTTGTTGTTGTTGTTGTTGTTGTTGTTGGGGTTGTTTGTAAGGGTAAATATGACATTTCATATGTATTAGTAAATGAAAAGTCAATATTTTATTTATAAAAATATTTTCTGTGATTAAAATAGTTTTTTCCTTTTCTATATGGTTTTAACTGTACAAGGGGTAGTTTTTGAGGGTTGATATTTTACATTTTTATTTGTTTAACATTAAGAGTTCTCTCTTTATGTATATTGGTGACTTCTGACATTAAACTTACCAAAAATAATGGTTTATTTGGCTAAAAGCACTGAAATGTTCATTTCATGCCTTAGACAGGGGGTACTTTCACCCCCTGTTTTCAGCCAAACAAGTGAAGTTTTGAGTTTAACAAAATTATATCTTTAATTAGGCAACTTAGAACTAGTAATTCTGAAAATTTGAAAAAAATTAACGGTAAGCCAATTCCAATGCATTTTGTGCGGGGTCCTTTTTTATTTGATACAAATATATTTATATTTAGGACAAATAAAAAAATTAAATTGTAATAAATAATGGTAATGCTTTCTGCAGTACGCAGGCGCGAAATCCGATTGTCAATTGGCTGTTTAAATCCCGAAAAATTTAAATAAATCCTTTGTTCACATAGAATAAATCAAAAATATTATTTTTGAAATGTATTTATTTAAAAATATATATTCTTTTTTATAAGAATACAAACAATCATTTACAATATAGAACATATATTTTATAATGTAGTTTAATAATATAATTACAAGGATCACAGTAATTTTTTTGTAAAAAAGGAAGAAACTGGATATGTTTTAAAAAAAGATGTGACTAATCGATGAATTAATAATAAAATTAGATTAAATTGAAATTTAAAACAGATAATTTTTTTATATTTTAAAAAAATCAACTTTAAATTGAGATTTTAGTTGATACAAAATCTAAAATTAAATTTTTAATGTCTTGAAATGGCAAATAATTCAATTTTTATGGAACAATATTTTTTAAACAATACAGATTTAAAAAATGTCAATATAGATAAAGATATGATAGTTTGTGATCCATGTAATTAGAACAAAATAATACTGAATTTTTTTGAAATAACAATACGGAGGTGTTACGCAATAGTGGTCCCCAACTTGTCTCAAAATTAAAGGCGTTGCCTCGGGCAAATCAGTAAGTAATATCGACGATAGACGATTGGAAAAGTTTTCGAAGCTTATAACATATGAATTTCTGTGCGCATCGTGACCTATTACATGAAGACATTTACATAAAAAGTAAACAATTTTGCCGTCACTTACAATAAAATCAATAAATCCAAATTGCGGTAAATCGTCGAGAATTTCTAACAATACAACACATATTCCCTCACTTGAAATAATTTTCCATTATACTTTATCCACGTGTAGGGTTCGAATTTCTCAGGTATATTAAAAGAGTTCAAATTAACATTTGACGTAAAGAAATCGGTATCATATGACCCGCATTGGAGAATCGGTTGCAAGTGGCGTTCATTTAAAAGATCATACGCTTGCTGCAACTGATGTCTCATTGAAATGGTGTGAGGAAGATTTATTCGGCTATTCGACAAATAAGCAACTTTTTTATTAGATTCATGTTTACCCTCAAATCTCATGCACCATATATTACGTAACGACCCTATTAAACTTAAAATTCAAGGGTAGTGCACCATGAAATGTAACTTTGGCTTTAAGTTAAACTTTTTATACAAATTCAGTCTTTAGAATACTTTTATAGGGGAGAGGGCCACAAGGTGATCAGGGGCCTAAGGTGGTCACCCTAAGAAAATTTTTGTATATTAGTTAGTATCTTCGAATGTTTTTTGTTATTGTTATTATTTGAGAAGACAAAGATTTTAGTAAAGTTTTGAGATAAATAGTCGTATGAGTCTCTTTGTAACGTGAACGTTGTAAAATTTCTGTTTTTAAATGATCGAGAAATTTTTTTCTCAGGGTGTTAAAATCATAAAAATTAACCATTTTAAATTAGTAAATACATACACAAAAAGTATTATTTTTGTCGAAAGGACAAAGTGCAAAAAAAATATGTTATATGTTTCTGTGATCCTGAAAAACAATTAATATTAAATAAACAACTTAATAATACGTTTTTTACATTTTTTTAAAACTTTTTTAGTGAATTTTTGTATGGTGACCACCTTGGGGCCACTTTTTTAAAAGTCGAATTTTCAACTTTTTTTTAATTAATTAAATGAAAAAAAAATTATGATAGGAAGTTAGATAATAAGATAAAGTTTCAAACGCCGTATTATTGACCTTTATATGGGTCAGTCCATTATATTTCACTTAAAGCCGTTGCGGCCTATTTTTAAAAAAATCTCATAATTTGTAAAAATGATGTTTAATAACCGCAGATTTTATTTTTGAGAATTATTTTATAAAATTTTTTGATTTAAACATAGAATTTGAATTTTTAAGTTGAGTTGCACAGAAAAAAGGTTAGATTGACAGTTATGAAAATTTAATAAAGAAGCATGGAAATAATTTAGATCATACAAATTTCTTGATTGATATTTGTTAAAAATGAGCTAATTTACTTGTATAAATAGATTATTATGTAAACAAACCCAAATTAGTAGATAAAAATTGATTTCAAAACTTAACTATAAAATGTCAAAAGTCACTACATTTTATTTACACTTTTCTAAAAAGTATATAAATATTTAAAAATTTATTACTATTTAATGTAAAGTATTTTTAATGTACTTTTATAATATGTGCTAACTTTTTAATTTTATAATATAGAAATATAAAAAATTTTACCTTTAATATTGAGTGTTTCATGATTTTCAGTGATTTTAATCACTTATTTCTTCTCAGGCGGTTAATCAAAAAATCCAATTTTTGTCTTAATATTTAAGTTTGGCCTTCTTTTTCATTCTATTAAATTTTGGTGATGGAGAACGAACTACTTTTAAGTTTAAATTTAGTTTAAAAAATCTGCTGAAAAAACGCATTTTTTTGGTTAAATACAAGTAGATTTTTGCAAGACTATTAAGATAGCCAACTTCAGTGTTATAAAAATACTTGCATTTTAACCAAAAAAATGCGTTTTTCAGCAGATTTTTTAAACTAAATTTAAACTGAAAAATAGTTCGTTCTCCATCACCAAAATTTAATAGAATGAAAAAGAAGGCCAAACTTAAATATTAAGACAAAAATTGGATTTTTTGATTAACCGCCTGAGAAGAAATAAGTGATTAAAATCACTGAAAATCATGAAACACTCAATATTAAAGGTAAAATTTTTTATATTTCTATATTATAAAATTAAAAAGTTAGCACATATTATAAAAGTACATTAAAAATACTTTACATTAAATAGTAATAAATTTTTAAATATTTATATACTTTTTAGAAAAGTGTAAATAAAATGTAGTGACTTTTGACATTTTATAGTTAAGTTTTGAAATCAATTTTTATCTACTAATTTGGGTTTGTTTACATAATAATCTATTTATACAAGTAAATTAGCTCATTTTTAAGAAATATCAATCAAGAAATTTGTATGATCTAAATTATTTCCATGCTTCTTTATTAAATTTTCATAACTGTCAATCTAACCTTTTTTCTGTGCAACTCAACTTAAAAATTCAAATTCTATGTTTAAATCAAAAAATTTTATAAAATAATTCTCAAAAATAAAATCTACGGTTATTAAACATCATTTTTACAAATTATGAGATTTTTTTAAAAATAGGCCGCAACGGCTTTAGGTGAAATATAATGGACTGACCCATATATAATTCCATTTGAAACCTACAGTCGTTCAAAAGATGGGTGACCACCTTAGGGCCCTCTCCTCTATACATTTTAAGATGCTGCTCAATTAGAACTTTTAAAAGTTGTTCTGTCCCTTTGTGATAATATGCAGCCATAACAATATCCATAATTTGACATAGATTTATGTACAGGTCATAGACATTATTATTTTCTGTTACGTAATCGCCGAATATTAAACCAAAATTTCTAATTAAGCACATTATTTCCGCGGCTTTCATTTTAAGTTGAAAATCTCCCAGTATCATTTTTTCAGTGATAATTGGTGGCCTATTGCCCGCTTCTAAGTACCCGTAGTTAAATGATTGAATTGTCAAGTTTAATGTTTCTAATGAAATTATTTTAGTGAAAAATACCAAATAATAGATCAATAAAGCCAAAACAAAACTACACATGCCCTCAAACAAATCGTGCATTACATCAACCGAATAATTTTCTGTAACATAAAACGAAGGAATTTTATTCCAGATACATTCTTCTAATATTCCATTCAATTTATAATTCTGCACATAAACATCATGTTCGTAATTAGTTTTATTGCGTAATAATTGAACATCTTCTGACGTGACAGAATTTAAAATTGTTTGTCTATGACCTTTACAAAACCGACAAAAATAATTGAAGGCACAACTAGAAAAACCGCCCAGTAAAAAAAAAAGTATTCAGAATAGAAAAAAAGTATTGGTGGTGACGTTCGGTAAATACGTTTTCGCGACAAAACCGTATTGGTGGGTTACGGTGAATACATTTTGCTCACCGTGAATACTTTTTGTTTTAAACTCTCGATTTAAAGATTCCTAAGCAAAGTTAAGAATATATATGAAGAGCGTGAGTAACGTGATGTATAAAAATGGCTATTGCGAGAAGGAAAGAAGAAATTTTGAGTAAAAACGAAAAATTAAATGTGAAAGAAAAAATGTCAAATGTTGATCGATTACCATATGCTTTACTATGCCTACAATGCATGACAGATTAAAGGGAGCATGACGTTACCGGCAGAAAGTTATTAGGAAAGGGGGAAAATTTTGAATTAATTTTTATTCATTAATTATAATTAATAATTATAATTAATTAATTAATTAATTATAATTAATTATTAACTAAATATTATTTGCGTTCACTTGGATTTCTTTTCAATTTCAAAATTTTCCGCCTTTCCTAATAACTTTCTGCCGGTAACGTCATGCTCCCTTTAATCTGTCATGCATTGTAGGCATAGTAAAGCATATGGTAATCGATCAACATTTGTCATTTTTTCTTTCACATTTAATTTTTCGTTTTTACTCAAAATTTCTTATTTCCTTCTCGCAATAGCCATTTTTATACATCACGTTACTCACGCTCTTTATATATATTCTCAATTTTGCTTAGGAATCTTTAAATCGAGAGTTTAAAACAAAAAGTATTCACGGTGAGCAAAATGTATTCACCGTAACCCACCAGTACGGTTTTGTCGCGAAAACGCATTCACTGAACGTCACCACCAATACTTTTTTTCTATTCTGAATCCTTGTTTTTACTGGGCGAGTATATCATTTAGACCTAAATTGTCTCCGAGAAGAGCTGCTAAAGCAAAATGTATTGCTTCTTATTCGTTTTCACCGACTTGAATTGTTATTCCTGTTGTTTCTAAAAATTTTAATTCTTCTATGAGAATTTCAAACACAGAATTGCCTTCGTTTACTTTGTCACCATAATGTACTAACAAAGCTAAAAACATATTCATTAATCTAGACTGATATTCTAAAGGAAAGCATATCACACTGATATAAACAGCACCTAGTTTATGAACTCCGGCGTGTGACTCAATAGGATTGTTACATTCGAATTCATAGTAGTATACAAATAAAGGAATAACAAATTTATTACCAAAATACTTATTTTTTTCTGTTTCCAAAAAGGTGAATGAGCAATGTCATCAATGACGTCGGAATCGGGTTCTGAAGATAAGTATGACTTTGCAGCATTTAACACTGATGAATTTTCAAAAAAAATTTTAAAAAGATCTCGTAAAGGAATAAACGATAAATTTACTTCTGTATGCACTAGAGTAGTTTTGCCCGAAATTATTCTCTCGTTTAACCTTTGACCTAGGAAAATATTGACAGGCGGAATTAAAAAACCTTCTTTGCGTAAGTTTTGAATTCTCAAATGTTCTGAACTTTGATTTGGAAATGGCTTATGTAAAAATTTGAGAATATTTTGAAAATTGCTTAAAGTTTCAGGTGTTGAGACAATCGTGTTTTCTAATAAATCGCCAACTTCGGACAGTACATCAGTTGTACAATTTAGTGTATTTTGAATGGATTCTCGCGACAATGCTTGATTAGAATATAATTGCCAAAAATAAATATGTCCGATTCTATTTAATGTACTATGCCAGGTTTCATCATTAATGGGTTCAACGAAATTAACGTCTTGGTCTTCTAACTCATCTGCATTAGTTTCTACGATATCTGAATTCGAATCCGGTGATAACTGCTGTGCTATCTCACCAGTCGGAATATTCTCAATATCATTATTTATTTCGATCGGTGTTTCATCAAAATGATTTTTTTTCACATGTCGCTTAAAACAGGAAAATAGTTGATATTCTCGGAGACAATTTTCTTGTCCACATACAAAAGACTGCAAATTATGTTGCATTTCTAAATGCAAACAAAAACTTGAAAATTTGTCGACTAAACGTTTACAATAATAGCACGTATACGGCATTTTATAAATCACAGTATATTTAAAAAACTTGAATAACAGACTTAAGAAACGCATAAAATTAAGGAAATTTTATAACTCACTGATGAGCCCCTGGACAGTACAAGAAATGTTGTCCTCTGGAGTTTGAATGTTGTAGAAATAGCGCTGCAAAAAGTACCAGACATTTTCACATTCTGGCGGATAATTGAGGTCCAATGTATGAAACCTTTTGAAGCAAGTGTCGACTGCTGATAGAGTATCATTCATCGAATAAATCACGTTTGGCAGTAAGTAAATGTAAGTGTTCTTTATAGATGTCAGTGTGCTTCCGACCAAAATGACGAAAGGTTGTACAGGAGAGTCCTTTTCTAGGGATATCGACTGTTTCTGTTTTATAACTTCTTGAAGTTGATTGGCCTCCTAAAATAAAATAGTCGTCACAATTACTTTTAATGATGTTTTTATATAATTTCAAATTTTCTAGCTATTCAATAAATACCTTCACGTGAGTAATAAATGCATTTTTTGATTCAATAATTGACGGTTTCCAACTTTTATGACCTTTTCGACTAATTACTTTTGGAACAATCAAGGCAGGAAGATGATATAGCATTAATACATCTTTCAAATCAGCTGAAAAATAAATAGAAAAAGAATGTTAGATTCAATTCATTTTAAGCATACCTAATAAAATATTAAATTTACATTTTCGAAGAGAAACCCCAGACTTTAAAAAACTATGTAAATAGAACATAAAAATATATTAAATTTTTTTTTATCAGGTAACTGTTAAAAAAGTATGTAAAAGAAAAATTATAAGACTTACATTCGTCAGCTGTGTCGGGAATTTCTTTTAATAAAATTTGACTTGGTTTATCTTTAATTCGAATGGACATCAATTCAAATATTTTTTCCCTCTTTTCTGGCTATGCGCATAAAAGAGCCAATTTTGCGTCCTTATATTTCTGGTCAAAGTCAATTGAAATCTAGAATGAAAATCCCAATATTTAATTAGTTTTATATACAGTTAAATAAAAATAATAAAATCAAATTTTAATTAAAAATGTCTCTTCTATAACAAATTATACCAATGTGTGTCCTAGTGGATGTTTTAATAAAGGCCAATTTTTGACAATGTCAACAATTGAGTGATGATCCTGCTCTTTTATATCATGCAAAAGTCGAGAACTTGTCAACGTCCAAACTTTTGTATTTTCAGGCCACGGTTCCGTATAATGATTCAAAAATGTTTTATGAGAATTAAAAGTCTCGTGATCTAATTTTGTTGATAAAAATATAAATATAATATAATGATAAGAAAAAAATAATTATAATTTATTGTTCAAAAATATTTCTTTAATTTAATTAAATTTCTTCTTATTCGACTTTTTCTTATTCTTATCGCTAACGAAATGATATGACTCAGTTCTCGACAAGCTCTTCGAGAAGCACGATCGTTTCTTAATATGAATTCTCTTCGCAAAACATTGTTTAAGTGTGAATAAATCAATAAAAGGTTTTCATTGTTATCGATTCCGACTCAAAATTAATTACAGTCCACTAATCCTCTCATTGTTAAAAAAAAATTAAAATAATAACGATTTTGAGAGTTTCTTAAACAAAAGGTCCTTCGAGCCGGATAGTGGTGTCAGTGAAAAACCATAAGTGCGATAATCATACAATAAACAGTGCAGACTTATTTAAGAAAACTCAAAAAAAGTGACTTCCGTTAATGGTGCATCGTGTTAGTGCATTTCCCTTTGGAATTAACCTTGTGAATTTCCATTCTTCTGACGACAAAATCTTTAGTGTGTCACTCTATTCAACGGAAAAGAGCAAGAAAGTAAGAGACGCTTCATTATTACCTACGTTTATCATTACGCATCGGTAAAATCTCTCTGTCTTTATTCCACCTCTCTCTCTAATATCTCTGTCGATTTCCCCTCGTGTCAAGCACACATACACACAAAAGTCGCTCGCACCCAGAATGAGTCTTCACTAAAAGACACATTTCTACTTCTCTCTATTTCGCTTTGTGCGGATATTCGTACTTGATCTTGAATCATTTTCCACACATTCAAAAAATTTCCTTTGCTTTATAGGCCTTTGTAATCGCCTTATTCTTCTTGTTTCTGGCTAAACAACTTATTAAGTAAATCACAATGTCCAGAAAAGATTTAATTAAAGTACTGTTTGAACAAGAAACTATTATACATTCTATTGTTAATCTTGTTCCACACTTGAAAAATAGAACAAACTTTTCTTCTGCTTATATTCGTGAACGATTACACATATTAAATTCAAATTGGGACAAATGCCGCCAATTACATGTCATTCTTGAGAGCTTGTACACTGACGACGATGCCGATACTCCCTTCTATTCCTGCTCTTGCCGCTGAACATTCTACCCAATCTTCAAAATTAAAGAAGCCTCAACTATCATTGCCTACATTTTCTGGTAACTATACTGATTGGTTATTTTTTCGTGAATTATTCCAATCTCTTGTCGTCGATGATCATTCACTTAACGACATTGAACGCCTTCAGTATCTAATGGCAAGTTTGACTGGCGAAGCTCAATTAATTGTTAAAGATTTACCATTTTCTAATGAAGCATTTAATTTAGCATGGACTAAACTTAAGAGTCGGTACAATAATAGCCGCGCCCTTATTGAAGATTGTATGCGAAAATTGCGCGATTTGCCTGAAATACCTTCGGATTTTTTAACCGGCTTAAAATTTATGCGCGACACTGCATTGTCCGTTCTTACCTCAATGACTACGCTTGGTCGTCTGGTTAATTATTGAGATGATTGGCTCGTGTCATTGCTCGCATCAAAACTTGATAAACAATCTCGGCGTGACTGGGAGTTACATGTTAGCGATTCGTCTGATATGCCAACGTATGAACAATTCGAAACATTTTTACAATCTCGTATCCGAGCTCTCGAATCAATATCTTTTAATTCTAAAGTCGTCGAGTCAAAGTCAAACAAAACACAAAATAAACAGTCGAAAACAACAACCGTTCACGCTCATCAAACGAACAAAAAACTGACGTGTCCTGTTTGTAAAAATGATCACAAAATCTACGTATGTAAGTCGTTTCAAGAAATGTCGGTAGTCGAGAGAGAATCGTTTATTACAAAAAATTCTCGCTGCTCAAATTGTTTAGCTAAAAATCACTCGTCATCAAACTGTCCGAGCAAAGGTGTGTGCAAGTTCTGTGGAAAAAAGCATCATTATTTGCTACACCGTGAAAATAAAAATAACGCAAATGAATCAAACAATTTAAATTATCCATCAACTTCTGGTGTTGGTAACTCGGAACTTTCATCACCTTCGCCATCAAATGTCACAAATCATTTAAATGCTTCGGATTATTGTCAGTCTTCGTCTATTTTACTTGCTACTGCTCGAGTTACGATACAAGCCGAAAACGGCCGACAAATTCGTGTACGAGCACTTCTATATTAAGGCTCTGAAGCCTCATTTATAACCGAGTCTATTGTACAATTTCTGCGAGTTCCTCGCTCGCGTGTGTCTACTACCATTTCCGGTATCGGCGGCGCGAGTATCGGAAGCATTTCACATTCGGTGAATTTCGTCCTAAAATCAAATGATTCTGAAAAGTCTGAACTCAACGCCAGAGCTTTAATTGTATCAAAGATTTCTGATTACGTACCGAAGAAATTTGCAATGAATTCCAATCTTAATCACATTCAAAATCTTTCTCTAGCAGACCCGTGCCCTGACTCGACTGATCGCATTGAACTCTTGATTGGTGCCGACCTCTACGGATCAATATTACGTGACGGTATTCGTCACGGTCCCCCCGGAACGCCTACAGCTCAACTTACTATATTCGGTTGGGTACTTTTAGGCCCACTTTCTTTTAGTGCCGATCAGATTTCTTTGCTCCGAGTTCACCATGCTTACTCACCCCCCCTTGAAGATTGTTTACAGAAATTTTGGTCCATAGAAGAGCCTGTATTTTCCAAACCTCTATCCCAAGACGAGAAGGATTGTGAAGCTCATTTCGAAGCTACACATTCTCGCTACCCAAGTGGTAAATACTCTGTCTGCTATCCGTTTCGTTAACCTGTGGAAACATTAGGAGAATCTCGATCCCCCTCACTTGCATCATTTTTTCGATTAGAGAAAAAATTGGATCGAGATCCCGAACAAAAAAGGATCTATGATAAATTTCTTAAAGACTATGAAGCTCTTGGTCATATGACCAAACTTACACCGGAGGAAGCATCGAAACCTACTCGAGTCTTTGTTCCTCACCATCTGGTATTCCGCGAATCTAGTAGCACGACAAGCCTGAGAGTCGTTTTTAATGGCTTCTTCCTCACCTTAAACGGAAAATCATTAAACGAAATTTTCCATATCGGTCCTAAGTTGCAGTCCGAATTACCATCGATTATATTAAGATGGAGATTGCATCGATTCGTTTTATCGGCGGACATCGAAAAAATGTTTCGCCAAATTGACGAGCTCCCGAAGATCGACAAGTCCAGTGTATTTTTTGGTGAAGCAAAAAAAATGAACCTGTCCAAGCTTACGAGCTAAACACTGTCACTTACGGAACATCATGTCCCCCGTACTTGGCAATTCGCGTCTTCCGACAGTTAGTGAAAGATGAAGGGACACGTTTTCCCGTAGCAGTTCCAATCTTCGAATTTAATACCTATGTTGATGATTTATTTTTCGGTGCTGACGATTTACCTCTCGCAAGACGAATGCGAGATCAAGCAATTGAACTTGCAGCGTCAGGAGGTTTCCTCTTAAGAAAATGGTCAAGCAACGTCCCAGAACTACTAACAGATTTGGATCACAATGATCATGGAATAGCCTTTAAACTTCCTATGGAAGAGAACATGAACCTTCAAGTTTTAGGTGTTTGTTGGAATCCCCGATCAGATTCTTTTAAGTTCCTGGACAAACCTCTATCATACGAGATTCTAACAAAACGATCCATTTTATCGTCAGTCTCTCAAATATTCGATCCATTAGGCTGGCTCGCTCCAATCGTTATCAACGCAAAGGTTCTAATGCAATCGTTATGGTTGTTACAATTGTCTTGGGACGATCCTTTGCCCAAAGAAGTTCAACAAACCTGGGAACGTTTCAAAATTTCTCTCATGGAAATTTCCCAAATTTCAATACCAAGATGGATTCGATATGGCAGTGATGTTCTCACCCTTGAATTGCATGGTTTTTCCGACGCGTCAAAATCAGCTTACGCTGCTGCTATCTACTCTCGAACTGTTACAGTAACTGGGGAAACGTCTGTTCATCTTTCGTCGCCAAAACCAAGGTAGCTCCAATAAAAACGCTGAGCATTGCTCGCTTAGAATTGTGCGCTGTGTCGCTCTTATCGAAATTGATTTCTTCCGTGCAAACTGCCCTACAATTACCTGAGAGCAAATTATTTTGTTGGACAGATTCGACAATAGTCCTTTGCTGGTTGCAGAAGCAACCTTCTACTTGGACTGTCTTTGTCGCTAACCGCGTATCTGAAATCCAAACATCCATCCCGAAAGCAGTTTGGAACCACGTTTCCTCCGCGGAAAATCCAGCTGATTGCGCATCCCGTGGAAAATCAGCTTCCGACTTATCTCAGTTTTCTTTGTGGTGGAACGGGCCTTCTTGGCTGTCTTCAGCGAAAGAATTTTGGCCAAAAGAAAAGGTTACATCGCGTATTGATTTACCGGAGAAACGAAAGAATCTCATTTGTCTTTCTACAAGTACTAAGTGGAATTTACCTACAAAATTCTCGTCGTGGTCTCGTTTACTACGCGTCACCGCTTACATCTTTCGATTTGTCAACCTTTTACGTAGACGTGAAACGCCTAAATCTTTTCTTACGGCTAACGATATCAATAACGCTGCCGAGTTTTGGATTAAATCTTCTCAACAACAAGCCTTTGCTTCCGAAATTCACTGTCTATCATCTGAAAATGAACTTTCAAAAACTTCAAAGCTAAGAAAATTGAATCCAATTCTCGACGATTCACAAGTCCTCCGCCTCGGTGGACGCTTAAAAAATTCGATCAAATTTTCCGGTCGAAAGCCCCCTGTCATTTTACCAAAAGGACTTATCTCCGAACTAATTATTAGCCAATTGCATACCAACTTATTACACTCTGACGTTCAGCTGACTCTGGGTGTTTTGAGGGAAAGATTTTGGATCCCGGGGGCGAGATCAATAGTCAAGTCAATTATCTATCGTTGTGTTATCTGCACACGAAATAAAGCACGTACTGGTTTCCAATTCATGGCAGACCTCCCTTCGGCTAGATGTTCTCCCTCAAAGGCATTTTCGCACACCGGTATAGATTACGCTGGACCAGTCAAGGTTCGCTCAAGCTCTGGACGCGGTAGTAAGTCTCATAAAGCCTATATCGCCGTCTTTGTGTGCTTCTCGACTCGCGCCATTCACCTGGAACTGGTCAACGATTATTCCAGTGAAGCTTTTCTCGCTGCTTTCAAACGTTTTGTCTCGCGTCGTGGAATGCCGAGTGATGTATACACCGATAACGGTACAAATTTTCGCGGTGCTGAAAGAGAACTTTCTATGAACTTCCGATCTCTCAGTAAAGACCAAAATTTGATTTCACACCTCGCTAACGATGGTACGACGTGGCATTTCTCACCCCCTCACGCACCTCATTTCGGTGGTCTATGGGAGGCCGGAGTGAAGTGCGTGAAACGTCATTTGCATAAAATTCTCGGGGCTTCGACTCCTACGGGCGAGGAATTAAATACTCTCCTAACGCAAATTGAAGCGTGCTTAAATTCACGACCAATTGCCCCTTTGAACGACGATCCTGAGTCGTTCGAAGTCCTAACTCCGGGGCATTTCTTGATTGGGACCTCCTTAGTCGCAACTCCCACTCCGTCGGTTTTTAAAATCAATGAGAATCAATTGTCTCGCTGGAAATTTTATCAAAAATTACTTGAGCATTTTTGGCGTCGATGGACGCGTGAATACTTAATTACATTACAACAGCGAAATAAATGGTTCTGACGTCAACCTAATGTATCACCCGGAACCTTGGTTTTGTTAAAAAACGACGATTTACCTCCAACGAAATGGGAACTTGGTCGTGTGATTACAAGCACTCCCGGTATGGATGGACTGGTTCTTATTCTTATCGCTAACGAAATGATATGACTCAGTTCTCGACAAGCTCTTCGAGAAGCACGATCGTTTCATAATATGTATTCTCTTCGCAAAACATTGTTTAAGTGTGAATAAATCAATAAAAGGTTTTCATTGTTATCGATTCCGACTCAAAATTAATTACAGTCCACTAATCCTCTCATTGTTAAAAAAAAATTAAAATAAAAACGATATTGAGAGTTTCTTAAACATTTATCAAAAACAAAATTA
Source organism: Leptopilina myrica (nomen nudum) (assembly GCA_032872475.1). Lineage (NCBI taxonomy): Eukaryota > Metazoa > Arthropoda > Insecta > Hymenoptera > Figitidae > Leptopilina > Leptopilina myrica (nomen nudum). The sequence continues at coordinate 32,678,628 of CM065464.1, read as the reverse complement.
AATTTACTGCAATTAAAATGCGATACTGGATTTCTAAACTGCGTCGAACTCTTCGGCAGAATCAATCCTTGCTTTTTCATTGAAGTTCTCAGATTTCTATATCTAAAGGGAAGTTTTCCTTTAGACATTTTTTGAGTTTTGCCAATGTTGAAAGGAGGAACATAGTACGTCAGCTAGAATTAAAATTTTTAAACCATTTATACAAAAATATAACAAATAATTTTTTTAAATTTTGATAAAGAATTTAATCTTATTTTCAGACGGAAAAAGTTGCACAATGAATTCCGAAGCCTTTTCGAATTGACAATTTTTTACTTCGCTGAAAGGATGGATCAACATCAATCTATTTACAATGATTGAAGTTAATTTATCTTGTGCGATTTTATCTAGTTTTCCAGATTTTTCATAGCTTCCATAAATATAACGTTTGTCTAAACTATCATTGATAAAAGACTTAAAATCCTGTTAAATTTTTTTAACATTTTTAATTATTTTCAACAATTGCAAATTGGTCACTTTCATAAATTTGCTCTAACTGATTGGTACTTTGAGAAGAATCAGATTCCAAATTTGTCGATTTTTTGGTATTAGTTGTTGATACTTTCTCTGATTGTCCCTACAATAATTATGTCAAATATTTTTATTCTCTTAAAAAACATTTTTTATAAAAATTTATTTTTATTACCTAATGAAATGAAAAAAAAATAATAATAAAAGAAATTAAATTTAAATTGAATACGATTAGGTAGTTTCAAGTAATAAGAAATAAATTGTCCTTTAAACAAATTTTTAATGTTTCAAATAAATTAATACCGAATATTTACTAAACCGAATATTTTCCTAAAAGGAAAAACCTTTTTCGTTAAAAAAAAAATCGTATCCATCTCCCTCAAAAATTGAAATTTATTTTTAATTTTGATTTTTTTGGGTCAAAAATTTTTTTTTTTAATGCTTATTTCTAATCGAAAGAGGATGAAAAAACCTTTCCAAAATGTACTTTGTCAAATTTGTATGTTTAGTTGTTTAAGAGTAAAAAATTTTTGAAATAAACATTACACAAAAAGACCCCTTGATCACTTGACGTGGAATCGCTCATATATATATATATATATATATATATATATATATATTTGAACTAAGTATTTATTTATTTGTAACAAATACACCTGTTACTATAAGTGAAATTTATTTATTTGTTAGAAATAAATGCAAATATTTCTATTAAATACTAGTTTATTTATTTTAAATAAAAAAGTTATTTGTAACAAATAAAAATTTTTTAAATATACATTTTTAGTTAAAATAAATAAATGATTTCTCTCAGGACAAGTTCAACACATTTGTGGCTACATATGGTAAAAAACGAAAAAAAATGAATGTAGTATATTTTTTCTATGGCATTTTAAGAATTTTAATGAAATGTTTAAACAATTAATTTAAATAATTTTTTCAATTTTAAATTCATAAATATAAATATATACTTTAATACGAACAAATTAGGAGGTCAGAAACTAAAATCCGTTAAAAAGAACCAAAGATATAGAATTTTCAAAAAAAGTACCAAAAAATTGAAAATTTAATACGTCCGTCAATTTTTGAAATTTTTTAAAACCGCTTGGGGATTTTGTTTATTACCACCAGAGGATATAATGTACCCAATCTCAATCGAATCCCAAAACCTAGTAAAAATTTTTGTGTTGAACTGACGTGGAATACACCAGCAACATTTTGATTACAAGAGAGCGTAATGTAATTTAAAAAAAAATTTCTACGAATCCATTTCATGATTTGCAAATTGTTTATAAAAATTTTTTATGGGTAAGACTCCGTCAGAAAATATGCGGTTTGCATTGGGTCTTTGGATTAGGCTGTAATTTGGTGAAATTGTAGTATTGGATACAAGAAACTAGTGTGCCAAAATTTTTTTGGAAATTTTAAAATTTGTTGAAGTTACGCCATTTTGAATTTTTTTGTTCTAATTTTTTTGAATCTTAATATTTCCGAAAGTTTTGGATGAAATTTAATAAAATTTGAAAGGCTTATACTTGAAATCATGTTTCTTCTGACTATCACAGAACAAAACAAAAAAAAAATTTTTTGCTTCAAAAAAATCAATTTTTTTTTTGAAACTGTTATGCCCGAGCGGGACCGATTTTTGAGCTTTCTTGTGAATTGAGCTCCCGGATCAAAAAACTCGATTTGCGCCAGAACGCACACGCTAATACCGAGTGACGAAATTTGAACGAATCCGATGAATTTAAAAAGAAATGTTCCAAACTTAAATTTTACACACATTTGAGGTTTTTTTATTTTCAACCCCTAAAACAGCATGTCAGCCAAAACAAAAAAAATACGTATCAAATATTTTTCGATTGTTGGTGATGCCTCTTCATGTACATGTAGTGTTTTTACCACCCTGGATGAATTGGTCTAGCTACGAATAAAACGTCTGGTAAAAGGCGTTTTTGTTCTAATAGACCAGCAACCAGGTCTTTGTCACCGAGCTCTCCTGCAGTTATCTCTATTGAGCAAATCAACAAATTATTGGATGATCACTATGCTAAAGCCAAGATTGAATCACAGGATTTTATTCGAAATAAATTGGGAGCCGTTGAGAAGAAAATATCTGCATTGACTTCTACAGTATCATCTTATTCTTCAAAGTTATGCGATGCTGTGGAGAGGATTGTGGTTCTCGAAGACAAGGTGCAGGTACTTCAAGATAAGAATAATAACTCTATTGACTTAAGTGAATCAGTTTCTTCGAAGTGTATGACGGAGTTAACTAATAGGTTAGAAAAAAGATACAACCTTGTTATGTTTGGCTGTCCTGAAAGTTCTGACAATGATACTGCAAGTAAGACTGGCACAAATGATTCGGATTTTATTAAAATTAACGAGTTTCTTAAGTCAATTAATAGCATGCATAATCCTGATTCCATTAAGTTTAAAAGACTAAGAAAACGTCAATAAATTGAACAGTGCTTTTCCTCGTCTGATACAAATTACATTTATCAACGAATTCCAGATGAGAGAAATACTTCATGTTTACTGGAAGGAAAAGAAAAACATGGTGGGAACAAACATCATGCCGATATCGTTATCCAGAGACTTGACCCCACTACAGAGGGAACATCTAAAGACGATCCGCGAACAATTAAAGGAGCGTCAAGAGAAGGGAGAGCGAAACCTTATCATAAGGCACATGGGAGAAGAGCCAACAATTATAAAGAGGAGAATGTCAGCTGTCCAGCAGTCGTCAAAATAGGATCATCTCACCTTGATAGATTATGTTTATGGTCCTCTGATAATTTTTTACCTTTAAACATTCAAAAGTGCACAATAATGACATTTTGTCGTAAATCTATGATTGTTAAGTTTTGTTACAATGTTAACGGAGTACCATTGACTAGGGTGAGCCGACAGCGGGATTTGGGACTGATGCTTGACAGTACCTTGTCTTATAATGATCACATCTTTTATGTAGCGAATAAATCTCTTACTGTACTTGGCCAAGTTGTAAGGTCTGCTAAGTTTATTTTTAATATTCATGTTTTAAAAGTGTTATTTTTTTCTCTCGTTAGACTTCACCTCGATTTTCTCTCAGTTATTTACTCACCATATTATAATTGTCATAAATTAAGACTAGAAAGGATTCAAAATAGATTTCTCAGATTTGCCGCAAGGCAACTGGATATACCTTACAATTTTTTTACGCACGACTATTCAGAACTTAGTTCCATATTGAAAATTCCCTCAGTACAAAGTAGAGTTTTGAAACTTGATCTACAGTTTTTTTATAATATATTAAATGGTAATATTGATTGTGCAGCATTACTTTCCAGAATTTCGCTGTCGGTTTCTTATATTTCCTTAAGAAATAGACCTAGCTTTAAGGTTCCTCTTAGTCGTACAAATGTTGGCAATAACTCTCCTCTAACACAAATTTGTCGAGAGGTTAATCATGCGATTAGCCTAGATTTTTTCGAGAATCGTTCATCGAGATTTAAAAGTAATCTTCCCATTTATGTACTAAATATTGATTTATCTGTAACTTCCGGTACGTTTTTTTCTGTTTCCTAAGTTGTTTTTTTTCTATTATATTCTTTTCACTAATAAAGGGTAAATTTTGTAAACCCGTTTATATCAAATTAATAAATAATTAAAAACTGTAGCTGTGTAGGACTTTATGTGACGTTGAACTCGCCCCGCGCACATTGGCATTTTTTTATAATTTACTGTTCAAAATTGTCTGTAACCTACTAATTTTTTTTTCCTACTAAACCAATTTCTGAATTTTCAATTGTTTATATTTTTTTTGTTACTCAAAATTAACAATCAAGTTAATCAATTAAAATTAGTCCAGCTTGACGACCAGACAAATAATAATGTTTAATACAATTTATTTAAATTGTTGCAAACAATGTTAATTAACAAATAGATAACTTTGGTTCTTTTTTATGAACAAAATTTTTCTTGCAGACTTTATATTCAGTGTGATATTATATTGTTTGATAATCTCATATATTCCAAAACAAAGAAAATTTCTTGCATATGTAGGGGAGACTGGGGCGAAAAGTTAAATTTTGCATAAATGATTTTTTTTTGCAATATAATCCGCTTAGATGCAAATATTTGTATATCAATATTATAGGGCAACTTGTCCTCTAAAACTTTCAATAAAAAAGTTCCCAATATTTTCGCATAAAATACATGTTTTGTCCTTTTTTGAACATTTTGTTTTTTTAACATTTCGCCCCATGCTGGGGCGAAAAGTTAAATTCTATTTTTAGCCTACAAAACTATTTTCTGATAGGTGATAAGTATTAGATAAATTAAAGTATACGTAAACTAGTTGACGGATTTAAAAATTAAAATATAGATTTTTTCGTCTTGAATTGCACTATTCATTATAGTGCAATATATAGAATATATTTTTTGTTTTAAAATTTTGTTGTTGTAAAAAATTGGCATTTTTTACAATTTAATGTTCATAATTGTCTACACGGAGAAAAAAATGCTGTTGAATCAATGACATATGAGTTTGATTCATTGAATAGTGTCATAACGGGCTGCCAAACGTATATGCTGTTGTTTTGAAAGCACCGATTCTAATGATTCGATAGTATCACTTTCATTGAAACAAAAGCATATTTCTCAAATTGACAGCATACTATGTTAATTTGAAGGTATTCCTTTTGAATCAACGATCAAAATTTTTTAATTTAACAGTATATGCTTTTGAGTCAATGACTAGTTTTTCAATTTAAAAGCATCATTTTTATGATTTAAAAATTTGTACTTTTAATTTTTTTAGTTGTTGCTATCGATTGAATAACACCATACTGTTAAGTCAATTCTTTTATGTAGTTAAAGATATACGAACGATAAATTGAAAAAATAAAATTTTTGTTCACATATTTTTTATATACTATAATTAATTCTCACACCTTTAACACAACAGTTTTTATATACATCTTTTTTCCAATTTTACACACTAACATACATATCTTTATTATTTTTTTCATTTTTTCCAACGACAAACACACATACATACACATTCAAACACACTTTATATTATTTTGAGTCTGAAAAATACGCTGTTCCCAATCGGTCACCCATCCATGTAGTAACCGCGACCAAACGTGCTTAACTTTCGTGATGGACGAGAACTGCCGCGCTGCAATGTAATACATTCGCTTCTTACATTGAGCAGTTACTTTGTAGTTAAATACCGTGCGCGAGATTTTTCTCGTAAATAAGGGAATTTATATAGGGAATTTATATTTAACTAGTCCTTAATTCTTTAAAACAATTTAAATAATAGTTTTTTATATAAGAATCTCAATAACGACAGGTTTAATAAACATATAAATAAGTGTGGATAAGTATTTCAATAAATTTAGCACCTGTCAATGTATCAAATACATAGTGTCCTTATTTTTATAGCATATGCTATAGGCAGTCCGCTATAGCACCACTCATTGAAACGAAAGCATATGCTTTCATTTTCAAAACCGCGCTTCTTTGGAGCAAACAACTTTTCATTTGATTCAAATTTACACGCATTTTCTTCAAATTTATCTATTAGATGCTTCAAATGAATAATGTCAAAGAAGCAATAAATTATTCTGTTGCTATATATAAATGAACTATAGAAACAATTTGTAGAATATCATTAATTTAACAGTACCGTACTTTTAATTTAAACAGTTTCATTTTTTCGTTTTAAGCAATATGCTGTTCGATTAATAAATGTGTTATTGAATCAATAACGGGAAATTCAATAGCATGGAGCTATTTGATTCAACAGCACTTTTTTTTCAGTGTAGAGCCTACAAATTTTATCAAATTTTGATGCTCTTGGTCTTAACTGAAAGGGGATAAAATTTGCAAGAGATGCCTCTAAACCGATTTTTGAATTTTTAATTGTTTATACTTTCTTGTTACTTTAAGTTAACAACTTTCAATATTTTTAGAAAAAAATCATGTTTATTTACTTATTTTTCCATTGTACATGATCGAAATCAATTTAAATTAATCTAGTATAACCACCAGAAAAATAATAGTGCATTCATAAAACAGTGTATTTTAGTAAAAAGGAATCCATTTATAATAAGTGGATTTTCCTTTAAATATTTGTGGCAAGTACTCTTTCATAGAATGTAGCTAAAGAGAAAAACATAGTCGGACCTAAAGTTTGGTGTTGGTACTTTTTTATACGCCTAATAAGGTGGTGAAATATAAAAATTGATTTGCATAGTAATTCATTTAATTTTTGTGTCTTCAACAGACTTTTCGCGTATTTGTAGCATATTTGTAACACATTATAGCATCCAGCCCCTCAATTATAATCATTAAACAATTTTTTAAGGTATATAATTCTTAAGTATAATTTTACACTTTTCAAAAAATTAAAAAAAATTGTATTAAAAATAATGAGAATTTTATTATGTATAAAAAAATTGAATTATTAAGAAAAAACTTATAAAAGATTAGTAAATACTTATTGAATTTTTGTGAAAGGTTTTTTATTTATGAAAGTAATAAAATTTTTGCTTACATTTTATGAAAATTTTCGTTTAATAATTGAATTATTTAAAAAAAATTTATTAAAATAGTAGATATTGAAAATCATTGAATTAAAGAACATTTTAGAAAATAATTGGAATTTTGCCAAGAATTTTGGTGAAAGTTTGTAAAATAATTGAATTTCTACAATAATCTGTAACTTCTCCAACACTTAATAGTTTATAGTGCTTTTAACTAAAATTGTTCTACAGATAAATTATTTTTAATAATTAATCAAATACAATATGTTAAAAATTTATCTAATTTTAGGAAAATTTAAATTATTAGACAGTATTCAAAAATCTAAGTTTTTTAAAATTTTTAATTAAATTCATTCCAAATTCAAACTTTATAAAATTTCAGTTTAAGTTTGAAGTTATTTATGAAAATTGTAAACGGAACTCTAATAAAATTCAATTTTGTAATTTCTTAGTAAAATTGGTCATTAAATCTAGGGGAGACCGGGGCTAAACCGAACGGATTTGGTCTTTGACCAGAAAACTCATATAAAAACATACTTTTTGCTAAAGTGTAATATACCGTTTTGAAGCTTGTACTTTCACCTACAAATCGCACTTGTTCGATTTAAAAAAAGTACAATAGCTTTAGAAATATATTTCTTCGAAGGTGACTACCTCAAAAACGAAAATCCGAAAATTGGTGGGGCTAAACCGGACACGGCCAATTAATTAAAGAATGAGATACAAACTTTCTTTTTTTTGGTAAAAAAGTCAAATCAATTCTTTTTTTATTTATTTGTAGATAGTTCTATACAAAGAATATAATATAATATGTAAAATCGGTAATAATTATAATATAAAATAAATTACAGTTTTCAGACTTGTCTGTTTGTAGCAACTCGCTTGCGAATTCGAGTTTTAAAATAAATTCTTTATTTATTTCTTTATAAAGTGGTTCTAATGAAAGAATATAATATAAAATAGTTAATTAATATAAAATAAATTAAAGAATTCAAAGATTTGGTTGTTTTTAATCACGATGTCTGATTCAGCCCCACACCGTCATCTAATAATTAACCTGCAATATATTTTTTCTTTTTAATGTTTTCCATTAAACTTTTTTTCTACTAAACTCAGTACACCTTGAGCTAAAAGAAAAATGGCCGTATGATATTTGCACTTTAATTTTAACGATAAAAACCCAAAAAAAATTAAGAAATTTTTTTTTACTTTTACCTCAAGAAATGACATTTTCACATATTAACGGCAACTATTATTACAAGAAAATTGACACGTCCCTAAAACCTCATGCAGCATATGCATCACGAAATTGCGCGTTCATAGGTTATTTACACGATTTGAAATTCTTCACGGTTTCGGAAATATTTGACTTGTCCGGTTTAGCCCCGGTCTCCCTTATAGATTGATGTATAGATTTAAATTTTATTTATATTTATAATAATTCATATAAATCTATTATATTTATTTTTTAACGATTTTTTAGATTGACTAAATTATTTTATTCAATTTTGAAGTGACAACCCATTGTGCATGCATAAATTCAAAGAAGACCGACAAATCGGGCACTAAATTCTTGATTGTACTTAAAAATTTTGAATTCTAGTGATGCCAATGAAGTCCCATATAACATACAGTTAGACAGTCTAGATTAGACCGTTCAGATAAATCCCATATAACATACAGTTAGACAGTCTAGATTAGACCGTCCAGATGCGTCTAGTTGGGGCAATTACTGGACTCCAGACGGCGCCGAAATTTTTCTACACGGGTTACTCCAAATAGGAAATTGTTTCTTGAAAAATATGCAGTTGAATGCAATGCAAAGAGTTAAATTCTAAATGAAATAGTTTGTAACCTAACTTGCAACCTTAAAAAAAGGTTTTACTTAAAAAAATTATGAAAGTATATACATACCTTAAGCCAGCCATCCACATAGTTAAATTTATTATACAAGTGTTGCGAAAAGCATTTGCAGTCTAAGATTTATCAAGATTCTCAGGAGAAATTTCAATATATAAATATACGCTTTTTGTGTTAAGGGCTTAAAATCTTCGTCTACACGCCCTCTATCAAATACAATGTGGTACTTTTGAAAATTCAACATGTCGCTTTAAAAATGGCGCATTATGTAATTGAAAAACACAACTTCCAAATTTAAATGTTTATTTAAAGTAAAAAACAAAGCACTAATAGCATTTTAACTAAAATGTTATATTAAGTATAACCTTAATAAAACACGGAGATAGCATTATAATTGGACAGGAGAACTATATATATATATATATATATATATATATATATATCTACCTATATTACAAAAAGATATGGCCGCCGCTGCTTCAGGATTCTGTAAGGGCGCCCTTTCCCAAAAGGGCCGTCAAAACTTATGTCAAAATTGACATTTTGGCACGCTATAAAATGTAATTTTTGTAAGATAAAAATTTAATTATTGCGAACGTTCTCTCTCTAATTCTGGGTGAAATAAGCAATCTCTCTTCCGAAATTCGATCTCGTCAGTCTATTATGCGAAACTATGTTGTTGAAATCTGACGAATTGTTTTTCTTTTTTTTATATGTAAATTATGAGTGCGAGCTACGAGGACAGTGGCCCTTCCAGGATCAACGAAAATTCAATATAATTAAGTAGTCCTTATGCATGAGCATAAGGAGACGTCCTTAACTCATTATTGGACGATATTATATCAGTGTTTGAACATTCTCTCGTCACGAATTTTGATTTTGGTTGCATATTGATGTCTCGACAATCTTATCATATTGCCTGTTATTAATTGTAATTTGGATTATTATTGCTGGAAGGTTTATCGCAATTTGGCCAACAATGAGGTGTGACGAACTTGTCAGTTCTGCGGATTTTGTGAAGGTTTTGTCAACAATGAGGAGTGATGAAACCAGCAACTATCCTGTCTTCTGCGAGCGTACTGTTGCCAATGAGGCGCAACATTATATTTCGTTTTATTTAGAATTCTGTCGACAATGAGGAGCGACTGATCTAATCGTCGATTTTAAATGCTGGATGTCAATGAGGTGCGGACCCCTTTGTTGAAATCAACAACCGCGAGCTAGTCAAATCGCCATTTATAGCGGAATTTCGAGACTGAGATTTGTTAAATTTAATTTGATTTTGTTGTAGAATTTTTGATGTGTTTAATTATGCCTGATGTGATTATTAAAGTTTTTCAGAATTCGGCTAAAAACCAAATTTAAAAAGATGTTAAATAATCTTAACTATATGTGATAAATAAAATTTTCAGATTTGCCAAAATCGTAAAATCGCATTTTACTATCTTTATATTATCCATAAATAGATCTAAATATAAAATTTATCTAGGGGGTTGGCGCGCGAAACGCGCAGGGGGGCGAAACCCCCCTAGTATATATATATACTAGGGGTCTTGCCCTCCTGCGCGTTAACCCCCTTTATAAATTTTATATTTACTTTTATTTATGGGCAATATAAATATATCAAAGGATATCATCAATTTTATAGTAACATAACGGCCTGCAAGTAAAAAATTTGTCGTTTGACTTAGGACTTTAACGTCCTACTTGACTCTCCTATTTAAGGGGGCAAGTTCTGACTCAAAAAATAGGAGACTTCCTTTAAACTTAAAGTTAAAAAAATGTAGGTCAAATTAAACATGGATTTCAACGTAATTTAAGGGCCTACATGGAGACCACTGTTTAACCTATAGGTCAATTTTCATATCAGTTTTGACTGCTCCTTTGGAAAAGAGCGCCGTTACAGAATATTGAAACAGCGACGGCGATTGTCCCAAATTTTGAGGGAAGATCGGCTTAAAAGGCTACATTTTGGGAGCAGAAGAAATTGTTTGTCAATTTTTGACGTTTAGGTCAAAATTAACCTAAATTTTGAGGGTAGCGGGAACTGTTTGTCAAATTTTGACGTTTAGGACAAAACTGCTCTTAAAATTGACCTACATTTTGAGGGTAGCGGGAATCGTTTGTCAAATTTTGACGTTTAATTCAATACTGCCCTCAAAATTGACCTAAATTTTGAGGGGAGAAACCGCAGGTCAACTCTTGACCTGTAGGTCAAAAAATCTTGAAATTGCGGCGGCGTCGGCAGCGATATATTTTTTTAATATATAGAGATATATATTTATTTTAATACATTTTTTAAATACACATAAGTATATGAGGCATTTTACGTGTAATGTCCTGAGTTGAAATTTCAACTTCTTGAAAAAAATTGAAACTCGGGGAATTTGTTGTTCTATCAAGTAGAAATGTGCCCCAAAAAATATTTTTGACTTTTTCGAAAATTTGAAGGGGGTAGAGGGGGGCCAATTTGACCAATTTTGCTAACACCGGCTACTTACTTTCTAATGGTAAATTTTATTTTTTAATATTTTGAAAATTTACCCCAATTTTTAATAATTAATATTTCAATTTCCAAAAAAGGGTTCGTTTTATTTGAAAATAAATTATTGCAAACAGCGTGAGGCAAGGTGCCCGCGACGCAGTGCGCAGCAATTTATTCTTTGAAATTTAATAACTTAAAAACAAAAAAAGGTCATTCTGAAAATTTGCATGCGCATAGGAAAAAACCTCAGCTTTCGTTTGCAATAATTTATTTTCAAATTAAACGAACTCTTTTTGGAAATTGAAATATTAATTATTAAAAATTAGGGTAAATTTTCAAAATATTAAAAAATAAAATGATTATTATGATTCACGGAGGGGAAAGCCCCATTCAGATTGACAAAAAAAGCAAAGACTTTTCGTTTAGGTAGTCTTTACTGGATTTGAACTAAGCTATTTAACGTAAAGGCATTATCTAGACAGATTCTGCCTTCTCTAAAACCAGTTAGCCATTCTGGTAAGCTATCTGTCTCAATTATCCAAGTTTTTAATCTTGTATTTAAAATTTGTGTAAAGAGTTTTGTGACTGTATTTATTAATGCGATACATCTGTAATTTGCTGGGTTTGATTTTTTCCCCTTTTTATGAATCATTAAAGTCAGAGTCTCCTCCCATTTTTTCGGTTTCTGAAATTCTATTAAATAAAGTCTGAAAGGAGACAATCCATCTCTCTGGGAGATTCTTTAAAAATTCATAAGGTATTAAATCAGTGCCCGGGGCCTTTCCATTTTTACATTTTCTTAGGTTCATTATTAATTGGTATTGAGTAATTTGATCATCCAACAAGGGATGTCTTACATCTGATTAACTTAGTGAAAAAGAACTTCTTTCCGGAAATAAACTAATAAGATAATTATACCATTCATTTAAGTGCACAGGATTTTTATTTCGGTTTCTAATATTCTAAAATTATTTACTATTTTCCAAAAATCTGAGGGATTTTTTGGTGAGGCTAAGCTTGTCATAATTTTTAATTCATAGCATTGTCGCTTATTTTTTAACATGTTTTTGTATACTTTTTTCTCTTTATTATCGGTATTTTGTTTAGAGTTCTAGTTTTTTTCATACGAAGTTTATCCGCAATATTTACAATTGAATTAATCATATTTTTATTTAACTTGTTTATGTCTAACTCTTCTCGTGAAACAGATAATCATTCTTCCATTGAGCCTTTGTAATCGAATTCTATTGAGCATCCCATTTTAAAAATACTGTTTTAGTTTTTTTATTATACGCCGCAAGTTCACCTTTTTAAAAAATTTTAAAACTATTGAATTTAAATCATTATTAATTTTATTCGTATCATTTAATTTGAATATAATAATGTTCTTTGCTCGAGAAAGACTCTCGAAAGCTGAGAGAGAGCGCTCGGATTGTGTCATTCTATTGTCAAACTCATTTACTTTCTTGTTTATTAATTCTACAGACTTAGAAGAGGTGTGAATTTCAGAACGAACAAATACAAAATATTCAACAAGCAAGAAAACATTTACGTGCGACCGCACTTTATGACAGCTCAAACGAGACTCCTATATATATATATATATATATATATATATATATATACTAGGGGGCTTCGCCCTCCTACGTGCTTTGCGCTCCAACCCCTTATATAAATTTTATATTTACTTCTATTTACGGGTAATATAGAAATGGTAAAATGCGATTTTATGATTTTGCCAAATCTAAAATTTTTAATTATCATATATAGTAAAGATTCCCGTGTGTGAATTGAATCTGAGCGCTAGCCATGCTATGTCCGGGGAGCCCAACTACAAGCTAGCCCTTAAACAAAAACCTATCTTTGTCATGGCTAACTCGAGCTGTTTCCACACGGGTTATTTAACATCTTTTTAAATTTGGTTCTTAGCCAAATTCTTTAAAACTTTAATTAAAAAATTAATTTTTAAATTCAAAAATAGAGTTTTAATGAATTTGTTTCCAAGATGCACCGCAAGGAGGTATATTAAACTTTAAAATTTGTTAAAGTTTATTACAAACCAATTTAGCATCTCACCTAAACTGAAAAATATTTATTAAAATTGTTTATCATATAAATACATTATTTAAGTTACATTTTTGAAAATATTTTAAATGATTTATTCAAATACTTCTTTCCATACAATATTTTTTATTTCTGTAAATTCTTAAGAATCAATTTTAACAAATAATTTATTTTAGTTTTTACATCTCAAAAGTGCTACATACAATTGATCATGAGAAAACAAAGGTCTGAGAAAATAAATGCCCACCTCTTTAAAACTTTGTCCCTGCGATTTAATAATAGTTATAGCAAAAGCTAAAACTATTGGAAACTGTCTTCTGTATAAAATAAATGGTAATGAAGAAAACTCCCTTGTATCCAAAGTAATTCTCGTAATGAAAGCTATATTTCATTCTTTTATTTCTGTAACTAGCATAACTTTTATATTGAATTTATATAATTTAAAAATTTTAAGGTCTTGTTCTATTACAAAACCCGTCATTAATACTTAAATTTCTTATAAGCATAACTATTGCTCCAATTTTAAAAATAATATTTCGGTTAAATTCGTAAAAATGGAACATGTGTTGATATTAGACAGTACATTTTGTACTTGACATTATGTTTCGTCAGTGACAGTAGTCTGCCGAGTGTATTTGTGTATTTAGTAATTTTATGAAGTTGACGGCGAAAAATTTCTGCTTGTCTGACACCCTGTTTTTGGTTTAAAGTAATTTCAGTAGTTTAAAAAAAAATTTTGTAATTATTTAAATTAAATATATCATTATGAAACCTATTCTCCTTCAAAATAGATGTATTGAGTTATATAAGATAATTTTTCCAAAAGATAATATCCTATTCCAACTTGGAGAACACACTTAAAATTCCCCGGGTGTCGCACACCTAGTGTGCGGTTTAAGGATGGATTCGGCAGTGTGCGGTTTAAGGGTTAAGGGGGTTCTACTGACGGCTGCATATCTGTAAATAAAGAAAACCGCATAAACTAAAAATAAAACAAAAATTCTGAAATCTTCTCCTATTATTTATAATATTAACATATTCGTCGTCGTTTTGTCGTCCGTCGTTCGTGTAACTCCGTACATCATCGTTCGGCAATCGTTCGACAACATATATAGATATACGTCGCACAGTGCTTTAAAATGTAGTTTCACTGTTCATAATCGACTACAGACCTCAATTTTAAACCGATTTGGTTTTTTTACATTACTCAGAACAAAATTCCTTAGAGAATTGTGGTTTTAGAATTTTTATTTTTTTTGTTGTTTAATTGTTAAATAAACAAATATACGCAAAAAATGTGACTTTTCAAGAATAGAGAAGGTTTTTTCTTAAAAAAAAACAAAAATAAACTTAATACTTCATAGAAATGTTGCAATTGCACTTTTAGACAATAATTGACGATAATATATACAATAATATATTTTACAATAGTTATAAACAATTTTCTTAAACAAATTATTTGATGTACTATTTTATTAGAATAATCGGCTTAAAATTGTTTACTCGGGGGTTTTTGGGGTCGCTGAAAACGAATCTAACGACCGTTGCTCAAAATTCAAAATGGTGGATCCAATATGGCGGACAGAATTTATAAAAAGTGATTGGATCCGGCTGAAGTGTGATACTCGGGGATTTTTGGGGTCGCTGAAAACGAATCAAACGTCCTTTGCTCAAAATTTAAAATGGCGGATCCAATATGGCGGACGGAATTTATAAAAAGTGATTGGATCCCGCTGAAATGTGATACTCGGGGTTTTTTGGGGTCGCTGAAAACGAATTTAACGTGCTTTGCTCAAAATTCAAAATGGCGGATCCAATATGGCGAACGGATGTAAAGAAAATTACTGAGTTTAGTGAAGTATTGTTATTCGGGTGTTTTTGAAATTGATTAGTACGAGTATTCAGGTATTTTCTTAAAAACCTGTCAAAGAACATAGTGTTTGTGACCCTGAGAAGGGCCGATTGAAAATTCGGTTTTTAACAATAATTATCTATACAATGATGGCATGTGGGTGGCCCTAAAAAGGGCCGATTGAACATTTAGTTAATTTTTAAGAATTGTCTGTGAAATAGCATTGTGAAGTTGGCCCTGAAAAGGTCCGATTGAGTATAATAGTTGTCAATAAATTCACTTAGAATTTAATCCAGATATGTATTGATCCAAGAGCTGTGTAATTTCTGGGTCAAAACCTGTATCTGTTGTTTCTCTTTCGGGTTTAAGAGATGCAATGTAAATGTCTGAAGAAACTAACAGCTTATGTATCAGATCCTCCATTGTGTGCAATCGAGACATTTTTCTCGTATTATGCAGCTGAAAGTTCTTGATATCTTTATTTCTAGATTCCGAAGCTTCTTCTGAATAAGCTCCAATCGGCAGAAGAAAATTATCAATAACTTTACCTCTATGAAGCAGAACTTTATGAATCGATGAAGGCATATAATACCATGGGTATAACTCTACATAAAGTTCTGCTGTCTTCAAGGCAAAGTTATTGAAAAATTCTGATGGAATTTTTACGTTACTGGAAAGCATTTTCAACATCTGTCGAAATCTTTTTAGTAACCGCTTGTCAATTCCAGTTATTTCTGCTGTCAACTCTTTAGTTTCCTTCGCAAATTTTAGCATAATTCGTATGCATCTTTTCGCTGAAGATGTATGGGGATTTTTTCATACTATTTTCGATGAGATATTAAGTTTATTTTTGATTTTTTAAGAAAAAACCTTCTCTATTCTTAAAAAGTCACATTTTTTGCGTATATTTGTTTATTTAACAATTAAATAACAACAAAAGTAAAAATTCTAAAACCACAATTCTCTAAGGAATTTTGTTCTAAGTAATGTAAAAAAATCAAATCGGTTAAAAATTGAGGTCTGTAGTTGATTATGAACAGTGAAACTACATTTTAAACTACTGTGCAGCGGGCCAACCTGCCTGTTGTATTCTGAAGGTTGTGTAACCACCTTAACGAACTGTGGTCTGTTATTACCGTAATGTGAAATCCCTCTAAGTAATGTCGGAATTTGCGTATGGACCAAATCACCGCTGAGCACTCTTTCTCGGTTACTGAGTACTTGCGTTCAGCATCCGTCAGCGTTCTGCTCGCGTACGCAATCACTTTGTCAACGTTGTCTTGTTTTTGTGTTAATACCGCCCCCACACCAAAATCACTTGCGTCAGTGTAAAGTTCGAATGGGACGCTGTAATCGGGGTACGCTAGGGTTGGAGCGCCCCCAATGCCATTAAATTTTACCACGCAAAAGTTTGTTTATCGGTTCTGCGATCGTGGATAGGTTTGGTATGAAGTGTCGATACCACGACACCATCCCTAGAAATCTACGAAGTTGCCTTATATTTTTCGGCGCTGGGTATTCTCGAAGGGGTTCCGTTTTCTCTAAGTCCATTTGTAACCCGTACCCATTAACTCTAAACCCTAAATATCTTACTTTTCTATGTCGTCCAGGTAAGCATAGACATATGGCTCTATTTCGGGACTAATCAGGGATTCAATTAACCTTTGAAAGGTTGCTGTTGCACCTGATAGGCCGAATAGCATCCTAGTGAATTCGAACAGACCCATACCGAGGACTGTAAAGGCTGTATATTCTCTACTTTCTTCATCTATGGGGATTTGATGATATTCCAATCTAAGGTCCAAAGGCGTAATATACTTAGCTGTCCGTAGTTTTTCCAGTATAAAATCCATTTTAGGAAGGGGGTACACATCTTTTTTCGCGATTTCGTTTAATTTCCGGTAGTCAATACACATTCGATATGTGCTGTCTAGTTTACGCATCATGACTACCGGAAAAGACCATGCGCTTTTCAATGTTTTTATTATACCGGCTTATAAAAGTCGTTTTGTCTAATCGTGCATTGCTTTTCAGACAACCGGGGAATACTTGTTCTTGTATCCCGGGTACTATGTTTACTTTTATTACGCTGAAAACTCGATCTATTTTAATTGGCAAGTACCACGTCGCGGTTATTTCTTGTATCGTTCCGTCCGCTGTCATAATGGCTTGACCTTTTGCGGGGTGCAATTTAGCTCCGTAGTGTTCTGCAATTGCTACTCCGATTTTGACTTATACCGTTCTTGACGCGAGAACTCATATAACCCGTACAAACATGTTAGGTAATCCGCTACTGGCTCGGTAAGGTATTTTTTTGCGAGATTATCTCGTCATCTAGTTGCTCCTGATAGAATTCTTCCCCGAATGTCAATTTAAACAATCGTCTGCATTGGATACACGTCGTGATTCTACCGCGGTTTTGTCGATACCTATGCTTTTTTCAGGGGGAGGTTTGTCAAAATTACTGAGAGACTTTATTTAATTTTCCTTGATTTTAATTATAAATTTAAAAACGTAATCGGACAATTTATTTGTCCTTCTTGTAAATCAGCAATTAATAAATTAAAAGAAAGTGTTAATTTTGAATAATTAATTAAACTCAACAACTTTAACAAAAAAAATTGCAGATTAACAATCATACATATAAACGTAAAACATGAAATAGACACGAATTCATTTATTTTGTAATAAATATCTTTTCCTTTCAAAAACTTTTTGTAACAAAAAATATTATATTTCATTAGGTTATTGAGAATCCCACTTTTTTATTGTTCAAATAAAATCTTAAAAGTATTATCTACTTGGTTATTGAAAAAAAATTTCAAAAAAGATGGAGAACTTATTTTTTTTAACCTAAAAAATTTAAAAAGTTAATTTATTTAAACAAATTATATTTTTTAAAAAAATTTTTGAACGTTTATCGAAAGTACAATTTCTCAGGTAGACTATCCACCAATTTTTATTAAAATCGGTTCATCTGATCGCGAGTAATTAGCTATTTACTAAATCGCTACAAAAAACTTTGATCTTGAATAACTTTGACAAATATTCGAATTTCGGAAAACTATTTACAGGTTTTTATTATACCATCATATTCTATCGAAAAAATATAAGAATGAAAAGAATCCATCGATATCAGCCTGACGAAGACACTAACCTTCGAGCCGCCTCGTTTCGTCTTCCCAGAACTTCCTGGACATTTGGTTGGTGGCTACGAATAAATTTTCGTCTGACAAAATTAAAATTTCATTGACGGACCCGCACTATACTTTTGCCACCAGAAATCAACTGTTCCTTTTCTGACACTTTTCTTGGACAACGACAGCCTCCGTATTTCCAAAACCCGCATTCGCGTACACCGCTGGCGGCGCTCGGTATTTTCATTGGCTACCGAGGGCTGTTAAGGTCCGGGGCTGCTTTATTATTTCCGACGGCTATTCTGACTGGCTGACGCCGTCGGAAAATGGACACGATTCTCTACTTGGGAAACGCTCTCTCAGTTTCTCATCGTCAAGTCGACGTCGTCTGCACCAGTGTTGCGACCAAGAAGACTAGAGCCAGGAGGGCTAACTAGAGTAGTGGGGGTAGGACAAATATAGGGGGATTACGAAGGTATGGTTAGATTGCGCCAAACATCGTGTTTTGATGCTGCACTTCCCCTCACTCACGGGTGTCACGTATTTAAATATATAACGTAAGAATTTGCGAGATGCGCAGAACTGAAACAAGATATTTGGCGCAGTCTAACAACGCCTTCATAATCCCACTAATTCTGACTCACTGCTGTGAGTGAGAAAACAGCCGAGTTAGCCCTTCTGTCTCTAGTCTTCTTGGTTGTGTCAGATGGGAAAATGCCAATCTTTGAGTTTTTTCTTTATTCCTGTTGCCAAAAAATGTGAGACACCACTTTCTCATGATCTCGTAGGAGTAAGAAAGAGTTGTTCTTAATTAAAGGCAGAAACTGATGATTCCAGAAATTCTACGCGATTCACCCCCACCGTAGCGCCAAACTTACTCCTTCCAATCTCTACTAACACAAAGTCACATCACGAGTTTACTCTAGTCGGTGTGTCTCTTTTTCTTTTTTCGTAACAACAACGGAGAAATGGCGCGGAATTTTAAAATTCATACGTAATAAAATCTTATTATTACGGGAAATGCTTTTAAAAATTTGTAAATTATTATTTAATAATTGTATAATTCATTATTAAATAATTTTTATATAATTAATGAATTACTTTTAAAATTATAAATTAATAATTATATATTAATTTGTAATAAATAATTATTAAATTAAAAAATACAAATAAACGTAAATTGCTGAAACAAAATTTAACAAGCAATTAATAATAATTTTAATTATTGTCAACAAAAAAATCCATAAATATTAAATATTCAATGATTATATACTATTAAATTACTCTCCAAATCTGAATTAGTAAAAAATAACTAATTATTACTATTAAATAAAAATTAAATTCCTTTTATTTTACAAATTTAAAAATATTTATTTTACAATTTAAAAACTTTAATTTTCTAATCTTAAAATTTGTTATTTTTCATTTTTAAAGTTTATTTATTTTTATTTACAGCTAAAATATCAAAAACATAAGTAATGTAAATTTCGAAATGCTCAGTCCTCAAAATTTTTACTCATACCGCAAAGCAAAAAAACTTAAAAATTTGAAAAGATATATTGACTATGGAAAAAAGTGAATTTTCAATTATATTAAATTATATAAATATTTTTTAAAATTAAAATTTTTAATTAAAAAAAAATTTACAATAATTGATTTTTAAATAACGTAAAAGTCTCAATTATGGGACACTTCTTAGCTAAACTAAATTTTTTTGGAATCAGGAGTGTCAATATGAATAATTAGGGTATATATTAAAGGATTTGTATATTATGAATAATATTTAGGCCCTAAAACGGTTTTTTTTTATAAAATAAAAATAGTATTAATTAAATTTGGAAACTCTCCACTGCACTAATTATGGGACGATGATTTGCTGGGGCAGTCCCATTTCACCATTTTGCATCGCGTTTTATAACTAAGCCATAACATATATTTCCATCTGTATTACAATCATGGTTTAGTTACAAAATACAATTTTTGCTAAAGGTGCCATTCCATGTCAATGTGAAAACGTTAAACCGACAGCAAGAAAACGTAAACATACGAAAGTGAAAGAAGCAACCTTATATGTATAACTATCTCGTTTACTCTCATACTTTAGTTCCGACGCTTTGACGTTTTTTCGCCGATATAGGACATTACACAAAGTTTAGTTATAGTTACATTAGATGAGAAACACCATAAAAATTATAATTCAAACTCAAAGTAAAACTTCAAAGTATTACTTTGGAATAGAAAAGGACACAAATATATATATTTGCCCTTTTCTACTTCATACTTTTCGTATGGAATAGAAACATTCGCGGGGTTCGACTTGAGCTGTCGTAGCGAACGGTCATATTTTCGTTTTGTCTCGATAATTTGTTTTCGTGACGTCTCGATCGTCAGTATTCCGTGAAATTTTAATTTTACCATTTTTTATCAGTGTTGTCCCCTGTATCAGATTTTATCTGTAGTTGGTGTTTTAATATTTTATGTGCTCTAATTTCTGTTTTTTGGAGTATCGTGTGAATCCTAGTGCTGGTTTATTCTGTGATATTTGTAAATTTTTGGTACCTATTTGCTGTTAGTGACTGTTCCTCATTGTTCTCTTAATTACCTTTATTATGTCAGACGAAGGCTTACAAGACGAGAGTGACAAACTCAGTCAACTGCTGATAGCTGTTGAAAAGTTGACTCATTCTTACGATTCATTAAGAGAGGACGTATATTCTATTAGAAATTCACTTATTGGAATAAACTTAACTCAAACCGATACCAACAACAGAATTAATAAAGTGGAAAATGAGATTTCATCTTTAGTAGACAAGTCGAGATCTAAAAATTTAGTTTTATTCGGTCTTGAAGACTCTGACGCTAGTAATAAATCACTTATACCCAGTATTCAAAATTTTTTTGCGACGTTGAATTGTAAGTACCGGACATTGCGATCGTCGATTCATTCCGCCTCGGTAGGGTCAGAGGTAACCGACCAATTTTAATTAAATTTATCGCTGAAAGATGGGTTAGAGATGTTCTCAGCAAGGTCAGAGACTTTAAGAAATTTAATATTTCCATAGCAAATGACAGATCTAAGGAGGAGAAGGAGGAGATCAGAAATTTAAGAAGTAGAGTCATTAAGTTGAATGATTTGGGTATATTGGCGAAATTGAAGGGTAATCGAGCCCTAGTGAATGAGAAGTTCCTAAACTTACCTTCTCTTGATTCTCTAATAAACCAACTGGCTAAGGCCAAGGAGATAAACCCGGATTTTCTTAATGATCCGAACGTGAACAACTCAGTTTTCTCTTCACCATCAACTCTTAAAACCCTACGCTGCGAAAAATAATAATATAGGTACATCTAATTCCGATCAGTTATCAAATAGTTCGGTGGCTCAGCAGGGTTAGCAATCACGGTGTTTTAACGGCTTATCTGATAAAGCTCTCCAACCAAAGCTTCTTTTCTGGAATGCGAGTGGCCTAAAGAATCTTACGGATATTTATGATCTGTTAAACAATGGTGATATTTTGTGCGTTTGCGAAACATGGTGCGAGTCTAGTGATTTTAACCCTTTTAAGAAATCTGCTTTACATACCATCGTTTCGCCTGCTATCAGAAATAATAAATATGGAAGAGCGATGGGAGGTCTTCTGCTCTCATTTAACTCTGACATTTACAGTTTTGAAGTTATTGATACCTCGCCTAATTTTTTGTTCGTGAAGTTTGTGTATTTTGACTCTGTTTTTATTCTTGGTGTTGTGTATTGGTCCCCGATCGCGAAATGTAAAGAGAATTTAGAGGAACTATGTGCAACCCTGATGGCGGATTGTCCGGCTTGGATGTGTGTTCGCGAGTCCTTGTTGCCCTTAAATACGTCTACTGACCCTAGAGATAGATTGATAGAAATCATGTCGTCTTCGGATCTCAATCTAATCAACGAATTGTTACTAATGTTTATTTCAATGCTAAAGGGGAAAGATCCGTATTAGTGCTACCTCTGATGTGCTATGTGTGAACTGTATGTTATTTTCATGTTCTGTTTTCGCGCTATATCGAACTCGCCTTGTATGAACTTCTAGTTCACTAGACAAATGTAAAATAAATAAATAAAAAAATATTAATTATAAAGAATAAAACACAATACACAAATCCTAGTTTAATAAATAAAATAAAACTAATTTTTTGGTAGAAAATTAATGCGAAAATACTAAAAATATTTGAGGTTATGTTTGCTGTATATTTTCTGTGTGTTTCATAAAAGGCAATTAATTAAACATTTCTTATTAAATTAATTGCTATACAGAAATAATTATCCTTATAACGTGTAAAATTTGTTGAAATAAGTCGAAATTTCTAATCATCAGTTTTAATTGCATTTATTTTATGTTTTGTAATACTGTCTCATAATAGGGACGAAATTTTAAAATATCCCAAAATTGGGACTTTTACTCTACTTCAATGGTGGTGAGAAAACTAGTTTAATTTAATTTTTAATTAATATATTTTTTTAATTAATACCCTCTAAACTTTAATAATATGTTAAAAATAACTAATATTATAGTAAAAAATAAATCGCTGATACAATTAATAATAATTTTTCAAGTGAAATTGTTAATAATTACGAATTATTATTTAAACTCACATTTTAGCTGTAAATAAAAATAAATAAACTTTAAAAATGAAAAATAATAAATTTTAAGATTAGAAAATTAAAGTTTTTAAATTGTAAATTTTTTTTTTTTAATTTGTAAAATAAAAAGAATTTAATTTTTATTTAATAGTAATAATTAGTTATTTTTTACTAATTCAGATTTGGAGAGTAATTTAATAGTATATAATCATTGATTATTTAATATTTATGGATTTTTTTGTTGACAATAATTAAATTATTATTAATTGCTTGTTAAATTTTGTTTTAGCAATTTACTTTTATTTGTATTTTTTAATTTAATAATCAATTATTACAAATTAATTTATAATTTTAAAAGTAATTTATTAATTATATAAAAATTATTTAATAATGAATTATACAATTATTAAATAATAATTTACAAATTTTTAAAAGCATTTCCCGTAATAATAAGATTTTATTACGTATGAATTTTAAAATTCCGCGCCATTTCTCCGTTGTTGTTACGAAAAAAGAAAAAGAGACACACCGACGAGAGTAAACTCGTGATATGACTTTGTGTTAGTAGAGATTGGAAGGAGTAAGCTTGGCGCTATGGTGGGGGTGAATCGCGTAGGGTTTCTGGCATCATGGATTAAAGGTAGCTATTTCCTGAATATTCTTGATAATAATCAGGATATTGAGAATGAAGATATTGGGACAAATCATATCGGTTTGTACTAGAGAATCTCACACTCGGTGTATGATTGGATCCTACTGACTGGGGTGATACGTTATACTATGGCTCAGGTGTTCTACGATGGGTATCTTACAGTCTGTGTCGATCCTAGGATGGGTATTGTCACAATATATATATATATATATATATATATTGAATTTTTTGAACAAGGGACAGAGTAATTGCAAATTGAGTGGAAAGGCAATTATCTTCAATTGTCAATAAATAATTTAAAAATAAGTTTTTAAAAACGCATTTTAGGAATGTTTTTAGTTAGGCTTACTATAATAGATTATGAAAAAAAGATTAGAAATTTAATAAGCCCGCAGATGAAAAGATTAACAAAATATTTGTTAACTTTAAATCTGTTGCGATTGTACCATCAAAGATTGTTATATTCAATTCAGTCCAAAGTTGTGACACATCTTTATAGTTTTTCTGAGAATTGGAAGCTAATGCTAATATGACCAATTTCTAGACTCCAGAATTTTTTTTATCTTTTTGCTGACACTCCTCTTCATCATATTTTGAGCTCATATTTTGTCTTGTACACCATGATGACATCAGACGTTGCCTGCACTAACAGATATATCTTTTGAAAACCTCCTCTTTCATCTTTCTATTTTTAAAATCATTTTTTTAGTTTGTCGGATGAGTTAAACAAAATGCAGAAAAAATTAATATTGAAAAATGAAACAAAATTCTAACCCCCAAAAGAAAGAAAGGATGTTTTAGATCAATAAAATTTAAACTTCTCCCTCTTAATGAAAGCTATTTTTTATTCGTGGGTTCAACAGAACAAAATGGAGAAACTATTATACTTTAAAAAATATAAAATTAAGTTAGGGAAATAAATTTTTCTATTTAATGGTTCAGTTAAACAAAATGAAGAAAAAATTAATATTTAAGAAATATAACATATAACTGCATCTCCCGAAAGAAAAAAGAAAGTCTAATGAACAATAAAAATTCGATTGAAACTCCTTCTATTTTTCGGAAAGGGTAGTAGTTAAATATTATATTTTTAAATTCTAAATTTTCATTGCATTTTGTTCAACTAAACAAAGAAATAAAAATAGCTTTTTTTAAGGAGAAGGTGTTTTAATCTTATTTATGCAAAACCAAAAGCATCAATTTTTCTTCAGAGGGTGTGACTAAATTATATATTTTTTAAAATTCAATATTTTATCTATTTTGTTGAACTTAACCAACAAATAAAAAATATCTTTTATTAAGAAAGAGGACTTTAAATTTGATTTAAATTGGTCTAAAACATAGATTTTTTCGGGTTGGAATTAAATGTTTTCTTTTTCAAATAATAATTATTTTCTCCACTTTTTTAACTTAACCAGCAAATTAAAATTGCATTTGGAAAACAGGAGGAGTTCATTTTCATAGGAAAGAAGTCTTTTTTTCTTAAAGGGTCAAGACTAAATGTAACTTTTTAAAACTTAAATGTTTACTCCTTTTTGTACTTTTGGACCAACGAATAAAAAATTGCTTTTTTAAATTAGGAGGAGTTAGAATCTCATTTCAATTGGTCTAAAAGAAAATTTTCTAATTATTTTAGAAAGGCGGGAAAATATTGCCTATTTTATCTTGTATTAGTATTATTTCTATTTATTGTCTGCTTTTAAGGGTTTCGTGGCCAAGGGCCAAAACCCTTACAGCGAGACTTTGGTGTCCGTCCGTAGTTTTAAAAGTCTTAAGTCTTATAGCGAGACTTTGGTATAAGAAGGTCTTAAGTCATAAGTAAGACCTAATGTATTAAGTCTTATAGTGAGACTTCGGTATAAGAAGGTCTTACATCTTACGTTGCTACACGGAGAGAAAATTTATTACATATATTAACACATATCATATATATTTTGTATAAGTTTTTACAGTTTAGGGAAAAAGTGCACCAAACCGAAATTTTTGTATCAAAAATACTAAACAGTGAAAGAAATAATTTAAAATTTAGTAAAGTTAGATTAAAATTCTTGATATTTGATATTATTATACTAAATTTCATATTATTCCTTTCACTGTTTAGTATTTTTGATACAAAAATTTCACCTTGTCGCATTTTTTCCCTAAGTTGAGAAGCACTTTTACAAAATTTAATATAATTTTATTTCCGTGTATGAAAATGTTTGCCATAAAAACCGTTGCAATGGCAACCGTCACTATGGTAATGGTTGTTTTTTTATTTATTCATTATAATCATTTTTGTCATTTTAGGCCACGAAACCCTATGATGTAGGCGCATTGCGCCTGTTTCTCTGCCTTTTTTTATTATTTTTATATTCTATTAAATATACTAAGAATCGACTTTGTAAATACGTATCTGTACCAAATTTGAGCTCTCTAGGTCAAATAGTTTAGCCGCTAGGGGGAGGGGGGACACGATTTGGCTACGGACACAAGAGTCTCACCAATAGGGTTCCGTCGGTACACCGAAGGTGTACGGAACCCTAAAAAAGATTAAGTTAAATCTGATTTATACAACTACATAATTACAATA
Source organism: Leptopilina myrica (nomen nudum) (assembly GCA_032872475.1). Lineage (NCBI taxonomy): Eukaryota > Metazoa > Arthropoda > Insecta > Hymenoptera > Figitidae > Leptopilina > Leptopilina myrica (nomen nudum). The sequence continues at coordinate 32,652,339 of CM065464.1, read as the reverse complement.
CAATAAATTAATACAATTCTTTAATGATTACTTTTGTCAAATTAAATAAGTTTTCCTATTTCTTCTTTCCTTTATTTACAAAATATGCTGTTTTTAAAATACACTGTATTGACAGGAAACTACTTTGTTACTTTGCATATCAATAATATATTTATAATTGTTCAATTTACAAAAAATACTTCAAAAATTAAATCTACAAATGTTACTTTATTATTCCCAATAATTTATTTTATAATATTTCATTGAATTAACGCAATTTTTGAGACTACCCAAAACCTACCTTAAATGTACTATAACTAGGGTAGACTTACGGTATCCCATTTCGCCAGGGGTTAACACATTGACAAATAAATAAAAAATTATTTTCTTTTATTTTTTACAATCAACACATTTTTAGTTGCCAAGCCAAGTATGTAACAAAGAAAACCCTATTCTTAATTTTAAGACCAACATTTTACTATAAATTAGTAAAGTAATTTCTATCAAAATTAATTTTTGTACAGTTTATGACAATGAATTAGTTACTTTTTTAAAAATAAAACTTACATAGTAGTAGTATATGAGGGTGATTCTCCGCGTAGCACACGATTTGGTTTATGAAATTAAAAAAAAATTTTTCGTTATTATTATCAATATATTTTTTTAAGATAAAGGCTCCACAATAAAAAATCCATAGCGGGCCCGAAAAATTGTTGAAAATTTTTGTTGTAAACAAGTATAGTAATTAACAAATTCAATGTTTGGACAGGTTCTGTCAAAAAAATTTTTTGCTGTCATTTAAACAATATTATAGTGTAAATCTCATTTAATAATTTTTTTGGTAATTTATGGAAATTTATAGAAATTTTCGCGATAATTAATAAAAATATGTAAAGTTTACATTATTATTAAAAATTTGGAATTTGGTAATTTATGGAAATTTTCGAGGTAATTTATGAAAATTTATAGAAAGTTGTGCAACAATGAACAGTAAATAGTTGCAAAATTAGTAATTAAGGGTATTTGAACCATTATGACGTCACAATTTTAAAACTCATGCTTTTTACACATTGTGACGTCATAGTGGTTCAAATGCCCTTAAGAAAAAAAATCGGATTTATATGTCAATTTATGGAAATTTATGCTGTAATTTATGAAAATTTATGTGGTAATGTACAGAAATGTATGCTGCAATTAATAGAAATTAATTTTTTTACTCATTATTTACCTGAATTTAAAATTTTTATTACACTTATGAATGCTTCAGTGACACAGTTGAATACAGAAAAGCCTTACTATGGAAAAGTGATTAGATCATGACGCACATGAAAAACTAATTTTTTTAGTAAATTATAATCGATTTCAAAAATTCTTTTTTCCACGTCTTTTGTTTTCACTTACTTTATACTACTAAACTTGTTTTGAGGTAAAATATTAATAATTATTCATTTTATTACAAATATGTGATAATTAGACCATGACGATTCTGTGATTCCCTATGCAACTTTCATGCTTATAACACATATAAAACAGAAAAAAAATTTTAATTGATTTATTTTTTAGTAATTTACTTAGGAGAGTTTATTAATGCTTTTTATTAATGTTTAGTAATTTTTCGATTTGATTCTTTATGTAAATTATGCAATTTTAAAAAGTGATTAGACCATGACGCGAGAACGGGGGACAAGAAATATCTACAAAAATATTAAAAAATAAATTTGTTTTTCCGCAAGTGTTTTGTTTTTTACAATTCTACTAACTTAAGCAATAAGAAAATGTCAATGTTTTATTATATTTATTATTATATTTTACTAAAAAAAACATTTTATACATGAAATGGTAGTGGGGACTGATTAGACCATGACCCTCGGCGGATTATAATTAGTTTTTAAATTTTTTTACCAGGGAACATTTCTGATTCAAAAAATCAAATTTTTAACCTACGTGATTTCGACTAGAATTTCTCTTACATAAAATTATGTGGTTGTAAATATACATTTTTTACAGGTATATATCTTCAGTTCTGGAATTAGAAAATGTTGACGATAAATCAAGGCTAAGAGTAGTAGATGGAAATAGAAAAAGGAAAAGAGGTATATGTCTGTCTGTTGAACAGAAGGAAGAAGAATTATTACCACAATTAAAACCAAAACAAGGAACAGATTTGAAGTTAACAAAATTACCAAATTTGCAATATCCAGAAGGTTCAACACCCGCAGAAATCACAAAACATTTTATGGATTCTAGTTATACATTGGATCTATTTCTAAGCAAATTGAAAAAGTGAGTTCGATAAATATTAAGATTTAAGTTATTATTTTAGAAATAACTTTTTTAAAATTTAATTAATTAAAATATTGGGATATCTCACCAGAGCACAGTGGTCGGAGAGACCCTATTTAATGCGAAAAATTAGAAATACTGCACCGATTGCAACGAAACTTTAGGATAATTTTAATTTCGCTATACTTAATAAGAATATATCATAAAATTTAAAATTTGACAGTTGACAGCTGTTAAAGTAACTATCAATTTTATCAAAAATGAGTAAATCTGCACAAAAATTACTTCTATTAGGTTTTGAGACCTCCTAAAACCAAATTTTATGTCAAATTTAAAATAAGGTAGTTGACAGCTGTCAAATTGACTGTCAGTTTTATAACAAATGAGTAAGTCTACATAAAAATTGTACCACTAAGATTTTTAGACTCACGTGTCCTGAATTTTCGGTAAAATTTATAATTTGACAGTTGACAGCTGTCAAAGTGACTGTCACCTTTATAGAAAATGAAAAAATGTTTATAAATATAACTGTTACATTTACAGACTGAGTAGTCACAATATTGATATCGAACTTAAACTTTGACAGTTACCTTCTATCACTGTATATGTCATAATATAAAAATATCTTTATTTATTAGAATTAATTATTTGAAGAGAATTTCTTTTTAATAATAAATTAACAATTAAAATGGAAGAAAGTAATTTAATAATAACATATTTTTTTAGGACTAAAATGTAAGAAATTATTTTAATATTACTTTCTATCTTTTAGATTCATCAACGGATACCTATATGAAAAACCTTTGAATACCAAATTTGTAGAAACTAAACTTGTTAAGAAAACTCATATTATAAAGGGTAAAAAATTCCACTTATAAAAGCCGCTTTTTAAACATATATATCGCCTTTCCCAATCAATTTCATTGTAAATACCGATTAGTTTTGAAATCTAGGGACACTTATGAGTAATAATCGCTTTATTTAATTTAATTTAACGCAATTTAAAAATTACCATTTTTCGCATAATATAGTGTACCTCCGACCACTGTGCAGAGATTAAAAACATGCTCTCTTTTGAATTCGTTAGGATGTTGACTAATTTCAATTAGTGACTGGCTTTTTGGTTCTGATAAAATGAAGTTAAATTGCTAAAGCATTTATTTGAATCCTTTACAATTAGAATCAGAGAGAAAGAGTAGATTCAGATGTCTTCAGGGATACTGAAACAAAATTATTACTTTGTGGGATCAAACGAGAATTTAAATTGGACAATATTTTAAAGTATTAGTAATTTACCTTTTAAATTTATTATTAAAGTCGTAGACCCAACAGGCGATACCTCCTTCAATGTGAGGTCGAAGTAATGACATTGTTTAGAATGCACTTGGTAATTGGAGAGATTTTGGACTGGCACGAAGAATACGCTTAAGGGTAGTACACGACTTGTTAACTTTGTCGTGATTTCTGGCTTTGTGTTAAGGTGATACAAATTTTATTACATTTAAGTGGGGAACCAATAGAAAGAATGACAATGTGCAGATGACCAATTTTCGGCATCTGCTACTTAGATAAAGTCATCATTCTGATTAATAATACTGCGTTGATTCGTCACTGTTTTAGACAGTTCAGTAACCTAATAGAAGGGTGACAATCGTGGATGACCATATATAGAAAAGTCTGTCCAAGATGACACACATTTGAATTGATTTGTTTAGGTTACAAAAAAGGGAGGATTCAGATTCTAACTTTACAAACATCAAACAAATATGTCGCGATGACGTGACAATTGTTTAATAATAAATTAGTGGAAAAGACTATTTATTAGTAAAATTTACTTATTTGAAAGAAAAAAGTCAGTCACTAATCAAATTAAACAGAATGCTGTCTTGATTTTTTCGCCAGAGTTTATACTTGATTTTGTGATATTTGATGATTTCAAAATAATGAAAAGTTGATATATAAATCTACTTAATTTATGATAAAATCATATGTTCTTTCTTAAAAATATAATGATTCTTAAACCAAAAATTCGTAAGATTTCCCCGTATGCATATCTATTTTATATTTTTAAATAAATTATAACATGTAAATAAAATAAAATTATTTCAGTCCTATTGAAGTGATTGGAGAACTACAACTTGCATTTGTTTGTTTCCTCGTCGGTCAAAGTTTAGATGCTTTTGAACATTGGAAACTACTAGTAACTTTAATATGTCGCGCCGACTATGCAATTTCAGCACGTCGTCAAATCTACACCGAATTTCTTAGAACATTGGAAGTTCAGCTTATATGGATTCCAGAAGAAGTGTTATATGATATAGTTGCCAGTAATAATTTTGTATATCACAATCTTCGTCTCCTTTTTTCAAACATAGAAGCAAATACCGATGTTGATGTAAGATTGAAATCTGAAGCAGTTCGAATGCGAGACAGAATTTCTAGCAAATTTACGTGGGATTTTTCCAACTTACAAGAAGAGGGTGAAGAGGATTGTCCAGTTATCGTGCATTTAAAAGGAGAATGAAACAAAATAGTTGTTTATGCAAATGTAAATACATTATTATTCTGATATCTCTTATAATATTAAATGGAAACATAAATTAAATCAATCATTTGTCGTTACAATATGTTCTGTAAAATGTATAACACTGTAGGATGTTAAAATATAATAAAAATAAGAAAGCAAGATTGTCCAAAATGTCCATCTTCTTTGCACAATAGTACATTCTTAACAACATAAACTTTTGCCTGCATCATCATATCTTCTTTGATCAACTTGAAAAGTTTATCATCCTTTTCGTGGTTTCTCTTGATCTGATTGAATATTGCGTTATAATTATTATCAATCCTAAGATCTTCCGGGACAGGGTAGCGACTGAGTGCATATGCATTTTACATCTTGATGCCGGCTGTATAAACAATTTATTGTGTATTTAAAAATCACCAATAATAATAATAAGTAGATAACAAAGTATTTGCTTTTTAGGCACATTTAATACAAAGAGTAATAATAACGAATATTAAGAGTTTTTAAGATGTAAATTTCTTAAAATTGTTAATTTGTTAATAAATCTAGGTTTTATCCTTCTAAACGAAACGATATTCCAGAGATATCCCTGGGATATTTGTTACATCTCAGAGATTATCCCTGGGATATCCATATTTCTATCCCGAGAGAGACTCGCGAGGGATATCCTAATGATATCCATACTGAATATACCACGTAAAAACGGTATTATGTTGAAAAATAATTAGAGCTTTATAAGAAAAATCGATTATGTTTAATTAAAAACTTACTTTATTGTTAACTCATTAACGCCCACCAGGACGCAAAATGTACCATGATTTCACGACTCTTATTTTGTATGAAATAATTAGTTAAAAAATTTAGGAAATACCACTTTGGACGTAAAATTTATTGCTCTTTCGGAATATGAAGCTAAAATTTGTTTATAATTATCTCAAAAGAATTTATAACAATTTCATTGCAAAAAACAGCATCTTATCTCAAAAGGACAAAATACAAATAGTAAATCCAATATAGAAGACATTTTTAAAAAAAGTAATTATATTTGCTTAAAAACGGTCATACGGGGGTTTTTGTGGATGCTGATTGCGAATCTCACTTCAGAACAATATTATGTTTATCCTCCACGTCCGTTAGCCGTCATCAAAATTTTATCGACGTTGCCCAGCTCTTACCACAAGGAGGTCTACGTGAAAGAAGACACTTTTTTTTTTATTTCCATGGTCTCCTCTTCATCTTCTTCCACTTCAATCTCTTTACTACTACGAAACCGTTTATGTCTTTATGTTATCGACATTATGCAAATAATTAATCACAAGTCTTTGTGGGAATAATGATCTTCTGGATTAGTAACAAACAGTTCTGTTTTTTACTAATATCAAACAAGTAAGTCTTTATGGGAATAATGATTTTCTGTTCTTTACTAATCTGTTATGTTTTTTACTAATCGAGAATTTCATTATTCCCACAAAGACTAACTTGTTTGATACTCATATTTTTCTGAAGTCAGATTAGTAATCAGCATTCTCAAAAACTCCCAATTTTAAAAAAAAATGTCTGCCATACTGGACCCAACATTATGAATTTTGAAAAAGTGACATTAGATTCGAAATCAGCGTCCCAAAAAACCCCGAGTAACCATTTTCAAGCAAATCAAATCACTTTTGAAAAAAATTATTCCAAATTTTTTACCGTTCTTCTGCATTTTGGAAAAATGTCCATTTTCATATCTGCTATTTTGAATTTTAAAAAAGTAACATCAGATTTGGAATCAGCGACCCCAAAAACCCTTGAGTAATTATTTTCAAGTTAATTTAATAACTTTTTAAAAAATTGGCCGCCATATTGAATCCGACATTTTGAATTTAAAAAGAATAACATCAGTTTTGTAATCAGCGATCTCAAAAACCCCAGAGTAACCTTTTTCAAGAAAATTTAATCACTTTTTAAAAAATTGTCCGAAATTTTTTTCCAGCCTTTTGCATTTTGGAAAAATGTCCATTTTCATATCCGTCATTTTGAATTTCAAAAAAGTAATTATGGTTTCTTGTAGCTGAGGGTTCGAGGACGCGATATTTTGTCCTTTTGAGACCAGATGCTGTTTCTTGCAATAAAAATGTTATAAATTTTTTTGAGGTAATTATAAACAAATTTTAGCTTCATATTTCGAATGAGCGATAAATTTTACGTCGGAAATGGTATTTCCTAAATTTTTTCACTAATTATTTCGTACAAAATAAGAGTCATTAAATCATGGTACATTTTGCGCCCTGGTGGGCGTTAATGGGTTTATTGTTAATCCCCAATTGTTTTTAATTGATTATATAATTGTTTTTTAAATAAAATGTCGTAAAAGTCATTCAAATTTTTAAGAAGAATCTTACAATTTATAAAAATAATTAAATTGTTTTAAAGAATTTTAACATTATATTTGAAAATAATTAAATGTTTTGGAAGAATTTTTTAACCCTCTATCTGTCGCATCTTTAGTTGTATTATAAACAACCTATTCGCAGCAGAAATAAATTTCATTTCCTGTTAATTATTATTTAAATATCAAATTCAGTAACCAAAAATTAAAAATATAAAAAAACACAAAAATATTTTCATATAAAAAAGAAGAGGGCTGTGAAAGGTACTGGGAATATAAAATTATAATTTTTCGATTTTAAAAGTTATAAATAAAAAAATTAGGTAAGGAAACTTCTCATCACGCGACGGACGGAGGGTTAATAATTTTCAAAATAATTGTATTCAATCACAAACTTTAATTTAACCCAGTAACGCCCAAATGACAAATTCGATTCAAAGAGTATACTCGGGGGTTTTCAGGGTCGCTGATGACGAATTCGATGCCAGTCTTTCAAAATTCAATATGGCGGATCCAATATGACGAACATTTAAAAAAAATTGGATTCGTTTGAAAAATTATCACTCGTGGGTTTCCATATGGAAATATGGAAATATAGAAAACAATTGAAGAACAAAGCAACTTGATGTAAATGTAGACATATGTTAACGATCGCAAAAACATTAGAAGATTAATTGTTAAATTAATAATAGTATTGTGGAGAGAATACTATATTAAAGGTATAAAACGGAAAAAATTGCATTAGGATCTTCCGTTATTTTTATCATAAAAGTAAAATAAAATTACAAATGCCGGTTTATGGAACAGATATAAAGAGAAAGCAAAAATTAAAATTCCATTGAAATTTACTAACGCATTTCACCTTTACAGAAATTCATGGGTGAAGTGAATCTCCACGATATGCCATATTGGATCCGTCATTTTTAATTTTAAAAAACTGACCCTTTTTATTTTCTCTTTTTGTACCAAAAGAAAGCTTAAAATGAGTACTTTCAATATATGTAACCAAAAAATTAATGTTTTTTTTGTTTTCTAATAATTGTTAAGTCAAAAACGAGAAACTTTTTAAAAATGTACCTAACGTTTCTCGTATTAAATTAGTTTCAAAAAAAGAATCTAATGTGGGATGAGGATAAGTCAATAAGCCTACTAAATGTTGTAAGTGGATTGTTACAGAATCTAAATTATTCTCACGAATTTATATTTAATTTGGAAACATTGTAAATAGGATTGTCAATGACCTCCGTAATGTTATTACAAGTATATTTCTCGTTCTGTCCTTGTTTACCGATAATAAACGTAGTAATTGAAAACTTGCCCTTCTTCTTCTCTTTTCCTTCCTTCAACGATAAGGAAGTAAGAGGGGATAATATTGAAATTTGACTAAACTGAGTGACGCGCATTTGTACTACTCGCCAGTTTATTGACCTCCTTCGGTAAGACAACGTAATTAAAATTTGTATCTTGTGCTAAATAAAATAAATATACATATGTACTTTAGTGATTGTGTTTTATTCGCCCAAAAATGGTCCTTCGAGCCGGATTGTGAAGATTTGTGAGGATTTTTTGTGAGTTTCGCAAAAATTCTAAGAACTTGTGAGGAATTTCATCAACTCAACAACACATTCGAGTCAACGGAATATAACAGTGGCATGAATCTACCTGAACAAAGGTGAGCACCTTCCAAAACATTCATTAACAATTCTCCTTAAATTCTAAAAAAAGGGGGCGCGATGGCAAACGAACGTCGTAATATACTAATTAAAAAAAAGACCACAATTAAAGGTCAAATTTCACATTTCAAATCATTTCTAAATAAATATCGAGAAGAACCACCCGATGTAATTAAACTAGAAACTCATTTACAAATACTAAAACAATCATTTGAAAAATTTGACGATATACAAGATGAAATTGAAATTTTAGACAGTGAAACGCCACACGTTGATCTTATTCTTGATCGTTATTCGACTCAAGATGAATATCTTAACATTTATTTCCAAGCCCAAAATCTCCTTATTTCTAATCGAAAAACAAACCAAAGACTTAATAATTCAGATCAGACATCAAATACAAGTCAATCAAATGACATTAACCAATCGAGACGTAAGATAAAATTACCACAAGCAGCGTTACCGACCTTTAATGGCCGTTCTGAAGAATGGCTTGCCTTTAAAGATTCTTTCACTTCCTTAATACATAATCAAACCGATTTAAATAATGTCGAAAAAATGCAGTATCTTAAGTCATCCTTACAAGGAGAAGCTGAACAAAAAATATCGATTTTCTCAATAACGGAAGAGAATTATACTCGCGCGTGGAACCTCTTAGAAAAAACATATGCTGATAAACGATTAATCATTTCTCGTCATCTTAGTTTAATTTTACGATTACCGGTTCAGGAAGAACAAACAGCCGAAGGTTTGATAAAATTAGCCGACGAAACACAACAACACATGCTTTCATTAGCTTCACTCGGGATTAAGGTTTCCGAAGAAATTTTAGTTCAAAATATCGAAGAAAAACTTCATAAACACACATTAGAAAAATGGGACGAGACATTAAAACGAAACGAATTTCCCAAACTTGACGACATGTTCGAATTTTTATACAGAACCGCCACTAGGTTATCTCAGAGAGAAACACAAAATTCATCAAAAAATTCTTCGAACGCATTTTCTACTTCAGGAACTCAAAAAAACGCGAGAACAGTACTTCTAAGTAACCCAATTACAAAACCTTGCCCGGCATGTAGATTAAAAGCACCTTATCTTTCGATGCGAAAAATTCCGCGTATTTCCAATATCTCAGAGAATTTAAATTATAAAAGATGCTTCTCTCTGCATCAATTGCATGAGAAACAATCACAATGTAGAAGAGTGCAAATTCGGTAATTGCATGGTTTGCAATAAAAACCTTAACACTCTTTTACAGCAAGATCCTACAGGATCACGATCTTGACAATTTAATCTTGCGAATAAAAAACAACAATGCATATCTTTCAAGGCAGATGTTCCTGCCAGTCAATTAGTGACAAGCGCAATAATTTACTCATTCGATAATGACAACCGGCCTTTACGATGCCGTGCTTTACTAGACACATGTTCATCAGCGAATTTCGTCACTGAAAATCTGGCTCGAACTTTACGATTGCCAAGAAAGAAATGCTCTATTCCGGTAAACGCTTTAAACGATTTAACCACGATAGCTAAATCCATTATAAAAATTAAAATTCGTTCTATAAATACCGATTATGAAAAAACACTCACTTTTCTCACAGTTCCGCGAATAGCAGATCTAATACCAAATGAAAGATTTCCACGCGATATATTAGAAATTCCGTCAAATATACAACTCGCAGATCCAAATTTCTATGAACCAGCACCGATTGATATACTTCTAGGATGTGGACCGTCGTTATCAATGTTCTGCGCCGGTCAATTAAATTTATCACGCGACAATCACGAAATAATTCTTCAACAAACTCAATTAGGATGGATTATAGGTGGAAACATCGCTTCGCCAAACATGAAAAATACAAATACAAGTACAAAATGTCACCTCTCAGATATACAAGCCACATTGAGTAAATTTTGGGAATTAGAGCATTGTCCCGAACAAATTCATCTATCCGCCGAAGCAATAGCATGTGAAAATCACTTTCGAAAATATACGACGCGTAAACAATCAGGTCAATATATTTTAGCCTTACCATTCCGACAAAATATAGAATTATTGGGAAAATCTCGGTCCCGAGCTTTAAAACGTCTTAATAATTCACATCGAAGATTTCAACACCAACCCGAACTAGAAAAACAATACAATAGAATTTTCGAAGAATATTTAGAACTTGGACACATGTCACCTGTTAAGGACGAAAATGAATTCGGTTTTTATCTACCACATCAAGCCGTTTTTAAAGAAAGTAGTTTAACCACGCAAACATGAATTGTATTTGACGGTTCGGAAAAATCGGATTCCGGCCTTTCTTTAAACGATACGTTGATGGTAGGACCCACAATTTAAAACGACATATTTTCTCACTTAATTAGATTTAGATTACATCGTTTTGTATTGACAGGCGACATAGAAAAAATGTACCGTCAATTCGAAATTCGAAGAGAAGATAGAAAATTTCAACGAATTTTGTGGCGGCGTGATAAAACAAATGTTGAAACCTTCGAATTAAATACTTACCTTCGGAATGAGTTCCTCCCCATTTCTTGCAACACGTGCTCTTCAACAACTGCTAATTGACGAGAAAGATAAATATCCAAGGGCAGCAGACGTTTTGAAGGAAGATCTATACGTCGATGATCTTATTACAGGCACAAACACAGTCGAAGAAGGTATCAAACTTCGAAATGACATTATTAAAATTTTAAATCTCGGTAAATTAAAAATTCGTCAATGGGCATCTAACGATAAAAGACTTCTATACGGTATTTCAGAAAATGAAATTAATCAGCGTCTTCATTTCACGGATGATGACACACTAAAAACTTTAGGAATTTTATGGAATTCGACAGGAGATCAAATAACATACTCTGTACAACCTTTTATTTCCAATACTGTCACCAAAAGATCGATACTATCCACAATTGCAAAGATTTTTGATCCCTTGGGATTATTAGGCCCAATAACAATTCTCGCCAAAATAATCATGCAAAAACTCTGGGAATCGAAGATTGATTGGGACACAGCGATTCCTAATCACATCCACACATCTTGGATAAATTTTCAATCCCAGATGCCATTGATCAATGCACTAAGTTTCGAAAGAATGGTATTGTTGGAGGAAGCTTCTAGCCTAGAAATACATGGATTCTACGATGCCAGTATTACTGGTAACGGGGCCTGTATCTACATAAAATCAACTGATAACAAAGGTTTTTCAACATGCAGATTACTGTGCGCCAAATCTAGAGTAGCTCCACTTAAAACAATTACTATTGCACAATTGGAACTCTGTGGTGCTCAGTTACTCTCCAATCTGTATACAACAATTGATAAGGCCTTAAATATCTCAATACAAAAAAAACTTTATGGACAGATTCAGCAATTGTTTACCATTGGATCAACAAATCTCCACATCAATTAGAAACATTTATTGTCAATCGAGTATCTCAAATACAACAAAAAACAAATGTGCAAAATTGGAAACATATCTCATCAGAAGACAACCCTGCTGACGCTCTATCGAGAGGACAATTGCCAAGTATATTGTTAAAAAACGATCTTTGGAAATTCGGACCAAGTTGGTTAATAAACGAAGAATCTACATGACCCCTTACTAAAATTCCAGTAATAAACAAACTTCAAGGGGTAAAAAAACAATTTTGTTTAACGACCTTTTCAAATTCAGATTTTTTAAATAAATTCTCATCTATTTTGAAATTAAAACGAATAATTGCATATTGTCTCCGTTTAAGGTTAAATAATTCGCATAAGGGATGTTTAAAGGCAATAGAAATTAATAATGCTGAAAAAGTAATCATTCGATCAAGCCAAATGTCACATTTCTCAGAAGAAATGCGCGATCTAAAAATGGAAAGAGCTATAGACAAAAAAAGTAAATTAATATCCTTAAATCCATTCATTGACAAAGACGGAATCATGAGGGTAGGAGGACGTTTAAAAAATTCAAACATTTCTCAATCTCAACAATTTCCCATAATCTTGCCTCGATGAAGTAATATTACAGATTTAATAATTGAGGATGAACATTTACGTAACAAACACGCCGGAGTTCAAACGACACTCTATGCTTTGCGACGCAGATTTTGGCCTCTCGATGGTCGAAATCAAGTTCGAAAAATTACACGCAAATGCATCCGCTGCTTTCACGTTAAGCCTTCAACAGCGGAATATTTAATGGGGAATCTCCCACGTGTTAGAGTCACACAAGCCCGTCCATTTTCTAACGTCGGCATCGACTATTGCGGATCCTTTTATATTAAAGAAAAAAAAGTATTGAAATAGATCACAAATTGAAATTTACGTTGCGGTATTTATTTGTCTCGTTATCAAGGCGGTGCATCTCATTAATTTAATTTTTCTAATATTTACAATTTCTGTTAATACCCAACGAAATTATAATTCTTTCATTTATTTGTCTCTTCATTTAAACTTAATTACTGACTACTTCTTTTTAAGGAGAGGGGAGGATGGATTGTTACACAATCTAAATTATTCTCACGAATTTATATTTAATTTGGAAACATTGTAAATTAGGATTGTTATTAACAATTATATTTATATAAAATATAAATTAAAAATCAATTAACTAATTACATTTTTATTATTTATGTACATTTATATAAGCATAAATTAGTCTGCAAAAATTGCAATTTTTAAAATTAATTGTTAATAACAATGATAATTATTATAAAAAATTAACAGAGTTATCTATTTGTTAATTAGCATTGTCTTACAACCATTTATATAAATTAAATTAGGCATTATTATTTATCGGGTTGTCATGCTAGACTAATTTAAATTGATTTCGATCATAAGGAATGGAAAAATAAACACGATTTTTTTTCAAAAATCTTGTAAACTGCTAACTTTGAATAACAAAAAAATATATAAACAATTAAAAATTGAAACAACGGTTTCGAGGAAACTATTAGAAACTTTGTCTCCTTTCATTTAAGAAAAAAAAAATTATTATTATTATTATTTGGACAAAAAAAATTTTTGCTTTGTTATTTATGTGATAGTCAGAAGAAACATGATCTCAAGTATAAGCCTTTCAAATTTTATTAAATTTCATAAAAACTTTCGGAAATATTAAGATTTAAAAAAATTATAACAAAAAAATTTAAAATGGCGTAACTTCAACAAATTTCAAAAAAATTTTGGCACACTAGTTTCTAGCATCCAATACTACAATTTCACCAAATTACAGCTGAATCCAAAGACCCTATTCAAATCCTAATTTTTCTGACGGAGTCTTACCCTAATAGTTTACTGCGCTACGGCGCGAAGGCACAACGGCGCAACAAAGTTTAGAAAATTTTGGTTATTAGTAGAAGTCTAAAAAAGAATAAGTCTAAAAAAGAATTTTTTTGTATAATAATAGTTACTTTAGTAGTTATAATGTAGTTTAGTTTTCAAAATAATACTTAGTAGTAAAACAAAAAAAGTGATAATATTTGGTTGTCAAGAGATCGTTCTTAACTAATAAAGAAAACTAAATTAAAATTTTTGTTTGGATTGAATACGAAATTCACTCTTAGAATTGTTAGTTACAAATTAAGTAATGGTTATCTGCTGGGTTTGAGAAGCTGGGGAAGCAGTAATAGCGTGGACTTCAACGTCTTTCAGCCTTCATTGATTGGCTGGTGGAAGATCGGCCTTTTCGTTATTTACGTGCAGGACCTCATATACATAACGTATTACACCCACACGGCTCGCCTACGAGCGTAACGAGGAGAGATTATGCTCTCCAACGGCGATGACCACGAATAGCCATCTGCCGACACCGCTAAGTTGAGTAAGAACATTTGTGGCCTCTCGGTGAGGGGCGGAACCTTATCAATCCCTGTAGGGGGATTACGATTGGAGACGGTACTATATAGCTCAATTATTTATATTTTGTCAAATATTATAAATTTTTATTAAAATATGTTTTACATGATGTCAATATACATGAAATGTTATAATTGTTTAAAAAAAGTTAAGTAATAAGAAATAAAACAAAAGAGAAATTTGTGTAGCGCTATGAGTTAGCGAATTGACAAGACTTTTCTGTCAAATCGCTACTATTTTGTCTGAGAATGCCAAAAATGCGTATTTTGTGTATTGAAACGTAAATTGAATTAAAACTAGAGCCAAACCAATATTTTCAAGGTCAAATTCGTATTCTACGGACAAAATTCTATAAAAATCAGCTTCTATTGGTTAGGCCACAAATTTGTTGGCCTGTGTAATCAGTTGTGGGATAATGATTACCATTAAAAACTAAACAATATATTTTAAACTAAAATTGTTTATTTGCACAAAATAGTTAATGCTTATTTAAAGGCTATTAACGGTGTTGTAGAGTCGTTGATAATGAGTAGACTAACAGAAGTTGGTAACAAAATAATCTCTATCTTGAGTATTTACGACTTTTAGAAGAATAAAATAAGAACATTTTTTTACAACGTGTAACGTTTCAATTACGTTATCGTCCTATTAGTAAATCGTTGTTGTCACTCGAATTAAATATACTTTAAGTATTTTCATGGATTGATGTTTGTAATTATGTCGAAAAATTACCGGTAGATTTGTGTAAACCATAGAGATATACAAGCGAGAGCGCATTAAAAAGCTTTGATTTCTTTTTTAATAAAAACTGTTGTTGTTAATTTAAGTGCGAGTGATTATTTGTTATCCTTTAAAGGTTTCCATCCACAGGAAGCAGCGCTGATCAGTTGTGGGAGATTTTGGTAAGTTCATTGAAATTCTCTACCTCTCTTGGCTTGTTTTCGTCGAAGGAAAAGAGATAATTTCTTTCTATCAAATCATCAACAGATTCTTGGTTGGCAATTGTGTTCCCAATATAAGTCTAACCCATACTTTATTAAATAAAATTAATTCTTATATTAGGCGACCACAAACGAAAATAATATAGCACAACGGCACTAAAGTTTAAATAACTTTGGTAGTAATGTGCAACGGAGCGATAACTAAATAATTAGAAATTAAATGAAAAATCCTAAGCTAAAATTTTTAACTTTAATACGTGTAACGTTGAATTACTGATGTTAAGAGAGATGTTGGCATCGTAGGCACTTATTCTGCGTTATTCTTAGAGTCGGTGTCATATTTGAATACAACTAGTCTGTAGGATTGCGCAATATTTTCAAAGAGGGCGATATTTGCAAGGTCAGAGCCAAAAGGAGAAGGCATTGAAGAAGCGCTTGGTTTGTGAACAGTGTGTTCCTTTGACACGGCTTCTGGCTTCTCTAATAACATTTGTAGCGATTATTATCTCTTAGCGGCCTGGGTAACTCGTTATAGTGAGACCAGGTGTGAGCAAATCTGTCAAAAGTAACCTGAATACTTGGTTCCCATAGTTCTACCATCGCTTCGTAGACTTCTTTAATTAGGTTTTTGAACAGCTTCTGGAGACGGTAGTACAGGTCTTTAACATATTTGTAGTCGTTCCGTAGCGTTCGGCAAACGACCTTATAGGACTCGACATCAGCTTAAAGTCTTGCACGATCTTCTTGACAAGTAGTGTGCTCCGCTTTTAGTGAAGCTAATTCCTGAGAGATTTCACGGCGCTTATCATCCATTTGATGAGCATCCATTCATCCAGTTGATTCATCTTACTTGGGCTAAATGAGTTAATAAGGCATCTCTTTCGGCGATGATGGCATCATATGCTGATGTTGTAAGCGCTATAAGACCAGTGCGGGTTTCTTCTAACAGAAACCTCCTTCGACAGCGTTGTCGACCTGTGGGGAAAGCGCTTGTTGTAGAGCTGTGATTTCCTTCACATTCCTGTTTTCTTATTTGTTGGTTTCATGGCGCTTCTGAAAGAGAATTTACATGACAATACGAGACCTAAGAATTTTCCTAGCTATTTTCAAATCGTTTACATGATATTTTGTAAGCCTTTTGCCATGCATATCGCCGATAATGACTGTCATGGGTGCCAATTTCTCTATGACTCTTGCAGGACCTTTGTAACGTGGTGCCACTTTAGAACTGTAGTCACGCGCAGCGTTTGATGAGGTGTTATTTGGATATAATACAAAATCTCCAGGTTGGAAATCAATATTATTCTTCCGATTTTTATTATATGCCTTGTCTTGCTTATTGGTGTAACTCCAAGGGAAGTGTGAACGGTAGTGTTATAGACAAACTGAATGTCTTCGAGTAGAGTATCCCATTCGCGTTGGTTTTCAACGAGAATACTTGCTAACATTGTCTTCAACCCATTAACACCTGAATGCACTGAATTTTTAATCTGACTTCAAACTTAAATATTTTCTAATAAACTTATTATTTTCTGTTTAACAAATAATATTTTTGTATTAAAGTGTCCTTTATCCCTTGAGTCAAATCTCGCATTCATTAACGTTACGCTAATCGCACATCTTGCTGTTTATTTTCTATTTTTGATTCATTTTCGGTGCATTCGATTAAACCGTTTGGAGTCTTGTTCGCGTAATTTATTCGACTGTTGCATGAATTCTATTTTTTCTTGATATTTGCGTTTCTTATATAAAAGTTCTTCATAATAGTTTAAGCTATCGCGATGAAAAAGAGAAATCATTTCTGAATACAAGCTTAGATAAATTTTATCGAGATGGATGTTTTATGGAATTTTGTTTCTCAGTTTGTTATAGAGCAGGTCGATTTTGATTACGTAATCGATTATCGTTTAATTTTCGAGTATACAGCGCGATGAATTTTGTTGAGAATTTGATTATCGTCATTCACGTCGCTGAATGTTTTTCGGAATGATTGAGAAAATTCGGTCCAATTTGCCTATTTGTGTTGAAACATGTTAAACCATGAGAACGCTGTTTCAGAAATTATTTGTGAAAAAATACCGTCAAGTGTGTTGCTATGTTGTACCCTTGAGTGGAATCTTCTCTGCCAGAAGAGATATTGAGAGTATGGCAACGAAGTGATCAACGAGGAACGACGGAAACAGAGGAGCCAAACACCAAAACGGATCGCCTTACGAAGCTTCTAGAGTTCCTTCAGAGAGAAGTCGAAAACGAAGAGCGTACACATATGGCGCTCACAGGATTTGGAATTTCGGCTGGATTGGAGAGGAGTGGGAAGCAGAAGAATAAGAACGAGACTGAAGGTGAGGTAGGGAGTGATAACGTACTCTTCGTTTCCAAGGATGAACGGTTGGTACAATGTATTTTTTGTAAATCTAATCATGAAAGTGGGGATTGCGAAATAGCGCGAGAACTAAATTTAGAAGAATGTAAGGAAATAATTAAAAAAGAGAATAGTTGTTTTTATTGCTTACGACGTGGCCATATAGCCAAAAATTGTAGAATTAGAATAAAGTGCGACTGGTGTTCAAAACGACATCTATTAGTCATGTGTACTGAGATAAGGAGTAGGGATAAGGTTGACAGGCGCAATAGAATTAAGATATGTACCGGTCGGAGAAAAGGAAAGTTCATTCTTTATTTGGGGGCGTTAAATCTAATGTCGGAAATCATAAATTATATTTGATTCGTTTAAAAAGTTTGGACAATTAATTTGCTTGTAATTTCTCTGTGTTGAATCAAGATATTATTTGCGACAATATTTCGAGTTTAAAATACGATCGGTGGGTAGACAAATTTAAAGATCATAAGATTGAATTGTCAGATCTTGAAGGAAATAGTGGACAAATAGATGTTTTAATAGGTGCAGACGTAGCGGGTAAATTGTTAACAGGCCAAAAGGTCGATTTACAAAACGGTTTGTCAACTTTTAAAACACTGCTCGGTTGGACAGTCATGGGAAAAATAAATAATCAAGTGGATAGAGTAGATCCAATAGTTATGGTTACTTCAATGTTCGTGCGAGACGCGGGGTTGGCAGATTTGTGGCAATTGGATACGCTAGGGATTCTAGATCCAATTGAGAAAATGGAAAAATAATTGAAAGATGAGAAAACATAAGATTTTTTAATAAAAACGGCTCAAGTAATTAGCTCGGGAAGATATGAGGTAAAGTTGCCATGGGTTGAAGATCACGCTCCCTTATCAGACAATTACGAAATGTCGCGTATTCGTTTCGAAAAAGGTATTCAAAAGTTAAGGAAACAGAATTTATTATTGGTGTTCGATGAGGCTTTCAGAGAATGGGAGGTGGATGGCATTATAGAAGAGGTGCGAGCGAGGGGGGGGGTGGCGATATAGTACATTATTTGCCTCACAGGCCTGTTTTGAAGCAAGGCAATGAAAATTCTTATAGAGCTTGTACCGACATCATTAAACGTATTTAGAGAGAAAGAGATAGGAGTGGTCTCGGATATTAGAAGAGCGTTCTTACAAATTTCGATAAACAAGGAAGACTCTCACTATCTCCGTTTCCTCTGGGTAAGAGATGGCATGATTATAGAATAAAGGCATTGTAGAGTTGTTTTTTGTCTTGCTTGTAGCCCTTTTTTACTTACGTGGGTGAGAGTATTCAAATGATGAGGGAAAAAAAGAAACTATTCTGGTTTTGGGAATCTTGTAGAATAAAAAAAAAGATATTATTTCTATTAATCCATCTTAACTTGATAGTATAGAACCCACAAAGGTGACAAAAAGAGAAATACTTTCTATGATACATCGATGTTTTGACCCTTTGAGTATTACGTGTCCGGTATTGTTGTTGCCTAAACTAATGTTGCGTAAGTTGTAGGAGGAGAAAAAAGATTGGGATACAGAGATAACCGGAGAGATCAGAAGAGATTTTTTGTCGTGGATTCGTGAACTGCCCATGTTATGTCGACTAGAGATTCCGAGAAAGCTTGACAAGGAAAAATTAACCATACACGCATTTGGAGACGCTAGGGGAGTGGCATATGCCACAGTAATTTACGCTAGAATATAGGATAAGAAAAAGTCGTGGTTTGGTTTTTAAGCGCAAAAGCAAGAGTGGCTTCAAAAAACGTGACAATGCCCCGCTTAGAACTAATGGCAGTATCTTTTACAGCCAGACTCGTATCCGTCATTGAAAAATCTTTAACAAGAAAAAAAGAGCAGATATTTTATTGGTCTGACTTGACGACTGTGCTTGCTTGGCTGGAACGCGATATTCAGTGGGGGGCATTTGTTTGGAATCGAGTGAAAGAAATTAGATCACTCAGTAATCAGGGTAAGTGGAATTATGTTCCAGGAGATCAAAATCCGGCCGATCTTCCATCAAGAGGGTGTAGTACGGGGCAAATATTAGAATCTCAGTGGTGGTCAGGTCCGGAGTGGCTACTGAAGACTAAAGAAGAATGGACTAGGGTTACACAGGTAAAAAATGAGGAGTAAATTCGTAGATAAGCTAAAAAGGGAACGTTAGTACAGCTGGTATAATAGAGACCTGTCCAAAGAATTTACCCGCTAGAAATAGCACAAGGAGATCATAGCGCAGATTTGAGGGATATGGTTCAGAATGAGAGAGACGCGAATATTGAAAAATCGCAAAGAAGTGATGAGAGTGAGAGAGCCGCGAAAGTTGTAAAATCGAGGAGGAGTGATCAGAATGAAAGATTCATAAATTTTGAAAAAGCAAGGAAAAATTATCAAGATACACATGTAAATAAAGAACAAATTTTATTGGAACCAGTTGTTACTGAACGAATTGTTAAAAAACCAGATTTTTTAAGTTTTAAGTTTCTAAAAGGATTTATTGTAATATAGTATAGATGTCATATATATAAATAACATAATGTGTTGATAATTTGGACATTAATTAAAATGTAAACGATTTCTCTTTTTAATGGGGAGAATGTTCGATTTGAGAATGCATTTATTTTAACGAAAACCCACATTTTGATTATATAGAAATATTTTTGATGAATCAGTCGAGAACGGAACATCGAACGATAAACACGTTTCTCAGTGTCCTAATTTTTTGTATATAATAATTTATAAAATAAATAAAGTGGAGTAACTTTCAAATAAAATAAACTGTTTTATTCTATTTTACGTTTAAACTAATATCCAGAGTGAACATTGATGCTACCATTTTTCTTTTGAATTCCTTGAGAAATTAATTTGCATCTAATGTACTGGGGAATTTAAAATTCCACGATTTTATGATTTTATGTAAATTTGGAAGATGGGTTCGTTGCGCATGAGGGGCGTTTGGAACCGTGTTCGTAAGGAAATCAATTGAATTATTGCTATCTTAGAGCGTTTGATTTATAAAATCTGGAGCTTCAGAAAAATGCAGTGCACGATTTGCAGAAGGAGCTTGTCGCGAAGGTGTTGGTAGAAAGAGTGGAGGAAGTGTTGACGCTTTGGCTTGTGGCAAGTGAGGGTAGGACAAATAATATAGAAAGATTACAAAGGCGTGGTTACACTGAAAAAAATTTTGTGTGGCTGCCGCATGTGTGGTGATGGCGCTACATTATCTTGCCTTGAGTGCTCTGCCCTTCGGTTTTCGGGTGCGTCAACAAATCTCGAGAGCAGGTAGCCTTCCCGAATAGACGGAAGGCTAGTCATACCGATATCTCGAGATTGGTGCAACCTCGTACCAGTGTTGTAGCCTTCTCTCTCTTTCAGTGTAGATTGCGCCAAATATCGTTTTTTGATTCTGCACTTCTCCTCACACACGCGTGTCATGTATTTATATATATAACGTAAACGTTATATATATATAAATACATAACGCAAAGTGTTCGCCACTTGTGTCATATTCCCGACAAGAGCCAAGAAAATAAAAAGGGAACGTTAGTACAGCTGGTATAATAAAGAGACCTGCCCAAAGAGATGGAGATTGCGCATGCCTCGTTTGAAGCTGTGACATTTTATTTGTAATGTCCTTTATGTTGTTTGTCATTTCTGTGTGAAGTTTTCCTATAGATTTTGTGGTTTTTAATCAGAGTGTGTTTATTTCCCGGTGTATTTTGTTATATAAATTGAGCATATGTTATTGTGTATCTTCAAGATACACACTACAAGTTAGCGAATCGCGAACAAAATGTTAGGGTTAGTTTTAGTTATCATTACTGTGTTAGCATTGACGGTTTGAGTTTCCTCAATAGAGCTATCTGTTGAGCTAATGATTTCAGGTAAAGAGGGAGGTCTTTGATTTTAATTATCCGCCGGAGAAGGGAACATTAAACTTTCGTTTTGTTTTAAGCGCGTGGTCATGTTGCCTGAGTTTGTTTTAACCTGTCTGTTAGTGTTAGCTAATGTTCTCAACATTTTATCGGGATTTTTAGTTGCGTTTGTTTGAGAACGTGCATGTGTTTTATTTTGCTGATTAATTTTGGGGTTTCTTCATTCCATATTTAAAAGAGAGGAAAGAGAAAAATAAATTTCTTTGCCAAGAAAAGATTTTTTTCAATTAACATATTTAATTTACTAAATTAACTTTAATTTGATTTAGTTATTAGTAGTTATTTCCTTTCTTTTTATTTTTTTAATTTTGTTAATTTAATTTAGAAATAATTAATTTTAAGGGAAATTAAAATTTTATTTTGTCTCTAATCGAATGTAGTTAGGAAGAAGTAAAATGAGAGAAACTATAAAACGGCAGTATAAGCATGAGTGTGAGTGAGATTCAAACTAACTACACGTAAAAGAGTTAGTGTCGCACTTGAAGACTATTGTGTGATTGAGTGGGGGAGACTGGGGCGAAAAGTTAAACTGACAAAACCGTTAAAATTCATTATCTTTCGAACGGGAATAATTGGAGCATTGTAATTTTAATTATAGAAGGGTATTATCACCCTAAATAAATGTCCGGAGTTGTGTGCAATTCTGTTAATTTTTGTGGTGTCTATATTGAAAGTTTTTTTTCAACCTACTTTTGAAAATTTTTTCGAAAAAGAAAATATCTACTTTTAAGTATATTTTTTGCATTTATCCTCGCCGCCATTTTTTTACTTCATTATTTGGGTCCCTTGAAGAGATACCTAAAGGTATTTGCTAAATATCTTTAGTCAGATTTTTTATATTTGTTGTGAAAGACAAAAACGCACCCTGGGGCGAAAAGTTAAATGTATTTTTACAGAAAATAGTTTTAGTAGGCTAAAAATAGGATTTAACATTTCGCCCCAGCATGGGGCGAAAAGTTAAAAAAAACAAAATTTTCAAAAAAGGACAAAACATGTATTTTGTGCGAAAATATCAGAAACTTTTTTGTTGAAAGTTGTAGAAGAGAAGAATTTTTGTTTTTTTGAAGTAGGTAAACCAATTGCTATGAATCTCCGGAACTTTAATCTACATATAAAAAGAAATTAATACTTATTCAGGGTACTTTACCCGGTTTATTAATTATATTTAATAAACTATTATAATTATTTTACTTTTAAAATTATATATAATATAATATATATGAGCGATTCCATCTCAAGTGATCAAGGTGGAGAAAAATTTTTCTCCAATCGTAGCAAAACTTGGGGCTTTTGTAGTACTCATAGATAGTAATTTTTCGTGAAAATATTTTTTTACCTAGTCCAATATTTTCCGAGGGGGAGGGGGTTAAATTTTTGTGTTTTTCAGTACAATGCTTATTTCAATAATTTTTTACTCTTAAACAATTAAACATACAAATTTGACAAAGTACATTTTGGAAAGGTTTTTTCATCCTCTTTCGATTAAAAATAAGCATTTTGAAAAAAAAAAATTTTTTGACCAAAAAAAATCAAAATTAAAAATAAATTTCAATTTTTGAGGGAGATGGATACGATTTTTTTTTTTTTTTTTTTTTAAACGAAAGCTGAGGTTTTTTCCTAAAGGGACAAATAAATGAATAAGTGGGACTAGAATGTTTAAACATTGAAAAAAAGAATTTTCTCCAAAACGGAGCTAAAAACCGGGTTTTGAGCGCTCCGGCGAGTAGAAAACTCTTTTTTTCAATGTTTAAACGTTCTAGTCCCACTTTACCATTTATATGTCCCTTTAGGAAAAAACCTCAGCTTTCGTTTAAAAAAAAAAAAAAAAAAAAATCGTATCCATCTCCCTCAAAAATTGAAATTTATTTTTAATTTTGATTTTTTTTGGTCAAAAAAATTTTTTTTTCCAAAATGCTTATTTCCAATCGAAAGAGGATGAAAAAACCTTTCCAAAATGTACTTTGTCAAATTTGTATGTTTAATTGTTTAAGAGTAAAAAATTATTGAAATAAACACTACACGAAAAGACCCCTTGATTGTGTAATGTTTATTTCAATAATTTTTTACTCTTAAACAATTAAACATACAAATTTGACAAAGTACATTTTGGAAAGGTTTTTTCATCCTCTTTCGATTAAAAATAAGCATTTTGAACAAAAAAAATTTTTTGACCAAAAAAAATCAAAATTAAAAATAAATTTCAATTTTTGAGGGAGATGGATACGATTTTTTTTTTTTTTTTTTTTTAACGAAAGCTGAGGTTTTTTCCTAAAGGGACATATAAATGGTAAAGTGGGACTAGAACGTTTAAACATTGAAAAAAAGAGTTTTCTACTCGCCGGAGCGCTCAAAACCCGGTTTTTAGCTCCGTTTTGGAGAAAATTCTTTTTTTCAATGTTTAAACATTCTAGTCCCACTTTACCATTTATATGTCCCTTTAGGAAAAAACCTCAGCTTTCGTTAAAAAAAAAAAAAAAAAAAAAAAAATCGTATCCATCTCCCTCAAAAATTGAAATTTATTTTTAATTTTGATTTTTTTTGGTCAAAAAATTTTTTTTTTCAAAATGCTTATTTTTAATCGAAAGAGGATGAAAAAACCTTTCCAAAATGTACTTTGTCAAATTTGTATGTTTAATTGTTTAAGAGTAAAAAATTATTGAAATAAGCATTGTACTGAAAAACACAAAAATTTAACCCCCTCCCCCTCGGAAAATATTGGACTAGGTAAAAAAATATTTTCACGAAAAATTACTATCTATGAGTACTACAAAAGCCCCAAGTTTTGCTACGATTGGAGAAAAATTTTTCTCCACCTTGATCACTTGAGATGGAATCGCTCATATTGAGGAAGCTAAATGGTCATGAAATGAACAACTTGTTTAAAAATTGTCTTGGATTTGTTTAAAAATTGTTACTCGGGGGTTTTTGGGGTTGCTGATTACAAATCCGATATTAGTTTTCAAAAATTCAAAATGGCGGATCCAAAAACCCCCGAGTAACAATTTTCAAGCGAATCCGATCAATTATAAATTTTGACATGCACCATCTTGGATCCGCCATTTTGAATTTTTGAAAACTAATATCGGATTCGAAATCAGCGACCCCAAAAACCCCCGAGTATCAATTTTCAAACGAATCCAAGACAAATTTAAAAAATCCATTAAAGCAATCCAAAAATACACATTTTTGGTAACTTAAACCTAATTTTTTGAAAAAATTTTTTATTTTTTTTGGTTTTACGGATATGGGTCTTGTAGTGGACAATTCAAGCTTCAATTTAAGTCTATGTAAAAGTTTCTGGCACGTCAGGTTTAGGAGAAAAAATATTGAAAATGCTCAACAACACGTTTATTGGGGTCTTTACCCCCACTTTTCTCAAAATCCTGACGTGATGGCCAAATTTTTTGACCCGGTATCGTGTTCAGCGTCAAAAAATATTTCGGGAACCACTATCATATCTCATAAAAAAAAAGTAAGCCTTTTTTTGTTGACCTGTGTAATTGTTAAAAACAATTATAAATTTTTATTTTTTAGCAATCGCTTTATTTAATCCTTGAAGTATAGACTTTAAGCTTTAATTAAAAAAATTAACTTAATTATCTTTATTTGTTTCAAAGTAATAATAAAATGAAAATAAAATGACCCAAAACTTTAACACCTGATTACTTCAAAAATAATTTTTTTAAAATATTTTAGGGTGAAAAAGTGTACTCATATATCTACCAAAAATCATAGATAACTTAAAAATTGGAGACAAAAATTTTCTAAGTAGCCGGTTTCACTTATTTTGGCCCTATACTAAATATTAAGAAAAAGATGCTAATGCATGTTATCTATGTGTTATTGTTTAATATTTCAGATGTTAAAAAGTATAATTTACAAATGTGAGGTTATGTTTGAACAAGTCTTTTCAATTTGAACAAGATGTTTATATATTTCAGTCACAGATATTGACAATTAATATTTTTCTCAGTGTAATTGTTTTTTCATTAAAATTTTTAATTACATTCAAATTTTTTAAATATTTGTATTATATCTAGGAGGATTTTTCGTATCCCACCGTGGGTGAGTCAATAGACAAAATCTAAAATGCTTCGGAATATGTTTGTACAAATAATTTCTTTTATATAAAATTTTGTGTCGATGTTAAGAAAAAAATTATTTTTTTGTTTGCTTTGAAATTACATTCAGAGAAATATTTTTACAAATATGAATTAATATGAAAACATGTTTATATTATGTTTTTTATTTTTTTTTATTGTAAACATATTTAAATATTCTGATATGGTAAAATATACCTCTCTTTTTTTTATCTGCTATACATAATTAAAGTTTACCAATTTTTGGTAATTTTTTACGTTTTGCTAAAGATCTGGAGCCAATATCTCGAGGATCTCCTTTGACTGAAAGAAAATAGGTGAGGGTATCTCTACGCATTGGTAATTGGTCTCTACAGTCGATAATATATTTTTCTTGTTTTTATATTTAAATTTTCACAATTTTCATTTTTCATTAGATTATCTTCTTCATCAGTTGATTTTTCAGAGTTAGAATTTTCGTAGCCTTAACCAATTTTTTCAATTTTGTTTCTTGTTTATTAACCCTTTAACGGCCAAATGTGCTAATTTCTAACTTTGATTATAAGCTCTTATTGTTTTAAAAAAGTATTAAAAATTCTGTAGGCACATTCCCATAAGTTTTTGGGGTCGCTCTTTCCAATGTCATTGTCAAAATTTCCAAAAAGTGCCATTTGACCCTAATTTTTTTTCAAAATACTCAAAAAAATACAAAATTTTTGAATGTCATTTTTTTGAAATCCAATTTTAGTTATGATATTAATTTTTCAAGGTCACCTAAAGTATACAAAACTTGTTCCCGATAGTTACACTTTGAAAATATGCTTTGCGTTTTAAGATTTTTTGTTTTTTTTTAAATTCAAAATGGCGCCTGAAATTTTTTTTCTAAATTTAACACAGGACGGATAACATTTTCAAACTTTGTTAAATTGGCTTGAAACTTGTTACTCGGGGGTTTTTGGGGTCGCTGATTATGAATATAAAGTCAGATTTTCAGAATTCAAAATGGCAGATCCAATATGGCGGACGACAAAATTGAAACTTCATCGTATTGTTTTCAAATCTGTTACTCGGGGGTTTTCGGGGTCGCTGATTATGAATCTAAGGTCAGATTTTTAGAATTCAAAATTGTGGATGAATTATAGTGTAAATATTGAAATATGAATAATGAAATATAAATTTATTTTTTATCAAACATATGATTAACGCCCTTAGCTTTTGAGTTTTTAAAGTTTCCCGATTCTCACCACGAGGAGGTGGACGAATTTGAAAATCATTTTTTACTTTTTATGTTTTTAATTTTTTTAATTATTTAAAAAAAATTTGTTTAATTTTTAGTTTTTTAAAAATTTGTTTAGTTAACTTTTTTAGTTTTTTTTAAATTTGAAAGTTTTTGAATTAAATTTTGTAAAAAAAATTAATTTTTATTTTTCTGCATGGGCTTGTTTAAAACATCTGTCACACTAGTGTAACGAGCAGGTTTTGCAGAATTTTCGTGTTCGGATTTCACAGGATAAGGGCGTTAATTATATGTTTGATAAAATATATTTATATTTCATTATTCATATTTCAATATTTACACTATAATTCATCCGCCATTTTGAATTCTAAAAATCTGACCTTAGATTCGTAATCAACGACCCCGAAAACCCTCGAGAAACAGAATTAAAGACAATACAATGAAGTTTTAATTTTGTCGTCCGCCATATTGGATCCGCCATTTTAAATTCTGAAAATCTGACTTCAGATTCATAATCTGCGACCCCGAAAACCATCGAGTAACAAATTTGAAGACAATACGATAAATTTTTGAATTTAGCGTCCGCCATATTAGATCTGCCATTTTCAATTTTAGAAATCTGACTTCAGATTCGTAAACAGCGACCCCAAAAACCTCCGAGTAACAAGTTTCAAGTGAATTCAACACCGTTTGAAAATTTTATCCATCCTGTGTTAAAATTGGAAAAAAAAATTTTTTAAGGCGCAATTTTGAATTTAAAAAAACAAAAAATCTTAAAACGCAAAGTATATTTTTAAAGTATAACTATCGGGAACACGTTTTGTATACCTTAGGTGATCTGGAAAAATTAATATCATAACTAAAATTGGATTTGAAAAAAAATTACGTTCCAAAATTTTGTATTTTTTGAGTATTTTTGAAAAAAATAAGGGTTAAATGGCACTTTTTGGAAATTTTGACAATGTTATTCGAAAGAGCGACCCCAAAAACATATGGGAATGTACCTGCTGAATTTTAAATAATGTTTTTCTTTAAATAATAAGAGCTTGAAATCGAAGTTAGAAATCTGCACATTTGGTCGTTAAAGTGTTTAACTCAAGATCTGACGCAATTTTATTAGTATAAACTTCATTTTAAATTTTTTCTGTTCTTTGAATATTTGTATTACATACCTTTTTTGTCTTTCCCTTCTTTTTTTGAAAAGGAGGTATTCAAACGTGTGCTTTGTTTCTTAGGTCTCTGCCTCGTTTTTCTGTTGTGTGAGCTTTTATTTCTTTCTGTTGGATTTCTTGATTTTTCTTTTCTTGATTATCATTCTCTTGCATTTTTAGTTGATTTCTAGTTATAACGTTACAAGTTACATTACTTTTACTTATCTTCAAATTTATGTATGATTAATAGTCCTATAATAATTTTTTAATAGATCGAAGACTTCTTAGTATCTCCGAATTTTCATAGGATTCATTGACCATAAACATTTGTTTAATATCATGGAGATTTCTTATTATCTCCGAATTCATATAATATTTCCATTTACTACATAATATAAATATTCTTCAATTTTTTCTTCTTTTATTTCTTGTACTTTTTCGTCAATGACATCTTCTACCGGGTTTCTGTATAAGGCATAAGCATTAATATTTGTTTTGCCTGCTTTATAGACCACATTGAAATCATATTCTGCTAATTTCAGCTTCGATCTTGTAACTCTTGAGCAGGGATCTTTAAAATTTTTAAACCAAACGAGTGGTTTGTGGTTTCGTAACTAAGGTGAATTTTCTTTCATAAAGTTATGGTCGAAAATGTTGCACACTATATATAATTGCCAATGCTTCTTTTTCATAAATATCATATTTTCTTTCACATTCGTTTAATGTCCAAAGAGAAGGTATATCTTTTCTTAAAAGTTGATTTAAAGTATTTGCAATCTTTGAAAATCCGTCTACAAATTCGCGATAATAACCTGCCAGTCCTAAGGATTGTTTCATATTTTTAACATTTTTTGGTATTGAGAATTTCTTTATAGCTTATTCTTTTTTCGGATCGGGTCGTACACCATTTTTATCAATTATGTGGCCTAAATATCCTACTTCTAACTTTAAAAATTCACATTTATCCGGTTGCAGTTTTAAATTAGCAAAACGTAATCGTTCCATAAGTTTCGAAAATTTTTTCTTCGTGTTCTTCAAGGGTATCTGCATAAATTACAATGTCATCTAAATAAACAAATAATTCTGGTCCTTGTAAACCTAAAAATACCTAATCAATAAGTTTTTAAAATGTGATTGGTAAATTAATTATTCCAAAAAGCATTCTGTCAAATTCATAGTGTCCAAATGACGTTGAAAATGCCGTCTTGTAAGAATCTCTAGGATCCACTTTGATTTGATAAAAACCTAATGCCAAGTCAAAGACAGAAAAATATTGAGCATTTCTATGTTGATCTAGTAGGTCCGTAATATTCGGAAGGGGGTGTAAAATTGACCTACTGTATGTTCATTGATTTTTCTGAAGTTGAAAACTAGCCTACATTTTTTATTTCCTAATGAGTCATCTTTCTTTGGTACAATCCATATTGGTTTATTGAACGGTGAATCAGAATGTTTAATAATTTTTTGTTTTAATAATTCATTTACTTGACGTGTCATTTCTTCTTTGTGAAAAGGGGAAAATCTGTATTGTTTAGTGATAATCGGTGTGTCATATGTAGTTATTATTCCGTATTATAAGATCTGTACCTTCTAAATATTCTCCAGGTACATGAAATAGAAGGCTTAGCTTATTTAAAGGCAATCAACACACTAAATAGATATCCCAAATTTTTGAAGTAAATTTAGAATATTATGATGAAATAATAAAACAAGAAAACAAATCTGATATTTTAAAAAAAAGACTCATCAATTAAACAAATCGCCACTTGACTTTTCAGGGTTAATTTATATGTTATATATTTCATTATATCTTTGAGGAAACTAATTTCTACTTTAGATAAATTCTTTTGAATTAAATTTTACGATATTTGGATAATTTGAACATTTTTCAATTAAAAAACAAATTCAAAAATTAAATTAAAATTTGGTTTCATATAAAGTCATTGCGGCGTACTTTTAGAAAAATCTCATAATTTGTACAAATATAATGTTTAATGTCTATAGCATTCACTTTCGATAATTATTTTCAAAATATGTTTTAATTAATGTTATTATTTTAATTTTTAAATTAAGTTGCACAGAAAGAAGGTTAGTCTGACAGCTATGTTTATATATTAAAATAATATATAAAAATTAATTTCAAAACTTACCTATGAAATGTCGAATGTCACTATATATCAATTAATTTTTTCTAAGAACTTTATAAATATTAAAAAAATGTATTACTCATTAATCATAGCTATTCAGAAAATAGCTATGAAATGTAGTAGAACTTAGTGTATATATGTTTTCGGGGTCGCTGATTATGAATCTACTATTGGATTTTCAAAATTCAAAATGTCGGATTCAATATGGCCGACGAAAATTTAAAAAATTTACTAGATTCGCTTGAAACTTATTGCCCAGAGGTTTTCGGGATCGATGATTATGAATCTACTATTGGATTTTCAAAATTCAAAATGGCGGATCCAATATGGCCGACTAAAATTAAAAAAATTTACTAGATTCGCTTGAAACTTGTTACCCAGGGGTTTTCGGGGTCGCTGATTATGAATCTACTATTGGATTTTCAAAATTCAAAATGGCGGAACCATATATAATATAATATGGCCGACAGAAATTGTTTAAATCAATTCTAGTCGTCTCAAAATTTGTAAAATGGTGACTATCTATTTGTTGTCAGTATATTATAGAATAATCTTTTTCACCTCTGATCTAGTGATATTGATTATCATTTTCAAATTCACTTTCTTTATCTGTATAGTTTTTATACAAATTCGCATAATTTATTGTAGTAATTAAATCGTTGTCATTACAAATATTCTCTTCGTCTTCAGATTCCTCATTAACATTATCTAAATCATTTTCATTAGGAAGAATCGCGTAATTCAAATTATATTGCAGGATATGTGTTCCTAATAACGTATCCGTTTGACACTGAATTTACAGATTTAACTTATTTTATTTTTTGAATTTTGCATGAATCCTCAGCAACTTCATTGGAATGAATTTGTTGAGGAACTTCTGAGTAACAAATTTCATGCGACTAGAATTGATTTAAACAATTTTTGTCGGCCATATTGGTTCCTCCATTTTGAATTTTGAAAATCCAATAGTAGATTCATAATCAGCGACCCCGAAAACCCCTGGGTAACAAGTTTCAAGCGAATCTAGTAAATTTTTTTAATTTTAGTCGGCCATATTGGATCCGCCATTTTGAATTTTGAAAATCCAATAGTAGATTCATAATCATCGATCCCGAAAACCTCTGGGTAACAAGTTTCAAGCGAATCTAGTAAATTTTTTAAATTTTCGTCGGCCATATTGGATCCGCCATTTTGAATTTTGATAATCCAATAGTAGATTTATAATCAGCGACCCCGAAAACCCCTGGGTAACAAGTTTCAAGCGAATCTGGTAAATTTTTTAAATTTTTGTCTTGTATTTATTTGAAAAAATGTCTTCTGTAAAAAAAATTATTAAATTTTTTTTCACGTTTTCGCAATTTTATGCACAAAATTCGCCATATTTAATTTTCTGTGCGATAAATTTAAAATCTGAGCATGGAATCTTGTAGAGCGACCCCGAAAACATGAAGAAACGCATCAGTTATTTTCAGGAAGCATATTTAGTATATGAAATTATATCTTAAATTAAACACAAAATTTTAGAGGTTTCAGGCGTTAATGAGTTAAGCAAAATAAATGTTGGATACTTGTGATACTGGTCTAGTACGAAAAATATGTCGCTGGTCAAATCTATAATTTATCCACTTTCTTATTTAATTTGCTTTAAAATTTTATTAAACGTTCATAAAAAAGGTTAGTGGTTCTTCAAGGTTATATTAAGATCCTCGATATTTTTTCAAATCAATTTAGCCAATCAAATAATTACAAAAGTTCATGTTACTATTATATTTTACATGTTACATATTATACGTAAATAATTTTAATAATTTTTTTCTTGTAATTTTGTTCTTATTAGTTGTATTAGACGTTTATTATATATATTTTTACTTTTAATTATGTTTTTGTGATACTGAGAAATAACATTCTTAAGTGTAGGAGATAAAATGTTTATGTATTGTAACGTTGCAATTTTGCTCTTTTAATTTTGTCCTCGACCATGGTGGAAAAATGTGAAGCTCTCCTTAATGTTCCATATTTTGTTATTTCAATAAGGAGAAAATTATAATAAACTGTATAAAATTATTGAAACAATATCCAAATCAAAGCAATTCATAAATAGATACATCTCATGGATTCAACAGCAATCCACATTAAATATAACTTGTCACTGCCTTTTAATTATATTTTCAGCCTATCTATACTATTAGCAATTGACTCTCAGTTGGAGCGAGTAGAGTCAGGAGAAACAGTTTGAGGATGAAGCAGAACGGGACCACCAATAATAATTGTTATAATTATTATTTTGTTACTTTCACTGCTCCATTTGGTCCAAGTTGCACACATATCCAAGATTAGCTGTTCTTCATTAACTTGTACAACGCGCCTATGAGGCGGCAACCTGTTAATCCTATGAGTACGAAAAAGGTAATTTTCATACTTATCGGCAGGGTCGCCACCACACATGGGTTTCAAATAGACGAATTAGGCGAGAAAAATACATAGCACGGCCTTCATGTTTTGACCGCCATGGCCGACGCTTTATTATAGCGACACAAGAAAATCTATCTTTTATATATATTTATTAAAGTTGGTGTTGCTAAGCCGGAATAATAAATAAAATAATAAGACTCGCCGGAAAATATATTAAAATGGCGGTGAGTCAAAGTGTCAGCAAAACTTTTGTTAAGGTTAATTTAGAATAACAAGAATCTTGGATCCTTGAG
This sequence comes from Leptopilina myrica (nomen nudum), assembly GCA_032872475.1. Classification (NCBI taxonomy): domain Eukaryota; kingdom Metazoa; phylum Arthropoda; class Insecta; order Hymenoptera; family Figitidae; genus Leptopilina; species Leptopilina myrica (nomen nudum). Next base: position 32,619,078 of record CM065464.1, on the reverse strand, counting down.
TATTCTCTCATTCAAATTTTCTATCTATATTTTCTATTTTATTTAACTAAAATTATTGTTTTCCTTTACTAGAATAAATCGAATTGTGTGATATTAATTTATTTTTGGGTTTACTTATTTAATAAAAGTCATCCTGCGAATCCAATTGGCCGGGTAAAATAAAATTACACAAATATGACGAATATTTAATTTCGAAAGACAGGCGCTCGCATTTAACTACCTAGATCGCCTTTATTTCCTGGCAGTAGTCGAGTGGTGCCGAACTCGATTTAATTTCGATTAAATTTTATTTATAATTATTAAGAGAGTAATTGATAGGTTACAGTATATCTTGTTACAGATTTAGATAACCTAACATTATTTTCTTTCAGAAAATTTTATATTTTAAAATAGAATAATAAAAATAAAATTTATTTCGGTCGAAAATGTAATACTAAAAATATCAAAATTGTTCACACAAAAATGTTTAAAAAAATTTAAATGCAAATGTTAGTTTCTAGAGGTTTGCCCATATAACAGTGTGTAAAGAATTACTTCACAGATTGTTACATCCCAGACATATTTTTATTTTGATAAAATTATAAAAGATACACTTTATGTATCTGTAATGTAACAAGAAGCTAAAAGATTGCCTCTACAATCAAATTGTATACATAACAATCGCGTAAAAAATTTTAAAAATTAATATATAGAGGTAGAAATTATGATTTGAAACTTCGTATGTTATCCCACATATGGAAATAATGTTTAAAAAAAATAAGACAAGAGATAGAAATTGTCATACTTATTAGCATAATGTCAAAATAAGAGACAGAAATTTATCAAAACACAAAGTTAGGCGTCTTATCAGCGCGTGAATCATGTAAGCTCAGGCTCGTCCGCTATGACCTCTTTTCGCTATCTAGGTATGGCGATTCGCCGATTGCACACAGAACTTGACTTATCAATGTATGAGATAAAATAATTAGGTCAACTTTCAAGATTATCATAAATAAACTAATTAGATTCATAATGAATCAAATCAAAAAGTTAACAATCGTCCACACCTATAATTGTCAACAATCTCTCCCACTTCTTAGCATTTTAAGGTATATAAACCATAGCTTCTTTATAGAAGTCTGTCAAAAGTTCCAGTGCGATTTTATAAATCAGTAGTCATTGTCGAGCGACCCTTCAGTTTTTATTCGATTTTATTATTCTTTCTTTAATCGGCAATTGCGGTTTAGAATTGTACTCGATTAAGGTGCAAGTCAATTTTGTTGTATACTTAGAAACAAGTTTCTTCCCCTAAGGGGTGCAGGAAAGGCAATTTGACACTTAGAATTTATAATTTCAATATATCAACTGTCGTATTTTGCGTGTCAGATCTCATTAATTGTAGTTTTTACTAATTCTTTCTTTAATCGGCAATTGCAGTTAGAATTGTACTCGATTATTGTGCAAGTTGCTTTTCTCACACTTAGAAACAAGTTTCCTTCCGTAATAGGTGCAAGTGACGAAAAGTAACATTTAGAAGCGGTATTAATTCTTAAAACAAACGCAAAAATCTCAAAGTTGTGAAAGTTACACAAGTGTAACATAACAAACTCTCTAAGTTTCATTCAATTGAAACAACATCTTGGAAACTAAACTTATACCGACCAGCGCTATAACCTTAAATCTACGACTAATCTGTAAACTAAAAGTAAGTAACATTTATGTAATTATTTGTAATATTATTATTGAATCATTAAATAAATGTATTAAAAGGGAATATTTATTGGTTGTTAACGCAAAACCCAAAGTTTTGACAAGTACAAACGATCCTACTTGAAAATAAAGGTCAAGCTTTACCAACTTGACCATAATCAGCCTACCATTCCTCCAAAAAGTTATTAATCTAACCTTTAACTTCGCCTTCCGCTCGGGATGTAACACAGATACATAAAATGTTTTGAAACTGTAATAAACTGTTTTACAAAAAATGATAAAATCTTATAATAATAAATTTTTTAGCAAAACAAACTGAATTAAGTAGAGTCCAAAATTTCACTATAAACATAATTTTTTATATACATATAACTTCTAATATCACCTTAATATATTTTTACCAAATTAAATGATCACACTCTTGATAATGCAACATTTAAACTTTTCGCGATGTCAGACGATTGCTCTACGCGCACGCGCAGACCGTGCCGAGGAAGCATTGATATCACTATGATGGTGGAGAAAATTTTTCTCCAATCGTAGCAAAACTTGGGGCTTTTGTAGTACTAATAGATAGTAATTTTTCGTGAAAATATTTTTTACCTAGTCCAATATTTTCTGAGGGGGAAAATTCTCGTAAACAGAGCTAAAAAGCTATTGCAAGTAAAATTAACTTTCATGGTCGCCATATTGGATTCGCCATTTTGAATTCGAAGAATTTTTTAAAATCTAACTTTAGATTCGCATTTAGCGACCACAAAAAAATCCGAGTAACAACTTTCAAGCGAATCTGATAATTTTCTGAAAATTTTGGTCGCCATATTGGATCCGCCATTTTTAATTTAAAAAATTTTGAAAATCTAACTTTAGATTTGCAATCAGCGACCCCAAAAACTTGAAAGAGGCTCATTGTCCAACAATTTACAATTATTTTCTGAAGCTAATTAATAATTAGTGACATTGATTGAAATTGTCTTTATAACGTACCAAATGTAGACGACGCTGTAAGTATTTTTTATAAACATGTATATTCAGCTTTTAATCTTTTTGTACCCCTTAAAAGACTTAATCATGATAACTATTCTCCTTGGTTTACTTATGAACTAAAGCGTTTGACTTATTTAAAAAAGATGGCTCATCGAAACATTTTTGGAACTATGTAAATTCTTTTCGTCGTGAAGTTAAAAAATTAAAAGGTCAATAATGGTGCTGGTCCCGATCACATTCCTCCGTTGATATTGAGGTCATGCAGTTCTGTTTTCGTAGAGCCCCTCCATATTTTATTCAACAGATCTCTATTGTCTGGAATTTTTCCCTTTGAATGGAAAAGAGGATTTATTATTCCTATTTTTAAAGATGGTGATAAGAAGAATGTTATTAATTATCGACCTATAACTTTGCTTAGTGCAATTTCCAAAATCTTCGAAAGTATTATATTTGATATGATTTATCCTCAAGTGTAACAACTAATTATTTTGGAGCAGCATGGCTTCATGAGACGGAGATCGGTGTTGACTAATCTCGTTCTGTTTACCAATTTTGTTTCTCTGAACCTCGTGGGTGGTCTTCAGGTCGATTCTGTATATACCGATTTTGCCAAAGCATTTGACAGGGTTGATCATGCATTCCTGGTGGCCAAGCTTGAAGCCCTGGGATTCTCTAATAACTTAATTTGTTTTATTAAAAATTATCTACATGACAGATATTCGTCTGTTCGTGTGGAGCACGATTATTCAGATGTTTTCTTAGCTACCTCTGGTGTTTCTCAGGGCTTGACCTTTAATGTGACCTTGATAGGCTCCATGATTGGTCATTAGTTAACAAACTTTTTGTTAATATAAAAAATTGTTATATTATCTCATTCAGCAAGCAAAGAGCTATTAAAGAATACCAATATAGTATTGGTAGTGATAATATTTCTAGAGTATCTAATGTTCGAGACTTGGGTATTTTACTCGATTCCTCTTTAAATTATAAATCACACATCTGTCATGATCTTAATAATTCGACCAGGGTTTTGGGCTTTGTAACTAGAAATGCATCGCGTTTTAAAAACATCTTGACATTCAAAATTTAATTTTTTTCAATGGTTCGGCCAATTCTTGAATTTGCTTCACTTATTTGGGTTCCTTGCCTGGATTACTTACTTACTGAACTCAAACGTGTTCAGAACAAATTTATGCGATTTGTTGCTAGACGGACTGGAATACCATTTGATAGATATAGTCATGATTTGGTTCCTTTTAGGCCTTCTAGAAATCCGATATTACTTAAGCAGTTTTTGCATAGAACTAATTTTAGTTCTCAACTAGAGAAGCTAATGAGTACCACAACAGTATTGATTTTCATGGCCTATCCCTTAATACATTTATAGTCAACCTAAGAGACCTAATCTTTAGTTCAATTTAACATAGTCATGTCATGACTTTGCTGAGTCATATATTTCTTATTGTAATTTAAGTACCATTTGTACGAAAGGGCACTGTCCGTATACTTGTAAATAAATAAATTAATTTTATAAATGTTTATAATTTTTATCTCATTTTAAAACTCGGCCAACAAAAATAAATAGGGTCAGTCGGGGTAAATCCGAACGCGGGGTAAATTCGAACGCTAATTATTTCAGCTTAATTAAAATTTTAAAAAATAAGTTAGGCATGAGAATTTTTATCTCAGATCCTTTTCAAGAGATCCTAAGTATTATCCCATTTTCCGTTTGTTAATTAGCAACAGCATAAACAAAGATAACAAGTATTGCAAAAATAATTGAAAATCAAAGATGACACTCTTTCAGTACTTTGTCTCGTATTTGAAGAAAAAGAAGCTAAAATTTATTTTATTATTTATAACTGTTTGTTATGAATACTAGAACAGAAACTATTTTTGATTTTTGCTTTCTGTTAACTTTTATTAATAATATCAGACCGTTCGTATTTACCCCGGAAAATTGGAAAACCGGGGTGAATCCGAACGGTATTTTCAATAATTTTTTCTTATATCAGAGCCACACAAAATTGTTTTTATTTGATTACACTATTATTTTAACATTATAAAAGTACATAGAAAAAAGTTTTTCTTTCTATATGTATCCTCGTTAGTAATCAATAAGCAGAAACTTAATCTCCGTTCTCTCGAAGGAGTGTTCCACTATTTTTGCCAAATTGTTTGTTGAAAAAAGTTTTTCAGGATCTTAATAAAATTTAGTATTCCGGGGTTTTTGGGGTCGCTGATTACGAATTTAGAGTTAGTTTTTCAAAATTCAAAATGGCGGATCCAATATGGCGGACAAAAATTAAAAATTTCATTGATTTCGCTCGAAAATTGTTACTCAGGGGATCTGAGGGTCGCTGATTACGAATTTGAAGTCAGTTTCTCAAAATTTAAAAAATCTCTTAAAAATTAAAAGAAGCGGATTAAAATTTCTAAAACTGAAGGAATTTTTATGAAACTTGTGTATCATATTGTACCCGCCATTCTAAACGATGAAGCTCCGCCATATTGAATCCGCCATTTTAAATTTAAAAAATTTGACTTTTATTTTTGTATTTACATTCAATCACTCCAAAATACTTTCTGTACCAAGTTTTGCAAAAATCCGTTATGATTTGATAAAGTTATTGAAGGTTTTAATTGTGTAATGCATTTTAATTTTTAACCTGTTTGATTTTTGTATTTATATATGATGCATTATTACGTAATAGGTTTATTATCGTAATTTTTTTGAGTTTTTATATAAGTTTAACAATTGCAATACTTTAAATTTATTTTTCCTAAGATTTGTCTGAAATACAGTGGCGTTCGTATTTACCCCGGTATTTTAGGAAAGTTGCAAAGTATCGGGGTAAATACGAACGCTAAGTTTCCTGCGATTGTAATTTATCAAAAATTTTTGCCACCCCATAAAATTGTTCTATGGAAGTAAAGCAACAACTTCATGCACCAAAATACCGGAAGTATTGCCTTTTAAAAGAAAAAACTTATGTTATTGTTGAAACTTACTAAAAGCGTTCGGATTTACCCCGGCTGACCTTATATAAATAAAATTAATACAGAGTAAAAATTTATTTTACTTTTATTTTTCAAATAAAAGAAAAATAGGATTTTGCATTAAAAACATAATTATAAAATAGAATTTATAAAAAGTTTTTCTACAATTAAAAAAAATTATAATTTTTGCTTCCTCATAAAGGAAGCCTTATAGTGATGTCGATTTCCGAATTTTTTAAAATAAATTATTTTTGTAGGTGTATTACGGTCATGAATACCAAGAATCAGACAGAAGGATTTTCAAAAATATAGAAAAAAAAATTTTTTCAACATTTTTTTAATTTTTGAAAAAATTAATTTTTTGGTTTTTTGAAATAACTTTTTCTGTATTAAAATTTATAATAATTCTTGTCGAAATTGCATTCCTGGCATAAAAACGAATCGATTCATGTATATAAAGTATATATTATATCAAAATTTATAGAATTAATAAATATTTTAATTTTTCACACAAAATTAAAATTTTGTATTTTTTGACATTTTATCATAACACTTTAAAATAATTATTCTATAATAAAAAATTGAATATTTAATATTTATTCAGGGTACTTTACCTGGTTTATAAATTATATTTTATAAACTATTATAATTATTTAACTTTTAAAATTATATATAATAATATATATTGAGGAACCTAAATGGTCATGAAATGAACAACTTGTTTTTAAAGTTGCGATTAAAAACCAGTAAACATATTTTTCAAAAAGACAATAATTTTGTAACCCAAAAAACAGTTAACATTAACTCACTTAAAGTTGAAAGTAAACTTATGGCTCAAAACATAATTGCATCTAAAAAATCGTCTATGACTTGAAACTCGTTAATGCTTGAAGCATACCTGAATCTCAATATATGTTTTTGAGTAATGTAAACTCACATGCTATCTTCAAACAATCCTTGAGCGAGTTATAGATTTTAGACAAATCTTAAGTCTTAGAGCCAGTCACATGTGTAAGTGTGTCTTAGACGATTTTTTATCTTCAAACTAATGTTGAGCTCGAGATTTATGTTTTAATTCGATGTTAAGACTGATACGAGTTTTAAGCTTCAGCTTTAAGCAAGCCTTAAGTATCAAACATTTTTTTTAAACAGAAGTATTATTATCCTTAAGGTTGTCAATAAAAATTGCATCAATATTATTTTCAAAATATTGTCTTATCACTTACTTTCCTTAAAAAACGTTATCGCCTAATAATCTCGGTTTGTAACTAATTATATTTATCATTAATTGTTTAACTAATCAATGATAATTGCTATATATACTATTAATAGTTGTTGAAAGGTTCCCATAGAATGTTCCTGGAACATGTGGTTCAGACTCATTATTTTTATGATGAATTAAACTTTTATAGAAGGGATGCTAATTTGTTGGAATAGTGCCGTTACTGCACAAAATTAGTAATCTTTGACTTTTTAAATTGGTACCGGAATCAGGATCTAAATAAATCCTGAACTCTTTGACGCCTAATTTGTTCATATGATCAATAAATAAAACAACTAGTTTTAGCTAGTAAACAACCAACAACCTCAGTAGAGCCTTTTTTGCTATTGTTGTATTTCAAACGTAGCAAAAACCGTTGTATCTCGAGCAGCCAAAAACTATAAAATTATATACTGTAACAAAGTTATTTTTAATTAATATTAAGGTTATGTTATTCAGTGGTCACGTGCCCCATTTACTTTACTATGGAAAAACTTCCTACTGAATAACATGACCTTAAAACCGCATCAACTGTACAATGTTAAATAAACAAACCAAATAAATCTAGGGGAGATTCCGCCCTGGACCCAAAACCGACTGATGCGTACGACGGCGAGACAAAAGACAACGACCTGCTGATAATTGAAAATGACTTATCAACGACGTCACTCTTTACCAAAATGACTTGACGATACAAACACTGACAATACAATAATTTACAAAACACCTTGATGTAATGGCACTTGATTTATTAAATTTATAATTAAAATTGTTTATATTGTGGCCTTGGGTCCAAAAGATTTAAAGTTGTTAGAAGTCAACAATTATTTCTTTATTACATCGAATGCATTTTCACTGTGAACACAGCTAATCAGGACTACATAAAATTATAAGAAAGGTTGTATACGTAGGAATTTCAAATTCAAAAAAACAAAATTGTGTGTGGAGTAGACTTACCACATTTTTCAATGATACAAAATTTAAAAAATAAATTTTTAATTAAAAATAGAAAAGTTTTGAAGTCTAACATAACTTAAAGTTGAGACCTGTCAAACAATAGAATAAAAAATTGTTTGGATTTTCTGGAGTTGTTTAAACATGATCCATTGAGAATTCATTCATTCTTTCTGTAATAAATTTCAATCCAAAATACTTTCTAATTGATAAATAACAATAAAATAAATAACACATGTGCTCATCATTACAAAAAACAGTGATACAATTTCAAACATAAAGTACATACAATATTAATACAACACAAACTTTAGAAGAAAATATAAAGACTGATTCACAGCGACAGAAATTCACTCAAATAAATGAAGGTTAATTCATAGGTGAAAATGTATGCACCGGAAATTATTGACCTTTAGTGTTTGTAATTCCATCGCATGTTCCAATAATGTCAAAATACATTATTTATAGAATGTCAATATCAGTTCAAAAATTTACGCAATCTGAGTTCTTTGTGATGTAATACATTTCAAAAAAGTTTCTGTTTCTATAAGAACTTTCGACATCTAAATCTTAACGCTGTTCTGGCAGAAGCAAAATGTATGTTTTAAATTCGTAGAGTGTTTACATAACGCGGTGTTCGTTTTTTTGTGTAGTTGTGAATGTTTATGAGCAGAAACTCTTTTTCTTAGTTCTTGTATTGTCTGGCCAATATATATAAATTCTAGAATTTTGGAATTCTGTCCTTAGGGGAAGGAAGTAAATTGTTTTGAAGTTTCATAGGGGTTAAAAAGACTATTAAGATATTTAATTTTTTACGTAGGTTTATGGTTGGTTTGAGAATATCAGGAACATATGAAATTACTATAGAGAGTGAAGGTTCAATCAATTTTCTGTCAAAATTTATAACGTTATTATTTTTGCTTTTCAAATTCAAAAAATGTATTCTTTGATGGATATTCATTTTTATAAAATTATAAAGAAAGTTGTTTTGGTTTTAATTTTTAAAAAATAAAATTTAAATTTTCAGCATGGAAATGTGGTTCAGATAATAAGATAGTTTTATCCACTAAAGAAAATATGATTGCTTTTTTAATATTAATATGATGGTTGGACCAAAAATTCAAATATCTACTCGAAGAATATGGTTTTTGGTACCAATTTGCCTCACTAAAACCTTTTTTAAAAATCAATTTAAAATCTAAAAAATTGATTTCTTTATTTTTTGGATATTCTACTGTTTAAAAGACCACCTTTCTCGTTAAAAGCATTCACCAGTCTTCGAATATGCCCCTCCCTGATACAAACAATGGTATCATCAACATATCTGAAATAGAAAATGTTATCCAAGTATTTGTCATTTAAAATTTCCTCCTTAATATTTTCATCACCAATTCTGCTAGGAATGATGAAATCGGAGACCCCATTGGAGTGCCGAACTTTTGTCTATAATACTCGTGATCATACTGAAAATATGCATTATTCACACAGACTGTCTCCATCATAAAATTGATTAAAATTCAGATCTGTGTGTTCCTTAATCACATTCCACCTTACCTCAAGCAATTTAAAGACCAAAGTGAGATCTATATTTTACAACTTGGCAACAGCGTCCAACGATATGATAGCATGTGAGTCTGGAACAATCATATGTCTGATTTTATTAATTAATTATGTGCTATTTTTTATGATGTGTTTCGAATTACACGTGGCTTTGTTTAAAGTTTTTCCTAAAAATCTTGAAATATTATATAAAGGTGAATCCCAGATCTGAAGCAACAAACGTCAATAATATTATTAAGTTTGGTTTGAATGAGAGCTGTCGGGATTTAAATTTTCTCATAAGTAGTATCGTCATTTAAGAGTTGTGAAACTCTATCTTGGTAAAAAGTTTTGTTCTTAATTAGTGTGATATTACCTTTGTCTGACATTGAGATAAGAAGATCGGGGTTATCTTTTATAAATTTCTTTATTTCTTTAAATTTTTGTTCCAACCATTTTATGTTAGGGTTCCAAAAAATTTTAGTTGTTAAATTTTATTATAGAAAAGGTCAATTTATTTTTAGGTTACCACATTCGATGCCTGTTAAAAACCTCTTTATAGGAAAATTTATTTTACCAATTGGCATTGAAAATTTTCTTCCTACAGACAAAATATCAATTACATTAGTTGGTATAGTTTTGTCTGAGACATTCTTTACAAAATGTTCATTATAAAACCTTGGGATTGTTATTTGTTCGGATGACAAAATTTTGATAAAGTTTTTTGATTTATTTATAAGTGTCTCTCCATAGTGTTTAAAAGCAGGAAAGTTATTAATTGTTAAATCATTGATAAAAGCATTGGAGGTGTAATTAATAATCTTTGATTCAATATTAAAGATATCATTATTTAGATCATATATTTGTTAGTTTAAATTAGAGAATAATAATTAGAATGTTTTTATTCTGAAGTAATTTAAAATATCGTTAAATTTAATTTGAAGTTTTTCGTTATGAAAAGTGAAAAATGTTTTTGTACCGTTAAGAATAATATTTAGAAAGATTTGTATATTTTTGCAAGTATAAAAAAACCTTCGCTTATTCTTAAGTTTTTCTAAAAGAAAATTGGGTAAGACTCCGTCAAAAAATATGCGATTTGCATGGGGTCTTTGGATTAGGCTGTAATTTGGTAAAATTGTAGTATTGGATATTAGACACTAGTTTGCCAAATTTTTTTTGAAATTTGTTGAAGTTACGCCATTTTGAATTTTTTTGTTATAATTTTTTAAAATCTTAATATTTCCGAAAGTTTTCGATGAAAATTAATAAAATTTGAAGGCTTATACTTGAAATCATGTTTCTCCAGACTATCACAGAACAAAAAAAAATTTTTTTGTCTAAAAAAAGTCAAAAAAAATTTTTTGAAATTGTTTTGCCCGAGGGGGACCGTTTTTTGAATTTTCTTGTCAATTAATAAAATACTCCTCATAATTTCACATTTCATTTAAAAAAAAGAAATCGATGGAGATTCAAATAGTTTTCGAGACCCACACTGCAAAAAGAAGTATCTTAATTTAAGATGTTTTGGTAGTCATTTCTAAGATGTTTTGGTAGACACTTTTCAGTTACTTGAAACATCTTAATTTAAGATGTTAAAAGTATCTTCGTACACATTTTCTGTGGTATTTTTGGGGCAAAAAGTTTTGAGGTTAACTATGGGCTCTTATGGAAAACACTTTATGTATCTTAATTTTTAGTAACTTACACTTATGGCGCATCTTACGATTCTCAAGTAACTTATCGCTAAACATCTTATTGCAACAGAAACATCTTAATTTAAGATACTTTAAAGAACTTACAAAAGTATCTTACTTTTTTAAGATGGAAGAAATATCTTCATCACTGCTAAAACGTATAAAGCATCTTAAATATCAGTAAGATGTTTTAGAAAATATCTTATTTTAAGATGTAAGACACCATTTTGCCATCTTACATCTTATTTTAAGATATCAAAAAAGACACCTATTTTTGCAGTGCAGCTTAAAATCCCCGTACAGGATCCTTAAAGGATCCTCTCGGGAGCCTGTACAGGTCCTGTGCAGGATCCCATACAGGATCCCGTACTGGTCCTATACATGATCCTATACGGGATTTTGGGACAGGGTTCCTGTGCAGGTTCCGATGCAGGAACCTTAGCTATCAAATGTTCCTGTAAAGGTTCCTGTACAGGAACATGTGCAGGATCCTGTACAGGAAACTTTTTAATTTTTTAAAGTTTTTATATGTTAAGCAACATTTGACATACATAGACTTCACATTTTAATATGTTAGGCTCGTATATCAATGTTGGACAGAAAAATGTATTGCGCATTCGAGAAACTCATAGAAAACTACTGCGCAGGAGTTAAAAATATAAATAAATTAATTGAGGAAACCGTGTAGGATCCTTTACGGATTCCCTACAGGATCCTTTACACTTAAGTACCTGCAGTTTACAAAACTGCAAAGGTTCCTGTATAGGAACCTTTACAAAGTTTCCTGTACTGGATCCTGCAAGTGTTCCTGTACAGGAACCTTTACAGAAATCTTTGATAACTAAGGTTCCTGCATCGGAACCTGCACAGGAACCCCGTCCCAAAATCTCGTATATGATCCTGTATGGGATCCTGCACAGGACCTGTACAGGCTCCCGAGAGGATTCTTTAAGGATTCTGTACGGGGATTTTAAGCTGGGCAGTCATGTTCGAACAACTTCAATCGTAGTCAAAGATGTTTTACACCACGAGAATCTGGTTGTGTGAACCAGGAATTTCTCTCAGTGTAGTGTTCGGTTTGTTTACATTTTACAACTTGGAATTGCCCTTAAGCTGGTGTAAATCTTACCTAAATACTGGAAGCTTACATGCAAGCATGTAGCAATTCAAACTTACATTGACAGAAACTTCTGCCCATTTATGGTATTTTTTACTATTTTTGAGGAAAATTTGCTCCGATTGAAGTTTTACTTTCCAAAGCAAATATTCTGCAAACTTTCTACATTGGCCTTGCAACCAATTTTGCAACCCAGCAAAATTGTTAATAATAATTTTCTGGGAAATGAAAATCGTAATCACAGAGCTTAAGAAAAATAGGGAAAACCAATATGGCAAATTCGAAATGTCGGACAATAATTTTAATAAGAGTTTAACTCTATCAATTAATAAAATTAATTTAATGCGATCATTTGGCTTGAATGTATTTTATAAAATATTAATTTATTGAATATTCTCATTATTTTTTTTAAGAAGATGAAAGTATAAAGAATAACATGTTGGAGCAAAGAGTCCGAGACAATATTGATAGGTAGTATTTGGTAAATAACTTTGTTTGAGAATAAATCATTCGGGCTAAATGTTTGAAGGGAGTGACTATAGAAAAAGATTTTTCGATAATTTATTTTTTATTTCATGCCGACATTTGTTCAGAGTCGTTGTAAAAATCAAAACTCATTTTGGGGGAATCGTTGGTCGATATATCGTTTGTCCGGCGATGCGTTGAAAACGCCGCCCTGGAGGATCAGGGATGCGATGCGGCGAATTTGTCATATACATATATAGAGTTCAGGTATAGACGCCGAGCCCCGCTCTGTTTCTTTCTGGGACATAATGCCGCCCAGCAGCAGGCAAGTTATTATTACCAGGTTGTCATTGTCCCGCTGTCAACAATTAGATTGGATGATGCTTCGGTATCAATGCCATTCTGAAGAGGCAGGTATTCTCAGAAAGCTGGAATCGTTTCGAATCCCGTATAGGATCCTGTACAGGGCCAGTACGGGATCCTGTATGGGATCCAGCACAGGACCTGTACAGGCTCCCGAGAGGATCCTTAAAGGATCCTGTACGGGGATTTTAAGCTGGGGATATTGCAATTTATGTGGAAGCGCGACCACGTTTCGCTGCCAGCGCTGTGTTAGTGCCCGGGGCGCCTCGCACAGTAGGATTCTTACACTTTACTGTTCAAAATTGTCTAGAAACTACAAATTTTATCCGATTTTGATGTTCTTGGTCTTACATGAAAGGAGATAAATTTTCTAAGAGTTTCCCTGAAACCCGTTATTTTAATTTTTAATTGTTTATATATTTTTTTGTTACTCAAGGTTAACAATTTACAAAAATTTTAAAAAAGCGTGTTTATTTTTTATTTTTTCATTTCTCATGATCGAAATCAATTTAAATTAGTCTAGTAAGACCTCTTGATAATTACTAATGCATAATTCAGCTTATTTAAATAATTTCGTTAATTAACAAATAGATAACTCTGGCCCTTCTTTAAAAAGATTAAATTTTTTGCAGACAAACTTATATTAATTTAAGTAAGTTATATCTATTTTGTTCAAAAAAAAATTTAAGTTAATAATTATCATTGTTATTAACAATTATTTAAAAAAATTGTATTTTTTACAGACAAATTTAGGGTTATATAAATAAAGATATAAATAAGTAATAAAAAATTGATTAATTAATTTTAAATTTATATTTTATTTAAAAATATTTGTTAATAGCAATGATAATTATTAACTTAAAAATTTTTTTTTAACAAAATAGACATAAATTACTTAAATAAATATAAGTTTGTCTGCAAAAAATTTAATTTTTTTAAAAAAGGGCCAGAATTATCTATTTGTTAATTAACGAAATTATTTGAATAAACTGAATTATGCATTAGTGATTATCGGGTGGTCATACTAGACTAATTTAGATTGATTTCGATCATGAGAAATAAAAAAATAAAAAATAAATACGATTTTTTTTAAATTTTTGTAAATTGTTAACTTTGAGTAACAAAAAAATATATAAACAATTAAAAATTAAAATAACGGGTTTCAGGGAAACTCTTAAAAAATTTATCTTCTTTCATGTAAGACCAAGAATATCAAAATCGGATAAAATTTGTAGGTTCTAGACAATTTTGAACAGTAAATTGTAAGAATCCTACTGTGCGAGGCGTCCCGGGCACTAACACAGCGCTGGCACCGAAACGTAGTCGCGCTTTCACAAAAATTGCAATATCTCGAAAACTATTTCAGTCTCCATCGAGTTCTTTTTTTTTAAATGAAAGGTGAAATTATGAGGAATATTTTATTAATTGACAAGAAAATTCAAATATCGGCCCCCCTCAGGCAAAACAGTTTCAAAAAAATTTTTTTTTTTTACTTTTTTTGGGCAAAAATTTTTTTTTTGTTCTGTGATAGTCAGAAGAAAAATGATTTCAAGTATAAGCCTTCCAAATTTTATTTAATTTTATCGAAAACTTTCAGAATGATTAAAATTTTAAAAAATTATAACAAAAAAATTTAAAATGGCGTAACTTCAACAAATTTCAAAATTTTGGCTCACTATTTTCTAGTATCCAATACTACAATTTTACCAAATTACAGCCTAATCCAAAGACCCCATGCAAATCGCATATTTTCTGACGGAGTCTTACCCATTACTTTTAAAGACTCTCTGCATTTGTCATATAAAAATTAAATATTATAATAATGAATTTTACAAAAGTCGAATAGCAAAGGAACCCGCAGAAAATTTCTTTATTAATGATTTTTAATGCTAAAGCGCTGATCGTTATAAGTTTGGTTATCAAGATGTTGTTTCAATTTGAACAAAACTAGAATAATAATATTACAAATAATTACATAAATGTTACTTACTTTTAGTTTACAGATTAGTCGTAGATTTAAGGTTATAGCGCTGGTCGGTATAAGTTTAGTTTCCAAGATGTTGTTTCAATTGAATGAAACTTAGAGAGTTTGTTATGTTACACTTGTGTAACTTTCACAACTTTGAGATTTTTGCGTTTGTTTTAAGAATTAATACCGCTTCTAAATGTTACTTTTCGTCACTTGCACCTATTACGGAAGGAAACTTGTTTCTAAGTGTGAGAAAAGCAACTTGCACAATAATCGAGTACAATTCTATCCGCAATTGCCGATTAAAGTAAGAATTAGTGAAAAACTACAATTAATGAGGCTTGACACGCAAAATACGACAGTTAATATATTGAAATTATAAATTCTAAGTGTCAAATTGCCTTTCTTGTACCCCTTAGGGAAAGAAACTTGTTTCTAAGTGGAAAACAAAGTAGACTTGCACAATAATCGAGTACAATTCTATCCGCAATTACCGATTAAAGGAAGAATATTACAAATTCGTATAAAACTGAAGGGTCGCTCTACAATGACTACTGGTCTATAAAACCGCACCGGAACATTTGACAAGTCTTATAAAGAAACTCTAAAACATAAAGAAACTCTAAAATTGACAAAGAGTGGAACGTTCGTAGAGAGTTATGGGGGTAAAGTATGTTATCTTCTAAGAATTCTCCCTTGTTCGTCTTGAATCTATTTATAGCTTGTTTTTGAGGAGCTCACATTTCTCGATAAATGACCTAAAATTTGTACCATATATGGAAAGTGAAGACATACTGTTGTCTAGGAGTAACAACTCGCGTGAACGATACAAGCTTGAGCTTGCATCGCTTGTCCTTGGCATGGCGCATCGCTTTTTACCTACTTTCGTCTACAACATTCCTATGTCGTGCACTTATCGCGCTTCTTGAGGTTCTCAAAATTACATATTTTATAATTAATAACAAGGATTGTTCTAAATTTCTGTAAAGTTGCTGATATTTGTTATTATGTTTATTTATTATTTACATATTTTAATCCAGAATATAAAATATATTCATTTTTGTATTGAACATTTTATTTAATTCAGAAAGTGAAAAATGTAAGTGAAGTTAAGAATGTTACTGGGATGTAACAAATAAAAATATTTTTTTTATAAAATTTGGTTATTCCCTTCATAAAAAAACAACTTTAAAAAATAATTGTTTAAAGAAATTTGTCGAAACTTTTTAAAAATTATTTCTTAATAAAATATTATTAAAATTCAATACATTCTCTTCAAATTTTGTCTAAAACATTTTTTTAGGACCAATAATTTACAAGCTAAATCAATGGATTCCAACTAAAAAAAGATGATCAGATTTCAATCAGCCCTTTGTACTGCCGTACAATGTAAGAAGACATATAAGCGCCAAGAAAAAATGACGCTTAATGCTTTGTTTCAGCGCACCCTTCAATTGTTATATTATTTTTGAAAATTTCTTTTAATATTTAAGAGTTTCAAAAATTATTTTAGTTGATTGATACCATAATTTACGTGTTAATTGTGGCTTAAATAAAATTTTTTGCATACTGATGACAAATGTAAAATTTATAAAAACAATACAGGGTTTTTTAAGGGCAGTCAGTATACTCATGTACACACATAATATGGAAATATTAATTCTATTTTTATTAACAAATATTTTTTACAATTTCTATTTTTGTAATAGTCGATGGAAAATATTAAGTTAAGATATCAAATTGCAAGATTCTAAGAATTGAAAAAATTAAAAGACATGTTATTTTCGACAAATACAAGCATTTTTGCATCGTTTTTAATTTTTATATTTTACTTTATTATGAAATAATTATTTGTATATTTAATTAATATAAGGCATTCTATTTCAAAACGAATCCCTTCATAAACAATTGTTATTGTAATGATAGGTACTTTTAAACTTGTAACCTTTATTATCCTTTTATTATCCTTTTTTTATTTTACTTTATTTTTATTCATATTAATAAAAAATGTTATTGTATATGAAGGCACTATGAAATTTTCTTTTTTGAAAGTCATACAACTTTAAAGTTTTAACCAAAAATATCAAAGTTTATAGAAATTAAAGCGCTTCCAATAGAATAGATTGTTAAATTGTTTACAATAACTTGGAAACATTTCGTTTTGTTTTAATATGCAGTGTGGGCAGAATATTTAAAAACAAATTCATGGAAACAAATTCATGGAAATGCCCAGGGGAGAGTGGGGCAAAATGCGGGGTTCCTTTTTTTAATTGGCTGTTTACAGAGAATCAAACGAATAAATCGATTCAACTAAGCATCAGAATTCTTCTTTGTACACTTAGGTTTGAGAAAATTCTGATAATAGCGGAGAAAAAATTTTTTGATTTTCTGAGAGAATGCTAAAATATCAATGATGGTATCAAATAACTATAGAAAACATGAAACATTTTCCAAAATTTATTACATTCTTGTTGTACGAGATTTTAAATACAAACAAGAAGTAGTATTCTTATTATTATGAAATAACAAGTAGTACTATATATGTATTAAAATATATAAAAACATCGATAATGCAAAATATTGATATATCGATAGTAAAACATCGACAGTATTGATGACTTGTAATAGAAATATCGACTCTTTTTGAGAAATTCATAAAGGCGCTCTCACAGCTCTGCATGCATGCTAATGCATGCATAGTTGTCATGGTAACTCATGAGAGTAAATAAGTCAGAAAATTCAAAAAAATGTTTTTTCTGTATTATTTCCATGCAGGCAGTAGAGCTGTGCGAGCGATTTAAGGCGGTTCTCTCTCTACGTGATTAGTCAAAGCAATGTCCATTTAAATTTTCATTTGAATCACGTAGTACGAGCGGAACGCTTGGCAACGTTGGATTTATGCTTCCTCTTTTCCGTTTTGTGTCGTCTGCAATTGTTTGTTTTGTAAATACGGTAATGAGATATCATGTCAGAAAATTTAGAAAATAGAAAGAAAGATTTACGAAAATCGTTGTCGAATGCAAAATGTGGGTAAAAATCTTCAAAGTGTTTATGGCATTAAAAATGTTGAACCTAACCTCAAAAACGATTTAAACTGTTTTATCATTAACATACATTGTTCATGAAAAATGATTTGGTTTGGCATATTATGCATATTAATTTTCAAAATTTTTAATAAAGAATTTATTATTAAATAAATATTTATTTATTATTATTCATTATTACGAATTAATATTAAAATTAATTATATTACTTTCAAATTTCGCGCTTTTTCTGTACCTAACCTACAAGATGCATCGTTGCCAAGCGTTGTGCTGAGTAAGTTCTGATTGTCAAAATATGGTGTTTTTTAAACAAAATAATTAATTTTAAGTGTTCTAGGTAAGGTCTGATCAATTTTATTTTAATTAATTGAATATTAGTTATTTAACTATACGTATAAAAAGTTTGACCAATATCCGTTTGTCAGGTTTCTCATAATTTGAGATTGAAAACCAAGAAAATTCAATTCCCCATAAGCCTCAGTGTTAAATGTGAAGAAAGAAAATTATTTATATCTTTTGTCACAATCAACCTAGACCTGTAAAAATTTAACTACATCTTCCTTAAACCATTATCTATTAGTATATCAAATTTCATAAAAAACTGTTTGTTATTTCGGTTTGCGAGATAACCTCCTTAAATATGCATAATAATTTGTTTTTAAATATTTTGCCCCACACTGCCCCACACTTGTCACGTGCATTAAAAACTACATTAGATACCCATAAAATATTTTAAAACTAACCTCTGTGGAAACAAAAAGTATAAACCCATTATCACCAGATGAAGCTTTAGCGTTTCTACTAGAAAATAATTTTAGTAAAGCCCAATATGTCAATATTCTAAGCGAAAATAAATTGCGTAATTGCAATATATATCCACCTTACAAATCTTTAACTACTGTTAATTCTAAATGTAGACCTGACGGCAGGGAGTCAATTCAACCTTTTCCAATCCTACAAATTCTCGATTCTGCAAGGCCAACTGTACAAAATAATATTCTACATGCTGATTAATTCTTCATTGATCGACTCTATAGAACCCAACTGTACAAGGCATAATAAATATCAAACAGTAAAATCAATGTCCGACTGTTCAATGACCGACTCTACAAATTCCGATATCCATTATTATTATAATTAAAAATCCTGACTCTTCAATGACCGACTCTACATATTATAATTTAAATTAATAAAATAGTTAGAAACCCCGACTCTTCAATGACCGACTCTACAAATTATAATTTTAATTAATAAGACAGTTAGAAAACCCGACTCTTCAATGACCGACTCTACAAATTATAATTTTAATTAATAAGACAGTTAGAAAACCCGACTCTTCAATGACCGACTCTACAAATTACAATTTTAATTAATAAGACAGTTAGAAAATCCGACTCTTTAATGACCGACTCTATAAATTGCAATTTGGATTGATATGACAATTAGAAAACTCGACTCTTCAGTGACCGACTCTGCAAATTATAATTTGGATTGATATGACAATTGGAAAACCTGACTGTTAAATGATTGACTCTACAAATTTTAATTTTATATAATGATGTATGAATAAAATAAAAACTCCTATTTTTATTAAATGTCTTTTAGATTTATTTAATTTAATGAAACATCTGTTTTAACATTTGATGAAATATCTGTTAACAAACTTATCCTAATTTTTAAATCTAATAGTAAATTTAATTTATTTGCATTTTCGCCCTGGGTTTTTGCGCAACTTCGATATTTTTTTGACTGAACTTCTAACCTGCCTCGGTTGTTTCGCAGGTGTCAGTTTTTCTGATTTTTCAGAAGCCTTTCTCTTTTCTTTTTTTATCCTTATTGCTTAGGTTTTGTAAGATTGATGGATTATTATCTAATGTTGATGAATCTATTACTGCGAATCTCTACTTTCTGAAATAAATGTTAATGTTTAGATTCTTTAATTTTTCTTTTTATTTATTAGTGGAATGGATTCAATTATCAGAATAGAATTATTTAAATTGCAATAAGTATATGAGCGATTCCATCTCAAGTGATCAAGGTGGAGAAAAATTTTTCTCCAATCGTAGCAAAACTTGGGGTTTTTGTAGTACTCATAGATAGTAACTTTTCGTGAAAATATTTTTTTACCTAGTCCAATATTTTCCGAGGGGGAGGGGGTTAAATTTTTGTTTTTTTCAGTGCAATGCTTATTTCAATAATTTTTTACTCTTAAACAATTAAACATACAAATTTGACAAAGTACATTTTGGAAAGGTTTTTTCATCCTCTTTCGATTGAAAATAAGCATTTTGAAAAAAAAATTTTTTGACAAAAAAAAATCAAAATTAAAAATACATTTCAATTTTTGAGGGAGATGGATACGATTTTTTTTTTTTTTTTAACGAAAGCTGAGGTTTTTTCCTAAAAGGACATATAAATGGTAAAGTGGGACTAGAATGTTTAAACATTGAAAAAAAGAATTTTCTCCAAAACGGAGCTAAAAACCGGGTTTTGAGCGCTCCGGCGAGTAGAAAACTCTTTTTTTCAATGTTTAAACATTCTAGTCCCACTTTATCATTTATATGACCTTTTAGGAAAAAACCTCAGCTTTCGTTAAAAAAAAAAAAAATCGTATCCATCTCCCTCAAAAATTGAAATTTATTTTTAATTTTGATTTTTTTTGTCAAAAAATTTTTTTTTCAAAATGCTTATTTCCAATCGAAAGAGGATGAAAAAACCTTTCCAAAATGTACTTTGTCAAATTTGTATGTTTAATTGTTTAAGAGTAAAAAATTATTGAAATAAGCATTGCACTGAAAAAAACAAAAATTTAACCCCCTCCCCCTCGGAAAATATTGGACTAGGTAAAAAAATATTTTCACGAAAAGTTACTATCTATGAGTACTACAAAAACCCCAAGTTTTGCTACGATTGGAGAAAAATTTTTCTCCACCTTGATCACTTGAGATGGAATCGCTCATATATAACTTTTACTAATTCTATCTTTATTCCTTTCATGATTTAAATAGGTATTTTCAATAACGATCTACGATGTGATTGGATATTTTATAGAAGAAAAGAAAAACTATAATTTTCAATTTATTATTAATGACTATATGTGAACTGTTATGAACTGGTTAACTCAAAATAAATTTTTTAGTTTAATGTTTCCTATAAATCTCAAATATGCTTTGAAGATCGTTATATTCTGCCGAGATCTACAATTACAGTAGAACCTCGGTTATCCGAGTTCTGATTATCCGAGACTCCAGGTTATCCAAAGCACTAAACATGCTTGGATAATGCGGAATAACTCGAATAAAACGGTTAGAGCGACTACATTTGGAAAACAAATTTCATAGAACCACTATTTATGATCATTGCATTAAAAATTTCGTCTATTTCTGTCGTTTAATATTATTCTAACACTTTAAACACATGAACAATAATTAAAAATGTTGAAATTTTCATTTGTTCCGCGATATCGAAGTTTTCAATTATCCGAGGCACCTCTTCCCCACTTTACCTCGGATAATCCGTTTAATTATTTTCCGTTTACCTGTTTCAGCGCTATTAGCATTTTCATTGACCCTGTCAACTGTAGGACAAACTAAAATTATAATTTAATTTTTATTATACGTTTATCTAATTTGCAAATTGTCATTTTTGTTTCTTTAAATTTTCTTAAAATTACCTGTACTATCCACAACTTCATTTTCAAAATCGTTAGGTATTGAGTTTTGTTCTAGAGAAATAATATTTTTGGTAAAAATGATTATAAGGTTTAAATTTTTTCAGTGATATAAGTAATGATGATAACGAATTAAAGTCGCTTACCAAGCAATCGATTGAATATTTAAACTGTCATTAGATTGGTCAGATAAGTTTAATGGACTGCTCCCAGCATGGTTACTCAGGCTCTCGCGATGATCATCAAATAATTTTTCTTTATTTAATTACGATTTAGTAAATTTAGTATTTATTTAGTATTTATTTAGTAAATAAAATTTGTTACTTTGTCTGAATGTTTTCGTTTTCATTAATTTGACTTATTTATTAAGTATCTCGGACGTTAAAGATTATTTAATTAATTACGATTTAATTTTTAAAATAAGTAGTTAACTTTTATATGCCTATGTAGATATTAACTTAAAAAGGAAAGAGTATAACAAAGAGAAAGAAATAGAAAATTTATTAAGAGAGAAAGAGAGAGTAAATTTTCTATCTTAAAAAGAAAATTATAGAAAATTATGTATGTAAATTAAGACTCATAAGTAAGTAATACCGCGGGTGTTTTTGTTCTTTTCCATTATAAATGAATCATGTAGAAGTTATGATTTGTCGCAATCCGGATCTATAATTTTTTACATAAAAGTAATAAAAAGATAATTTTAGCTTCGAAAATATTAATAATTTTACAAGTTGAACCTTACGCATTTGGTATAATAAAGTTTTCAAAACTTCTCGTCGATTAAAATTGAGAACCACGAGTAAAAAATTTTTCAATGTTAACCTAAATTAAAATATTATCATAGTATAATACTTCATATCTGATACACATTATATAATTATTCATATGCTTATAAATTTTTTATTTCTAAACAATTACCGTGTTACGTCATCGTAACGTATTTTTCAATATTAATAATAATAATAATAGGAATAACAACAAATAGTTGTTATTAACATATTATTGACAATTATTAAATAATGAAAATAGTAATAATAAGAATAATAAAATAATAATTAAATTTAAACAATATTAATAAGTAAGAACAAATAATCACTTATAATAACAAAATAGTAGTAATTATTATAACAATAATAAGAATAATAAGCAATTATAATAATAATAATAACAAGATAATAACAATAAATAATAATAATTAATTGTAACAATAATAACAAAATAATAATTAATTGTAACAAATAATAACAAGATAATAACAAAATGTTAATAACAAATTGTAATAACTATAAATAATTAACAACAACATAAAAACTATAATATTAGATTGTAAAAACATATTACTAAGACGATGTGAACACGTGCGATCTAAAAGCTGAGTCAACGCAAGTGTTTCTCTAACAATGGTTTCTCAAATGCATGGCAAAAGGTATCGTTGCTTCAAATACATGGCAAAAGGAATCGATGCTCCAAATGCATGGCAAAAGATATCAATGCTTAATATACACAGGGAAATTTGGATATAAAAAGAGCCACACTATCAAACAATCTTCAGTCTTAAAAATGTAATCGTCAGTAGTAGTCACCTGGACTACTAGTCTTAACTTTTTCATCATAACAAGTGGTTCTCTTCGTGATAGTGCTCGCAACCCCAGTATAGTAGTTCCCCTGATCTTTACGTAAATTTCTAAATTCAGTGAATCTTGAAGTCAAATTTGGTGTTTTGAAAGATTGTTCGAGATGTGACAAAGCTGAAAGAAACATAATACCTATTCAACTGCCTAATTTACGAGTGTCGTAAATCACCTACCTGCACCACTTAGTAACCCATTAACGCACAATTGCCATTGTATCTCATCGGCGCCAGCCAGGACCAAAAAGTAGCTGTTTTAAGGTAAACAGAGAAACCACTTAAGACTCACTTATTGAAAGCTAGTGCTCATTTCATCTTTCCATAATTTTGATCTTTTTAAATATACTGTGTTCAAATAAATTTATTCTTGTCATTTATCCAACCTCGTCCCAACTTTAATTTTTCTAAATTAAAGTTAAATCGAGAAACACTAGGGAATATAATAATAAGGTTAGACATAACAACCGGTTAACAAGAAGCTGTTCTTGGTTGTTTTGGATATGTTCTTCATCTAAAAAATATTTCAATACTCTTTGAGTTTTTTCATTAGAAAGTTTCTTGTCCTCAGATTCGATTACCTTAATAATCCGTTCTGAAATTTTTTATTTAACTTTTGATTTAAATAGATTCTTAATTTATAAATAGATTTTAATTTACAAAATTACATCATTATTATTTCCCGAAAAAATTCTTTAAAACCAAAATATAACCTGAGAATATTTGTAGGGATATATAAATAACGAAGAATAATTGAGTCAAATAAATACAACATAATGAAATCAATTCCATTAAAATGTCTCCTTTCATTAGATTTTACATGAGAAATAATTTTTAAGTATATTTAGAATTTCTTTAAAAAAATTGATGTTAAAATCTTTGTAAATTTTTAAAGGGCTAAAAATATTTTTAAGATTATATTTTATATATTTTTAAAAAATAGAAATAAATTTGAAAATAATTCATGTAACCCTATTTAAATTCTCTTACTAAAATATGCTTCGATTGTAAGGCTTTTTACTCGTTGTAACTGTGAAAGTAAAAAAATGTAAAAAGTTTCTTCAAATGCGCTTGTTCTTTCTTTGTAATAAAAGGAGTTGACAGAATCTGCTAGTGGAGACCATTTTGTCCTCATCAGACTCATAAAGCTATTAATTTGTGGTACAGTAGACGCCAATTTATCTGCTTCTTTTTGAATTACGAGGAGTATTTTTCAAAATCTAATGCAGGTGCTAATGGCAATGCAGTAGCCATCCACAAAATATCATCGCAATTTGAAGTGATATTAAGCGATTTCCAATCAAATAACAATTCCTAATTTTGCAAATAATAAAATAAAGAAAACTTTGAATTTCAAAGAAGAAAAAATCAACTCAACATTCCATGAATTATTACTCACGAAGTTATTCAAATGCTATCCTGTAGCGATTTATTTAACGAAGATGTCTATAACAATGACAAACAGGATAAAGAAGATAACGATGGTGATGATAATGATAATGAAGATAACGATGATGATGATGATCAAGGTTAGGGCAGCTTTTACTTACAAATAAAATATTGTACAGATACAAAACTAATTTTCTGATAATATTATGTACTTAAGTTATTATTTTTATGTATTTGGTTAACCGTGCAAAGATTTTTTCATATTTAACACCATTTTTATACATTTAACAATTATTCAATTTAATTGATTTACAACGTACCATACATAATCCTCATGAAATTTGTTTATTATTTTTCTGTTATCAAGCTTGTAATTACCAACTTTAAAAATCGTAATAAAATTATTCATTAAAATTTAGTCGCTTCATCACAAAAGAACTGACTTATTTATCCATCATATAAAACTTTTTTAAAATAACTTAAGATTTGTAATTAGAGATCTTAAAAACCACTGAAAAACTAGTTTCATTCGAATTCATGCGATTTTTAATTTTCATGTCCACCATATTGGATCCGCCATTATGAATTTTTTATAACTAATTTCAGATTCGTAATCAGCGACCTCCAAAACCCCCGAGTATTAAGTTGCAGGCAATTTTGAATTAAATTTGAATTTTGACCAGCTTTTTAGGAAAATTCCCCATAGTATATTCCTTTGAAATAGCCACTTTGCATACCCGAAATATTATACCTTTTTATCTCCAAATTTCTATCTCTTTTTATACCCTATTATCCCCTATCTATCTCTTTTTATACCTATGTACTTTTACCTCTTTTTATTTCTCTTTGCTGCAAACTTTTATCCTTCTTATTATATTAAGAATTAATTAACCAATATTATTAAGAATATTAAAGACTTTATGAAGTATTACAATTTCAATTGAATTTATTATTTAAAAAAAATATTTTTAGAGTGTTTGTACTTCTATTTATAACCTTTCTTTAACAAATCAAGTTATTTATTTATTTGTTATTTATTTATTTGTTATGAAATTAATATTTATTGTTTATATCTATATTTCATTTCACATTATTAACCAACATTATACACATAAAACTTAAAACCAAATTTTGAAAAATATGGCACGCAGGAGGGAAGGGCTCGAAACCCTGAACCTTAGTGACGCAAGTCGAATACACATGTTACTCAGCCACGTTAGCTTGAAATATATTTTTCTTGAATTACCTTTTCACTTTTGGGACTGTATTGATCTCTTTTTATCTCTTACTCTATCACTCTTTATCTCTCAGTTGATCTACTTTTGAAGTTTTAATTTCTCTTTATTTATAACGAAATCATCACGTAGCTAATTCAATGTATAGAAAGGAAATAGACTGCAATATATTGCAACCAATTGCAATTGAGTTAAAGGAATAAAAGTGATAAGTATTGTATGTACTGATATGTAATTGGGATTAGAAAGCAAAAGAAGAGAATAGTATAAGGGCTAAAAGGAGCATAATAAATAACAACATTATTGAGATAAAAGAACAAAAAGCCTTTTTCAATCGAATTGGAAAGAAATAGATTGATATTGAATCGAGGGGATAAAAAGAAAAAAGTATGGCAGTAGAATAAAGTTAAGATAAAAAGAAAAGAAAGTGAATAGTAAAAGAATTCATATAGAGATAGAGTAAAGGTTATTAAAAGAGATTGATCAAAAGTAGGTAATTGAAAGAGATTGAATCGAATCGAGAGGCGATAGACTAAGATTAAACCAAAGGTGTAAATTGTGATGAGTGTGTAAGATTAAAATGTGGATATAAAGAGAAGTGCAAGGATAAAAAGAATAGAACGGTATAAAACAAATGTTATTTACAAAGATAAGGAAAAATGTAAATACTAAGATTAAAATGAGAATAGAAAGAGAATGAAGTAAATAGTAGAAGGATGAAATAAGGGTTATTAGAAGAGATTGAGAAAAAATATGAGATAAAAAGAGATTGAAAGGATTAAAAAAGAAAAAGTCTGGAATAAAGGAAGGTCATAATCAGAGATCAGTGTGTTCTTGGATTCAAGTTTAAAGATTAAATAGATTAAAGCAGCGACAGAAAGGGAAGAAAGTAGATAGGAAAAGTATTGAAGATAATAAGAAAAATGTTATTCAAAAAGATTGAGAAGAAGAGAAGATAAAAAGCGATAGTTGTTAAAAAAATGGGTATAAAATTAAATAGGGATAGAAAGGGAAAGAAGTGAATAATAAGACGGTAAAAGGCGGTAAAGTAAGGGTTATTAAAAGAGATTGAATAAAAAGGGATGATAAAAAGAGATTGAGGGTGATAAAAAAGGGATAGCCTGGGATAGAAACAAGATTATTAAAAGAGATAAGTATATTCTTAGATGGAATTAGAGATAGAAAGAGATAGGTGTGGATATTGAAAGTATTAAAAGAGATGAAATAAAGGTTATGGAAAAAGACTTATGCAGAAGGAGAGATAAAAAGTGATTGAAGTGATAAAGTGGGGATAGACTAAGATAGAGAAACTTTATCTCTTTCTATCTCAGAGATATAAAAATATTCAAAGAGATAGGATTTTCTATCCCTTTACTTCCAGTCAAATTTTCTTACAAAACGGATTTTATGTTTTTTTTAAGAATAATGGAAAACCAACAAAATGAATTATGTCTGTTAGTAATGGTTTACCGAGAGAAGGAATTTTAAGGTTCCTCTGTATGGTTGATCCCGATTAAACTCGTGCAGCTTCAAGATAAATAGTGGTATTTATTATGTATTATCAAAGTAAAAATGAAATAGCCAAACTTAGTTTTAACAGAATTATTAATTTATTTCCTGCAAAATTGAAATATGATAAAACCGTAGGAGGGCTAAATATCTCTTGTGAAAATTGAATCTTGCCGGAAGCAATATATGTCATGAAATCATTTTCAGAATTCTGTCATAAAATCAGGCGTCAATAATAATACAAACTTCAGTTAAAATTTCGGACTAAATCTGCTAACTGAGAATTAACAAGTATTATTGTAATTAGAAATTAGTGCAGTTTAAACCTAAATTAATATGATTCTTATATACTGAACGCTGGTTTAGCGGGATTTTTGGATTTTTTTTGTCCTATCTTCTTAAAGGTATTGTTAAGATATTGTTCACTTTAACGGACGACTCTCCCCATTTGTCCGTTAAACCGGCGTTCGAGTGTGTACTAGTTAAGTCAGAATCTATCCAAAATAATTATATTGCTTGTATATTAATTCAAATTATTTCGTGAACCTCAATTTTCAAATTACTTTAGATGTAACAATTTGCTATTCTCAGTTTTCTTTGACAAAAATTTTTGACTCTTTTTTACATTTTTAGTATTTTTATTATGGTTTAAATATACCATAACTGTGATTTCATAAAACAAATTTATTTTGAATTTGATTCCCAGCGGTTTTTTACAATTATTGATTTATTACTTATCCAAGAAAAGTGATGAATTGCACAAGTTTCATAAAAATATCTAATAAAAATTAAAAATAGATGCAAAGATTGTAAATAAACATTATATTGACAAGTAAAAGATAGACAAAGAATACATAACTATACGAAAAAAATTTTGGTGCATCTGTTGCGCTGCCTATATAACAATTGTTTTACTAGTTTTCCGGTGCACCTGTTACCTCGATATATACCATTATTTTGTCGGTGTATAAATTTTGATATAAAAAATACTAAAGTTTAAAAAACTTATGTGAAATTTATTTAGTATAACTATATCAAATCTAAAAAATATTAATTAAATTATAATAACTACTAAATGTCACAGAAGTTTTTATAAAGTATAATATTTTTACATCAAAATTTTTCTTTGGTACACTTTTTCTCCAAATTGTAAAATACTTTTACAAAATTTAATATATATTTTTTCTTCATATAAAGTGTGAAAATAAACCCATCATATCAATATATATTAAATCCAGTTACAAATGATCACATTTGTCTTTTTTCACTTTTATACAAAATTCCGCCTTGTAATTAATGCGTCCCTAAATTTAGCATCAACGCTCAGCATAGAAAACTATTTGCGGTTTCAGAGCTGAAAATGTCACTAAGTTTACTTCTTTTATTACCTTCGAAAGTAAAAAATAATTTCAGGGCACGTTTTCAACTTAGAAAAGTTGTTTTATTTATTTTATTTGCGAAAAAACGTTTTTAGATGAACTGAGAGACGACGCTAACTTTAAGGACCTGTTAATTAATAATTTTTACCAATTTCTAAACCAATTTTTAAGTAATATTTCTATATTTATTTAATAATTATATAATAAAAGTATATAAAGAAATTTAAAAAAATTATTTTCATCCTTATTCTTAAACATTTTAAATTAATTTTATTGACTTATTATTATTTAGTAAGTAATAAATAAGTGTCTTGAATAAATAAATCATATTATATTCGGTTAAATAGTTACATTTTCAGAATAAATAAAAAAATTATCTTTAATTTTTGGTTCTTAAAGCTTTCATTAAAATTCCTATCTAATAGTTAAATATGTTTTACTCTCTGTATTTTAACAATAATTGCTTACTTAAAAAAGTTTATTAAACTTTTTCTAAATTAAAAGTATCTTCTTCTCATGGACACTTTGCTTTTAAGCGTATGTTATATGAACATTTC
Organism: Leptopilina myrica (nomen nudum); assembly: GCA_032872475.1. Lineage (NCBI taxonomy): Eukaryota > Metazoa > Arthropoda > Insecta > Hymenoptera > Figitidae > Leptopilina > Leptopilina myrica (nomen nudum). Next base: position 32,589,630 of record CM065464.1, on the reverse strand, counting down.
TCGACATCAACGTCTTGATTAACCAAATCAGAGTTAAGAAATAAAAATTTGTTGCAATTAAATAATACATACCTACGCACCTGTACAAGAATGAATGAGAATTTGGAACAGTTTAAAATTACGATAAAAGTTGTGTAGTTTAACTATGAAAGCTAAGTATAAGAAAAAAGTAGTTTACAAGGAAGTTAAAAGATTACGAATGTCTCGAATATTTCTCAAAAATTATTATCACCAATTATTTATCAAAAAATAAAAGCTTCTGAATGTTTTTTTAAATAGTTATTGCAAAAAGAATGTGTATTCATTGTCTAGATATAAATTCTATTTAAATTTTTTAAATTTGAAAAACTCAACTAAAATAATAGAAGTGAATAATAGAATAATAATAATAAAGTGAATAATAGAAATAAATATAATATTTTTACAAGAGTCAGTGTTTTGTAATTATAATTAAAACAGAAGACTATTGAATCTGATATAAAATTACATTTTTCACATATATAAACAGATTGATAGCACCTGAATTTTTCAACTATGCATACATTCAATTTCAAAAAAGTTAATAAAATTGTAAAACATTTTATATAATGTATAGAAATATAAATAAAGCATTTAACAAACTTATTTTTAGAAATAGATTACTAAATCAAACAAAAATTTTAAAAGATAGGGTAAGTGCACCATATATTTGAGCCATTCTGAACCTTTTATCGCAGCTGATTCATCACTGACAATATGATCCACCATTGGTGCATCCTGCCTACTCCATTTCTAAATGAGAAATATTATTCTCGCTCGAGGTTTTATGTAATTTTTGAAATTGAAATATGTTTAATTGTTCTAAATATAATTGTTCACTCTAATGTTGGCTTGACGCAATTAGAGAATCATTAAAATAGAGATGAGAAAAAGTCCCAAAAGTCCTCGATCTCGAAGTTTAGATGATCCAGCTGCAATGATCAGATCTGGTCCAGTCCAATCTATTTCACTCATTCCATCAAGGCACTCAAATTCACAGCATCTCTCCCCAACTCGAAACCTCTTACATCTCTGTGGGACAAAATCAATCTGCGGTTAATTGCCATTTCCGACTCAGTGATACGCTCTTGGTGTCTAAACTACACTTATAGTTAAACGTACGTACATAAATGTATACATAAATTGAGAGCCATGTTGGCAGTATCCCTACAACCGATCATTTAAAAAAAGGAATCATAAATTGGTCGGACCGGAAGGTCTAATATAGACCGACAACCTCACTTGTCGAAGCAAGGGTGGTAAGACTTCGGTACTCATACCAGAGTACTAAACGGTGCCATGGGGTACCCACCGAGGGGCCGCAAACGTTCTTACTAAACTTTGCGGTATCGGCAGATGGTCATTCGTGGTAATCGCCGTTGGAGAGCGTGATCTTACCCAAAAAACACCCAAATGATAAATTTTTCACCAATCTGATAAATTTTTAAATCCTATATTTTGAATTTTTTAAATCTGACAACAAATTCCTAATCAGTGACCCCAAAAACATACTAATGATAAGTGATTAAAAAAAGTCTTAAGGAATTGTTACTGTTAAAATTTTGCCAATATGTGAATGTACAGAACAACGACCTTGAATCTTCAATAAAAAATCTGTCCTTCCTGTCCTTTAAAGGTTAATAAATATTTACTGACTAACAACACATGTATTCACTTCAGTTAATGATATTTTTTAACATTTATTAATTTTAAATATAAAAATAATATTCTTATAATTTCTTAGACAATTTTATTATTAGCAAAAATCATTGGTCGTTTAAAAATACAAGCTTTTACAATTTAATGTGCAAGTTCTGATGAGGAAAAAAGAGTAAACAAAAGAGAAATGAGTTTGCTCTGAAAATCAATTTAAAATAGTAGGCCATACTAAAAATATAACGAATTATTTTAAGAATCTGAATTTTGATTTAACAGTTGAAGGGTGCGTTAAAACAAAGATGCATCCGCCAACAGGACAATTCAACTTTTAGAGCTAAATATCAATAATTAATTTCAGTTTATTGATAATAAAAAATTGCTTGTAATTATCATAAAGTTTAAGTAAGTAAAAATTTCTTATTGATTTAACCATATATTTTACAGAAAAGGATTCAAAACGTTTGTGATTTGACATTTCATCACGTCACTAAAATGTTTTGGAAAATTTAAGTCTATAAAAAAATACGTTATTTGTGCTTGGAATGTTCTGAGATTATTATTGTTCCCTATTGATATTGGCAAAATATAAATTTGCGAATTTTGTTTTACTGTCAATTTATTTTTCTTTTTTATGTAAAATTGCGTGCGACCTGCTGGATCGAGGAATCTTTCTACTAGTAAGTACAAGGCATATCCGGTTGTGGTGGTTTATCTCGGAACAGACTTTAGTATTTCCGAGCTTTCGTTAAGATTGTCTCATGATGGTCAGAATTTAAAAATATCGTCTTTGGTCCAAATGTTTATACTGTTGGAGTTTTTCTTTTGATTTGGGCGGCAATAAGGAACGACAAATCCACTTCTATTCTTTTGGTGCTCATTTCTAGAGGTTTGGACAATAAGGAGCTGACCATTTCCGAAATAGGACAGTTTTTATCGAGGCGCATGAAAAGACCCTAAACCAGACTTGTTAGAAATGTTATTAAATAGAATTTAATTACTTAGAATATCATTTTAGTAGAATGTATTAATGTTAGAATAATAGCTTGACCGAAAGTCTCTACGAAAAAACAATTCGCATAAATTGATATTCGGTTAAATTAGATATCTGGAAAATTGAAATTGGATCAAATTGACTTTCTGTCAGATTATAATTCGGACGAATAAATATTCTACTAAATTAAAATTCTTTCTAACAATAAAGTAGAAATTATCGATCACTCCGAGTCAGGTTGAAAAAAACAACAATTTTTTTAACGTTTCAACGGCACGGCTGTCCTCATCAGAAACTAAAATTTTATTATAAACAATTATTAAATAAATTACAAAAACAAAGTAAACAATATTTTAAAATAAAACAATACAAATAAAATTAATAAATTACCAATAAAACAGTACACAGTACGATTAAACAGTGGAAATCACAAATATTTCCTATCATTAAGAAAATGTATATAACAATTACTAAGATTTTGAGTGTCATCCTTTTTATTTATCGAATTCTGTTACATCCCAACATATTTTAAACTTTAAATAATTCTCATAAATTATAAATTCTATTAAATATTTTATTAGAAAAATGTCTAAAAACATGGTTCATTGTTTAAAAGAAGTATTAAAATGGAACATCAAGAAAATAAGATAATGGAACAATTTAATATTTCGTTCATATTAATTTCCAACACGTGTTATTACTCATATAAATAAAAGAGTAAGATGAGTCAATGAACCATGCTTTAAGACAAGTGTCAAACATGAATGAAAAAGATGACGCATGATAAAAGGAAGATACTATTAGAATAAAACGTGTTCATAATGTATTTATATGTGACGTGCCGCGACAAAAGGGACCTTAGCTGCTTAGAATTTTAGGTTATGTTTAGAGTGCTTTTAACTTCATTAAAAATTTATTATTGATTATTTAACATCAAAAGCATATTTTTCTGAAAATATTGCACATAATAATGAATTAAATATTAATATTTTGTAAAGAAAATTGGTCATTTTTATTCAGTTCTGTCAAAAACAGCTAAGGTCCCTTTTGTCGCGGCACGTCACATATATGTGCAATAAAAATAGCTGTTAAATAAATTTCTACATTAATCAATCGTTAATGGGTATCATTATTGCTAAATTGGAATTGTAAGCACAGTCAAATTGGTCGAATCGAAGATAAATCGATTATCGACAATCGATTAATCGAGTATCGTTTGTTGATTCGATTAATGAGTTGAATGTGCATATTGATGTTTGAATTTAGCAGTACTGAATTTATTAACGATTATAAGTTGAAATAATCAATGAAAGGAAAGAATAATAGAATAAAAAGATAATATTGCAATAGTACGTGCCTAAAACAGTGCATGTCGTACGTGACTAAAGCAATGCATGTCGTACGTGCCTAAAACGGCGTGTAGCGAAAACACCCAAAACAAGATGCTTCCACCACTTAGCTTCCCTAAGAGTGCAGTCCCATGTGGGTAGAATAGTAGAGTAGTGTAATAGATTTGACCAATCAAAATAAGTGTTACAAAATCCAGTCATCTGATTGGTCAAAACTGTTCCACTATTCTACTAATCTACCACCATGGGACTGCACTCTAAAATACATTAGATTAGAAACTATATAAGCTGCTGCAAAAATCAGAGCAATTGTCAAAAGTTCCGGTGTAATTCAGAGCGAATCGTATCATTGTAGAGCGACCCTTCAGTTTAAACGCGAGTTACTGTATTCTTTCCGTAAAAAGGTGCAAGTTAGATTATTTATCACTTAGAAACAAGTTTCTTTCCGTAAAAAGGTGCAAGATAATAATTTAACACTTAAAATCATTAATTTTGTTGTTTTAACTGTCGTATTTGTTATACACAATTAACAGTGTAAATTTAATTAATTCTTTCCGTAAAAGGTGCAAGTTATATTATTATCACTTAGAAACAAGTTTCTTTCCGTAAAAGGTGCAAGATAAATAATTTAACACTTAGATAACGTGAAACTGTTAATTTATAGCAAAACTCTTGCAAAGTTGTGAAAGTTACATAAGTGTAACATAACAAACTTTAAGTTTCATTCACTTGAAACGAAACCAATCAAGAACCTAAATATAACGACTTTGCTGTACTTTATCGACGAAAATTGTGTAATAAGCGTAAGTAACTACTGTAATAATTGTAACTTTAATTAATATTATAAACAATAAATTTATAAAAGGAATATTATTCTTGTTTTTAACGCAAAACCCATAGTTTTGACAAGTGATCACGATCCTACTATAAAAATAAAGATCAGGCATTACCAACCTGATTAATCAGCTAACTGGTTTTAAAACTTATTTTAACTAAATAATTAAAATTATTTAAAAGCCTTTCTTTTGCTCGGGAAATAACAGCTGATTTGATGGCAGTGGTGGGATTCTTACTTTTGTTATAAACAAATTAATTTAAAAAAAAAAATTTTCAAAATTTTTTTTTTTTAAATTTTTAAAATTTTTAATTTAAGAGTCAAAACTAACTCTAAATTCAAAATTTACATTCAAACCATATTTAACCAACTCTTAATTGTTTACAAACTATAAATAAATTCCTATTTCCTCAAATAAATATTGGTTCAAGAGTAGCACAACGACGAACATCACAATCACCTACTCCAAAATCCACACTAGATCAAAGCACTAATGGTTCAAGAGTATCACAAAGAAGAGCATTACAGCCAAGAATAAAAACAATAGACGAAGATACATCTGGAAGTAGCACTGACGAAGAGAGAGAAACACCAATTCCTCCTATTCAAAAGGCAAATAGAAGCGTACTCCCCAGTTTGAAACTTCCGCCAGCGGCTATCAAGAATATACCAGGTCCTAAAAGTGCACCGCCAGAAACGCAATCCAAAGTTGTTAATTTTCCAATTCCAGAAACAACTGTACTAAAGATAGAACCACCAATTAGTGGAAGCGAAGAAAGTTCGGAAGAGGAAGATAATACAACGCTTTTAAGCAGAAAAGAAATAGCGAAGGACTTAGGAAATTCCATATCTCGTTTTAATCAATCCGTAAAACAACACGAAGATTGGTTAATGGATTCACCACAATCTCCAAGAGATTGACTTAGTCTTTCTGATGGAAACGACGACGAAGGAATTCACAAAGCGGCCAATGAATTAATTCCAGGAGACCATACAAAATTTTTTTCATAAAATGGATTTCCAATGGGATTATGCTAAAGGCGAATCCATATGGGAAAATGATCAAAAAGAAAGTTCAGATAGCGAAGTATCGATCAAAGAAATCGAAGAACCAGAACAAGAAATACAACAAACACCCCGAAAAATGGACACAAACGAGATTAAGGCTAAAAATGTAACTTTTAGATCGGCATCATTAGAACTTAACACACCTGTAACCTTCAAAACTCCAAAAGCTATGTCAACACCTTACCACACTTCATTACATGAAACAGATGTCAAATCAGAAAATGAAACAGACGACGAAGAGGAAAGCGATACAGCTGAAAATGAAATTAAGAAAAATAAAATTAAGTCAACCTTTTTAAGAACAACACTCCTAGAAAGTATTCCTCCAGATTTGCCCTCATGTTATTCAAAAACACCTGAAAAATCCTCGAATGTAGCCAGACACAGAGAAAATCTAACTTATTATCGAAACAATTACGTGCATGTTCTATCTGCTGATTGTGAATTTACCACTCCAATAAGCAGATTGCTTATAGATATTGCAGTAATAGATCCTGAAGAAATTAAGAATATAAAGCCCATTAAAGGACAAATTCTTGTAACCCCAAGAGGAAAACATAATGTATATTCTATAATAGTAAAAGATAAATATTACGATCCATTAATTAAGGAAGATCTAATTTCAGGAATACAGGAATTAAAAATTTTTTTACACAAAGAAAAGGCAAAAGAAGTAAGAATTTCCCGACACGGTGATTTTACGGATGAATTACGAAAAGGAGAATTAACACAAATAATCGAATCAATTTTCTACAGAAGTGATATTAATATTACTATCTGTTATTCGACAAGTATCTGTCCCAAAAGAAGAAAATAGAGAAGATATTATCAGTGAATTTCATAAAAGTAAAATAGCAGGGCACAAAGGAATAGTAAAAACTTACAGAATAATTCGCGAAAAATTCTACTGGCCTAGAATTAAAGAACAAGTAACATAATTTGTGAGAAGATGTCCCACATGTGAAACTTAAAAATTAGTTAGAGCAAAAACCAGGGAACCAATGATTATAACCGACACACCTTTGGGCGTTTTTGACAAAGTTTCATTGGACACTGTAGGAAAACTTCCTACGACCCCAGACGGAAATTGTCATATTTTAACTATGCAAGACCACTTATCTAAATATTGCATAGCCGCAGCAATACCCATACACAATTGTGGATATCCTAAATAAAAACAATGTAATCTTAATAAACAACAATGGAAACAGGTTCCAAAATCATGTAGATAAGTTAAAAATAGCATATGAATGAAATAATAATACGATTTTAATTTTTAGATGTTAGATTCAATCATTTTCACTCCACCAATCCAAGGAGAATTGGTAAGAAATTACATGTTCCCCAAAGGAAACATTGACAACATTAATTACCCAAAAGGAATATTGGAAGAACTGACTGCAGAATATAATTTGGATAAACCATCTTATACCGTTGATAAGACCTCTGGTCCTGAATTCGGTAAACTTTGGAGAGTAAAATGCATCGTCACAGATAATAAAAACAGTAATGCATTCATGGCAACTGGAGATAGTTGTAGAACTATTCGAGAATCTGAACATTCAGCCGCAAAAATAATATTAAAAGAATTAGATAAAACGTTTTATTTTAGCGAAGAAGAGAAACCCCGATCATTAAAACACAAAATTCATATTATGACACATGAAGAACCCTCAATAATAAAATTGAAATTGTATAAATAAGAAAATTGCTGCGAATATTGTTATAAAAGAGGACATACTAAAGAATATTGCTTTAGTGTGATTAGAAATAAGAAAATCCTACAAAAACAAAACCCATTCAATGATAAAAATGTTGATTCAGACGAATTTTGGGAGCTACCCGGTCCCACATGTTCATGGGATTAAACACCCAAAATTACAAAGTTTCTCTTTAACAGTCTATAAAACAACTCAAATTTTTGTTTTACCCAACTAAAAATCTAATAATTATTTAATAATTAATTGATTATAACAATTAAGAACAATTCAACATAATATTAAAGACAATTTAGTTAAATAACTTGAAATATTGTTAACAATAATCTTTAAATTCACATAATTAGTTTAAAATTCATTGTAAACCGACCATAATTTACAACACAAATTAAGGTCAGACTATTAAAAACATAAACAGATTCCTAAAATAATAAATATTAACCAATAACAGTGCTCAATCAACCAGAAAAAGAAGAAGACCAAGTATATTTATCCTTCTCTAAAAAGTTAATTTCTCATAAATAAACAAATTTGTTAAGTAAAAATTCAAAAAGTATGATCAAACAGAAGCAATAAAGTATAAACTTATTAAATCAAAAAACAGAACTCAAAAATTTATTAAATTATAGTAAATAACGGAGAAAAGCGGAATATACCTGTCTTTTTCTAATAACCCATAATTACATGCATTATTAAAAAGTACATCTCAATAATAATTAAAAATGTAAAAAGGAAGATAATTATTAATAATTCTGTTAAATATAAATAAATTTTATTAAAAACAGAGTAAAATTAAATAATAATATGCATTTTAGGTAGAATTATCGCATATCGATATATCGAACATAAAGGTAGCAACGAGAAATTGCTTAACGCAAACTTATGTAGGCTTACACCATGAGATCTATATGCATATAATCAATGACAAAAATTCAAATTTAGTAACCAGTAGGTTAAAACCTACTGAAAACAAAAGTCCCTAGTTTCAATAAAAATTTAAAATTATCTATTCAAAAATTCGAAATTATATGCGTGGCGGCACGTGTATATTTATATGAACTATAAAACCCGTCATTATGGGCTTCTTTAAGTATGCAAAGCCCATAAATACGGACCCAAGCACAGTTACGCCCATAATTGTGTGCTCAACTTACGGAGCTCACAAATACGGGCTACTCAAAAAAAAGGAGGGGAAACTGTTAAATAATACATACAATTAAATTAAATTAAAAAAACCATTTATTATAAAATCTTAAAAACTAAATACAAATAAAATTTAACAACCAGGCCCAAAACGGGCCTGACCGGGAAACAGGACGTATCTCGTCCCGTCCCCGGCAACAATAATTTTTTAATTTATGTTCGAGGGGCGAATAAATATCCTCCTCCCTCCCATAAACCGGGTCACCAGCAGATTCTGGTATCCATATTCTGAAACAAACAAACAAACAAAAAAATTTTTAACATTAACAAAATATATTTTATAACAAAAAAAATTAATAATAATAATAAAAGTAAACAAATACAAATTAAAAAATCAACTCACCCCCTTCGTTGGGCCCAGCATGCCCCCAACGGCGTCCTCCTTTTCCATCATTATTATTGTTTTCTGAAAAATAAAAGTACAAATTTTATAATAAAATATAGAATTTAAAACATAAAAAATTATAAAAAACACAAATAATTCAAACCAAATGTCACTCACCTCCATTCATTTTGATGGCTTGCTTTAAAATGAGTCATTTTCAAAAATTGCTGATCCTTGCAAAATTCTAACGCGATAAAAGCCCTTAGATGAGATCATAAAAACACAGCATCCAAATCAAATCAACAACCAAAAAGATAAAATCAATTGAATAATAAAACATACAATTCAAAATAAATACAAATTAAATAAAGATTATATAAAATACTAACATTCAAATACAAAACAATGAATTAATGAATTAAATTACCAACTGTCAAAATATATAACCGCTAATTATCTAATATACCGACTGTTAATGAGAAACGAAAAATCAAATTCGCCCTTATAATTAGGATAAATTTAAATAATTTTATAAACAATGTGATTGTCGAATAATAAACAAAATGTTTATCAAGTTGTAAATAATTATGAAAATCACATTATTAAAAAACATATATTCACCTAATATTATACTTATATTCAAATATTTACTTAAAATATAAATTATAATCAATTATAATTAACACTATGCTTAATCAATAATTACAAGAATTAATACATTACATCAAGAATTACATATTGATATTATAAAATATTAGATAATAATCAATTAATATAACCCTTATTACTTTTCTAAAATATAATTAATCAACAATAATATTAAATAATCATAACTTACCTTTATGACCTATATTATAATCAATATTCTAACTTATTAATAAAAACCATGAAGTAGAAAAAACACTTGGATCAGATAAAAAACACTACTTCAAACTTTAATTAAAAAATATAAATATAATCAATATTATTAAAAAATATGTATATCCATTATATACCAATAAAATACGAATAATCCCTATATTATACCCTTAATCAACATTATATCAATAAGAATATTATAAAACCACATGTATTACCAATTAATCAATAAATAAAAATTAAAAGAAGGACGAAAGAAAAAGAAGGAAGGGGCTTTGGCTGTCGCCTTCTTCTTTCCTCCTCTTTTAAAAAAAAATAAAATAAGAATAAAAACTTAAATAAATTTGATGTTACAGATGGAAATTCCATTTTTGGGACACATATCTGACGCTGTTAACTATATATCAATAGCTTTCAAAATATTATTATTATTGATAGCATTGATAGTAGTTAAAAACCTATACGTACTTTATAAAGTCGTAACAAAGAGAAGACAAAGATCGAATAATAATCAATCAAATGTTTAAAGATTATTGGTCCAATTGGAGCTCACATACATTGGGGACAATGTAAACTCTTAGGAAGGAGGACCAGGCCCAAAAATCCCGAAAAATTTAAAGAAATAGAGCCTATAACAGAGTTGAAATAACCAGGCTACTATAAACTGCCAAGAGGCGACACAATTCAAATCAGCGCGCTGAAAACCTTAAGCTCACAAACATCCATCGCATGAATCGACCCTGAAGCTATGTATATATCGCGCATGTCTTGTTCGGCAACCATCATGAAAAAGCGGCAAATAATTCAAATTCAAATTTTAAAATTCGCTCTTCACGATGGAAATCGAATAAAAATCATAACCAAATGCACATTATTGCTTATAAATACTAAAAATTCTTTAAAATTTAAATTATATTAACAAAAATAATAACCATAATCAAGCTTCATTATTAATAAATAATCAATAATTATTAATCCATATGAACATTTTAATAAAGCATTAATTCCATATGCAAAAATAAATCATTAAATGCATTGGAATAATAATTGTCGATTAATAAAATACTAATAATAATTAGAATAACCTAACACCAACAACAAATAAGTTAATAAATAATTAAATAAATAAAAATATATACAAAAAATAAAAATACAATTAATTACTTAGTTGATTGACTAATTAATTAATGAAATGAAAACAACTAACAATTAAACCGACAGATTAGCTCGGTCGGATAAATGCCTGGCTCGGCGGACGCTTAGGACCAAGGGAGTACTTGGTTCGCGCCCATTAGCCTGGGATTTTTCCGGCAAGTGAGATAATCTGAGCGGGAGGTTTGACGTCGAAGTATAATGATGTGCACCGTTGATTATTGTCCGGTACACACCATTAGAATTCGACTGTCGATAAACCGGTTGTACTCGGAGAGGTTTTCTACAGTTTCCCTCTCGACTGGCGAGAAAACCCATTAGACGGGTGGTCCAGGCAAATGCGAGTATTCTTAATTTTCAAAGACGTTCTGTAGGCGCAAACTTAGTATTAAGAATTGTATATAAGAAAAACTTTGTATAGCAAGAAATTGTAAGGAACACTTGTATAGCCAAGTATGTAAGGCTGAAGACAGGTGTATAAACCAATAAATATATAAATATAATAAATATAAATATAACAACTAACAATTAACAAAAAAAATAATAATAATTATATATATGTATATTTCTAATTAATTATCAATAATTAAACATTAATTAATTATCAAATAATAATTAGTTAATAAACGATAATTAATTGATGTAAGTTTAAGATATGCATATATTTCTTTAAAATTAGAACAATAAGTCGTCAAAGTGAACAAGGAACATAATTATTACTATTATTAACAATTATTGTTAATAATAATTGGCTTTAAAAGTCCCAGCAAAGAGCTGAAGGTATCAGGGCAGCATGAAAGTAGAGGAGGGTCTCTCGCGACGCATGGTATACAGGCATATGCCTCCTCTCCAATAGCTATACGACTGGGCCTACGCCTCTCTTATACGGTAAGCGAGATCGAGAGGCATTAAAGTCTCCAACTCATGCACGTCTCGCTGTCGCTTACACTCTTAACGATCATGCTTTCTTGATGCGTTTCTTTCTTAATAATGCCAATAGTATGAAAAATAAACGGAAATTATTGTTTATTAACATTATAAATTATGACTGTTGTTAAATCTTGATGATTATTTACCAATAAAATTGTTATATAATCACATAAATCGAAATTACTAAATTATTTCATTAATCACAATACAGTGAGTATAATTAGCACTAAAAATTCAATTATTTATTGATAATAATATTTATTAATGATTTATTGGTTGTTGATAATTAATAATTTATTAAATAAACAAAATATGTATAATAAATAAATAACTTTTGATAAATTATGTAAAGAAAATTGTTATATAATCTCGATGATTGTAATTGGCAACTAAAATCAGAACACCATAAACATCGATGAATAATATTAATAATCATAATAAACAAAAGAGAAACAAAAACAACAGTCATAGTAAAAGGAAATTAGTTAAAAATTCAATAAAATAACTTTGTGAATATAAATACAGAATATTAATTAAAATATTGGTCATAATAAAAGAAAAAGAGTAAAGATTAGTGGGACTCTCAGGCCGCATTGTCGTGCGCCGACTTTGCTATTTTACTCAGGCGTTGAAGTCTCTCGATCTCCGCTCGAACTTGCGAATATACTCCCTGCGTGTTCATGCTCTCCTGATGTTTCTCTCGACGAATTTAACCTGAATAATCGATTTAATCAATAATTAAATCGATTTCGACGATATTGTATATAATAAAAAATTAAAAGGCAATTGGAATTTAACAAAATGCTAAAATATATATATAATATTTATGAAGTTATGAAATCCAATCAATATTAATCAACGACTAGCATATATAAAATGTCTATAGGAATTGATAATCACATGAAATTCAAAAATTTAATTTAAAAACAAAATTTTAAACATGTTACTGTATATATATATATATATTTTAATTTCAACGAAAATTAGTAGACACAAGGAAATAGTAAACATGATGATATAACATTGACTAAAATTTATTATAAAATAAAGGAAAAAGTACAATTATCGTAGAAAGATGTTTGCATGCATGTGTGTATGTGTAAATGCTAAACTGATTATTAAATAACTATATCCACTAAGTCTCTTTCAATATCTAAATTAATTAAAATCCCCTGATATGACACTGCTTCACCCTCTCCAGAGAGTACTGAGCCACAAGGACATTTTAATTTCCATCGATCCTGGATTATATATCGACCACAAATGCATTCACGGCCACAAATGTCATCGGTAGACAATGACTCCTCACTAAATTCCAGTGTCTCTATTTTTGGCAACTCCGGATCCTCTAGTATTGTACCACAGGAATAGGTGACAACTCGCAGATCCATGACAACAAAGTTACCACATGGGCAAAATCGACCCCTCGTTCCTTGAATCCTGAAAATAGTATAATAATGAAATAAAGAAACAATTTAAAAAAGAGACGTTTCTCAATAAACCAACTTACCCCGTACAAACTGTTTCATTTCCAATATGCACGCAATCTCTATAATTCGGAGAATCCCTTAAATAATCAATGACCAGATTATTTAAACTCTTCTCAATCTTCCTTTTTTAAAGTCGAAGTTGTTTACGACTAGAAGATTGTTTCTGAGAAGACCAAGATCCAGGAATTTTTTGAAAACGTCGTATCATGATGTTATCACACTGTGGACCCAGTCAAAAATTTGGAACAAATCCCTGAATCCCCCTTTTATCACGCAATTGTTTCGAAATACGTGACAGCTCCGTTATGAAAAAGAAAATTTTCGCCAACTTCCTCGGATCAAACGGTTGCGGTCGAACAAACGAAGAATGACCTAAATCACACAAATTTCAAATCTTAAATTGTTGAACTTAAACCAAGGCAATTAAAGCACTAATGAAAAGTGAAAAATTTTTACACTAATTAGTGTTCTAAAAGAAAATCCCCAGAAGAATAAAATTCACAAATAGTCTATATTATATTCTCTAAAAATTAACAACATTTTGCACCTAAAAACTAATCGTTTTAAACTAAGGGTGGAAACACGCACTAGAACACCTTGTCTTCTTGCATCTAGAGCACTAACAATTATAATCTCATTCAAGGAACATTCTATGCCTGTAACTTCACTAATTAAACGACGCACTGATTCAGCAGCTCCCTCTACAGGCATTTTCCATATGGCAAATTGAAAAATACCCATACGTTCTTCCAATTCCACCATACGTAAGTCCATAAGACTTTGACTGGAAACATTTAATGTTAAGGCACGATCCAATTGTGGAATTATGGGAATATTTATTGGAAGATGCACGGGATGATTGATCTCTCCAGAAGTAGAAGTTGAAGGCACTGGAGAGTTTTCCCTAACTATCACATTATTTTTTACATTTTCCACCAACTGTCCTAAATTATTTTGTACATGATTATTACTTTTATGATCTTCTAAAACACCAAGATCAAAAGAATCTATATAATCTGACCAAACATCAGAATCGCCCATGTTACAATTAAAAAAAGGGAGAGGAAAAACTAATGAGCAACACTATTAATTACCGTGAGCAACATCCCGATTTATCGAAAGAGGAACTGGTCTCATGTTTTGGATGCAAGATTCAACTAAGTCAACCGTAGAAGCGTCATTAACTGATCCTCTATCACTCATGGTTAATAAAAAACTAATTACAAAGGACTTTAACTGCAGAAGTGGGAACCGTGGATCCTGAAATCATCATTCAAAAATTTGATGATCATAAAGATTCTCACGATTGTTGGACGACTCAGATGGACCGAAGAGCACTCGAGATATTATATTTTGAAAACAACTTACCTTCATCTTTTCCATATCCAGTTTTGAACACGTACTGCACATAATGTAAATTCTAACACTTAATCATAACACTCAGTATTTAAAATTCCTTGTCAGCAACATTAAATTCTAAACTCAAAGTAATAATAATTGTAAAATTTTATGAAAAATATGTATGAAAATTATAAGCCCATCGAGGACGATGAACAATTTAAGGAGGGAGGACTGTTACATCCCGACATATTTTAAACTTTAAATAATTCTCATAAATTATGAATTCTATTAAATATTTTATTAGAAAAATGTCTAAAAACATGGTTCATTGTTTAAAAGAAGTATTAAAATGGAACATCAAGAAATTAAGATGATGGAACAATTTAATATTTCGTTCATATTAATTTCCAACACGTGTTATTACTCATTTAAATAAAAGAGTAAGATGAGTCAATGAACCATGCTTTAAGACAAGTGTCAAACATGAATGAAAAAGATGACTATATAAGCTGCTGCAAAAATCAGAGCAATTGTCAAAAGTTCCGGCGTAATTCAGAGCGAATCGTATCATTGTAGAGCGACCCTTCAGTTTAAACGCGAGTTACTGTATTCTTTCCGTAAAAAGGTGCAAGTTAGATTATTTATCACTTAGAAACAAGTTTCTTTCCGTATAAAGGTGCAAGATAATAATTTAACACTTAGAATCATTAATTTTGTTGTTTTAACTGTCGTATTTGTTATACACAATTAACAGTGTAAATTTAATTAATTCTTTCCGTAAAAGGTGCAAGTTATATTATTATCACTTAGAAACAAGTTTCTTTCCGTAAAAGGTGCAAGATAAATAATTTAACACTTAGATAACGTGAAACTGTTAATTTATAGCAAAACTCTTGCAAAGTTGTAAAAGTTACATAAGTGTAACATAACAAACTTTAAGTTTCATTCACTTGAAACGAAACCAATCAAGAACCTAAATATAACAACTTTGCTGTACTTTATCAACGAAAATTGTGTAATAAACGTAAGTAACTACTGTAATAATTGTAACTTTAATTAATATTATAAACAATAAATTTATAAAAGGAATATTATTCTTGTTTTTAACGCAAAACCCATAGTTTTGACAAGTGATCACGATCCTACTATAAAAATAAAGATCAGGCATTACCAACCTGATTAATCAGCTAACTGGTTTTAAAACCTATTTTAACTAAATAATTAAAATTATTTAAAAGCCTTTCTTTTGTTCGGGACATAACAAATTCTTTTGCAAATTAATATAAATCATTTCAGATATTAGGCGTTTGCTCTCATTAGTTTCTTTGTCAAGTATATGAAATCTCTCCCAGTCAAAATTATGATTAAGTGAACTTCTATGAGTTGCAGTGACACCGACTTTTGAATTTTTTGTGTTCATTGATTCGTACCCCTACCTTTCTTTTTTTTCACCAACATATGATGCGGTACAATCTTTACATTGAATTTTATAAACAACATTAGTTGTTTCCGATTTTATATTTTGATTTTATATTTTTTATATCTGAAATGATTTATATTAATTTGCAAAAGAATTCGAGAAATAAAAAGGATGACACTCAAAATCTTAGTAATTGTTATATACATTTTCTTAATGATAGAAAATATTTGTGATTTCCACTGTTTAATCGTACTGTGACGTTTCCTATTTATTTTCACGTATTGTAATTAGTTTAATGACCTTTCGATAATTTATCATTGACAAACTGTGTAATAGTTTTATATTTGATTAGTGTTAAGTAGCAATTTGCGTTGATCGGAACATTTGAAAATTTACGCATTTTCAAATGTGAAATAATTTTATTCTTTTTACTTAAAAAAAATTTTTATTGGTAATTTATTAATTTTATTTGTATTGTTTTATTTTAAAATATTGTTTACTTTGTTTTTGTAATTTTTTAAATAATTGTTTATAATCAAATTTTAGTACCTGACGAGGACGGCCGACATAAAGGATTCCAGAAATAGTCGTAAAAATTTTAATGTATGTATGTGTGTATGTATGTATGTATGTCTGTCACAGAAGCTTTGTTCCCTAATAACACAAAAACGCTATTACCGATTTGAACTAAATTTGGCAGAATGTTAGACCTTAGGCCAAGGAAGGTTTATAAATTTACAGATTTAAAAAATATTAATTAGAACTGGAGATGTTCAATTTAAAAAATATCAAAAATTTTCAAATTTTACATTTTTTAAAAAAATGCTTTTAAACTTTCTATAATTGAGTATAACATGTTTTTTAGTCATTATTCAAAATAATTTTGCCAAAAATAATGCCTTATAACCAAGATGTAAGTATAAAAATGTTTTCAAAAAATTTAAAAAATCGAAATTTTTCAAATTATATATTTTTTAATGAATTGCTTTTAAATGATCTATAATTAATTGTTACATGTTATTTAGTCAAACTTTAGCATAATTTTTCAAAAAAATGGGTACTTTAACTTAAATGTAAATATAAAAATGTTTTCAAAATATCGAAAGTTTTTAAATTTTACATTTTTTAATGCATTGCTGTTAAACGCTCTATAATTGAGTTTTACACGTCATTTAGTCACATTTTAGCATAATTTTGCAAAAAATACTATTCCATATCTAAGATGTAAGTATAAAAATGTTTTCGAAAAATTTTAAAAAACGAAAAAATTATAATTATTAGATCCAATTAATATTCAATTAATATTTTTATTTAATACTAATCAATAAAATCAGACGCCTGTCTGCACATTGCTTCAAACTTCAAAATTTTAGCATAAATAGTTGTTATTCACATAAAGGATTCCAGAAATAATCTTAGAAATTTTAATGTATGTATCATGGATTGTTTTAAAACTTTCTATACTTGAGTATTACATGTTATTTTGGCACACTTTAGTATAATTTTGCAAGAAATACTATCCTGTAACTAAGATATAAATATAATATAAATAAATATAAATAAATATAATAATATCAAAACATTTAATTTTCTGGAATCATTGATGTCAATAACAACTATTTATGCTAAAATTTTGAAGTTTGAAGCAATGTACAGAGAGACATCTGATTTTATTAATAAGGATGGTAAATAATATTAAAAAATATTAACTCATAGCATTAAAATTATTTTTCAATTATTAAAAATGAAGATTTTTTATGATAAAATAGATACTGCAGAAATTCAAGAATACCTGTGATACGATACTTGGATTATGCTACTGGGAAAAAACTTCGATAATAAAATGTTTTATTATTTTAATTCTAGATTTAACTTTTAGAGATTTTTTGAGCATTGTAAAGGCAAAAGTTAAACAGGGTGTCTATTATTTTTACTGTTTTACAAACTGTCAGGTTTTTCCCAGCTTTGTCAAAATTATTTTAGGTATATTTTTTTTATCAAATGTAAATTTTCTTGATAAGTATTAACGATAAATAAAACTTCAAATGGCCACAAAAATTCACATATTTTATAAAAACACTCTTTGATGGGTTTTTGTTTTTACTAATACTTTTAACAGGGGTTCTACCAACTGGAAAAAATGGGAAATATGCAGGAATTTAATTTAATCAGGAAAAACTGTGAATTCAGCTTATGCAATATAGGTCTTATTTTAGATTTGAGCAATTATGATACAATTAGTTGGAATTCGACTTTTTAGTTGAATTAGTTAGTCGAAAATTAGTAGAAATTTTGGATTAACTTATAATACTATAATTAAATTTCTACAAATAATTGACAAACATTGTTTTCTGTATTTTAATTAATTAAAAATTAATTATTTGATGATATAAAGTCAATCACTGATTTAAAATAGTAATATTTTTCTAATGAAATAGTTGATGGTAGCTAATTATTATTTTTTCTGATCAAATTAAATTCCCCACTATTTCCCATTTTGGAGACTGGTAGACACACTATTGAATGTATTTGAAAAAAATAAAACCCGTCGAAGACGGGTACGACAGCTAGTATCATTATATATATATATATATATATATATATATATATATATATATATATTTATAGATTAAAACCTGACTCCTGGAATACGATGAACAAATTATTTAAAAGCTTAGTTAGTAATACACTTTTATGAGCAGTACAAATTTGGGGTTTAAGATATATTGAGGAGTTGGAAAAAGTGCATGTAAATTACTATAAACAAATACTGCAGATTCCTCAGTGTACTCCAGGATACGCAGTTCGAGTAAAAACGGGTAGTCCGCATATCGAATTAAAAATATTTAAATTGGTTGTAAATTAGATTATAAAAATTCTTGATATGTCAGAAGACCGATACCCCCGGATATACTTTGAAAAACTCAGGGAGTTATTCACAAGAAAATTAACTGTTGAGAAAGTTAATTGGGCTCTTCATGTTAAAAAATTATTTGTCAAGATTGATGCAGAAGAGATTTGGAATAACCTGTTATTAGAGATTTTAAGACATAAAGAGAATTAATTAATTTCCTCTTATGAAAAAATGTTATATTTAAATAATGTGGTAAGTGTTAAAAAATCGGAAGCCCAGCGAATTTACCCAAATCTCAATCTGTATGTAGGTGCACAAAAATGTTTCAAACATAAGATACCCCTGAGTTTTTTAAAAGTGTTTGTACAGGTCCGTTTAATAAATAATTACCAAAAAAGAATAATTGTTAATAAAAAATGTCTAAAATTTTCGAAAATCAATTTTGTTACTGCGACGATAGGAAGCCATTGAGCAATGATTGTCATTTAATAATTGAATGTAGATGTTTTAAAGATCTTAGATTTAAATACATATCACAGGAAAATGACACAGAGATAATTAAAAATGAGTAGATGAATTTGTTGAATAGTGTGGATATGTTCTCTATTAAAAGACCCTGGCGGGCGGGTTTCACTGAACATCTACCGAATTCAGTAGACGTTCGGTAATTGGTCAAAAATGTGAATAAAAAGGCAGAAAATGAAGAAAGAAACTATTGAAAATTATACATAAAGTGTTAAAGTGATAATATATCCAATAATTAGGATAAATTATGTTGTGAATAATTAAATATTCATGTGTAAAGTATAAAAGAAAAACCTGACAGTTGACATAGTGTGTGAAATTAATTAATTTTTAATGCAAATTAGTGTGAAATGTTAAAAATAGCAGCCAAAAAATATTCTTTAATATTTAAAGTATTTAATTTATTATTTAGTTTTGTTAATTATTGCATATTAATAATAGAAGCATTAATTAAAGTAATAATTTTCTCTTTTTGTGTAAAGTGTCGATAACAATAATAGATAGCCGCGCATTTGTGACGACAGATGGCGGGACTGGCATTTGTGCGCCGTTCTGTTTTATCACATTCAAGAAGACTAGAAACAGGAGGGTTAATTCAAAAGTTTTTTTAAAATTTTATTACCGCTCCTTTATATATTTCTACCAAACCTTTCCGGCAGCATTGCCGTGACCTTACATTTTATTGTAAATTAAAGTCATCAAAAGTTTCAGATTGGATCCAAACCGACATTTGGGCGAGAGAATTTCGACTGCAGGCTGCATGTAGAAGCTATCTTGCCATTTTAACGTAATAAATAACCATCCAGCCTGCTGTAGACTGATTGTTGAAAATTCATTTTCTACAAAAGTTATGTAAAGCTGATTATCAACAAAGTTCCGGTGATTGATTTTGGATTGTTCCTGTTCTGTTCTGTACTGTTCCTGGAGGACGTCATCCACCGAGGGAGTTCCAGGAGTATCGTTTTATTGTCGGGACCAATATTATTTTGTATTGTGAGTATTTTTGTTTTGTTTTTTGTGGTTTCCGAGTCTTTTGAGTTCAGAAAAGGTATAATTTTTTTTAAAGGAGTTTGTTTACGATATTAAATTAATAAGTTATCTCGCCTATTAAATTTTTAAATAGTGACCGTCAGTGTTTTTCGTGTGATATTGTTTATAGTTATTGTGAATTGCTTGCTTTGACTCAGGATAGTTAATCAATTACAAATTTCGGTTTTATTTTTCATCGCGTTTATGTAATTTTAAAGTTGGGATATTTTTACAATTTATTTTATTTTTTCGCTTGTGTCTGCTCACAACAAAAGTTAAATCAAAATGGCTCGATTAGCGAGTGACGATTATTTCACGGATGATGGTTATTGCGGCGTTAGATTTCGAAACAGTCATGGTTATTAGTGACATCATCACTGCAGAATCTCGCCCGGAGAACATTTATACACAGATTAAAAATAGACTAATCTCAACTTTCGCAATTTCATCAGAAGCCAGATTAAGGCAATTAATTGAAGGTGAACTGCAAGGTGATCAAAAACCATTATTAATTCTAGGCAGAATTAGAAATGTTGGTCAGGGGAAATGCAGGGACGAGGTCCTTAGAAATGTTTTCTTGGAGCAACTTCCGAGTAGTTGCCGTGCGGCATTAGCGTTAAACGACACTACCGATATTACTAAATTAGCCGAATTAGCAGATCGTTTTATTGATGCAACGGGGCAAAACAGGTCTTCCTCTACTGACGCGGTTTCCATGCAGAGCATTCAGGAAAAATTGATGGCAAAAATGGATGAGTTGACCGAAAGGGTTGACGCGTTGTCTGTTCGTTCGGAAAATCGTTGTAATCAAAATTACGGGTCGTCTAATCAGAGAAATCGAAGCAGATCTTCGGATGGTCGAAATTTTAACAAAAGAATTAATTATCAGCAAAAAAACAATAACGGGCATTTTAATAGCCGTTCTGGAAATAATAGAAATAATTTTACTCGCAATAACAACAAAGAAAGTGGGGGTAATAATAACTACGGAAGTTCGAATAATAACCTTTGCGAATAATTCGCAAATAAACACATTTGGAGAAAAAAGTTTACCCCTTGATTTGGGTTTTGAACGTTGCCTTACATGGACATTTTGCATTGCGTCTGTCCCCTATCCTATTATCGGTGCCGATTTTTTGACACATTTTAGCTTATCTATTGATTTAGGAAATCGCAAAGTGTTGGATTTGTCATCAGGTTGCAATAAAAAATGCTACCTCAAGGCCGCTGCCATTACCGGTATTAGTGCAATAGATAAGTTCTTACCATTCTGTCATATTTTTTCTAAATTTCCTGAGATTCTCAATTTGTCTACGGATTCAGTGTTACCTAGACAAGACGTTTTTCACCATATCATTACGACAAGACCGCCCATAGCGCAAAGGGCCCGTCGTCTTCCGCTAGAAAAGCTTAAAGCCGCAAAAGCTTATTTCAAAAAATTGATTGAGGCTAAAATTTGTCGTATATCCAGTGGTTCTTACGCTTCACCTATTCACATGGTCTTAAAGAAAGATGACCAGTGGAGAATTTGTGGTGACTATAGGCTTATTAATTTAGTTACGATTCCCGATAAATTTCCGGTTCCTTTTCTACACGATTTTTCGGCCAATTTAAACGGGAAAAACATTTTTTCGAAAATAGATTTGAACGCGGCCTATCACCAAATATCTGTTTTCCCTGAGGACGTGCCGAAAACGGCAGTAATTACCCCTTTCGGGTTGTTTGAGTTTTTACGAATGCCGTTTGGCTTGCGTAATGCAAGTCAAACATTTCAGAGGTATATGTTTTGAGCGCTAGGAGACCTTGACTTTATTTTTGTTTATCTCGACGACATACTTATTGCGTCGAGAAGTATGAAAGAACACGAGGAACACCTCAAAACGGTTTTTGAACGATTAAAAGAATTCTCTCTTACGATTAATTTATCTAAGTGCGTTTTCGGTCAACCCAAAATTGAATTTCTCGGTCACGAAATTGACTCTCAGGGATTTCGACCCACTAAAGAAAAAGTTAAAGCGATCGTAGATTTTAAAAAACCGCAGACAATCAACAAATTAAGACGATTTCTAGGTTTAACAAATTTTTATCGCAGAAGCTTTAAAAATGCAGCGCAAATTCGAGCGCCTTTAAACTGTTTTCTGCATGACACCCGCAAGAACGACAAAGGAGAAATTCCTTGGACCCTGGAGGCTGAAAAAGCTTTCTTTAAGTCCAAGGAAGTTCTGGCAAAAGCTACATTGCTCGCTTTTCCTTCCGCTGAAGATCCTACGCGTCCTTTTTCAAATTTCAAATTATTACTGAAAGTTTAAGGTAAATGCGCCAGTGCTCGTCAGTGCTTTAGTCGTCGGCAGGTTGTCACAACTTTAACAAAAAATAAAACACACAGTCATTTTATGCATGAATAAACAATATTTTTGGTAAGTTTCAATATCGCGACATCGGCATCGACGACCGATTAGTGTTACAGTCAGTTTTCGTACCTGCCGATTACTAACGCATTTGCATATTTTCGACTTTAAATGCAAATAAATATTACATAGTATTTGAGTTCATAAAAAGTGATGTTAATTACTCTTCTTTATAATCCCCTTTAATCAATAAAATTTGTTTCATTTGGAAAAATTGCCTTTGAAACTGCTAATTAGTCATTTTAAAATTGAAAAATTCCTTAAGCTGCCGAGCACTGACGCATTTACCTTAGTTATTGAGCTTCAAAATCCTTGTAGAACATTTTTCTGTATTCCGTGAAAGAACAAAGTTATAAAAGTTTTACGAAAGTTCTACATATGGCTTTTTTGCACCACTTGGTGGGGTGAAAAAGTCATTTGGTGATTTTGTCAAAATATTTTGTTATCAAATTTTGTAATATTATATTTTTCTTTTATCTGCATAACAAATAAATAATTTATAAAAGTTTTTAGCTTCCAAAATTGTATTTTATGTTAAGTTAACCTGCTTTCAATTCACAGTCATCGAAACAAATCGAAACAAGCAGTTAAAAAATACAAATTACAATAACAACTATAATATTATTGATACGACAGCAAAACTAGAATCAACAGTTGAGTTTTACTTAATTAAACTTATGTTTTAAACGGCTGGTAAAATAGTTCAATAGTTTCAAAATAAAAGCCAAATGGCTTTTTTGCACCGTTGGCTTTTTTATCCCACTCCACCCTATTTATAATTGTTAATAACAATGAGAATTATTAACATTAAAATGATTTTTCAACAAAATAGGCATAAATTACTTGAATAAATATAAATTTGTCTGCAAAAAATACAATTTATTTTAAGAAGGACCAGAATGATCTATTTGTTAATTAACATTGTTTTAACCATTTAAATTATTGTACTTTAAATAGTAAAGTGAATCCAAAAACCCCAAATAAATCATCTCAGTAATTAGTCGTTGTTTTGTAATTAGATTCTCTGTCAAGTATTATAAAAATTATCCCAGTGAAATGAATGGTTAAGTGAATTGCTATAATTTGTAATAACTCCTGTTTTAGAATTTCTGTGTTCATTAATACGAACACCTACCATTCTCTTAGATTGACCAACATAAGAAGCAGAACGATTTCTACAACTTATTTTGTAAACAGTGTTGACATTATTAGATTTTCTGTTTCTATCTTTAGCCTTGAGGATTAAAATATGGCTCAGTTTATTATTCTTTTTAGGAATAGTTAGAATATTGAAATTTTTAAGAAAAGTTGATGTCCTTTCATATAATCCTGGAACACATGGAAGAAAAACCTTGGGGAACATTCTATATAAATTCCCACTTTTTGGATTTAGAGAATTCTGTTCAATAGAACAAATGCGATGTTTTACATATGTATTTATAAATGTAAAAGGATAATTATTCTTTTTTAACGTTTCTATGACAAATTTAATATTTTTATAATGAAATTTTTTATGATAGTTTAATAGCTTTATCTATTACGTTATAAACTATTGTAACCTTTTGAGTAAAAGGATGATTAGAATAATAATAAATTGTACGTGCAGAAAATGTGGGTTTCTTGTACTAATCTGTAACAATTCTACCATTCTCATTGATGAGAAGCACATCAAGGAAAATAATAGAATTATTACTCTGCGTCTCAAAAGTAAATTGCAATCTCTCATCACAGTTATTAAAGACATCAACAATTTCACTGATTTTATTCTTCGGGATACAAGTAACAATATCATCTACATATCCATAATAAAATAATGGTTTAAAAGAAAGTTTATCAATAAAAGAAGTTTCTAAATCATCCATGACTATGTCAGAAGATAAACCAGAGATAGATAAACCCATAGAAGTACTATATATCTGTTTAAAATATTTATTATCAAATTTAATGTTGACTGAAAAAAGTGCTGTTGAATCAGATAGCTCCATGCTATTGAATTTCCGGTTATTGATTCAATGACACATTTATTAATTGAATAGCATATTGCTTAAAACGAAAAAATGAAACTGTTTTAATTAAAAGTACAGTACTGTTAAATTAATGATATTCTACAAATTGTTTCTATAGTTCATCTATATATAGCAACATAATAATTTATTGCTTCTTTGACATTATTTATTTAAAGCATCTAATAGATAAAATTGAAGAAAATGCGCGTAAATTTAAATCAAATTAAAAGTTGTTTGCTCCAAAGAAGCGCGCTTTGGAAATGAAAGCATATGCTGTCGTTTCAATGAATGGTGCTATTGCGGACTGCTTATAGCATATGCTATAAAAATAATGTCACTATGTATTTGAGACAGTGATAGGTGCTAAATTTAATGAAATACTTAACCACACATATTCATATGTTTATTAAACCTGTCGTTTTTGAAATTCTTATATAAAAAAGTATTATTTAAATTGTTTTAAAGAATTAATGACTAGTTAAATATAACTTCCCTATATAAATTGCCTTATACACGAGATAAATCTCGCGCACGGTATTTAACCACAAAGTAACTGCTCAATGTAAAAAGCGAATGTATTACATTTCAGCGCGGCGGTTCTCGTCTATCACGAAAGTTAAGCAGCTTTGGTCGCGGTTACTACATGGATGGGTGATCGATTGGGAACAGCGTATTTTTAAGACTCAAAAAATATAAAGTGTGTATGTTTGTGTGTTTGTCGTTGGAAAAAATGAAAAAAATAAAGATGTGTACGTTAATGTGTAAAATTGAAAAAAAAGATGTATATAAGAAGTGTTGTGTTAAAGGTGTGAGAATTAATTATAGTATATAAAAAATATGTGATCAAAAATTTCCTTTTTTCAAATTATCGTTGGTATATCTTTAACCACATAAAAGAAATGACTTAACAGTATAGTGTTATTAAATCGATAGCAACAACTAACAAAATTAAAAGTACAAATTTTTGAATCATAAAAATGATGCTTTTAAATTTAAAAACTGTAGTCATTACCTCAAAAGCATATACTGTTAAATTACAAAAATTTTGATCGTTGATTCAAAAGGAATACCTTCAAATTAACATAGTATGTTGTCAATTTAAGAAATATGCTTTTCTTTCAATGAAAGTGATACTATCGAATTATTAGAATCGGTGCTTTCAAAACAACAGCATATTCGTTTGGGAGCCTGTTATGACACTATTCAATGAATCAAACTCATATGTCATTGATTCAACAGCATTTTTTCCCGTGTGTATATTGTCAAAAAGAAATTGGCATGACATAAGTAGATCACCCAAAGAAATATTTAAACGTTGGAAAATAGAAACATGACGTCCGATAAGTGAATCACGAACATGATCAGAGCCAACATTTGTAAACAAATAGACAGCATCCAGACTAATCAAAATATGATCATCAGGAATAGAAAAAGAATCAATCTTGTTTATAAAATTATAACTCTTACGTATATAAGATTTTGGTTTTTATAGAGTTATTAAGAAGTGTAAATACTTGTTTAGATAAAAAATGAGTTGGTGAGCCAATGTAGAAACAACTGGTCTCAATCGATTGTTATTCTTATGGATCTTGGGTAAACCATAAATTTTTAAAAGATTTTTATTAGTTTAAGTAAGTTCAACGACACCAAATTTTCTATATGGCAAATCATTCTAAAGAATGATTTTAAAGAATTCTGAAGATAGAAACAGAAAATCTGATAATGTCAACATTGTTTACAAAATAAGTTGTAGAAATTATTTTGCTTCTTATGTTGGTCAATCTAAGAGAATGGTTGGTGTTCGTCTTAATGAACACAAAAATTCTAAAACAGGAGTTATTACAAATTATAGCAATTCACTTAACCATTCATTTCACTGGGATAATTTTTATAATACTTGACAGAGAATCTAATTACAAAACAACGACTAATTTCTGAGATGATTCATATTAATTTTCAAAATAATTTAGTTAATAAAAAGATGGTACACAAGATGTTACTAATCATTACATTTACTTTTTGGAGGAAAAGAAATTCCTTTCATTCTTTTCTTATCTAGGTTATCTTGACATTTCTCTTGGTTTTGATTTTTGTTCTCGTTTTCTGTTTACTGATGAGTTATTCACCGCATCTTTATCCATCCACGTTTGTATCTTCTGAAATTAAATTATTATCTAAAGCTATTCACAATAATATAAGGAAAGCTTACAGAAAGTATATATCTAACTCTGAAAAAAATTTATATTCTAACCCTAAGTCTTTTTGGTCTTATATAAATCAAAATAGAAAGTAGTCTATTTTGCCTAATAGTATGGCGTTTGAATATAATATTATTGAAAATCCGCAAATAATAGTTGATACTTTTGCAAACATTTTTTATCTGTCAATGCTATCTATACCATAACCCCACCAATTGTGAAGTCCAGCCCTTCCTTAAGGGCAATTTCTTCCAACTATCAACGACTCAAGTTTATAAAGCGGTAAGGTCATTGAAACCATCACATACTGCAGGACTTGACGGAATTCCAATTTTTTTAATAAAAGATTGTGCCTCTGTTTTAGCTTCCCCGTTGATTCGTATTTTCAATTTATCTCTCCAACATTGTGTGTTTCCAGCAATGTGGAAAATGGCCAAAATCATTTCAGTTTATAAATCTGGTGACAAAGCTGTTTGCAAAAATTTTAGACCAATAGCTATTAATAATTTTGCTAAAGTATTTGAAATTTGCTTGATACCAATACTTCACTTTGCTATTAGATCGTTTGTTTCAGAATTCCAACACGGCTGTTAGTCCAAAAGATCAACAATGACTAATTTATTAGAGTTTAAACACTTTATCGAGGAGTCATTTCAGTTAGGCTTTCAAGTAGATGTTGGTTATTTAGATTTTGCTAAGGCTTTTGATACCATTGATCATTAAATCCTGGATTACAAGCTGGATCAATTGAACATGCCTCTCAATCTTAAACAATTAATTCTCAACTATTTAAAAAATCGCTCTCACTGTGTCAATGTTAGTAATTTTAAATCAGCACCTATTGTACCTTATCGTGGCGTACCCCAAGGTTCTTCCTTTGGATCTCCACTTTTTACAGTTTATATAAATGATATTGTTGGTGAGGTAAACTCTAAGGTCCTTCTTTTTGCAGGGGTTGGGACAAGTTACACCCAGAAAGTCTCCCCGGGACATTTCTTTCCAACAGACAAGTCTCCCGTGGACAGCTCCTCCCAGAAGACAAGTCTTCCTAGGGACATCTCTTCCCAAATGTAAATAATGTTATGTTTGGACAAGTCGCCCCGGGACATCTCTCCCCAGTAGAATATTATATATTTAATGAGTAGCAAAACCAGGACAAGTCTCCCCGGGACATCTCTCTCCAGTAAAATATTTTTCATTTCTCGAGTAGTAAATTCAGGACAAGTCTCCCCGGGACATCTCTCCCCAGTAAAATATTATTTATTTAATAAGTGGCAAATTCAGGACAAGTCTCCCCGGGATATCTCTCCTCAGTAAAATATTATTCATTACTCGAGCCGGTGAAGTCCAGTGCGGACTGATTTTGGAAAGATTTCAGAATTATTAATATAATTTATAATTCTATAATCTTGTTATGTATAACCGGCAGGTTGCATAGATATTGCCTAAATTACATCCTTGTTTTCTGAAATTAAATAATAAACAAAGCAAAACGGCAACTTTTAAGACAGTAGGAGTAACGACCCCGCAGTAATAAACAGAGTTCAACTCTGGCAGCTTGGAGCCCCCCCCCCAAATCGACTAATTAAGAGCTATCTCAAAAGCTCAATTTAAAATTAATTTACCGGTTTTAACAAGCTGATGGTGGCAGTGGTGGGATTTTCCTACGCATTACCGCCCTGCTTCGTTACCTGGTAACATTTGTTACCAGTGGCACCATTTTCAATTTTCAAAATTTAAAATTTTAACAAAATCGCTAAATCAAGGGTCTCCGTTTCCTCTCTTACATCTTACCTGTATTTCCTTTATTAAGTACAATAAATTTTACTTCCCACAATTTTAATATCAGGAAAACGTGCAAATATTTATATAGATTTATTATAAATAACTATATTATATTAGTTCTGGATAGTCTGTGATGACAAGTCTCCGTGATTCGCTCATTGGATGACATGGCTCCAAAATTCCTTAACTAATAACCAGCACTATTTTCGACTGATAACAAATTTTCCTCTCTATACTTTCTCTAAAAGGATCACAATTTTCAATTGGCAAGGTTACAAAAGAGAAATCAATAAATTATTATATTGGTTTCGATTTTCTGTGATTAGTCCGTGACGACAGGTCTCCGTGGTTCGCCCACTGGATGACAAGTCTTCGAAATTTCACAGTTAATTAATCTATGTAGCCTTGTTTTACATTCAAAAAGTGCATCTAATGCTTCGAGAGAATTTGCTTGGTTACCCTAAGCCTCAATCAAAACCTAATAATGAGTAGTTATGCCCGCTAATTTACGTCAGAGAGGAAAACGAAATCGTCGGAAGGATAGACCTAAAATGATTCAAAACGAAGAACGAAGGGAAGAATTTTTCCCTTCCCAAAAAACAGCGGAATTTTTAAACCTTGAAATTTCTCAGACAATTTCATCTGGACGTCTTCTTTCTCGAACAATCACTTCCCACCAGAACAACCCGAATTCTGAAGGAGAATTTCCAAAGAAACTACATTATTTTGTAGTATTTAACCCAAAATTCTCGTTTCATAAGGGTTTAGTTGTGAATAATCACGACTTGAAAAGGCTCTCCTTAACGCTAGTGCAATCTGCTGACCTTCTTACGGATACCCCCACCTTGCAACTGAGAGTTAGACGTATTGTGAATTTTAATAACGAAAAAGTATGGTTGAGGCAAGCCCTAGAACTACGCGAATCAAATAATTGAATTGTTTGTGTACTTACTTTACATCCGTATGACAATCCTACAAAATTCTAATGACTTCGGAGTCATTGTTATTAATTCCGAGTTCTTACAAAACGAAGTAGTGAATGTGTCTTTAAACAGTTTCTACAATCATAACTACATTTGTCAAACTGCTTTAAAACTAGACTGCACCATTTTAGGATACCCGACTGCAGACTATGTTAACGACACACACGTAGACATTGTAGGCGTGGTGTATTTGCAATTTGAAAATCAAGAACTTTGCTTCCATGTGGTAGACTCGTTCTATTCAGATACCTGGCTAGTCGCCCCGGCTATCCTTGGGCGAACAAGTTGCGTCGGGTTGGGATTCTTCTAAATAATCCATAAAAGAGTTCACCTAATCGTTGGGACTAGTTTCGACTAATCTTAACGACTAGTAATACAACCTTGCCGTTTTGTGGGTACAAGGCCGCAGGATTGGAAAAACTTCTGGTCGAATCTTGGTGAGTTCCAATTGGAATTCGGAAAGCAGGAAATTTATTTTCTTCTTTCCCTTACACTAGGAAGCGCCGTTGTGAGTACTGATCATCATGCCTAGGAGAGCATCTCTGGCTGAACATCCCTCTGTTCGGCGGTCGAAACCCGTCGCTAAAGGAATTCCTACAAACCGTGCAACGTGCGGGAATTTTCGTTACGGATACCGCCGAACCAGAGTTTCTTAGGGCCGTTCTGAGTCGATTACAGGGAGCAGCATGGGACAGCTGTAAAAATAAAGATTTTGATCAATTAGACGACCTACTTGATCACCTAAGGAACCGATTTGCCCCGAATAAAAAGTACCAATGGTATTTCGAAAGCATAATAACCCTTAGGCAAAATCAAACAGAAACTGCAAGTGATTATTATGATCGTTTGCAGGACCTAATCGCAGGTGCTCGTCATGCCTTAAAACCGAAATATAATAGGACGTTTAGGGAAGTTAGAGAAGGTGACGACGGTGTAGAACTCACTGAGTTTAATATCATTTTGCAACCTATTCGTGAATGCGCCCTAGATTCGTTCGTAAGAGGGGTTTCCACAGAAGTATCAAAATACGTAGATGCTAGGAACCCACGCAACACGCAATCTGGACGAAGCCCTAGAGCCAAACGCTCCAGCACCTTTTGCATACCTGCAAATGATGCCCCAAGCTCCTCTTAATTCCATACCCATACAGAACTAATATACTAGACCAACTCAGAACTATCGGTCTAGTACAACCCCACCACGGGCTGTATCTCCAGCACCTGCTAGTAATTTAAACTACCAGCAGACTCGCCGTCCGGACGCACCAGCGAGTCCCCTTTCTCAGCATCCGAAGAACGTGCACTTCGCGGAACACTCCATAGGATCCTTAGAGCAAAATCAGAGGCCGAGGACTCCCCAGTAGTCCAACTAAGCGCCCCTGAATTCAGACATGACAAAATAAGGTTCTTCGTAGATCCTGGGTCGGACACTAATCTCGTGAAGATGTGTGCATTAAATACCGTGCTCACACTTGTCCCAGACAAGTGTCTTGAGATCACTGGAATAACTAATCACGCTGTTAGAACAATGGGAACTATTCAGTTAACTATCGATAATGTTCCGGTAGAATTTCACGTGGTCAAAAACTGTTTTCCCATTTCGACCCATGGTATCCTTGGAATACCATATCTACGACAGGTTCAAGCCCAAATTTCATGTAGGCATAACACCCTTGTGACCATATCTTCCCCAGTGACCCCTATTAATTTTGTTGATAAGGAATCACTTGAGGATAAAAAAACCTTAAGATCTGAAATCAAACCGTTTGCTTGAGTCCTACGCATCAAATCTCGCACAAAAACCCCAGTCGCGATAGCCATAATAAACACAGGGTTAAAAGAAGGATATCTTCCTCGAATCGAAACCGCAGAAGGACTTTACCTGGGTGAGGCCATTGTCACAAATAAGGATGGTGTATGCCACGCCATGGCAATCAACACTATCGAAAATGACATTGATATTACCCTTAAATCTCAGGAGTTAATCCTGTTCGATTTGTGTAAATTCCCCGGTGAAGAATTTACTGATTCTGAGGCAGAAAGCACTCAATTTGATTCGCAACAAACCTATTCTGACAGAGCCATCAATGTCAAGAATGCGTTATACTTGGCTCATTTGTCTCTAGACGAACGGAAATTCGTATTAGGATGGGCGGAAGACTATGCTGATATATTTCATGTAAATGGTAAACAACTATGGTGCACTCACCTTATCCAGCATAGAATTCCGACCATCGACGATAAAGTCATTCACAAGAAACAATATAGGTCCCCTGTCGAAGCCTTAGAGCAGATTGACGTTCAATTATTAAAGCAGTTTAATAGCAGAATCATGGGACATTCTAATTCCCCATTCAACTCGCCACTACTGATCGTCCCAAAGAAACTTGACGCGTCGGGTGAGAAAAAGTGACGTGTTGTAGTAGACTACAAAGTCCTAAACGAAAACATCATAGGAGACGCTTTTCCACTGCCCAACATAACCTTAATATTCGATAGGCTGGGCAACGCACGCTACTTCACCGTTTTTGACCTTGCCAGTGGTTTCCATCAAGTGGAAACACACCCAGATGATAGGCACAAAACTGCCTTCTCGTCTCGCAATGGTCACTATGAGTACAAGCGGATGCCCATGGGTATAAAGAACGCCCCGCCTACATTCCAACGACTGCTAAATAATGTTTTAAGTACTATGGTCGATGATGAAGCGTTTGTGTACTTAAATGACATTATAATTTATTCTGACACTCTTGAAGAACACGACCGACGAGCACGTAGACTTTTCAATCGACTTAGGGATGCTAATTTGAAACTTCAGCCAAATAAATGCGAGTTTTTAAAAACTGAAGTCGCGTATCTTGGACATATAATTAGTAAAGAAGGAATAAAGCAGAATCCAAATAAAATCACAGCAATTCGAAAATTCCCTCTTCCAAAAACCCCTAGGGACATTAAAAGTTTTCTTGGCCTTTCTGGATACTATAGACGGTTTATCAAAAACTACGCGAAGTGGGCTAAACCTTTGACTAAACTCTTAAAAAGGGACACCGAGTGGAAATGCGAAAAACCCCAGAAGAAAAGTTTTCGTTATCTAAGACGATATTTGTGCCGTGAACCTATTCTGCAGTATCCAAACTTTAGTGAAACCTTTAAATTAACGTGCAATGCTTCGGAACACACCGTAGGCGCAATACTAACGCAAGCAAGGGACGAAATTGATTCGTCTACAGAATTATCAATATAACCCATTAACGCCCAACTCGTAAAAATTCTTTGGTCATTTTCAAGCTACGTAATTATAAATGAAACGGTTGACAATTTAAACCAGAGGTACATTTTTTAAAGGTTTTGGATGTGCTCTTTCCGATTCCGGTGTCAAAAATAAATTTCGTCAAAAACAAAATTAAATATGGCGGTTTTAATGGCAAAAAACACAAAAAAAATTCATTTTTTCAAGTTTGACATTTTTATTCACCTCGAAAAAGTGTAAGAATAAGATTTTATTTTCAACCATCGGTGCATAAAAATTATACACTTTCAAGAACCGTAACTTAGAATTAAAAATTTCAAGATGGCCGACCAATATGGCGTCAAATCTAAAGTAAAATTTGAAAATTTTGGGCAATATTGGTCAAATTGCCCAAAAGTCAATGGATTTTGTTAATTTAAAATGGCGGATCCAATATGGCGGACGAGTTTTACAAAATTTTATCGAATTCAATTGATACTTGTCACTCGGGGGTTTTTGGGGTCGCTGATTACGAATATGAACTTCATTTTTAAAAATTCAAAATGGCGGATTCAATATGGCAGCCTTATTTTTTAAAATTTCTCAAATTCACTTGAAACTTGTTACTCGGGGGTTTTTGGGGTCGCTGATTACGAATATAAACTTTATTTTCAAACATTCAAAATAGCAGATTCAATATGTCAGACAAGAATCTTCAAATTTCATTCTATTGACTTAAATTTTGTTACTCAGGGGTTTTTGAGATAATTTTGAATCTCTTGGCAGACAGCTAAATTGAAAACTCATTTAATTGGTTCTCGGTGTTCTTTATGCACATGAACTGAAAAAATATATTTAGGGTACTGGGATAAATATAGCCATTTCTCACATATTATATTGGTGGATATAATATGACATACAGTATTGCTGTTTCAGCCATACGGAGTGTAGAACAGCCAAATGTATGTTTGAGACAGTAATATGTATGTGAAAAACATCAATACTATATTTTAAGAACAGAAATACAATATTACTGTTTCAGTTATACGTCCTTACTATACTCGTATGACAAAATCGACAATATCATTTTTTCAGTGTCATTAGAAAGAAAGCAAGTTTATTATATTATATAAGAACTATACACAAAAACGACAATATCGTGTTGTATGAAAAACTGCCTCTCTTAAGATAAAACAAAAAAATAAATAATTTATGCCATTATAAAGGGCCAGAGAAACATAATGTGTGTAAAAAATAATATTCCTATTATACTTCAGATGCAACCGTGGACCACCAATGGCAATTGCAGAATGTGCATATACGTATATATAAACTTGCTTTCTTTCTAATTGCACTAAAAAAATGATATTGTCGATTTTGTCATACGAGTATAGTAAGGAAGTATAGATGAAACAGTAATACTGTATTTCTGGTCTTAAAATACAGTATTGATGTTTTTCACATACATATTACTGTCTGTGTCAGTACCCTAAATATATTTTTTCAGTTCATGTGCATAAAGAACACCGAGAACCAATTAAATGAGGTTTCAATTTTGCTGTCCGCCAAGAGATTCAAAATTATCTCAAAAACCACTGAGTAACAAAATTTAAGTCAATAGAATGAAATTTGAAGATTCTTGTCCGACATATTGAATCCGCCATTTGGAATGTTTGAAAATGAAGTTCATATTCGTAATCAGCGACCCCAAAAACCCCTAGTAACAAGTTTCAAGTTAATCTTATAAATTCTAAAAAAAATAAGTCCGCCAAATTGAATCCGCCATTTTAAAATTTTGAAAATGAAGTTCATATTCGTAATCAGCGACCCCAAAAACCCCTGAGTGACAAGTATAAAGTGAATTCGATGAAATTTTGCAAAACTCGTCCGCCATATTGAATACGCCATTTTAAAATTTTGAAAATGAAGTTCATATTCGTAATCAGCGACCCCAAAAACCCCTGAGTGACAAGTTTCAAGTGAATTTGATAAATTTTAAAAAATAAGTCCGCCATATTGAATCCGCCATATTGAATCCGCCATTTTGAAATTTTTGAAAATGAAGTTCATATTCGTAATCAGCGACCCCAAAAACCCCCGAGTAACAAAATTTAGGCGAATCCATTGACTTTTGGGCAATTTGACCAATATTGCCAAAAATTTTCAAATTTTACTTTAGATTTGACGCCATATTGGTCGGCCATCTTGAAATTTTTAATTCTACGTTACGGTTCTTGAATGTGTATAATTTTTATGCACCGATGGTTGAAAATAGAATCTTATTCTTACACTTTTTCGAGGTGAATAAAAATGTCAAACTTGAAAAAATGAATTTTTTTGTGTTTTTTTGCCATTAAAACCGCCTTATTTAATTTTGTTTTTGACGAAAAACAAATCTCTTCGGATCTCGAAAAGCCCAAATCTCAGAAAAGGGCAATCACTCGTAAAACGGAATCCAGTGATGTCGAGCTAAGCGAACAGGTTAAAACATGTCTAGCGTTACCTATAACGCGTTCCTCAACCAGCGAAGCGAAAGAAGGTGCGCGAGCGAACCCAAAGGATACAAAAAGAAAGTCTGACGGAACTAAAAAAGCCAGTGCCTCAACAACCCGACAACGGTTTGGTAGCTTACAAGAAAATCGCAAACCGATACAACCAAGATCACGACCTGGATCTTCCTCCAACCTTGGGACTACGCAGAAGTTGTTTAACCCAAAACATTCAGGAAAGGAACATCTTCGTCTTCCCTCCGCTACTACGGCACCAAAAAGGATAATGGAGCCAAGAAGAACAATTCTTAAGCGTC
The DNA here is from genome assembly GCA_032872475.1 of Leptopilina myrica (nomen nudum). NCBI lineage: Eukaryota > Metazoa > Arthropoda > Insecta > Hymenoptera > Figitidae > Leptopilina > Leptopilina myrica (nomen nudum). Next base: position 32,553,451 of record CM065464.1, on the reverse strand, counting down.
CAAAGGATCCGGAAACAAGTACCAGTTTGGGACAACCAAGCAGTTTAAAAGGTCCTCCTACTAAACTCCATTTGGATCCCCCCAAGACGGCTGCCATGGAACCTCCTCGTCGAGGGCGACCTGTTGGAAGTACCAAATCTGCAATGGCTAATAGTGACGAAACCTACCGACCCTCGCAAAATGTCCTCGTTAATGAAGTGGACGAAAACTGCATCGCAAACAGACTACGACCCCAAAGAACCACTGCTCCCAAAGAGGATACAACTAAGGGACCATCCTATTTATCATCAAGTGATAAATGTGCTAAAGAATGATCGGAGGAAGGAACAGATGAAGATTCGGATCGCCCAGTGTTCCGAGAAGACTTTAGTGCCTTCCCTCATCTTCCTGTCCATACTATTCCACCTAAATCACCTAAGCTCAAAACCAACGCTCCTCAGAGTCTATGCCCTGATTCGTACACGGACGTTTTCGTTGATGGAGCCTGCTGTCAAAATGGAGGATCCAGTCCAAAAGCAGGAATTGGCGTATGGTTTGGTCCAGACAATCCTTTAAACATTTCTCGACGTTATAACAGACGTCAAACTAATAACGCTTCCGAAATCGAGGCAGCCACTATGGCAGCTCGACAGGCCAAAAAGGCGGGCATCAAGAAACTAAGGATCAAAACAGATTCCCGATACTGGGTGCAGAGCGTTGAGAAATGGATACCGAAATGGAAACAGAACGATTGGAGGACAACAGAGAACAAACCGGTGAAGAATAAAAAGCTTCACGAACGATTAATCATCGGAATCAGAACCTGAGGAGTTGCCTTTAGAAGAAATGATCATCGAAGGTCGGCGCAAAATTGATAACAGCGAGGACGAAACCAGCGAATCAGATGATCAGAACACAGGACAACGATCACAGCTTATACAGCATGTATAAGTATCTGTCAGTAGATTCGATCAATCGATTGCGAACGCTGGATTAAATTTTTCCAATCCAACAAACAACACTCTGCTTTGGGACTACTAAGGCCTAAACCATAGTCCAAGAAGACAATATGTTTCTGACGGTGAAGAAGATCAAGAACATCTGGACTATTTAGAAACTCTTGATCCTGCCGTTGGAACCGATGACGAACTCTCCAAAAGAGTAAAGAAATTTCTGGACGACATCAACCGAAATAGAGCAAAAAAATTAACTGAATCGGGAGAATTTTCAAGTGAGCAACCTGAATTGCCCACCACGGTGAAAGTATCACAAAAGGAAACTCCTCTAACTACTAAATCCACCAAACCAAGGAGACAAAGTACGTCAAGATTCAAGGACATGCCAGAAGTCTTTGAACATTCTATAGATGATCAGACGCTTCGAATGGAAACCGAACTACCTACTCCAGGGCCATCAACTATCCCACGTGCACAATCCACCCCGTTCACGGGATTCAAGGATGAAAGGATCAACCCTAACCGGGAGATCATTGCGAGGAACCAGAGCATGAAACCTAGACGAATACAGGATACAGGCAATGATGTAGCAAAGAAGTGCGCGCCTATTAGCTCTTCGTTCCTAAACTTCAAGAATTCATATTTTGATCCTCCATCATCTTCCGGGACATCCAGTGAAAGTGATCGTGATTGTGATAGTGAACCCCAAGAATTGAAACCGAACAACAGCAAGCCCCTTGGTGGTGTAACAAATCAATGGACAGAACCTTTAACGTACAGACGAGACAACTATGGCCACTTCCTTTCTGAAGATTGTGAACCAGTCGATCCAATCTCAAAATTGTTAGTCGCCACAGAAAATATTGACTTACAGGATATTAGGGACAGTAGACCTGTCAAAAAACACATTTTATCTCCCCTAACGGTAAATACAAAGTCTTTTCGATCATTGTTAAAAGGCGTCATTTTGATGAAGTTTGTTGGAAAGATGTTATAATCGGACTAAAAAATTTAAGAAAAGCCTTAGCATCTAACAATCAACATTCCTGTCGAATGGCAAATTCCGGGGACCTGTTAGGTACACTCCTTCAAAATAAAATGTCGGAACTTTGTCGCAGGAATTTTCCGCGGTGGCGACTCAACTATCACCCTGTGACACAGAAAAATTGAAGTACCCCCTGTTGAATTACGCGATAAAATCGTCTCCGAATTTCATTCTAGTTTGATAGGTGGCCACAAAGAGAGTTGTTTCGAAAACAAACTCGCCAGGGCCCGTACAAGAGAACCGATAATGATAATAACCGATACTCCGGCAATGCCTTTTGACAAGGTATCTCTACACACCGTCGGGAAATTGCGAACCACCCCAAACGGAAATCGGCACATCCTCACAATGCAGGATAATTTCTCTAAATACTGTATCGCGGTCCCCATTCCGAATATAGAAACGAAAACAATTGCCCATGCGGTAGCTACTAACTTGTACTCAGTGTTTGGAGCACCCCGTTGTATTCTAACGGATAGAGGAGCAAGTTTTGTTAGCACTTTGATGCGTAAGTTGGAAAAGATATTTGGTGTCAAACAACTTACGATATCTGGTTACCGCCCACAAACCAACGGGGCACTCGAGAAAAGCCATATTGAATTGACGGATTATATTAAACATTATGCGAAGGATTTTGACGACTGGGATCGTTTGCTCCCGTTCGCGATGTTTAATTATAATACGTCCGTTCATGAGGCAACTAACTTTACCCCTTACGAACTCGTGTTCGGACACTTGGCCAAAGCGCCTAGTTCGTTACCTCAAGGGCCCGAAGTCGAAACATATGGATCCTATCTGAAGGACTTAATTACACGGATGAACGAACTGCAAGGTTTAGCTGATAAATATTTAGTTCGATCAAATCAACGATCAAAAGAAATCTATGATCGTAAGGCACGACTTCTGAATGCCAAATTAGGCGATCAGGTGTATGTCTTTAAAGAAGTCCGGTCTAATAAGTTCGACAACCGAGCAGAAGGACCATACACCCTTGTAGAATTCACGGAAAATAACAATGTGATCTTTGAAACTAAAAACGGTGAAAGATTCGCGAAACATAGAGACAAGATCAGAGTCACCAAATTATGAGACCTAAACCCCAGCTCTAGATCCCTTATTAACCTATTTTCTCATTTGTAGAATAACCCAAGGAAAGATGACGACTATTGCTATAACCCTGCTATGCCTATTCTCGATCCTAGCGATGACGACCAAGCAGCTGTATTCCCACGATGCAGAGATGACTGTTCCAAGTGACTGTTACCAGATCACCACTTTTAAGTCCAGCGCGGGAATATATTTCGAATATATTGGAGAAGTCAGAAGGTCCATCAGTAACTGGAGGATTGCAGTATTTCTGGATGTCGGAAAGAATGGAATTTGTGTAAAACAACAACATCTTTTCACGTCTGCCTTCAAGGTGCTCCAATCTACGATCTCCGTGAACGAACGTCCTGTGAAGCATTATTATTGATCAAGCCCAACGTGGAAGCCCTAAGGTTTTGTGACGTCAGAGTAACCAGCGAACCCAGGTCCTACTGGAAACCCTTAACCACCATAGGCGGGTGGATTTATTTTTTTGCTGCACCAGAAAAGGCAACAATTTCTTGACATTCCATGAGCCCAGTAAAGATCATGCTGAGCGAACTTGGCATCCTCAAATTGGGTCCAGGATGCTGACTCAAAACCGAGGACGCTATAATTCCAGCCACCACCTTACAAGCTGGTCTATCAGAATTTATTTTTGAATCAGATCTACACCTAAACTTAACAAAACTGTCTCCAACGTTGTTAAAATATAATCACCTGCTTGGGAACACAAGAGTACTAACGAAGTTCGTCCTAGAAATTAATCAGAAACTATTAGCATTCGAGTTAAACTCCAAGACCCTAGATGAACTCGAACAACAGCTTCAAGAGTTAGCCTTACAGCAACACAATCAAGGAAGACACTCGACCTTGATTTACGGATCCTATGGAGGGGTTATTCTTTTATGCGCACTTCTGCTTATGTACTTGTGCCGATCACCTCTAAAAACTGGAACATATAAGTTGTCTCAAACAATTTTCTTCAAGTCAAGAGATGAGAATATCCAAACGTCACAACGAAAGAAACCGTTGAATAAAATTCCAAAACCCAAGGATATTACCGGATTATACGAGGATATTCCTTCTACAAGTGAAACCGCTCTCAACAAGGAGGTGACCGTACAACCAAGAACAACCTCAACTGAACCAACAACGACTCAAAGAAGGGAGATAAAATCTGCAACGTCCGAAGATAGACCATCAGTGAAGATTAGATGACTAACCGAAAGGTTAGGTTCCAAGCTGCATGGAATCCAGAGAGAAGAAACTTCGTTAGGAAAGAATCGACAACCACCTTCTCGCCAGTAGTTCCCATCAAACACAACTCCGCAAGACAACAAGGAAGATCTTCGACTTGAAGAGGTTAGAGTTCACGACGATCAAAAAAAAAATTTTTTTTTTATTAAAATTCAATTTAAATTTTGTTTGCCTAACATAAATTCAATATTAAAAGGTTTTCTCTTTCTACTAATATAAGACTTTGTTCTAATTTCATTATTAAAGTATTATGAAAAAATTCTTATTTAATATAAAAGATAATAATTTAATGATTTATTCATTGTATAATATAAATATTAAAATTTAATTATCTTAGATGATTTAAATACTTTATAAGATAAATATTAAAAAATCTTGATAGGTTAATTTAAATAATAATCATTAATTGTGTGTTATTTTATTATGTTTTTATACAATTATTAAGAGCACGGAAATGAAGTGGGGCCGTGTTTCGTTTTCCGACTTAATTATTTGACTTTGACCCACAAGGGGTTGTCGCAAACTTGTTGCCCACGCACAAAATGGACATTTCTCGGACCAGGTGTTAGAGAGATTGATAGCCGCAATCTGTACGCGCAGCTTGTACATCTCCACACGTACGGATATAAATTTAATACTTATACACGTTATTAAAGTACTAGAACCAGTAGGTACTTAAAACTTACTCGATAGGGTCCGATAGCGTTGATCCGGTCCACTTCTACTTGGAATACCTCAGTGTGATTCAGACTATCGAAATCTTTCCTCTCCCGGAATAGCTTCTCGTGTAGCATGGTCCCGATCAGTTCCTCTTCAGGAAGCAGCTGGTGTATTTTCCAGCTTATGCGCACCTCTGGCCTAGGCAAATCCGTGCACCTTGAAGCCGAGGGCATTCTCGGCCCCAGTGAAATGTGTAGCCCGCATTTGCGAGCTCATTGTTAAAATAAGGCTCGTCCAATCGGTCGTAGACAAAAATCGGTTTATTTATGTGGTATTTACGACCAAATTTCTCGATCCTGTCATTACCGAGCGGGCGAAGTACTTGCCAGCGGCCGATGCCGAGTACAGCAGTCGCCGCCGACCACGCGAGAATGCCGCCGGCCGCATGATTACCACTAGTTTTTAAAAGATTGTCCAAGTATAATCAAAACATTTTGTTGAACAAAGAATTGTTTTATTAAGTGAATTAACAAAAGCCAGTAAAAGGAGAAAAGTAGCATGTTGCAAACAGGATGTCGAAAAAGTCATTTTCGTAGCGCCCCAAGTTTAAGGTCATTTTTAAGGCATTTCCGTTAAAGATACACGACAAAACAGAGTAGGGAAAAATGTTGAAACTATGAGTCCGAGGAATAATATGATACTTGCTAGACAAAAATCGGTTTATTTATGTGGTATTTACGACCAAATTTTTTGACTCTTATTTCTGAGCGCACGAATGCTCAACAAAGGTAGCCGCCGCCGCCGACCACGGCAACTACCTGACGAACAGCCTTCGCGTGGTGGCTGAGAACATAAACTTATAGACTTTACTAATTTTACGCAGCAGCCTGATTCTGTATATTGCTCAGAACTTTAAACTTTTATACTATTAGCATTCAGGATTTCAAAAAAAATTATTTAATTAAAATTATAATTTACTGCTGTCAAATTTACTCGAACCGACATTTTCTTAATACTTCAGGTTGATTAAAACAAAATTTTAGAAAGAAATTATGATTGTAAATAGATTAATATGATTAGAAATGTTGCTTTCTTTTTTTTGATATTATTAAATATATTAAATTCTGCTTTAAAAAAATGTATATCTATTGAGAAATAGTTTGATCAGGGTTACCACAAGTCAGGGATTTTTAGTAAAAGTAAAAAAAAATTGAATTTCAAAAAAATAAAAACTCTAAATTTTGATGTTATTTTTTGTTCGCCTTGTTAACTATAAAAATAACCACGAATTTTAATACAAAACCTTGAATTTTTTTCTATTTCAGACAATAATTTCTTTTTAAAGAACCATCATAAATTTATGACTTCTAAATTATGTAATATATAATTTTTACAATTTTCATAAATACTAGATTAATGAAAGAATTTTAGTTAAAAATACTTAAAAAAATTTAATTTTGGAAAAGTTTCAAATAATTACAGGAATTCAATTATTTTCAAGTGTAATAAAGTTTTTCTGGTCATCCCAATTATATCTTTAAAAATAAAAAAAATTCTTCTTTAAAGTTCAATCATGTTTAAGGACTCTGGTCCTTATTGAGTGTTCGCGCGCGTGTTATTGTTTCTGATCGCTGAAACGACTGCGCTTCTCAAACACTACATCTATGTTGGAAATAAATTTATTTTAACGTAATTTTTACATTTAATTTTTTTTAATGGAACATTTAATTAATTCTTTTTGTTGAATGGTAATTACAGATGTGTTGCATAAATTGTTAAAATATAGAATTGTTGAATTTTCTTTGAAATTAAAAAAATAATGAGAGAACTAGAGTTAAAATTTGGATTGGATTTAAACATTTTTAACAATAATTCTAAATGTAAACTTATCTTTAGAAACAGTTCTGTTTCTAAAATAAAATAATAAAATGAATAGTTTAGCATTTATTCTCTCTGATAAATTACGAATTCTAATCAATCTATTGAAATCATAAAAATAGGCTTTGGATCGACTTTACGGCTCAAAAATAATAGTCGCTTATTTAATAACAAAAAAAGTTGTTTACTTTATTCAGTATTATCACAAAAATTCTTTAAACTTTCACAATTTTAATTAGTAAAAATGTTTGATGATTTGACTTTTTGCTTTGGAATTAATAAACAAAATGAAATTTCACATAGAATTTAAAATATAAAAATTTTTTTGGAATGAATCAGAATATTCGTCACGATAAAAATGTTTACTAATTTCACATATTAATTAGTAAATTTTACTAATAAATTAGTAGAAGTAACTAGAACATTATTGTTATAATTTAATTCCAAAAATTAAATGTAAAAATTACGTTAAAATAAATTTATTTCCAACATAGATGTAGTGTTTGAGAAGCGCAGTCGTTTCAGCTATCAGAAACAATAACACGCGCGCGAACGCTCAATAAGGACCAGAGTCGCGCACTGCACCGCGGCACAAATGCTTAAAATTAAGCAATTTAAAACTTCATGACATTTTTTTTCCAACGGGATATTTTTTTGTGGTTTATTAAGAACATTTTAGTAATTTTTTCAACTTAAAATATCATCCAGAACACTATTTATTTTTAATTGTTTATAAATAAACAATTACATTTTTCACTAAAATTAAATATTTTTATCTGAAAATATTGTCAGTTATACTTCATTTCAAGACAAATAAAATGCAACTTGAAAAATTAAAATCGATAAATAAGTTTTTGAGAAATTCATTTTTCAATTAAATACGTTCAAAATTATCAATAGTTAATAACATTAGCAATTTTTTTTTTGAAAATCCTTTGGTAGTATGATTTTTATATAAAATACTATTAAAATAACTACATTAGTACGAAAAAAAATTAAAAGGTTTTTGGTGGCTCCTTTCAGGAATTCTGACTCAGGGCTTTGATGGGATTATTGGAAAAAATGTTACGGAAATTCAGTGATTTACAAAAAATTTTGATAGACTTCTTTTAAATAAACCAATTATTTTCATAAATAATAAAGTTTTCACGGGATTTCAACTATTTAATATGTAAAATTTTATATAACTTTTTAAAGAAAAGAATATCAATTATTTAAAAAGAATTTTTATTTATTAACAATTTTCTCCCGTAATGTTATTGCCGAGCGCGCGAAGGGTTTGTCGGCGATCGCCGCCGACCACAACGGCTGCCGCGCAATACAAGAGGGATTAATGCCCCGAGCATCTCTATGTTCTGTATTGGTTCAAGTTTTGATAATTTTTTTTAACATGAATAAACAAACAAAAAAAAGAAATTTTTTATAATAATTAGCTTATTGTTTACTTATTTTATTGTTTATGAAAATTATTTAATTCTGGTGAAGAGTTGTTTTAAATTTTTGAATAATTGAGTTTCTGTAATGCTTCCCATTAGAACTTTTAAAAAAAATATAATTTTTTTATTGTTGATTTAATAAACAAAACAGATGGAATCATAACACACAATTTTGATCTAATAAACAACAAAGTTACTTTATAATTTTCACTTGTTAAACATTTAACAATTTCATATTTTAATTAGTATATAAAGAGAGAGAGGCTAAGGGATTCTCGTGGAGTGCAAGGAATGGAACTGAACTAATCTGATAATAAAAAAAAATTTGGTTTGCTTGGTCTATAGAATCGTTATTGGAGTTTTGTGAAAGATTGGAATTATTTTGGAAAGTTCTTCAAGTTTTTAGAATAATGTTTCTTTTATGTTTAATAATTTAAATCTTGTAGAAGTTTCACAAAGGTAACACTTATTAAATATTCAGAGAATAAGCTTAAAAACGAAAGAAGCGTAAATAACAACTATAAGGTTACCAATAGTAACGTGAAACTTTCGCAAAATATCAGTTTTAACCAGCCTTGGTTAATTTATAAATCCAGTAGCCGCACCTGTTGGTCACTTCACAAACACAGAAAGGCAAAAACTCTAGTTACAAATCAAACAAAACATTAATAAATAAATAAAACAAAATTTTTTTAAAACCTTAATTATTCGTATTTATGTAGTGTGCTCCGGAAAGCCTTATAATGAACTGAACCACTGAAGTAAGACGCTGGACCGCGACGCACTGACATTAACAGTTCGTCACTAAATTGACGGTCCTGTATTGCGTTCGTACTACTTAAACACTTGCAGACACAGCATTTAAGGGATACAAACGTCTAATTAGAATAAGCACCACTGAGACGATTTGGAAATGTACAATGCTGCGATTAAAAATGCTAATAATTTCAGAAATTTTGTCTCAGGCATGAGATTGAAAATTACAAACGTTTTAGAATTAGTTGCAATTGACCAACTGGTTAGTATTTTATTAAGTATATTTATATTATACAAGAATTCCTAATTTTTTAAAATTATGCATGTTCAATTTTATATGTTGGAATGGAAGTTTACAGGTTAAGATTCATAAAAAGGGAAACACAATCCTAGTTTGTGGAGATTCAAGAATACATGAAAAAATAGCATTAAAGAAAGGATGTGTGGAATTCATAAAGCGGGGCATTCTATTTTTGCAAAACAGTTTCTAAAAAATGTACTTTCTGCTTTGCATTTGAAAAGGGCATTTAAAAACTGTTTTATATATTTTTCAAAGCATCCTAATGGATCCATGTGTTAAATAGAATAGAATAGAATTGTAATCACGACTCCGATAAGAACTTACGGCGAATCAATGCTATCACCAGAAATGCTGCTATTTTTTGTACTAAAGAATCTACATCAAATTGTGCAATTATCATTTTGGATGTTTAATGCTGAGTACACAATAGTTTATAAATTTAAGTGGCGAGTGGCTATAGTGTGGCGAGTGGCGTGGACCGTGGAGTGTACGATGGTGGGGGCAGTGATGCCAACTGATTTGTATTTTTTCAAATGTTTCAAATATCGAGAATCGTAACCTCAACTTTATATTTTTTGACATTTTTGAACAAAAAATATATTGAAACTTTTTCTCGATCGTTTTTCTTGAATTGTTAACTAGTTTGTTAAGAAATCTTCGATGATATTGAATAGTAAGTAATTAATAAAGTAGTAAGAGTTAGTAATTAATTTTGATAATAAATAAATTAATTGAAATGTAAGTGTACAAGTAAGTAATTAATTTTCATAATAAATTAATTGAAATATAAATGTAAAATTGATTTTATGTATTTTTTTAGACCGAAAATTTCTTGGACTCTTTCTAAAACTTCAATATAGTTTTTAAAAATGAACATTTTCGTTTTGATGTCACAGTGGGCAAATTTACTCCAAAAAGTGGTTTTTCTTTGTCGATTAAAAGATGGATTTCGATTTAGACGTTGGTGGGTCAAGAGTCATTTGGAAAGAGAAATGAGAGAAATGTTTGGGGCGTACAATTCTCTGTTTTTACATTTCATGGAAAATGATCACGAGGAATTTTATAGAATGACTCGAATGACTCCGAACGATTTTGAGGAACTCCACAATCTCGTTGGGCCAAGAGTTCAAAAATACAGCCGCAGAGAACCACTTCCAACTAGACTTCGCTTGGCGCTCACTTTAAAGAAAGTTTTTCAACATAATTATAAATATGGGAAAATTTCTTAAGTGTATACGTTCAAGAAATAAAATGAAAAATTCACTTTTTTAAATTTTGTTTAATTAAAGTCTTACTAACTTAGATACTAACTAATCTATTAATGAACTTACTAACTAAATGACTAACTAACTTAAAAATTAAGTAAATAACTTACAAAGTATTACATGCAATTCGTGGAGAACAGCGAATTTCGCTCGCTTGATTTCTGCTCTCGTTGCGCTTGAACATTAAACTTCAAGTTCGCGAAAAATAGCCCTTGTTCTCCACTCATTTCACAATACTTTTTTTATTTTTTTTAATTTTGCTCTGTGTTTACAGTTATTTAGCAAACGGTGATAGCGCGCAAACCACTAGCTATCTTTTCCGTGTAGGCCGATCAACTGTCTACGAAATCGTGGCGGAAGTGACAAAAGTTATCTGGTAGGAATTGTCTCCCTAGTATCTACGGTCAAGAACTAAACAGGAGTGGAAGATTATTTCTGCTGGCTTTCGAATTAAATGGTTTTTTCCCAATATAATTGGTGCTTTAGATGGCAAGGAATTCGAGATCAGACAACCACCACATTCAGGAAGTTTATTCTACAATTACAAGAAATTTTATAGTTTCAAAATGCTGGCTATGTGCGATGCTTTTTGCCGTTTTACATGGGTCGATGTTGGTAATTACGGTAAATATATCTGGAATACATTTATTTAATATTGCACTCTGAAACAATATATTATCACCAAAAAACCATTTTTTTAATTTTCGTAAATAATTACAAGAATGTTTTATTGTTTACTTTATATTTTAGGCTACCTAAGCGACCGTTTGGCATTTATGAAGACAAAGTTTTATAGAGATCTGGTAAGAGGAGAAGTTGATCTACCTCCTAATTGTGATTTGCCGCGAACGGGAATAAATATGCCTCACTTTATTATTGGTGACGAAATTTTTCTTGCAACACAATGCATCATGACACCATATGCTCGTCGTTATGGCCTTAATGATGAACAGAGAAACTTTAATTATAGGTATTTTTTTATTTAAAATTAATCTTGCTAACAAACCATATTGATAAATTCATAAAACTGTGCTTCTGTAAATTTTATTTGAAACTTCTTATAGAAATCTGAATGAGATTTTTTATATATAATTTCGACTGAAATTCAACTTTTTAAAATTAAAAAAATAAATAATAAAAATTAATTAAACTATCAATAATTAATTAATTATAATTAATAATTAATTAATTCATTCATTAAAATTTTCCAATTTAACAAGATTTAAATTGTTTTGTTGACACCTGTCACTATGATTTTATTAGATGTTAATTTACTGTTAAATGAGTAGTTTTATATCTTAAAGGTTATTAATATTTTTTATTAGATTGTCAAAAGCGCGCAGCACTATAGAGACTGCTTTTGGATTCCTTACGAGTACCTGGCGGATTTTGAGAAATGTATTGGAATTCGAATTAAATCATTCTATTTATATAGTTTTAGCGACGGTTTGCTTACACAATTTTCTCATAACCCAACGGTTACAACGAGGAGAGAATATTGAATTTCCTCTGCAAACTGAAGAAGTCAATCCTGGTAAAATAAATTAAGTAATACTTAACTAACTCATAATAATTTTTTTTTTAATTTTGTGAAGGTAATAATCAAGCGAATCAAGAAGTTGTAGATGAGGACTTAATTCCTGAAGGCATTGCACGTCAACGACAAATTATTACAAACTATTTTATGTCAGATGCTGGATCACTATAAGTATATAGAAGTATTTTGAAAGTTATTCAGTTTTTATTCATAATTAAAATTAATTAATAATATTGATTAAACATAATGAAATGTATTTTTTCTTTTTAATTTAGATTACACAGGCCAACAAAATTTTGTGGCCTAACCAATAGAAGCTGATTTTTATAGGATTTTGTCCATAGAATACGAATTTGACCATGAAAATATTGGATTGGCTCCAGTTTTTAATCAATTTACGTTTCATTATACAAAATATGCATTTTTGGCATTTTTTGAATGATTGTACAACAATACACAGAAACAGTAAATTTGTCCGCATAACACCAATTAAAAGCTTAAACACTGCTCTTGAATATCAAAAAACAAAAAATGTAATTTATGTACACTTTAACCTATAATGACCAAAAAAACATACGCTGTTCCATAAACGTATTAAAATTAATATTACTTTTGACCATGTAAGGTAATTCAAGTAAAAATTAGTGTCTCTGGCGTTTTTATAATCGCTAGTTACAAATCTGCTATGAAATATAAAAATTACAAGTGGCGGACCAAATTTTTAAAGATAATTTACGCCTTTTATGATAAAAATTTAAAATTTAAAAAAAAATCTGCCATATTGGATTCGCCATTTTGAATATTAAAATCTAAATACAGATCAGTAAGCAGCGACCATAAAAACCCTTAGAGAGACTAATTGTTATTTAAATTACCTTACATGGTCAAAAGTACTGTTGTTTTCAATATGCTTGTGGAACAGCGAATGTCTCTTTTGACATTACAGGTTAAAGTGTACATAAATTACATTTTTTGTTTTTGGATATTGAAGAGCAGTGTTTAAACTTTCATTTTGTGCTCTGCGGACAGATTTACTGATTCGGTGTATTGTTGTACATTCATTCGAAAAATGCTAAAAATGCATATTTTGTATATTGAAACGTAAATTGATTAAAAACTAGAGCCAATCCAATATTTTCAAGGCCAAATTCGTATTCTACGGACAAAATCCTGTAAGAATCGGCAGTAATATTTTAGGCAACATGCAGTTGATTAAAATTTGTCGGCCTGTGTTATGGGTATTATCTTTCGCAACAAAGAATACTTCGATTGTCGGCAGCGAGGTCCAAATTATGTTTCTTGTTTTGAAAGCACACAGTCTACTGTTTCGAGAAATAAAATTATGACGGTGGTAATAGTGCACACTTAAATACGTTTTATTCACTTAGAAACTTTCTAATAAATACAAATTCACAAATGAATAATAAATTAGTATTTATTATTAATAATTATTTATGGAATAATTTTATCAGTTTAATTATCACATATCATAATCGTTTACAAGTTCAATTATTTCATTTTTAATTGATAAGTAATTCCAATTTCTAAAAATTTTAATAATCTATATTTTAAATCATCAAATTATTCGCTGTTTAGAATTCTACTTGAAACTATATTTAATTGATTAATTTGCTCATTCAATTACAAATTTTGAAAAGAATATTTAACTTTATATTAAATATTATTAAATTTTTAATTATTTGGAAAAAACGATTATTACTATTATTTATTATAAATTTAAATAAACAAAATTAAATCTTACAAAATGTATTATATATTAAACAAATTTAATCCAAGGTTTTCAATGTTAGTGCTAAAAAGAAAGAATTGTTAATGTTTACTCTAGTTCACATCGCGCTTCCGAAAATCTTCAAGGAGTAACAAAATATCGTAAAAAATTTCATTTTGTTCTACTCGATTTAGAGTGTTCCACTCTTCCCTTAAAATATTCAGAAAGGCATCAGATTCGGAAGCTTTTGGTCTTATCAAGTTTGAATATTTCGACATTGATAATCCTTCTTCCACCTTTTTTGATTTTAATTTTGCCAGTTTTCTAAATTCTGCATTCGTCAATCGGGCATCTTTACAAATATCTATTACTTCATTTTGCACTTTCTCGAACTTATCAATTTGGACCTTTTTTTTCTCGGCAAAATTATCTAAACGAGGAACGACAGAACCTTTTTTTCGAGAAGTTCTGTCGTCGACATTTGCTAAATAATGTTTCTTTGCAGGAATGTTTTTTGAATCGGACGTCTGTCTCTTTACTCCAATTTGATTACTTTTAGAATTTGACAAATATTCTCCATTAAAACTTTTCCTACCTGACGTTTCGTATTTATCTCTTTTTGTATTTGATGAATCATTTATTTTATGAGAAAAATGCTGTTCTTTTGATATTTTCTGAAGGTAGTTTTCTTTCTTCTGCGATACTAACGGTGCTGATGGCGAATTTAGTTCTCCTGATGGGAATGTAAATTGTCCTTGGTTATAAAATTTATAATTTAGATTTGTCGACTTTTGATTTTCATATTCTGTATTTTTTAATTCATCAAAACCTTTGTTTGAAGAAAGGAGTACTTTGTCGAAATCATCCGATACTTTCGAAAAATTATCTTTTTCTTGCTGCAAAATCGACGTAACTGGAAAATCTAGTTCTTCTGATCTGAATGAATTCTGTTCCTGATTCGAAAAATTATTATATTTCAGGTTTGTCGCTTCTTGGTTTTTAGTTCGTCCAGTATGAGGTTTTTCAAAAATTGTATTATCTGACGTTTCATTTCTTTCTTTTTCTAATTCTGATAAAGTCGGCATTTTGTAAAAAACAAGCGGTCCTTCTTTTAAATAGTGAAGGAGAGACTCTTTTTTTTGTGATACGGTCTATGAGGGTGGTAAATTTTGCGTACTTGTAGGAAATATGGTGCTCTTAATTGTTGGAGAACTTTGTATTGTTGTCGATGCTTGGAGAAAAGAACCGGTAGAAGCTGAAGACGTTGGTGTTGAATCGATGAAAATATTTTTTGATTGCGATGACGATAAAGAGGATTTGATAGAAAATAGTCGTAAATAAGGGGGATCGTTGAATTCTTTCAGAGGACTTGCAGTAATAGTTGATGAAATTACCGAAGTACCAGGAGCAGCTGAAGACAATGATGGTGTGCCGAGGATAGAATATGTTGGTTTCGAAGAAAATTGGCTTGAGCAAAATCTTGAATTTGAATATTCGTTTTGTACAATTGGCGGTATTGCAGAAGTTGACGTTTGGACAAAAGTATTTGGAACAGATGATGATAATTGCGCTGTACCGCGAAAAATATATGACGGGGGAGAAGTCAAATAAGAGAAAAGTCGTGAAGATGGGGCTTCAACGAAAAAATTCTGCGATGCTGATGTTGATTGTCGAAATACTGAGAAGTGGTGAGATGATGTACTCGTTGATGGCAATGGTACTTTCGCAGGAAGTAAAATCTCTCCAGTTTCTTCTCCAATTTCTTTTCCTGAAGGGTTTATCAACGTTACTGATGATCTGTCCTCAAAATTCGCTTCATCTACTTCCAAGCAGTCAGTTGAATCTTTAAGGAAAAAAGAAATGCTAATTTATTTTATTTCTTTATGTTAGTTTATCAATTACTATTAAGTATTATATAAAAATTAATTCTTTATTAAAAATAAATTATTTCAATAGTTTTAGGAATTTATTAAAAATATTTTACTGTTAAATTGCAAAATAATCCAGAAAAATTTTAACAGAATATTCAAATGGTTCGCCTACACTGAAAAAATATTCTTGTTTTGAGAGGAAAATTCCTCTTGCAAAAATCCTTTTCAATCAAGAATATTCCTCTTCATAGAAGAGTATTTTCCTCAAATTTTAAAAGGGGTATCCTTCAGTGGAGAATAATACTTCTAAAATTATAGGATTATTTTTGAGCCCTACTATAGAGAAAAATATATATTGACATAAGAGGAATCCTCTTAAAACAAGAATATTTTTTTTGTAATATAAACGAAAAAACCTGATATAATATATTTTACAAACCTCCAGACTTTTGAATCACATTTTCATTAGATGTATCTGGTCGCGTTTTATCATGATCGCTTTGCAAGGGTTGACTCAGATTTTGTAAGCTGTCGTCGCTAAAATTGAAAAAATCTCTTGTAATTCCATTAATTTATAAATTAATAGGTAGGTAAAATTGCTGAAGTAAAAATAACGATCTGGGTAATTATTAATTTAACTAGCACATGATACGCGCGAAATGTGGTATTCAATTTATTATTATTATGCAAATTAAAAAACTTTTTATTTTCAAATATGAATTTTTAAAAAATTTCAAAATCAAACTTTCGAAAAATTCAGTTATTAACTAATTTACTAATTAATTATTCTTGTTTATTAATTAAAAAATTTTTAATAAATAGCAAAATTCTTTGTAACAATTCAACTATTTTTATAAATAATAAAATTTAATTATTTTCATAAATAATAACATTGTTCGAAAGAATAAAATTATTTTTTAAATAATAATTTTTTTTTTTGAAAAATTCGCAACACTTTTTAATAAAGTTTTAATTAAATTTCACGAAAAAATTAAATTTTTAAAAATTTGTAATAAAATTTTTCGATAGAATTCAATTAATTTCTAAAATTTTAATAAATCCTTCGAAACAATTCAATTATTTTTAGATGTTATTGTAAAATTAAACGCCAAAATTAAATTGTTTTTATAAATAATAAAATTGTTCTCAGGAAATCAATTATTTAATTGTAATTATTACCAGGCACAATAATTTTAAAAAGTTATAAAATTTTTTTTCTTTAATTCGATAATTTTATAAATTTCCATTCAAAATTAATTTAAAAAATTAAATTTTTTAATAAAAGAATTAAATTTTTAATTAATAATTTTAACAAAAGTTTAATAGTAATATTACTTATGAAAATTATTAAGAAAATCGATTATAGTCAATAAATTAAAGCAACTTTTTGTAAGAAATCAGTTACTTTAATTGTTTTCTATATTGTTATAAAATTCCTTGAATAAATTATACTATTTTAAAAAAACTTGAATTATTTTAGAAACATAAAAAAATTATTTATTAATTTTAATTATTTTGAAAATTTCCGATTGAAATTATTTAAGGAACTCAATTATTCAAAAAAGAATTGAAAATACTTCTTTAAAAAAATTTAATTAGTGTTTTCAAAAATTTTATTTTTCAATAATTCTTCGCGAGAATTGAATTATTTTCATAAATAATAAAATTTTCTGAAGGAAGTCAATTATTTTCAATTTTTTTGCAAGAATTAAATGATTTTCAATATATTAATTTTAATTGAAATTAAAAATATTGAAAAAGAAAATTATTAAAAAAGTTAGAAAACAAAAAAGTAAATAACAACTAACTTCAAACTGCGAACAGATTACCGGATCACGAATTTTATTAATATAAGAAATTGTTAATTTAATTATTATTTTTCTACACATGTTAAAATAAAACAAACCTCTTATGACGAATAAATGGCATAAGAAATGTCAGCTCATTATAATATTTATATCCAGTTTTACCCTTCCTACTGTAATTGGTAAAATTTCGTCTCAAATTTCCCCACTCCTTTTTTGCATCTGAAAAAATATGTTAATAATTTATTACAAAAGATTCAATTATTTTTATTTTTTGTATGATTTATTTACGTATATTATTATTAATATTGACTTCTTTATAAAAAAATATTAATATTTAAAATCAAACTTCGTTACCTGGCTCTTTGAATCCCATGTCTGCCAATTCCGCATTAATTTTTGCCCAATTCTCCTTTTTTAAAATTCCCACATTATACTTGCATCGATATTTTGGGTCGTAAACCCATCGATTGCTTTGCCGCACAATTTTAATTAACTCAATATTTAAATCAAGATTCATTTTATATTTTTTCGACACACTTTTTCTCAACTTTTGGAATTGAAGACAGTTGAAGACCTAACGAACGAAATTGGCTGTAGATAGTGCCAAATTAAAAACATTCTCGTAA
Source organism: Leptopilina myrica (nomen nudum) (assembly GCA_032872475.1). Lineage (NCBI taxonomy): Eukaryota > Metazoa > Arthropoda > Insecta > Hymenoptera > Figitidae > Leptopilina > Leptopilina myrica (nomen nudum). The sequence goes on along the minus strand of CM065464.1, from coordinate 32,535,258 downwards.
CAATTCAAAACGTATACGATTCAAAAAAGCTTTTGTTTGTAAAAAAAATGAATATAAATACCATACCTCATATGTTTATATATGTATCAAAAAGAAACGAACATTAATTGAAAATTTTTAATAATTTGTTTAAAAATGTCAATGGGAAAAGATGTTGATTTCATTGAAATACTTATTTACATGGTATCTCAACGTCCATACCTACATGAAAAATCCGAAAATTCATTTAGAAACACTACAAAGAAAAGAGAATCATGGGAAGAAATTTCCCAGACTATGATTGCAATAACGAAAAACAAAATGTATACAGGTATTTTACAAATTAAATTAAAATTTCGCTTTTTCTGTTATAATTTATTACACTGTAAAAAATTTAGGGAGTCAACGAACTCGGGAGTCAGGAGTTAAATTTTTAGAGTTAAAAATTGACTCCAAAAGAGAGTTAATTTTTAACTCCTTTCATTTAACACCCGCGCGAGTTATTTTTTCCATGGGGAGTTAGCATTTGGGAGTTAAATTTTAACTCCTTTTATTTAACTCCCCTGGCATTGACTCCCTAATGGGTGCGACTTTTATAGACTCCCCTAGAGAGTTAAAATTTAACTCCTTTTTTTTACAGTGTATATATTTTAAAAAATTTTCTTTTCTAATTTTCATATTTGCATTGGTACTTTTAGTCGAAAAAGTACGAAAAATTTGGAAAGATTTAAAAGACGATTTTGATAAGCAACGAGAGAGAAACAAAACATATATTCCTTCAGGATCAGCGGCCTCAGATGATTATGCTCCATTTGTTTATTATAAAGCTATGGATTTTTTGGAAGGTTCTTCTGAATATCGAGAGTATGTATAATTTCTTACGTCATTAATTCATATTAAAGATCACATAGTTTTTGTTTATTTAATTCAGGGTATCTATTATTTTTGTTTAACAAAATTCCCTTCTTTTTCCGACTTTGTCATAATACTTCCTGTTTTTTATCAACAACTTTAAACTTATTTGATTTCGAAAATAAATAACTTTTACAAATGGCTTCAAAAATTTTTGGTACAGTCTTTATAAATATTTAAATAATTCTTTTGACGAGTTTCTTTAAATTTTTTTAAAAATAATGCTTTTTTATAATTTTAATTGAAGATCTGAAAAATAATTGAATTAAACAAAGAATTTTATTAAAATGTTTGACAATAATAAGCAGTACTAATTTATTATTTACTTAATAAGTAATAAAAATTTAGTTTGCTCAAGAAATAGATAAATATAATTTATTTGAACATTCAGAAATTGAAATTAAAAAATTTAATAATTATAATTTAAAACTTCAAAAGGGGCTTTATATTTTAAAAATAAAATTATTATTGCGGTCACTACACAGGAAAAAAGAAGTGTTATTTTAACACAAAAAGTAGTGTTAAAACAACACGCAACATTTTTAACCGACGCTGTGTGGTTTTAACACTACATTGGTGTTAAAATAACAATAGAGACTGTTAAATTAACACTAGAGGGTGTTAAATTAATATACATTTTAAATGGGTTTAAAATAACACTAAAATTGTGTTAAAACAACATAATCTGAAAACTACACGCAACACATTTAACACATATTTTTTCCTGTGTAACTTCCCTTGATTATTTCAAAAAAATTTTAATAAATTTCTTTATAAATGAATTTAATTATTTTCAATAAAATGTGAAGAAATTTCAATTCAAAATTTTTTTAATTATTTGTTTATAAAATTCAATTTTATTTTTAGAATTTCCAAAAAAAAACTTTAGTTGAATTTAAAAAAATTTCTATTAATTCAATATTTGTTAAAAAATTTATTGACATACTTTATTTTAGTCAGTGACTAATTTTTTAATATCAAATTAATTATTTTTATTAATTCAAATTTAGAGAATAGTATATAAATATCTATAAAAATTGAAATAAATAGCGATTAAAAAGATTAAAATAATAAAACTTTTTTGAATTTGGTGAAAGAATTTCCAGTTTAGCATAAAATTTTTGATTCCCATTTTTTCTTTTTGTTTTTTTAAAATTAAATTCCCGGCTATTTCATGGATTTCCCTATTAGTAGACACTAATAATAATAATAATAATTAGTAAATATTCTGGTTTTCTGTATTTACAGGACAATATGTAGTCCATACAAGCGGAATCAAGGGGACAGTGAAGATGAAAATGAGTGTAACGATTTCCGTAATCAATTATATAATAATCCTGATTATTCTAATTCTGGAGATGTTGAAAATGCCAATGGCGATAGTAGCAATGCTCAATCGATTATCGAATTAGAAGAAGGTATTCCGACTTATTATTTTTATTAGTTTAAAATCCGGTAATAAAATATAATTTCTTTTGCAGAATCTAAAAAAACTCAAAAGCTCTCTCAGATTGAACATCGTCTTCGCAGGTGTGACGAAGAAAATGACTTGTTCATTTGCCTGCAAGAAATGTTCAATAACATTAAAGAGGAAAACAAAGCAATATGTTTTTATAGAATAATAAATATGATTAAAGAGAAAAGGCAACAGCGGGAAACCTAAATTCGAAAGAATGATAAAATTTAATTTTCACAGTTGAATTGTTGTTGAATAACTTTGTTGAATAATTTACCGAAAATTGAAATAAAATATCTCTTTGAAGTGTTTCAAATTTTCTTTCAAAGACAGAAAAAACCTCTTTTTTATCGTTACAATTGGCACTTGTACTATATAAAAAATAGAAAACTATACAAAATTGTTAAATTTTTAAAAGTTTCAAATCATGTTATTAAAATTAATCACTTACTTTTGAAAAAGTTAAATAACGCTAAAATAATATCCAAGATTTCTTCACAAATTATAACGTAATTCAAAAAAATGAGCGAGATAAAGTTTCAATATATTTTTTGTTTAAAAATATCAAAAAATATAAAGTTGAGGTTACGATTATCGATATTTGAAACATTTGAAAAAATACAAATCAGTTGGCATCACTGCCCCCACCATCGTACACTCCACGGTCCACGCCACTCGCCACACTATAGCCACTCGCCACTTAAATTTATAAACTATTGTGTAAATTGCGTTAATACGTCGTTTTAGTGTACGCATCCCTAAGTTCAAGGCATCAGGGTTTTCGGGGACGAAAACAGGAATTTTCATGGTGGATTGTTAAGATTACGGTTTTAAAACCTGGTGATTTGGCAACCATGTAAAATAATTTCAATTATAAATCAGCCCAAGTATATAAAATGTTGCGACGCAGTGACGCCGTGCCTGGGGATATTTGACACTCTGATAACGTTCCGAGAATGCCTTTAACTAAGGAACGCTTATAATAATAACAAGGCTTGCATGCCTTATGACACTTGAACTTATGAATCAAGTCAGATGCACATAGAAACAACTTAACAATAGTTAAACATTTTGTTGTAAACATTGTTGTTACAACAAAATGCCGGAGGACATTAGGTTGTACGTATATACACATATATATATATATAAATATATGTGTATATATTACTCAATATGTAAAATGTGTATACAAGCAACCTATAAAAAGTAGAAACAATATAATTACAATAAATAAATTATATGCACTATAGTAACTAAGATAAATCATAATTTTATTAATTAAACAATATAATTATTATTTAAATTTTTAATTATTTCAAAAAATAATGTTCCAAAAAGTATCATATTAACAGACCGTTTCCGTTCTCACGGACCTACCGTGAGATCCAAAACGACAGCAAAAATGTATAGACCAATGGGCCCACGATTTTCTCCTACTCCTTACTCCTACTACCTAAAATTTTCCGTCTTCCCCACTTTTTGCACTAAAGGTAAGGGTTGGAGGCTTGACGCGAAATATCAATCATCGCCGTACGAATTCTCGCTTCTTCTCGAAGACACCTCTCCTGGGTCTAACCTGGCAAGTGTTTTGAGACAGAGAAATTTCGCGAAAAGGCCTGTCCGCGACCCGGATTCCGAATTGCATGATTTAGGGCAGACGTTACAATTTTCAAATTCTCTGAGCCGGTGGAGTCCAGTGCAGACTGATTTTGGAGAGATTTCAGAATTATTAATATAATTTATAATTCTGAAATCTTGTTATTTATAAGCGGCCGGTTGCATAGATATTGCCCGCGTCCGTTCAAACTTCAGTGGCCCACAAGTGAGATCAAATTCCCTATCTATCTATCGGTTGCATAGATATTGCCCGCATCAGATTGATAGAGATGAGATCCACAAGTGTGATCGAATTTCTTATAAAACTGTCGGTTGCATAGAAATTGCCCGCACCAGTTTTCCTAGGAATAGATTCACAAGTGAGTTTACACAAAGGAGGAACGGCCGGTTGCATAGATATTGCCCGTGACCGTTCAACCACAAGTGCAATCTCGCGAATAAAGATAGCAGATCCTTTGCTAGTAATTCAACGCCAATATTTTTCTATTAATTAAAAGAAATATTAAAGACTGTAAGACAACGTAAACCTTGCCCGACGGAGGTTCAATTTTGTGATAACAAAAGGAGCAACCCCCGCCGGTAGCTGTAAGTAAATTGTATCGTTTCAATTATATGTAAACTACATTAACACTAAACTACACTTTTCCACACTTTCTATTTCTGTATGGGTATTAAATTGGGGAAATAAACATAAAATTGAATTAAACTACATCCAAATTTTCTTACTTATCTGTCTAAATTAAATCCTTGTTTTCTGAAATTTAATAATAAACAAAGCAGAACGGCAACTTTTAAAACAGTAGGAATAACGATCCCACAGTAATAAACAGAGTTCAACTCTGGCAGCTTAGGGCCTCCCCAAATCGACTAATTAAGGGCCATCTCAAAGCTCAATTCAAAATTAATTTACCGGTTTTAACAAGGAAATCATTTAGATTTCGAAACGTGGGAGAAAGTAAATATTTTATTCATTGTCCGATTGTTTTCGTTTAATTTGCCTTAATTTGAAAAATTAGTAAAAATAAAAATTAATGAAAATTAGTTTTAAAAAATAATAATAAAATAGTTTTGAAAAAACGAATTTCCAGAATTTTTTTATTGTAATGAACTATTTTAAACTTACTAAACAGATTTCTCTCCGTTTAAAACATGATTTTTAACAATTTCATTTATAAAATTACGGTAATAATAAACCACATTTTACGTAAATTTGACACTCATTAAAAAATAATATTTTACTAGGGATAGATGTCCCAGGGAGACTTGTCCTGGATTTACTACTCATTAAATTAATAATATTCTACTGGGGAAAGATGTCCTGAATTGGTCACTCGAATAATGAATAATATATTACTGGGGAGAGATATCCCCGGGGAGACTTGTCCTGACTTTGCCACTTATTAATTAAATAATATATTACTGGGGAGAGATGTCCCTAAGAAGACTTGTCTTCTGGGAGGAGCTGTCCACGGGAAACTTGTCTGTTGGGAAGAAATGTCCCGGGGAGACTTTCTGGGTGTGAATTGTCTTATATTCTTTTTGCAGAAGATTTAAAAAATTTTAGACGAATAAATTCCATATTTGATGCAATTAAGTTACAATCTGACTTGAATGCTGTCCATGATTTGTGTATTGAAAATAAAATATTATTAAATATAACCAAATGTCAAATTTTAACTTTTCATAAATCTAATTTTTCTTTTCTTTTTCCTTATCATTTAAACAAAACACCGGTTATTAGGGAAGATTCCACGCGTAACCTTAGAGTTACCTTCTCTTACAACTTAAACTTTGATGATCATATTACATCCCTTGTTTCTACTGCGACTAAAATGCTTGGTTTTCTCATCAGGTCCTCAAAAAGTTTTAGTGATATTAAAACCTTTACCCTCTTATTCAACGCACTTGTACGTTCACCAGTGGAGTATGCTGCATTGATATGGAATCCATATACAATAAAGCAAAATGATTCCATTGATAAAATACAAAAAAGGTATCTTAAGTTTTTAGCCTTCAAGGAGGGCGGTCATTGCCCTGAACGTGGGTGTGATTACATCATGTTATGTCAACGATTTCAATTCTTAACTCTGGCAGAGCGAAGCATTGTGAATGCAATGATGTTCTTATTTAAAATTATTAATTATTATTTTGACTGCCGAAATCTCTTAGAAGTAATTAATTTTAAAATACCTAGACTGTCTGCTAGAAACAATGTACCTTTTTATATTGACCAGAAGGAGTCACCGGATTTAAACTTTATCCAATTGATCTATTTTACTTTTGTTTTAATTACACTTTGATTTTTTAAGTAATCACTTTAAATAGGGGAGAGTGGGGCAAACCGGACCGGTGGGTAAACCGGATCCCCCGCAATATTTCCGAAATGGCGAAATTGTCAAAAGTGCTATTTAGAAATTTGAAACAACCATGTGTAGTATAACTTATTTTTTCAATTTGACATTTTTTACATTTGTTTGTGCAACGCTTGGAGCAAAAGTTTTTTTTTGTTTTTTACACTTTTCCGAATTTTTTCTTAAGGATATTCTAAGGAAATCCTGTAATATTTCCAAATATTAGGTCTTGGGTTTTAAAGGTATATTTACCACCAAAAACTTTGATGAATTTGCAAAGCGTTTCTTTATGACAAACATTTATTCTTAAAATGGGCCTGTGGGACAAACCGGACCGTTTTCGGTGGGGCAAACCGACCATAGGATATTTCCGTTGAATTAAAGTTTCATAAAAATTATTTTTAAATAAAATGTTTCTTTCATTAAAATATTTACTTACAAAGAAAAATAATTGTCTTCCAATGAGAATTGGTCGCTTTAATATTGTTTCTCTGATAATGACAAACATTTTTATTTTTTTATTTAAAAAAATATTTATTTATTTAAAATTCAATACCGAATTATTATTTTCATTACTACAACCATTGTTTACATGATTCTTTATGTTTTTTATTATTATAGATTATGTAAATGCAATATTATAAATAAAAAACCAAACGGTCCGGTTTGCCCCATGGGGGTGGGACAAACCGGACCATTTGCAAAACATTTTTAAGTTAACACAGCAACTAAACAATAAAAGATGAAGTATAGGTGTCTCTGGGAAAAAGTTGCGCAATTAAATGATCTTTCAAACAAGCCATCGAAAAATGAAATCGGTTGATTTGTTTAGTCACAAGAGTCAAAAAACCGTTAGGGGGCCCGGTTTGCCCCACTCTCCCCTACACATTAAATTTTATCAACTAATAGACAAAACATATCAAAATAATAAAAAAAACGCTTAATTCGATTTGTTTTAAGAGCAACAAAGTAAATAATTCACAACTTTATTGCGGGAGGAACCAAGTCAAACTTAATCGTTAAATCGGCTCAAGTCTTGGATCACCCCCTGAATTTCGTTAAATTATTAATCGTGGGGATGATATTACATATAGCTCATTGAACTTCTTATTGTAAGGCAACCTTTTCGCAAGCTTGCAAATTTCTTAAGTGGCATAACATGATTTCAAAAATTTCTCACCACAGTAGTTTAACTTGTTTGTGTCTTTTTATTTTAAATATTTGACATTAATACATTTGAGTTTTTCGATGAAAACAAACTCTTTAGAAATTGTAATGAAAATCATTTTGAAATATGTATGGGTATTGTCATTGACTTTCGCAATAATTTTATAGAATTGACATATCTAAACAATAATGAAACCAAGGAAATTTAATAAGAGTTACTAATTTAATAGAATTGAAATTAATAATCTTGTAACGATGATAAGTTGTTTTGTCTGCCCTTTTGATGTTTGTTGTTTTATGTGTACTTAACGTAATTACAAGATTTCTAATTTTAATGAAATTATACAATATAACAAATTTTTAATTAATAAAAAAGTTAAAAATAGTTACGAATGTCATACGTAACACTCACTGAACAAAAAAAGGAATCTTCGGAAAATTTCGCTTTCGCGTCGATGACACTCTTGACTTTCTCTTCTCACAACAACAAAAATCTCTATGTTCTCTCTTGGCGTTCTCAACACACAACATTGTTTTTGATTGCAACCAACCACATGTTGCTACAAAACGAAAGTTAAATTAAAATGTGAACCATAGAAATTTGCAACAAAACAATATTTATCAAAAGAAATAATATAACTTAAAACTAAACATTCATTTTAGTGCCAGTGACGAACCACTTTGTCATAGCACAAACATTAAATACATCATTAACCATAAAAAGAATTTTTCCATTTTTTCAAATAGAGAAAGTATTGATTTAATTTTAATTCAACAGGCTGATGCACTTGTGTCTAAATTTCATAATTCCTTTTTATATGATCTAATAAAACAAAACTAGTTTTTTGGTCAGAATTCATTGAAACATCCGCTAATTCAATGTTTTTTATAGTTTTCGTAGATCACGTTGTATTCATTTTCAAAAATTTTTGATTTGTAAACGTTTAACCCCTTGACTGTCGAGGACGCATATATGCGCGGATTTAAAACTGGCCAAAAGTGCTCGCTAATTACGAATTCGAAGTCGGTTTTTCAAAATTCAAATAGGCGGATCCAATATGGCGGACAATTTTTTAAAACTCATCGGATACGCTTGAAAATGGTTACGCGGGGGTTTTAAGGGTCGTTAAACACGAATCTGGCGTTAGTTTTTCAAAATTCAAAATGGCGGATCAAATATGGCAAACATTATTTTTAAAAATTGATCCAATTTTCCTGAAAATCTTTACTCGGGGTGTTTTCGGGGTTACTGATTATGAATTCGAGGTTCGTTTTTCAAAATTCAAAATGGCGACTTCAATGTGATAGAATCATGGAGCAAAATTGTATGGATTTGCTTGGAACTCACTGCTCATCAGTTTTTAGCCTTTCTGATTAAAAATCTCAATTTACATTATCAAAATTGAAGATTAAGCTGATACCCAATAAATTGAGTATCAATTTTAATTTAAATTATATTATTTCTAGCCAATCCGCCTATTTTTAGTAATTTTGAACCGCCATTTTGAATTTTGAAAAACGGACCGCGGATTTGTAATCAGCGACCCCGAAAAGCCCCGAGTAACAATTTTCAAGCGAATCCGATTAGTTTTGAAAAATTGTCTGCCATATTTAATTCGCCATTTTGAATTTTGAAAAACTAACGCCAGATTCGTGTTCAGCGACCCCGAAAACCCCCGAGTAACTATTTTCTAGCGAATCCGATTAGTTTTGAAAAATTGTCCGCCATATTGGATCCTATATTTTGAATTTTAAAAAACTACCTTGGATTCGTAATCAGCGATCCCTAAAACCTTAGGATACCAAGTTTCATAAAAATAAAAAAAAATTTACAACACACTTTTGGCCAAAACAGTGGAAAAATCAGCCCAAAAGCTCTACATAATTTAGAGATATTTATGAAAATATTATGTTTACACACACACACGGAATGACATTTTTTAAAAATGTGATTTTTGAACTCCTGAGGTCAAATAACATAAAGATATGTTAAAAAATCATACATGAAAAATTTTTGTATTACAATACTTTCTTTATATGAGGAAGCAAATAAACACAATAATATTTAGATTTATACAAATTTAAAAAAAAAGAAAAATTAATTTTAAAAAACTAATTAGTGCGGAAACCTGCCAAATCTCACGAATAATTCGTTATATTTAGTACTGAATAGTCTTCTGTACTTATAATCTTTTAAATGCTTGTCGTTTTTGAGACAATTTGTTGGAATTAAGAGCGGCATATCTAGCGGTGTTGATCAGAAGTTAAACATAAAAGACGAGCTTTTTTAAATGTCATTTTAGTTAGCACCATAAACTGAAACTTACCATAATTTTAAATAAAGTTTAAAAACAATAATAATAGAGATAATAACAATAGCAATAATAATAATTGATAATAATAAATTGACAAATAATTGTTAACATATTATTAATTTTTAACCATTAATAATTATTAACATTAAACTACAAACAATATTTACCCGTATAATTAATAATAATAAGATAATAACAATAACATTTAAAATAATCAATATCAATATGTTAAATAATAATTGATAATAATAACACAGTACTTAACAACAAATAATTGTTATTAACCTATTATTATTTTAACTTTAAATTATTATTAACAATTATAAACAATTATTAATAATAAGAAATAAATATGTATAATTAGTGAAAATAATAATAAGAATGATAAAATAACAATAAAAATTAACTAATAATAAGTAAATGTAAAATAAGAATTAATTAATAATTACCAATTAATAATAATAAATTGTAAAAATAATAAGAAGATAATTATAAAGGGCTTAGGGGGTTAAGTATGCAAAAAATGCCCCCACTTCTATTTTTCTCAAATTTGCCCCATATGTTACTATCCATATGACTATAACTTTCTGCAATTTTGAACTCAAAATTCGCTTTTTTGGGGGAGTTATGGAGGGGGAAAGCAAAATCAAAAAACTTATTTTTCTCGAAAACTACTAAACCGATTTTAATGAAATTTTAAGAGGTTGTAAATATGGATAAGACGATTTTAGAAAAAAAAATCCAAATTTTTTTTTCAAAAAAAATTTTTGAAAAAATTTTTGAAATTTTCAAAATTTTTTTTAGGGTTGTTTTTTTAAGTGACCACTTTCTCTTTTGTTGTAAAAAGTACCTTATAATGTCCCCTTAAACATATATTTTTTTCAAATTTGTTAAAAATATAGTTTTTGAGTAAAATGTCAAAATCCATGGTCATGCTATTTGTCACGTACGGTAATGCACATATATATACATATGGGCCATATTAATGTGATAGGGTATAGCTAAATAAGTATGGAAAAAGTGACCGGAATATATTTTTCCCATTCATTCCTAACCACTTAAAAATAACTTTTTCAAATTTTTAACTCAAAATTTTGAGTTTTTTGGAACTTATGGAGGGGAAGAAATCGAAAAACGCATTTTCCTCAAAAACTACTGTATGTATTTTAATCAGCTTTGGATATGTTGAAAAGACAATTAAAGAGATTCCAAAAAAAAATTTCATATTTTTTTTTTAATTTTAAAATGAAATTTTTTTGAAATTTTCAAAAAAAAATTTTTTTAGTTCTATTAAACTGACATTTTTATGTATTTTCTCATTTCATTCTCTTACGTGATCAACTTAATAAAAAAATTTTGCCCGACATGATTTCAAGGTGTGTCACGGTAAATAACTCAAAAACCCTATCTGGAACATTTTTATGTTGTATGCGAATGGTTAACTAATTAATTATTTATATAATTACAAAACAATACTTAGGGGTTTTCTGAATGCAAGCCTGAAATCGATGTCAAAAAAATTATTTCCAAAGAAAAATCCAAAAAATTTTATTTTTACATTAAAAATTTTTATCTTTTTGGATCGTTGAAGCGGTACATCATACTTTTTTTATTTAACTTCTTTAACAGTCTTACTTTTTAAAAAATAATAGCCTAGATGATTTAAGATTGCGACACGGTAAAAAAACTCCAAAAATCCTAAAATTAGATTTTAAATTTTTCGAACTTTTTTGGTTTGTCTAAAAATATTTTTTTATATCACCTTCAGATTTGTATTTAACAACCTTAATAAGCCACTAGTAATAAGTTGCAAAAATATTTGACAGTTTTTTTTTAATTAACCATTCGCATACAACATAAAAATGTTCCGGATAGGGTTTTTGAGTTATTTACCGTGACACACCTTGAAATCATGTCAGGACAAATTTTTTTATTAAGTAGATCACATAAGAGAATGAAATGAGAAAATACATAAAAATGTCACTTTAATAGAACTAAAAAAAATTTTTTTTGAAAATTTCCAAAAATTTTCATTTTGAAATTAAAAAAAAAATAAAAATTTTTTTTGGAATCTCTTTAATTGGCTTTTCAACATATCCAAAGCTGATTAAAATACATACATTAGTTTTTGAGGAAAATGCGTTTTTCGATTTCTTCCCCTCCATAAGTTCCAAAAAACTCAAAATTTTAAGTTAAAAATTTGAAAAAGTTATTTTTAAGTGGGTAGGAATGAATGGGAAAAATATATTCCGGTCACTTTTTCCATACTTATTTAGCTATACCCTATCACATTAATATGGCGCATATGTATATATATGTGCATTACCGTACGCACAGTGGGGCCAAATAAAAAAAACCCGGACATTAGATCAAAAAGTAAAAGTTTTAAATAGGGATTTTTAGACTTACAGTTGGCTACACTGGGCCGTTCTGAAGTTATATTCACTCATAATTGGTGTCCCAATCTATTACAGCCGTGCTAATGCCAGTTTAATCTTTGTGATAGGTCTCAACATCCCTTTTAAAATAGAGAGGAATAAACGGGAGTTTTAAACGCTTTAATTTTTTCCAAAAAGCATAAATTATAAGGAAATATAATGGAAAGCACACCAGAAAGTAAGTAAAATATTCTTTTATTAATTATAAATTACTCGAAAAGTTGTAGAGCATGTGATTTTCAATCAATGAAAAAACAAATTTTTGTCATTTAAAAGTGGAAATGTAAAATGTTCGGAGTTGTTCGGTCATGAAATCTGTCGGAGGTTGTAGTTTCAAGTTTTAGAAATAACATATTCAAATTTCAGCTGCACATATTTGCACCAAAAATTTTAATCTAATCTTTTAAGAAAAAATACATGTGATGCGTGAGAATCGCACGTGGTGACTAAAAACTTAATATAGTTTTAAGAAGAAAGCTGATTTTATAAAGTACTGATGATTATTATTTATAAAATACATTTAATAATTAATTTTAATTTAAAAAATTTCTTTTCAGAATCCGATACGACAAATATAAATGGGCTAACTAGAAAAGAAATTTTCGATATACTAAAATGTAATTTAAAAGCACCCGCTACTGAAGTATATAGTAAAATCGAAGAAGTCATGTAATTGAAAATTTTTTCCGTGCAATTTTTTTTAAATGACAAATACAAAGCAGTTTTGAGGACTTTGACAAGTTATTTTCGAACTAAATGGAGTGAATGTCATCGTATAGAAGCTAGATTTTATAAGGACAATGATGAATGGTTAAAGGTATTTGTTCAACTATTCGAAGAGGAAAAAGAAGACGAACATCAAGGTACTAAAGTGACAACTGACACTAAGGCTGAAAATTCGGAAACATTTGTCAGAAAACGTTTTGCATTCAGTGACATTTCGGATCGGCATAAACGAAAAAGAGTTAAATCCTTGCGAGAAAATACTGCAACTGAAGAGCTAGCTTATGCAACTCAGATGAATTTACGAGAAGTAGGTAAAATAGATGCTGCCCATGTTGTAAAGAGCGCTGTCCTTAGCTCTCCTAGCAAGGGAACAAAATATCAAAATTCAATTAAATTACTAGATATTGAGCAAAAATTTTTTACATCGGATGAAGCGGTATCTTTATACATCGAATTAAACTTTTCTAGAAATAAGTATCAGCAACTTCGAAATGCGTGCTTAGCAAAATCTTCAAAATTGTTTCCATCAGTTAAAAAATTGAATAAAGCTCGAAAAGAATGTTATCCGTCCGAGAAATTTGTAACATGTAAGGATAGTGCAGAAATAAAAATACAGGCCCTGCTTTATCATACAATCGAGCGCATCATTAAAAGTCAAAATGATGTTATTGAACGATTATCTGAGGAACAGTTACAAAATTTAACATTGATTGGGAAGTGGGGTTTGGATGGTAGTTCTGGTCATAGTATTTATAAGCAAGAGTTTGATCTTAATAAGTCAGATAAAAACCTCTTGTTTACTGCTTTTGTGCCATTGCAATTGATTTCCAAAAACCCATCCACAGGTGCATCGATTATTGTTTGGTAAAACCGAAGATCATCTTCACCGAGATTCTGCAGGCCTATTAAAATGCAATTTGCTAAAGAAACCGACCAACTTATAGAGGATACGACGAATTCTGTACAAAAGCAAATAGACGAACTTGAGCCTTATACTTCTGTATATCACAGAAAAACAATCGTTGTTAATTTTCAGTTGTGCTTGACTATGATAGATCAAAAAGTATGCAATTCACTCATGAACGTAAAATCTGCTCAACGATGTTTTGTTTGCCGTGAATCAATTTCGAATTTTAATAAAATTGATCATATTTTAAAATTGCCAATTAAAGAAGATGCTTTGCAATTTGGATTATCAATACTCCATGCTTGGATTCGATCCTTTGAATGCTTGTTGCATATATCCTATAAATTAGATATTAAACGCTGGCAACTTCGTCAAAACAATGTTGAGGATAAAAAAAAGTAGAATTGGCCAAACAAAAAATACAATCATCTTTTAAAGAACAGTTGCACTTGAACGTCGATATGCCGAGAGCAGGAGGAACTGGAACATCAAATGGTGGTAACACTGCCCGAGTTTTTTTCTAGAATTCCAAAATAGCTGCACAAATAACTGGCTTAGATAAGCATCTTATTGATCGATTCCATGTTATACTGCAAGCAATATCATGTGGTTTTGACATCGACATTGAAGCTTATGAAAAATATGCTTTAGAAACAGCTCGTAGATATGTTGAGCTGTATGATTGGTATTACATGCCTACTGCTGTACATAAGCTTTTGCTGCATGGAAGAAGTATTATCGCTAGCTCGCTTTTGCCCATTGGTCAACTTTCAGAGGAAGCGCAGGAGGCATGTAATAAATTATTTAGAGAATTTCGGCTACGTTTTGCACGCAAAAATTACAGAGAAAAATCATTAGAGGATGTATTCAAACGCTTCTTAGAAATGAGCGATCCATTCATTTCAAATTGTCGACCGATCCCACAGAAACCATTGAAATCTCTATCACAAGAAGTCTTACAATTGCTTAAAACTCCATCTACACCTATACACAAAAATATTAATGAGGAATTTCAATTGGACGACAGTATTAGTACAAGTGAATCCGATAAGTCCAATGTTGATTCTGAGTATGAAGAAGAATTCTTATACTAAATTTTTAAAATTTCACCAAGTAGGTCTATGATATAACATTGATACTAAATTGTCCGCCATTTTGAATTTTGAATATCTAATACCAGATTCGTAATCAGCGACCCAGAAAACCCCCGAGTAACAACTTTTAAGACGATTACTTTATTTTTTGGTATAATTTCCGGGTTTTTGTGATTTGGCCCCACTGTGAGTCGAGCTCGAGCCAGGGCCTCTGAGAGGACCGGATTTAGCCTCGCTGGCTCTTCTCAGGGTGCTTCTGGGAGCAGGGGTGCTATTCTGTAACTTCACTTCACTTTCACTTCACTTTCACTTCACTTTCACTTCACTTTCACTTCACTTTCACTTCACTTTCACTTCACTTTCACTTCACTTTCACTTCACTTTCACTTCACTTTCACTTTTACTCTAATTTAACTTGTGAAGTGAAAGTGAAAGTGAAAGTGAAAGTGAAAGTGAAAGTGAAGTGAAGTGAATGTAGAGTGAAAGTAAAGTGAAAATGAAGTGAAAGTGAAGTGAATGTAGAGTGAAAGTAAAGTGAAAGTGAAGTGAAAGTGAAGTTACAAAATAGCACCCCAGAGGGGTCTCGTCTAGCGCTTTGACGTCTAAAAGACGGAAGGACTCGGGGTGGCTTCCCCTGCCCGTAGCATGCCTGAGAAGCAGTTGAAGGGTCTAAGGAGACCGTGAATCAGCCTTTTCAAATGTTCCAGTGTATGTAGATCAATTTGCATCATTGTAAAGCCGCTTCGGAGATTTTAGCCAAGAACTTGACAAGAAGGCAGACAGCTTTAGCCTTTGTTCAAGAACCTTGGGTCTTCAATGGGAGAATCAGAGGTCTAAATGTATGCGAAGAGCTAGTTTGCTCACCACATGAATCGGTTCCAAGGGCGTGTCTGATCTATAATGGTCTAGACGCTTTCCCTTTGTTGGAATTAACAACTAGAGACTTACTGTCGCAGGTTCGGAGGGAGAACCTGCGCCACCAAGAGAGGTGGAAAAGTTAGTGGAGTATTGTCAACAGCAGAGTCTCCCTTTGATAATAGGTTGTAATGCCAATGCCCACCACGTAGTTTGGGGTAGCACTGACATTAACGACAGAGGCAGAAATCTACTAGATTTTCTGATAGATACAGATTTAGAAATTTTCAATCAGGGTAATGAGCCAATCTTCGTTACTGCTAACAGGAGAGAAGTGTTGGATATTACGATCTGCTCCAGGTCTGTGTGGGGTGGTGTGAGGGACTGGAGAGTCTCTGATGAAGATTTACTCTCGGACCATAGACATATCACATTCAGACTGGAATCGAAAGATCGGCAACAAAAGTGGAGAAGTGATCCTAGGAGTACTAACTGGGACTCTATTACTGAGGACCTTAAGGAATCGAAAGAGTACCAGAAGCATCAAGACTCCATAAAGTTCTGGCTAAAGACCCTTTGGCAAAACTATCTACTATTAAGTTATATAATGGTCAATATGCTCAGGATAAAAAAGACTGCTTAAAGTTACTGATGGAAGCTAACTTCCCGGACTTTAAGGAGAAAACGTTACATGACTTTGGCGAGGGTCCAGGTACGGCCCGAAGAAACCGGGAACAGTGGAAACTAGTAGCCAGAGTTGTGACTCCGAAGGGTATTGATTAGACAATAAGCTCTTTCAAACCGTTTAAGGCCTCAGGGGGACGATATATATCCTGTCCTTTTACAAAGAGGATTGTATTTTATTAGATTACCCCTGTGTAAAATTGTGAGAGCGTGTATTGCTCTTGGTTATACACCTGAGTCCTGGAAAAGGACGAGGGTGATATTTATCCCCAAGGTCGGTCGCACAGGGTATACTGCTGTGAATGACTTCAGACCAATCAGTCTAACCTCCTTTATATTAAAGGCGTTAGAGAAACTGGTAGATAATTTTATCAGACAGAAGTGTCTGAGGGATTATCCCTTGCACTCGGCACAAGTAATTAAATGGATCGACAACATGCTTCGCGAAAGGGCCCTCGAGGCAGAGTACGATGAGGCTAGGTTAGCAGGTGTTGTCTCAAAAGGATGCCCACAAGGAGGAGTTCCTTCTCCTCTATTATACGCAAAGCTATGCGGATGATTTTCTTATAATTAAAAGGGGCACTCAATTGAGACCCTTTTAGAGCTTACGGAAAGTGCACTTAAAATTATAAAGCATTAGTGCAGTCAGACTGGACTTTCTGTGAACCCAGAGAAAACGAATATAGTAGTTTTTACTAGGAAATACAAGATACCGATCTTAAAGAAGCCGCTATTTTATGGACAAGAGAATTCTTTTTCCGAATCGGCTAAATACTTAGGAGTAATCCTGGATACAAAGCTGAGTTGGAAGGAACATTTTGAGTATCAATATAGTGCAAGATAGGATGATCAAAAGGGTGAAATTTAAACCCCGTTTTAAGATTCTAATACTTTCCAGATTGGACTGGAAGAAGGGTATAATATGCCACGGTTTGGCAGACCGAGGTCTGTACGATTTTATTTTGTGCCCAAATGTCCATTCAAAAAGGGACTAGTGGCAAAAGAATTAGTGTTTGTGTGGATAGTCAGGCGGCCCTAGAGGCTCTAAAGAATCCCACAATAGAATCGAAGCTTGTCTGGGAATACCGTAGCGTAATAGACGAGTTAGGTTCTGTGAATAAACTTTCGTTGATCTGGGTACCGGGCCACTCCGGAATCAAGGGCAATAAAAGAGTGGACGTTTTGGCAACATTAGGTTCTGAAACGGTATTTTTAGGCCCTGAACCGGCAGTGGCATTAATACCGTGTTTGTTTAAGGGAGCCATTGAAACATTGGGTCAAAGGGAACATGAGAAATATTGGACGAGCATTAGGATGGGAAGGCAAGCGAAGGCTCTGTTGGGTTTAGTGCCCAACAAGAGGCGAGCGAGCGATCTCCTAAAACTCGATAAGATCAGAGTTAAAACCATTGTTTTCCTCTTTACAGGACATGGGCTTTTAAATTATCATTAGCATACAATAGGAAATAAAGTCTCACCTATGTGTAGATTGTGAGACGAGTGACGAGACGTCGTCTCACATATTATCTGAATGCCCGGCGTTAGCTAGGATCAGACTTTTCAGATTTTCCAATCTAGGTGCCAAGTTTCCCTTTTTGGGAATATCTAGCTTGATCTCGGCAAACGATTAGATTAGATTTAATGTGGAGGTCATATTATATTCATTGAAACTGATTTAAGACTTTTTTTATAACGGAATAAGAAAATAAACGTTCATTTTCAAGGGAAAGTACAAAATTAATTTGTTAACTTTGAGTTTAAGAAAAAGATAAACAATTGAATATTTTTAGGTTTGCATGTAGTGATATTTTAAGAAATTCTTCCCCTTTAATTTAAAACAAAAAATATTCAAATTATTTAAAAATTATAGGCTGTAGATGATTTTGAATAATAAATTGTGAAAAACTCACATTGAGGCTTGGCGTAGAAAGCGAGCAGCTTGCACGTGATTTTTAAAAATTCTATAAAACTCATTAAACGCATCGGTTACCTCTAGGACTTTCTGGAACTTGGATGTTATCATCTATATCATTTAATTCACCATTATCAACTTTAAGAAGGAAATCTACAAATTCTATTTCCTCTGGAAAAGCTCTCATATTTTCTATTAATGTGTACTATCGGAAATGTTTCCATAATTTACTATTTTTTATTAATAAATTTATTATTTCTGATCTAGTACCTCGTTTTTTTATCGGTAAAATTTGTCAAAAATCTCCTCATAGGATAACAATTTTTCCACCAAAAACTTCATTTGATTTCATTATGTCTCTCAATAACTTATCCATAATTTCAGAGGCATATTTTGGAGCCATTTGTGCTTTATCCCAAATAAAAACATAAACAGTTTTCCCGTTAGGAAGCAGAGTGGCATCTTTACCTGTAAAAGCCATGTTGCAAACATTTATTCCTTTACTTTTTAATAAATGCCATAAAGTAATATATAAAAAAGTTTTTCCAGATCCTCCACAACCATTAATATATAAGCATTTAGAACTATTAAAAGAAGAATCTTTTATGACTTCAAGTATATAATCAACTTTTTTTTGTTTAAGATTTAATTTATTATAATTTTGCTCTCCTATCTTGATATGTTCAAAAATATTTACATCATCCACATGCGCAGATAAATCTTCATTAATGTCTAATAATCCCTCAAAATCAGTTAGACAATATCCCTAATTTAAGAACATTGATTTTATATTTTTATAAGCTCTTTTTTCAGCGTCAATATTGTCAAATTTTGAATAGTCTTCTGACATTTGAACCTTAAATTTTTCCTAAAGTTTTTCCAGATGTACAGGAAGACAATGAATTAGAATTCTTACAAATAATTGTCGAAGTGAATGAGGCATCATCCATAAGGTAGCTTCTTCTATTGTCCTAATCCACTCACTATCATCTTATATGTGTCCTACTGCTAAACAGGCATATGTAAAAGATTCATGAATAACTCCATTAACTGTTCTTAAACTTTAGAAAGAAGTCACTTATTTTACTGTAATCAACAATAATAATCTGAGGTGTAATAACTCTAATTGACATGGATAAAATGAATACATTCTTCCTAATACTTTTTCTTTACGAATTCATTTTTTTCCATTCAAGAGATTCCGTTACCTACATAAAATGTTCTGGTATTTCTGAATAATAATACTGTCGAGCAGAAATATCACGTTTATTAAGTTTAAAAAAATCGAGCAATTTTGTATTTTTCTGCAAATCAAATGAAACATTGTTAATATCTTTCCCTTCACGAATAATAACATTCTGATAATTTGGTAAATGTATGGGTAAACGATTAATACTATGGCTCTTTTTCCCCAATGGTTTACTCAAAATTCTCCAAACTGCTTCAACAGGACCTACATATCTATTCTCTTTATATTAATTCATTTCATTGTGATCAACAGTCACCTCACCATTGGCATTTGTAATAACAATGGATGCAGCATCATGACCTTTGAATATATATTTATATAAATATTTAACAGATTTGATACTTGAAACTATTTCCACATTTATATGACAATTAAATAATTCTGAAAGTATAGGACAATATGGAAATACATTAGAATTGTCAACAACAAATCTGTCATAACAATTTTATTTAATTGTAGTTTCTTCTTGGTAGCTTTTTGGAAATTTTTTTGAACATTTACTATTAATTAAACACCAATCTTCACAAGAACCATGAACGTTATTTTGCATTATTATTTTATAAAAGAAGGATTTCTATTTTCATCAGGAATTTCTGCAGAAGTATAACGATCAACACTCTCAACTGTTAATAATTTAGAATTTTCTTTCAATATAACTAACAAATGAGTATAAGACAATCCTCGCTTTTGAAATTTAATAACATAAACATAAGACTTCTCTTCTCAAAATAACTCATTTGACAATAATTATAATAAAGAGTGTTCGACATTTTATTTCATTAAAGAATAAAGATGTTGCAAATGCTATAGCAAATACTCCACAATCAACACTGCCTTATGGTTGTTAATGAACTTTTAAAAATATTACTTGTGGTTTAAATGTATATAATCTAACTAAATAGATCATTTGATCCTCATTTAAAGAGCCTTTGTTTAGACTGTCAAAAATATAAAGTCTTGTTCCATCCTAATAAGTGCAAATCCAGTGACCAGACTTGAAAGAACCACTAAAAAGTATTTGAATGTGCCTATTATTCTTTTCGATTGGAACTATCAGATCAAGCGCTTGTAAACAAAAAGTGCTTTGCATATTATAAATCAAATTTGATTGTCTTTCTAAAAGCTTTTGATATTCATGCATATGATCATTATTCAACATTGCATTTTTATGATCTATTATATCATAATTTTCATCACTTAAATTAACTAATTCTTTATTATTAGCCATGGTTCAACTTCGTAATGTTAACCAATATAATGAAAATTATTCTTAAATAAATAACTTCTTTTTTAAAACCCGGTTTTTAGCTCCGTTAAGGAAAAAATTATTTTTTTTAATGTTTAAACATTCTAGTCCCACTTTATCATTTATATGTCCTTTTAGGAAAAAACCTCAGCTTTCGTTAAAAAAAATCGTATCTATCTCCCTCAAAAATTGAAATTTATTTTTAATTTCGATTTTTTTGGGTCAAAAAGTTTTTTTTCAAAATGCTTATTTCCAATCGAAAGACAATGAAAAAACCTTTCCAAAATGTATTTTGTCAAATTTGTATGTTTAATTGTTTAAGAGTAAAAAATTATTGAAATAAGCATTGTACTGAAAAACACAAAAATTTAACCCCCTCCCCCTCGGAAAATATTGGACTAGGTAAAAAAATATTTTCACGAAAAGTTACTATCTATGAGTACTACAAAAGCCCCAAGTTTTGCTACGATTGGAGAAAAATTTTTCTTCACCTTGAT
Source organism: Leptopilina myrica (nomen nudum) (assembly GCA_032872475.1). Taxonomy (NCBI): domain Eukaryota; kingdom Metazoa; phylum Arthropoda; class Insecta; order Hymenoptera; family Figitidae; genus Leptopilina; species Leptopilina myrica (nomen nudum). Next base: position 32,513,854 of record CM065464.1, on the reverse strand, counting down.
CACTTGAGATGGAATCGCTCATATATATATATATATATATATATATATATATATGTGACGCTCCACGGTGAAAGGGACCTAACGTGACAAATGCTGATTTTTCAGGAAAAGCATTTAAAAGTCGAGCGTTCCGATTGGTTAAAATACTCTAGCGAAAATCAGCCCCACTACTCACTACACATTGATAGTTGTCCGTGTTACACGAAGCGCACGAATTGTACGTATATAAGCAGTGTAGTAGTATTAGAAAGTAAAGGGGCTTAACCCTCCTGCGCATACGTTTCCACCCACAAAGTCGCTTGCAAATGCATACATTTTTCAGAATGTAGGATTTGCACGGCGATTGGTATCTAGGGGTTTTCGGGGTCGCTGATTACGAATCCGGGGTCAGAATTCCAAAATTCAAAATGGCGGACCCAATATGGCGGACAATTTTGACAATTTAAAAAAAATCGAATTGTTTCGTCTATCGCTATCTAGGGGTTTTTGAGGTCGCTGGTTACGAATATAAAGTCCAAAATTCCAAAATGGCGGACCCAATATGGCGAAAAATGGAACAACAATAAACATTCAAAAAAAATTTTTTAAATTTTAATCTGTTTTTGTTTATTTTATTTAAAGTCCATTGTTTAAAAAAATTGTAATAAATAATAGTATTTTTATTTAAACATTTACTGACTCGGAATGATCGTTAAATTTAATGTTTTATTAAATAAATAATAGTAATAATGTAATTAATTAGAATAGTCACATAAAAAAAATAATAAATGTTTTCGTTAAAGTTTTGAACGTTTAAGACGCTCCAAGTACCTTTTTTGACAATGTTTTGAAATTACTAGAATGAAATTAAAAGTATTCTAATTGCGAAAATATATTTACAGTTAAAAATAATTTTTCTAATTAGAAAAAACATTTTAAGAATCAAATTAAAGTTAATAAAATTAATCAAAATATATCGTTGTTCTTCTGTAGGTTCAACATTTTAGAAATATAATAAGTACACTACATTGAAAATAAATTATATCATTCAAATAACCGATTACTTATCTATAATCAAAAAAATATTTACTTGAGTCAAATTATTTTTAATTAATTTAATTAGGTGGTATTTGTTCTAATTACTGAAATTAATAATTAAAATACAACTTAATTTACTTAAATTAAAATTATTTCATTCAAGTAAACATTTATTTAATAGTCGATAAATAGTTATTTTAATCAAACAATTTTTTTATATATCTATGATAATAATAATAGTAATAATAATAATAATAAAAATAATAATAGTAAAAATAATTATAATTAGAAATTAAAATCAATTTTTAAAGTTAAAATTGATCGTGACTGTAATATGTTAAGTGCAATAATATTTATATTAATAGTGATTATAACATTATAATAATTATATCACAATTGTGTATTTGATTAATCAAATGTTCTAAATAAGATATATTTTAGAAAAGTAAAATTTTTCAAGAATTCGTAAAAATATGTTTGAATGCGATTTTAAATTACCGCGCCATTATTTAGTTTCAATGTTGCCGCTAGGTGGATGTCTTTCTCACAAGAGACATCGTAACTGGAATGAATATAAGGAAGCGAGCTTTAGTTGCAAGACTTTTTACATAATATGTATACTTTTCGTTAAGATATATATTTGTAAGTTTCTAGTTTTTGCTTTCTTTCAAGGATTTTCTCAGATTGATACTTTTTGCATTTTATTTTCTAGATATTTTTTCAGGTTTTTTCTCAATCTCTTTAGAAGTTGATTTAGTAATTTAGTAAGTATTTATTGACTTTTTTTTTTAAAGATATTTCATTTTAGATTTTTTTTCAAACTCTTTTTAGGATTCGGTTTATATATATATATATATATATATATATATATATATATAGATTTTACTTTTTTATTTGACAGAGCAATATAAATTATTGCAATGTCAGTCAATAGTACTGACAGTGATGATTTTTCCGATGATTCGGGAAATTTATCTTCCAATGAATCTGAGGAATCCTTTAATCAAGCAGAGAATGATTTTGATTCTGAGTCAGAAAATGACGAAGAAGAGTTTTTATTGAAGGACTGGAAGCAAATTCCATTAAATAAAAAAATTGCTGCTTCACGATTTTCTTTCACGGGTACCCCAGGAATCACGATTCCTGTAGAAGACTCTTGGAAGGAATTAGATTTTTTGAAGCTTTTCCTTGACGCCAATGTCATAAGCCATATTCTTACAGAGACAAATAGATACGCGGATCAGTTTTTCAAAAATCAGTCAAAAAAAAAGGTTTGGATTCCAGTAACCACTGATGAATTTTGGATATTTTTGGGAATCCTGATTTACCAAGGTGTTATTATTAAACCCAAGCAACGGTGGTACTGGTCCAAAAATAAAGTTATTGAAACACCTTTTGTAAAAAATTTGATGACTGTCAATCGATTCGAAGAAATTTTAAAATTTTTACATTTTTCGAACAATGAAACCTACGATCAACAGGCTCATCCTAACCCTAAGTTGAAAAAAATTTGGGAAGTTTATGAAATGATAAATGCTAATTTTGAAAAGGTTTACATCCCGGAACGTGACATCAGTATTGATGAAAGCCTAATGGCGTTTAAGGGCAACATAAGTTGGAAACAATTTATTCCCACAAAGCGGGCTAGATTTGGTTTAAAGTTTTTTATGATGTGCGAGAGTAAATCAAGTTACATCATAAAAACTGTGCTTTACACTGGAAAATCCACTGAAAAAAAATCTAACGACAAATGCTCTGTAACAACATCCATTGTCATGAAGCTTTGTGAAAAATTGCTTCACAAAGGATATTGTTTGACAATGGACAACTTCTACAACTCACCCGAGTTGTATGAGTTGTTGTTAGAAAATAAAACAGATGCCTATGGAACTCTAAGGAGTAATAGAAAAGGTCTGCCCGATGGTCTTCGTAAAACGAAGCTTAAAAAAAACGAAGCAGTTTGCTGGGAAAAGGAGGGAATGATAGTCATGAAGTGGTGTGACAAAAAAGAAATTTCCCTCATTAGTACATGTCATGATGCGACATTTCAAGAAACGGAATCAAAATTTGGCTCGAAGAAAATGAAACCAGCTATTGTTTGTGACTATAATCAAACAATGGGAGGTGTAGATAAGGCAGATCAACAAATGGCTACCTACTCAATTATGCGATCCCAGCAGAAAAAGTACTACAAAAAACTGTTTCGGCACTTAGTAGATCAATGCTTATTGAATGCGTATGTACTACACAAGAAGTACAAAAATGAATCTCAGGAACACGTGAGTTTCATGATTCAGATTGTACTTCAAATTGTACAAACGCATTCAGCTGATGTACTAAGTAAACCAAAAGTGGGACGCTGCAGAATTGAGAGAAGCTTACTTGGAGACAGTACTCCTGCTCGATTAACAGAAAGACATTTTATAAAAACCATTCCGCCTACTGCAGGGAAAGAAAATCCAACTAGAAAATGCGTCATTTGCTGTCACAAGAAAAAAAATGGAAAGAAAATGCGAAAAGAAACGCGCTATTTTTGTAAACAATGCGATGTTGGATTATGTGTAGATCCTTGCTTTGAAATCTACCACACGAAAGAAGATTTTTAGTATTTTTAAAAGACTAAAAAGTAAGACAATTCGTATCGTAAACTTTCAAATATTCCAATTATAAATACCAAAAAAATTAGTAAAATATAAAAAAACAACAAAAAAATATAAAAATTAAAAAAAACAAAAAAAAATAATAAAATAAAAAAAGTAAAAAAAAATAAAGGGATGTAAATCGAACTTTGGAGCCTCCACGTGGCACATCCTGGGTGTACCAGACTTTTTTTGTAAGGTACAGCAAATCCTAGTCGATTAAGAAATAAATTTTTTGGTAAAGTTTTCATAAAAAATAGTGTTTCTACACTGAGAAAACAATATATTTGAATCAAAGATAATTATCTTTGTTATACAGTCAACCAAAAATTATTTTTGAATTAAACATAAATACTTACTTTACTGACGTACGAAATAAAAACTTAATTAACTAAATTTGTCGGTAGAGATATTCTCACAACTGGATAGTCGAAAATCTATTTTAGCGACATAGTAACTTAACTTTGCTTTTTTTTGTCAGCAGTATACATTTATAATTTAAAAAACCGAACTTTTCATTCATATTGACAGATTCCAAAGACGCCGAAAACACCAAGATACCTATTTCTTGTGAAAATCGAAAAATTATATCAAAATTCGTACACAATTTTTAATTATTAATTTATATTATTAATCAAAGACTACAATAGGAATAAATTTTTCAATTAGAAAATTTTATTAAAATTGGTTTTTGACATATAGGATTGGTCATTTAGAATTTTTTAATTTAAACTCCATATTCGTAATCAACGACCCCGAAAACTCCTAGATTGCGATAGAAGGTCGGATTAATTTTTTTTAATTATCATCCGCCATATTGGATACATTTTGAATTTTAAAATTCTGACCTCGGATTCGTAATCTGCGACCTCAAGAACCCCTAGATAGAGATAGACTGGACAATTAAAACACTTTTTAACAATTGCCGTCCGCCATATTGGGTCCGTCATTTTGGATTTTTTGAATTTTGGACTTTATATTCGTAATCACCGACCTCAAAAACCCCTAGATAGCGATTGACGGGACGATTAGAAAACTTTTTCATAATTGTAGCCGCCATATTGGGTTCGCCATTTTGAATTATGAAATTTTGACCTCGGATTCGTAATCAGCGACCTCAAAAACCCCTTGATAGCGATAGACGGGACGATTAGAAAACTTTTTCAAAATTGTCCTCCGCCATATTGGATCCGCCATTTTGAATTTTGTCATTTTGACTCCTTGTTTGTAAGCAGCGACCTCTAAACCCTTTGATAATAAATTTTAGTAAAATTCTTTAAATTTTTTTAAAAATCCACTTTTAAAAAATATAATTGTCCGACATATTGGATTCGCCATTTTGAATTTTTAAATTTTGACGTTAAATTCGTAATCAGCGCACCCAGAAACCCTTTGATAGACAATTTTTGAAAAATCCGATAAACAAACATTAATTTATAAAACAGAAATTTTTCAATTTGTTTAAACATTTTATACGTAATATTTATTGTTAAATAAATAATATATATTGTGCTAAATAATTCCATTAGTTTCGTTTGTTCATTGAAAGCAATTTGCAACTTGTCCGATGTCTTAATATTTATTTAAACAAAAGTTATTAACAAAAATGTTTGGACGAGTATACTCGTCCTCATGCATACGGTAACGGTTTAGTTTGGACGAGTATACTCGGCTTTATGCGCAGGAGGGTTAATTTTCTGAACAAGCACGTGTAAACACTTAACAAGCTCATTTTTAAACATTAATAACAACAAAACCTGTAAGTAGAAATTATTTTTGCCTTTTGTATATGAAAGAGCAACTCAAAAATTATAGAATGATGTAAATAAATCAAAATTAATTTTTTGTCACGTTAGGTCCCTTTCACCGTGGAGCGTCACATATATACATTATAACGTTTAACTTATTTTTATTTTTTTTAACTATAACAAAATTGTTTGATTAGGCGAATTCAGTTTTGCTTCAAACTTAATTAAAACAAAGACAATTATTTTGACAATAGGTTAGGCTTGAACGTTATTTATCTACACTTTGAATTTAATTATTTGGAAAATTTACGATATATTATTTTATAAGCGCCAGGATATTTTACTTGAAAATATCCAAAAGATTAATTTAGTTAATTTTAATTATTTGGCCATACTAATTCAGGAATTATTAGGAAAGTTCCTAATAAACCGCTGAGAGGGGAGGAGTAAGGAGATCAACACAACAATTAATCAAACAGTCACTAAATTTATTTTTTTCTGTTTTTAATAATTAATATTTATTCAATTAATTTTACTTTAAATTTAAAGTTTATCTTTAACAACTATTATTTTCGGCTGAAGGCCGAATTTTTGAATTTATTTTACCGCATGACAAAAGCGGTGACAAGCATCACTTTTCACAATTTTCAAATTTATTTTTGCCAATCTGGCGAGAAGATGACAATTTTGAATTACTGGGACTCACCGTTGAGGCGACGTCAACCCCGCATGGCTCCTCGTCCAGACAATTTATAATGATAATTGAATTATTTTTAAGAATTTTGAATGGAGTGATGCGCCTAATAGAACTATCAAAACGAAAATGATTGCAAATGGCCGCGTGCCTTGCTACGATAGCGTTGCTACGTTCGCGCTTCTTTATAGTTTTTCTGGGTGAGTCCCCGTCGAACTAATTTTTTTCAACAATCTGCCCTTATCCAAACGGGATAAATTATCCGCCGCCGGTATTGAAGAGCGCTTACTTATTGGTCGCTGTAGTTTACTCCGCGTCGGCCTCTAATTCAAGATGACCGCAGTCAGCGTTTTGACAGGACCAAAACAATGAGTAATTTTCGTTTTCCTGGTGCTCTGGAATATTCGGGACTCACATCCGAATATATGCACCAAGAAGCACTTTCCCTGTTGGCTTTGACCAGTGATCATTATCAAAACTTTTAATTTTCAATTAATAATTTTAGTAAAATTTAAATAATTTTAAAGAGAATTATTGTGCGAGGCGAAATGCCGCGTCACAACATACATATGGAGCATTCCATGTCAAGTGATCAAGGTGGAGAAAATTTTTCTCCAATCGTAGCAAAACTTGGGGCTTTTGTGGTACTAATAGATAGTAATAAAAATATTTTTTCACCTAGTCCAATATTTTCCGAGGGGGAGGGGGTTAAATTTTTGTGTTTTTCAGTACAATGCTTATTTCAATAATTTTTTACTCTTAAACAATTAAACATACAAATTTGACAAAGTACATTTTGGAAAGGTTTTTTCATGCTCTTTCGATTGAAAATAAGCATTTTGAAAAAAAAAATTTGATCAAAAAAATCAAAATTAAAAATAAATTTCAATTTTTGGGGGAGAGAGACCCATTTTTTTCAACGAAAGCTGAGGTTTTTTCCTAAAAGGACATATAAATGATAAAGTGGGACTAGAATGTTTAAACATTGAAAAAAAGAATTTTCTCCAAAACAGAGCTAAAAACCGGGTTTAGAGCGCTCCGGCGACTAGAAAACTCTTTTTTTCAATGTTTAAACATTCTAGTCCCACTTTATCATTTATATATCCTTTTAGGAAAAAACCTCAGCTTTCGTTAAAAAAAAATCGTATCCATCTCCCTCAAAAATTGAAATTTATTTTTAATTTCGATTTTTTTGGGTCAAAAAGTTTTTTTTTCAAAATGCTTATTTCCAATCGAAAGAGGATGAAAAAACCTTTCCAAAATGTACTTTGTCAAATTTGTATGTTTAATTGTTGAAGAGTAAAAAAATATTAAAATAAAAATTACACAAAAAGATCACTTGACGCGGAATCCTTCATATATCAGTCAGTCTTTCTGTCTTCTTCTTTCTAAATAATTAACATAAATCGGTCTCTGTTTATAACGCAGAAAATCTTACACTATTGCTTTTTTCCATTTTCCGAAAATAAATAACATTAGACTGTCTCTCTTTACCTAAATTTGCATATTTACTCGTTTTATAGAAGAAATGTTTGAATTATACAGCAAAAGGCTAAAAAAATTTTTGGACAATTTTTTAAAAACTAATTAGATTTGCTTGAAAAAGATTACTTAGGTGTTTTTGGATTCGCTGATTACGAATCTGATATTACTTTTACAAAATTGAAAATTGCGGATATTATGAAAATGGTCTTTTTTACAAAATGCAAAAGACTGGTATAAAAATTAAAGTAATATTTTTCAAAAGTGCTAAGATTTGCTTGAAAATGGTTATTCGGTGGTATTTGGGGGCGCTGATTACGAATCTAATGTCATTTTTTTAAAATTTATAATGGTGGGTCCAATATAGCGGAAAAAAATTTCAAAATTCTGCCGAATGTTTTTGAAAATTAATACACAGTGGTTTTTGGTGTCGTTAATCACCAATCTGATATTAATTTTTCTAAAATTTAAATTGTCGGATGTAATATGGAGAACAAACGATTAATCATGGCTAGAAACTCGAATATGGCTCAACGATTAATCATGGCTCGAAACTCGAATATGGATCAAAGCTTGAGTATGGCTCAAGGATTAATCATTGATCGAAACTCGAATATGGATCAAGGATTAAACATGGCTCGAAATTCAAATATGGATCAAAGCTTGATTATGTCTGGAAACTCGAATGTGGATCAAGGCTTGATTATGGCTCGAAACTCGAAGATGACTCAACGCTTGATCATGGCTCTAGGCCTTATCATGTCTCGAAACTCCATTATGACTCAACGCTTGATAATAATTGCTCAATGCTTGATTATGGCTCGAAACTACAATACGGAGCAAGACTTGATTCTGGCTCGAAACTTTAATTTGGATCAAGGCTTCATTATGGATCAACGATTAATATTGCCCCGAAACTCGGATATGCATCAAGGCTTGATTATGTCTTAACGATTAATCATGGCTTGAAACTCGATTATGGATCACGGCTCGATTATTGACTAATGTTTAATTGTGGATCAAGGTTCGATTATGGATTAAGCATTTGTCATGGTTTTAGGTTGAATTAACTGTTCTAGACTCGATTACACAGGCACACAAAAAAAGTCGTGACCCAAAGGACACAACCCCCTACCCCTATGTTCTTAAGGTCGCTGAAACCGAATATGACTATGAAAAATGTTTGTGCTTGCCCATTTTCCCACTACCACCCAGTCACCAGGGTTGCAATTTCAGATATAAGAAAAAGTCGAGTAGGATGTCTATTCCTATGTTTTTTGGGTCGCTGAATCCGAAAAAGTCATCTAAAAACAAATACTTCCCTCCCTTAACCTCTTTAATACCTCCTAGAAGGGGGTTGGAATTTTAATTTTGACGAAAAGTTGAGTAGGGTGTCTATTCCTATGTTTGTTGGGTCGCTAAATCTGAAAAACACCACAAAAAATAAATCCTTATTTTCCTTAATCTCCCACAACCCTTTAATACTCCCTGGGAGGGGGTTTAGAAATCAAATTTTTACGAAAAGTCGAGTATTGTGTCTAATCCGATGTGTTTTGGGGTGCTCAAACAGAAAAAACAAAAACTACCACGTCCACGCCGTTGTATCTGAGTTGCGCTAAGTGTAGTAAAATGAATATCTTAGATTTTATAGGTGCGTATTTGTGTAATTATGGGTCGACTCTTCGTAAAAATTGTAATTCCAACCCCCTCCCAGAGAGAACTAAGGGGGTTGTAGGTGGTTAAGGGAGGGAAGTATTTGTTTTTAGTTGACTTTTACAGATTTAGCGACCTAAAAACATAGGAAAAGAGACCCTACTCAAGTTTTCATCAAAATTAAAAAGCCAACCCCCTCCTAGGAGTTATTAAGGGGGTTAAGGGAGGGAAGTATTTGTTTTTAGATGACTTTTTCGGATTCAGCGACCCAAACAACATAAGAATAGACATCCTACTCGACTTTCTCCTAGGAGGGGGTTGGAATTTTAATTTTGACAAATCTTAATGAAATTTTATACACAAACTTATAAAATATTGTAGTTGAAATATAAATTATCAAAATAAAAAATTATTGAAATTTAGTAATTGTTATTGCAAAATTAATTGTTTGAATAAAAAAAACAATGTTCTCAACATTTTATAAAGTTCTCGTAAAATCTATTCGAAAGGATATTTCATAAGCTTTTATTAACCGTTTTGAAAACCTATGAGTCGAAATTAGCAAAAAGTTACAAATTTTTTTCTATCGCGCGGTACGTCTCTCAAGCGCTGACGGACTACTGGTCACGCGCCACCAACGCGCTAAGGGCCGTAATCAAGTATAAACGTGTTACGTCGCTTAACGGCTTCTGTTCGTTTAAAATTAAAAAACAGTGTTATAGATATAATTTAAAAGTGATTTATAAGTGAGTTAATTTTTTTGATCTGGTTTATTTACGAAATATTTGTTTCTTAATTAAAATGTCACCTGTGCCACGGTGCTGTAATCCTCTCTTAAAAGTGAAGCACAAATCAATTCAAAAAAATGTAAAATGTGTTACAAAGGATTGGAAGACTGTGTTTAGTTCCTTGATTGGACAATATGTTTGAGACACCTGCAGAATTGATATTAGTAAGAAAGGTCTAGAAATTAAAGAAACTTTTCTAATAGAATCAGAAAATAGTGAAGTTCAAAATGAATTGTACATCACAGAAGAAGAATCAGGTAACAATAATATAATATGAAATTAAATACACATTTTGATTGATTTTTTTATAAAATTTATTACATTTTATTTACTATTCATTTTATTTCAATTTTTAATTATATATTTAATGACAGATTATCTTATAAAATAATGATTGAAATTTAATTATTTCTAATCTAATTTACTTTTATATACAGATCAAAACAAAAAAGGTTCTACATGTGAATTTAAAAAACTTGATTATGATTTGAAAATGGGTAAAGTTAAATTAAAAAGTCGGAAAAATTCTTCACTGGAAAGAATCGCAAAACGTCAGAGAAAATCCTTTGAAAACACCATTAATGAAGCAATAGTGACTGATGTCTCGGCGGAGAATACGAAAAATACCAACGCGACGATAATTAACGAACAATTAATTTCTGATGTTAATGATGCATTATTGAGAGCTACAAATCATGGAGAAAAGATAGAAATATTAACAACTCTTCCGACAGAGTTAAGTATTCGTCAAATGCGTACATATTTTAATGTTTCCCGTCGTATGGCATCTCGAGCGAAAAAATTGCGTAAAACAGATGGATACAAATCTCGCCCGAAGAAGAGAAAAGGAAATAAAATGAATCCTGAAATCGTGGAAAAAGCAAAATGTTTTTATTTGTCAGAAGAAGCTAGCCGAATAATGCCGGGGAAAAAGACTGTATTTCAATACCAACAGAAACAGGGCGTATAAACGTACAAAAACAATTATTACTGCACGATTTAAAAGACCTCCATTCCAGTTTCATAACTAAATATCCAAATGACAAAATAAGTTTGTCAATGTTTACAAAATTGAGACCTAAACAGTGTATTTTGGCGAACAAAAATGGTTGTCATAATGTGTGTGGTCTGCAAGATTCACCAAAATGTGAAGTTGAAATTTCAAGGTCTGAAATCTGAATTCAAAAAGCACCAATACGATTTCATGACTTCATACAAGGATGCATTAAATGAAATTACTTGTGAAGAATCTTCCTCATCTTGTTATTTATTGACTTGTCATAAATTTCCCGGTTCAAAAGTATTTTGCGAGAAGCTACACCAATTATTTTCGGATTATTCGATATCCGAAATCAAATATAATGAATGGATCAGCACCGACAGGTAAATTCGTAATCACAAATAAAGTTTCCAAAAAAAATTTATTTTTAAGTATCTATCTAATAACTTTTGATATATTTCTGTTAGATTTACAGTCAAAATAATGTATTTTTCAAGTTTTAAATCAAACTTAAAATATCTTTGCTATACAGTCAAACATATTTAAGTTTAATTCAAACATATTTTTTGGTTCATTTAAAAGAATAATGTATTTAATTCAAACCTAAATTATGGTTGATTTTAAACTATTCATAATCGACTTTTAAGTTTGAATAAAACATACAATTTTTAAACATATTTTTTGTTTAAACCAAAACAAAAAATATGTTTGAACTAAATATAATTATTTAAACAAATAATACTTTCGCATCAAAGCAGTAGATATTTTCTATATATTGGGATTAAGCTTACAAACTAATTTTAATTAAAATATTATATGATTTCATCACACGGTTGTTTTAAATATTTAATAAATCGTTAAATTCAATGTTTTATAAAATTAATGTTAAAAAATTTTTTTCATTCCTTTAAAAATGGGTGGACTGACAATTTCGGACGGTACTGTAGATGTGAGATTCAACATCAGAATGATTGCATAGAAGAATTTTTAAGAAAACTAAAAGATGTTTTGCCAATTTTATTAAAGCATGATTTCATTGCAAACTCGCAAAGTGCTTATTTTTCGAACTTAAAACACGAGGTAGGTGATGGAGAATTTTTAGTGTCACTGGATTTTGCGGAAAATTACACTTTCTGTGTAGGTTAAGTCCGGGGGAGATGGCCATACGGGAGAGTTGGCCAGTTCAAATATTTTACAGAATTTCTAAAGAAATATCACTTATTATGGGGTATTCTTCAACTTTCTGTGATTCATATTAAATCTAAACAATGAATTGATGAAAAATAATAAAACTGTAAGTGTAATCCTTGTTTATTTTTTTACACGGGTCTAAAATACGTTGAAAATTTTTGATTTCTTCTCACCATATTGTTATTTTTAATATAATTTTAAATTTTAAATCTTAATGCGTAGTGCATAACCCACGCTTCGATATAAACAAAAAATGAAAGGGAAAATTATTTTATTTATTTAATATTTTTATGTTTACTTTTATCATTAATTATTGGGTAAGATGGCCACTGATGACTTTTATTAAAAATTTTTGATGTTAATGTTATATACTTAAGAAATATTAATGAAAAACAAATTAAAAATGTCTGAGAATAAAATAATTGATCCAATAGACACCAGAGATGGAGATTTATTTGTAGGTTGACGCAAAAGTTACAATCAAACAACGTTAATTGAAGATTGGATTAAGTGCAATATTTGAAATTTTTGGGTACATAAGAACTGTACTGAATGTCATGAAAAATGTTCAAAATACGACCAGAAAAAGAGGTAAGTAATGTGGACGATTATAAATTAAATTTAAGTTAAAATTAAAAAATTATAGATAGTGGCCATCTCTCCCGCACACATGTGGCCATCTCACCCGGACATTCCGGGAGAGATGGCCGAATGCACTTTTTCGAAAATGTAAATTTTAAGATTGTAGCTATGAAAATATTTTATTTTATGTTTCGTTTTTTTAAAGTGAAGTGTTCAATATTCAATTACCAATAAAAGTTTAGACAAAAAACGCTTTTTCATAATTTTTACAGTACTTTGAAAAAACTATGGCCTACTACCCCGGACTTACCCTACAAGATGCTATTCAAGCATATCATTGGGCAAGTACCCAAGTAACATTGCATCCATATGTAGTATACTACAAGACAAATAACATTCTTCGCAATCACAGCTTCGTAATCATCTCAGAAAATGAGAAACATAATGCAACAGCTGTACATCTTTTTAACAAGAGATTAATAACTTATTTGCGAGAAAAGCATGGGGAGGATTCGGTAAAAAAAATTATTTACTTTTCGGACGGTGCTGCCTCCCAATATAAAAACAAAAGTAATTTTGTTAATTTACTATTTCACGAAGAAGATTTTAATATTATCGCAGAATGGCATTTTTTCGCAACATCCCACGGTAAGGGTACATGCGACGGTATTGGGGGTACCGTAAAAAGAACTGCACACAAGATCAGCTTGCAAAGACCACACGGTGATCAAATCACAAACCCAAAAATTCTATTTGATTGGGCAAAAGCATTTTTCAAAAAAATTGATTTCGATTTTTGCATCAAGAAAGACCACGAAGATGAAGAAAATGTTTTAAAAAATAGGTTTCAAAAGGCTGTGACGATAAAACAAACTCTCCAATATCATTGTTTTTATGTTAAAGATAAAAAAGTCTTTATTGTAAATTTTTTTCTGCTGATACACTTCCTCAAGAACACATAATTGTAAAATAGATTGTAGTGAGGAAGATATATTATCTTCTTTTTACTAAATTTTAATAAACTTTATTCTTGAACGAAATTATTATTTATTTTTAGCTTATATAATTTTCAACGTATCACAAGATATATTTAATTAATTGAATTAATTATTTAAATTTAATTAAATAAATTACTTAACCTAATTTACGTTTTAATAATTAATTAATGTGTTAATAAACAAAACAAAAAAGTACACAAATAATCTTAAAGATGACATAAACGTCGACCGGTAAGTCGCAGTCCTATAGCGGGAGAACGCTTAAGAGACGTACCGCGCGATAGATAAAATTTGTAACTTTTTTGCAAATTTCGACTCATAGGTTTTCAAAACGGTTAATAAAAGCTTATGAAATATCCTTTCGAATAGATTTTACGAGAACTTTATAAAATGTTGAGAAAATTGTTTTTTTTTTATTCAAACAATTAATTTTGCAATAACAATTACTAAATTTCAATAATTTTTTATTTTGATAATTTATATTTAAACTACAATATTTCATAAGTTTGTGTATAAAATTTCATTAAGATTTGTCAAAATTAAAATTCCAATTGTTTATAATTAAAAGAAATTTAATTTTTTTAAAAAATCGTTTAAACCTGTTAAATAACATATAATTATGTGTCAATTCCAATCATTGTTAAATATAAAGGCAAATTGAGAATTTCTGGTACACTTTACGGATTTTGACTCTATTGCTCTTTTGCTTCGGGAACATAGGAAGGGAGTCGTTAGGTAAGCGTAGGGTTCATTCAAGTACAGACTAGAAAGTCAATTTGTTACTTAGTAAAAACTACTACCAATATGTGATTAAAAATTATTCATTAATTTAACTACACTGTATGATACTTTTTTAACTACATGATCTGTAGTAGAATTAAATACAGAAGATAATAAGAATTACTGTGTAATATATTATAATCAATACTCCGATATTAGTATAAAAGAAATGAACATCTTGTAGGTTAATTGTCACAGTTGACACTACTGAGAATTAAAGTTAGAACAAAATTAGAAAATAGTAAAATGTACTCTTTAGTACTTTACTTTTCAATAATAGTCACACTAAGAAAAATTTATGAGACATTTTCAATTACATCCCCTTAGTAGAGTAAAAATAAATAAAAAGAACTACTTTTTTAGTTAGTCTGACTATTTTTTATACTTGTTTTAACTGTATTATGTAGTTAAAAAATATTAATTAAATTAATGCAAATTTGTTAATAGATTTTTAACAGCAGGTATATGTTACATAAATAACTACAGAAAGTAGTAGATTCTACTTCTTGAAATAGTTCGATAGGCTAATTTTGCAATAATGTTGCTTCTTTTAGCAGTTTAATACTTTTCCATGTATTTTTTGTTATAGACTCTTACAGAAAAGTATCAACTGTAAAAAGTTATAAATTCAACTACTTTAAGTAGTAAAATTAACTACAGTTATCAGTTGAACTGTGGCACGGATGTCCTTACGTATTAAGCAAGTCTTCGTAGCGGATGAGCGTGGTTAGATTACACATGTCAACAAAAAAAGGCTTACTTTTTTATGAGATTTGAAAGTTGGTTTTCGAAGTATTTTTTGACGCTGAACACGATCCCGGGTCCAAAAATTGGCCATCACGTCAGGATTTTAAGAAAAGTGGGGGTAAAGACCCCAAAAACGTGTTTTTGAGCGTTTTCAATTACTTTTTCTCCTAAACCTGACGTTTTTGGGGTCGCTGATTACGAATTCGACATTAGTTTTTAAAAATTCAAAATGGCGGATCCAATATGGCGGATGTCAAAATTTATAGTTGATCGGATTCGCTTAAAAATTGTTATTCGAAGGTTTTTGGGGTCGCTGATAAGAATCCGACATTAGTTTTCAAAAATTCAAAATTAACATTCATTGGTAGCGTTTTCGTTTCTTGTCGGCCTTAGTTGGTTGGACTCAAACTACTCTTACCTTTGCTGGTTGGACTCAAACTATGCTTAACTTGGTTGGTTGGACAAAAATTATTCTAACCTTAATTGGTTCGACTTACTTTAGTCTTACCTTTGCTGGTTGGACTTACATTAGCCTTACCTTTGCTGGTTGGACTCACATTAGTCTTACCTTTGCTGGTTGGACCCCAAAAACCCTCGAGTAACAATTTTGAAGCGAAACCAACCAATTATAAATTTTGACATCCTTCATCTTGGAACCGCCATTTTTAATTTTTGAAAACTAATATAGGATTCGTAATCAGCGACCCCAAAATCTCCGAGTAACA
Organism: Leptopilina myrica (nomen nudum); assembly: GCA_032872475.1. Classification (NCBI taxonomy): domain Eukaryota; kingdom Metazoa; phylum Arthropoda; class Insecta; order Hymenoptera; family Figitidae; genus Leptopilina; species Leptopilina myrica (nomen nudum). The sequence continues at coordinate 32,497,810 of CM065464.1, read as the reverse complement.
ATTTTCAAACGAATCCAAAACAATTTTAAAAAATTCATTAAAGCAACACAAAAATACACATTTTTGGTAACTTCAACCTAATTTTTTGAAAAAATTTTTAATTTTTTTTGGTCATACGGATATGGGTCTTGTAGTGGACAATTCAAGCTTCAATTTAAGTCTATTGTTACGTCAAAACAAGAAACCTTATTAAAATATACCTAACGTTCCTCGTTTTAAATTAGTTTCAATAATGAATATAATTTGGGATGAGGATAAGTCAATGACCCTACTAAAAGTTGTGAGAGAATAATTTATTTAAAAACCAACAAGAAAGACAAGTATTGACAAAAATACAATGAGTATAGTTCTAAATTATAAACCTTACTTTTAAGAATAACGATTACTGATGTTGAATGATGTGGTGATATTATCTGGTAATCCGATCTTGAATGGTGTTGAGGGCTGGTCGGAAAAGGAGCCTCAAACAGTTGTCCTTAATGTTCGTGTATTAGTCCTCTTGTTTACACTAATGAGATAGTGTATTGTATTTTGGTAATATTTGCTTTCTTCCAGACGGACAACGCCTCCTGAACAAATTTCGATGGTTCGAAATTGGGAATGTGTTGTTTCAATAAAAGATAGATATTTGAATTTATTCTCAAATTTATATTTTTGAAAATAGTAAAAATTGCTAAGGGAAAATAATTCTCTTTTAACCGTAATACGTTTTCAAAGAAATACTTTGAAAATAATTTTAAAGTTCACTTTTAGAAGAAACACTTTCAAATTAATACTTGGGTAAAGTTTTGTTCACTTTTTAGATTATACGTAGAGTTCACTGGATGATGGTAGATTTATTACTGATTGATTTCCAAAAAATTATTCTCTTTCTTAAAGATGTTATGAGGCTGGTTTCCAAATTATTACTCTCTGTTCTAATCAGAAATGTTCACCCTTTTTATATAAAAATTTTCTCATTAGACGAATGCTCGTAGCTACAAAATTCGTCTTGACCTTAATAGATTTCAGTGCGCAAGACATCGCTTCGACCTCGCATAGAGTTGAAGTCGCAAGACATCGCTTCGACCTTGCATGGAGTTGAGGTCGCAACTTTGTCTATGATCCTCAGGCGTAGCGTGTGTACATATTAATAATCTGTATCTTCGATCTTGAATTTCTCGTAATCGATATTCTTTCGACATTCTTTTAAAATACTATTCTTTCCCGGATTTGTAATAATGAACATAATTATAATATTCGTTAGAAAATATACTGAACATAATGCAAATTTAAAACATACATAAAATAGGAAGTATAATATTCGTTAGAAAATATACTGAACATAATGCAAATTTAAAACACACATAAAATAGGAATTAAAAGTACTGCATATCATATCATGATGAAATACATTATTTTAATAGAAGATATATGGTTTATCGATTAAATATAATATATGAAAATAAACATATACGTGAAAACATATAGTTAAATTAAGTATATAAATAAGAAGTTACGGATGTAACACTATGTAGAAGTTTCTGGCACGTCAGGTTTAGGAGAAAAAATATTGAAAACGCTCGAAAACACGTTTTTTGGGGTCTTTACCCTTACTTTTCTCAAAATCCTGACTTGATGGCCAATTTTTGGACCTGGGATCGTGTTTAGCGTCAAAAAATACTTCGGAAACCTTCAGCAAATCTCATAAAAAAAGTAAGCCTTTTTTTGTTGACCTGTGTTATCGGTTTAGGAATATTAGGATCGATCGTTCAACTCCTGACATTTAGAGATTTTTTTCCGTTAGATATATAGAAATTAAATATATAAAGAGCGGCTTCCTGACGTCCCTTCATTCTTGGATGCTCTCCGCGCCCGAGAATCGCAAATGCGGAGGGGAATGACGGCGTACCGCCTGAGCGAGATGAACAAAATCTTGCATTAGCAGATGGCCGCCATTTGCGGAAGAATAGGGGACCTGCATGACGTTGTGACCAAGTTCCTGCTTGCGAACTCCCGTTTAGAGGCGCTTGCTGGGGGGGCGTGTGTCGCAAAACACGGCACTCTCCGCAGCATCCCAGTTCACATACGCGAACATTGCGAGGAGGATCGCGGTTGTTGGTGGCTCTGTGACGGTAGAGCACCGCCCATAAACTCCTAGGTAGGTCGATCATTTGATCGACCCCCTGAGAGGGAGTTTATACAAGTCTTAAAAAAAGAAAAATAAGGAGACTGGCGGGAGGTTTGAAGGGACTCGCCACGGGAACACCAATAAAAGGTGTTCATCGTGGAAACCACTGATGAAACGGAGGCTGCAAAGGTCCTGCACAGCACAGCATTTGCTGAAAAAGGCCTCACAGCGCGGCCCACTGGTTCTGCATGGCTTAGCCGCGAGAGGCTGTCCAAGAAACGTTCTTGCGGTCATGGAAAGCTATTTCCAGGATAGGCAAACGACCCTCTCCTGGAATGGGGGCACCGTTTCGCGGGCACCGACCATGGGATGCCTACAAGGCTCGGTGCTTGGTTCGAGCTCGTGGAACGTTGCCTTCAATGGCCTTCTGGAGACTCTTGAGGCAAGGCACTCCTCTCACAAAAGACTCCCATAACGGGAGTCCGATGAGAAGGAGCAATCCCAAACACGGACGACAATGTTGCTCTCACAAAAGACTACAATTACAGTAGTCCGGTGAGAGCCAACCATGTCAACACAATAGGCAATGCACCCTTTTGACTTTTGTTTTAGCTGTTTTTCTCCTAGACACGTTAGTCACAACCAACAAACAGTGAGCGGAGTATGGTCCTTTACGGACCCAAGTATCCCTGCCGACCCAGTCGGCACAGCGCAAACTTGTTCTCTCATTGGTCGTATTTAAAACTTTTGTTAAAAAAATTTTGCGATTTTTACGCAAAAAACGTAATTTCTTTGGGTTTTGCAATGGTTTTTCCAAGAAAATCGAATTTGCGCCAATTTTTACTATTTTTTCGTAATCGACACATTAAAATACAAGAGTATACCAAGTTTTAAATGAATCGGAGGTAAACGCTAATCGGAAGTACATCCGCATTTTGTCTCAAATATGCGTTAGGGTAAGGTGTTTGCGTCTGCTAGCGTTAAATTATTTATTTTATAGGTTTACGTTAATCTTAAACTGTATTGTGAACGCATCTGAATAAAGGGGGTTTATGAACGTCTCACCCATGATGGCGTTGCTTTCTTTTATCTGTAAAATTTTGCCTATTAGCGTTTAGGGCTTCTACATAAGCCAGTTTTTTATAGCCAGGCCGGTTATGCTTAGCATAGTACTACTAGACCAGCAAGAATTTTATTTAATATTATAATAATAATACTTACATAAGGTGGTGTACAATAAATAGCTTGACACCACATGGGTTCCGAGTGATAGCAAACACATAGACTGCAAACTGCAGGTCCTGGAACGTATAATAAACCATGTTTCACTGTTCCACCTTGAAAGTCTGTACAATTTTCTTCTAGAGCCTCTGAAAAAATTGAAAAATTTCGTAAAATGCATGAATTGTTTTATTTAATAGTATAATACTAAGAAATAATAGGAAAAAGGCTTGCAGGTTGTCCCACTTCTGTTATCTTTTTATTCTGGAAGTGCCATAATTAAAAACGCGACTGATATTGTTGTCAAATGATTAGTTATTCCCTTTTCTGATCTTCTAAAGAAAAAAAAATGTTTCAATTGAAAACCCACTTTTAATTTTTCAACATTTTTAAAAATAAAAATGTAAGTTATTAATAAATTGTTTAAAAAGTTGAATTTGAAATTATTGTATTTTAATAGGTATCATGACTTATTTTCTTAATCAAGGTTTAAAAATATTTTGAGATTGTTTAATACTCAATTTCATGGAAGAGTGTTAATATTAACAAAATGTTTTTTTTCAGTTTTGAATTTTAAATAATTTAAAATCTTGAGATTCAGATTATACATTACTTTAAATTTCTCGCTTAGTTTATGTTCATCCGTTGTTAAAAACATCATAGTAATGTTTTCAACCGTTTTCAATGACCATTTATAAAATTGTCTCGTTGTTGAAATAAATTCTTTATTAACATTTTGAAGACGTGCACGTGTAGTCATTCGTTTTAAGTACCTCAATACCATGGCAGGGGATTTTTCTATGCGAAGTTGCATATAAGTGTCACTCTGCTGAGATTCTGAAGTCAGCAGAGTAATGGTAAAGATTTATAAAATTATACTTGTTTTTACATTAACTTGCTGCTCCATCACGCATATAAATAATTTTCTTAATCAAGTTGTGCGTTTTCTTTAATTTCAGTATCAGTTTTTGAATAAACAAATTTATTGCATTTGCATCATAATTATGTCTGCTGAAATTATTGCAAAACAATCATGTTTTACATTATTCCTATCGTTGTATTAAGGGGAGGCACCACCCTTAACTTTGATCCCTTTAAGTTTGAATTATTAAAGTAGGTTATATTTTTTTCTTGTACCATTTTTAACCCTAAAATATATAGGATGGTCAAAAATTTGAAATTTTAATTTTTGAAGAGGTTATAATTTTTATCTTTTCACTAATTGCATATTTTTGCAAATCCATGCAAGAGGTTGTTTAAAGTTATAAAATAAGCTTAGAAAAAAAATTGTGTTAAAAAATATTGAAAATTGTAAGAGAAGATTAATTTTGAATGTTCAAATTTTACAACTTTTGACATATTTCCAAAGTCCAATGGCCGCGACAGCTTCTCCCCCCGGTCTGTCTTGGCTCTTAGGGTGGGAGAACTTTAACCGAAGAAGGAAGGAACCTTCTTACAGTAGTTAGTTGTTCACGTGACATTCTCCAGTGATTATCAAAATCAAAGTGTAAATTCAGTTTTGTATTTTCGTCATTAATTGTTTAGTTTCGTTCATGTAAGTTTGTATATTAGTTGACATTAAAATTATTGCTGAGCAGCCTAATTAAAGCAAAGTCTTGTATTGTCATTTCACCTAACCACCAAATTAATTTCTGTTGCCAATTTTTAACAAAACTGGTCCTTCGAGCCAGATTGGATAGGTCACGAGGGCATTTAAACCTTTAACCTACTCTTATGGTAGCGCGAATTTAATTAGACTGCTCTTTAAACTTAATTACTATTTAATTTATTCTTAATTAAATATTTTCCCTTTACGATTTGTGTCTTCTTTGTTTTGCTTTCTTTATAAATTCATTTGTCGCCCTCGAGTCAACCTCGGATTCGACATGCAAAACAACAAAGACTCCCCCATTCCTGTGACTTGTATAGTCTTCGAGTCTCACCTCAGACTAGTGCTTTCTTTCTGTCGCCTTCGAGGCTACCTCGGGTTCGATATGAAAACTAACCCCCCTTTGTTCTGTTGCCTTCGAGATTGACTCGAATTCGACATGAAAATTGGTGCCCCACCTTTTGTCACCTTCGAGGATACCTCAGGTTCAATTCAAACTAACAACATTGTTGCAATTTGACCATGTCTTCGAGTCTTGCCTCAGACAGAAAATCCTTTTGTAACCTTCGAGATTAGCTTGGGTTCGACAAAGTGGCTTTCATGTATTTTTATTTCAGATTGAGATAATTTCATTGGGTCTTGACAATTGTCTCCTAATTGAGGAGAATCATAACAATGTCGTCCCTCCTCGCTGCTCAACAAACCTTGGTGACTCTTATCACACAATTCGTTGATGCCACCCTCAACACTGAATCTGTTACATGGACTCGAGCCTACTAGGAGCCTTTAGCCACATTCATGACAAACGTGCCCGATTAGATTCTACACAGCTGGAGGTTCAACGCCCGGTGCCTGTAGTTAACCAATTACCTCGTGTAAATCTCCCAAACTTCAGTGGAGCTCAGAAAGACTGGGAACCGTTCCGTAAACTTAATTTAGCCCTTGTCCACACAAACTCATCGTTGAGCGACGTTCGAAAGTTGTGTTATTTGAAAGCTGCTCTTCAAGGAGAAGCCAAAGCAGCGTTAGACACCGTGTCGGTTACTGACGCTAACTATCAAACGGCTTGGCGTCTTCTTCTGAGTCGTTACAACAATAAGCGAATCCTTGTTCAGGAAAACTTATCGACACTTCTTTCCATCAATGAGTTAAAAAAGGAGAGCGCGGCTGACCTCCAAACTCTGCTTGACACAATCAATCAGAAGAGAGAATCATTACGACATCTCGACCGTCCTGTTGAGCATTGGAACGATTGGTTTGTTTTTCTTGCTGCTCGCGGTATGGACTCTCGGACTCGACGTGATTGGGAGCACGAACTTTGCGGGGAGGATAGGATTCCAACCTTTAGTGATGTCCAATCATTCTTACAACGGAAGGTGTGGGTTCTCAAAGGAACAGAAACAAACAGCGCGGAAAAATCTCATACTTCGTCACAAAACTCTCGAACCCAAAAATCTAACTCTCGTGGAAGTACTCGACTGATGGCAGTGTCCACTTCTAAAGGATCATGCAGTCTTTGCAGCGAGCAACACTATGTGGGTCATTGTGACGAGTTCAAGAAACAAAAACCTGAGCAGAGAATAAAAGCAGTTACCCAATTAAAACTTTGTTACAACTACCTACGGAATAGGCATGTGGCGCAGCAATGCTCCTCTAAATCCAGGTGCCAAGAATGTAAGGCCAGCTTCCTGTCGAGAGAGTAACCGCTGCTCGCCCCTTTCTGAAGTGCGGTGTTGACTATGCGGGACCCTTCGCTTTAAAACCCACGAAAGGACGAGGATATCGCACTGTCAAGGGATACATCGCTCTTTTCATTTGCTTGAGCACCAAGGACGTTCATTTGGAAGTCGTAGGGGATCTCACCACGGCCACATTTCTGGGTGCTCTCCATCGCTTCGTCAGTCGTCGGGGTCTTCCGAAGGAAATATGGAGCGACAACGTCACTACCTTTCATGGCGCGGACGCTGATCTGAGATCGATGTTTCGAGAGGCAGAAATTAACTGGACTGATGTGCAAAATGAGTTGGCAAACAAGAAAATCGCTTGACGTTTTATTCCCCCTTCTGCCCCTCACTTCGGAGGGTTGTGGGAGGCCGGTGTCAAATCTGCCAAATCTCATCTGAAGCGAACTATAGGCCTTCGAGCTCTGACCTTCGAAGAGATGACGACCCTCACTGCTCAGATCGAAATGTGCATGAATTCACGCCCTTTGATTCCAGTTCTCGGTGAGCCAGAAGACCTAGATGTTCTCACTCCGGGACACGCACTCATAGGTGCCCCATTGTCCGCGCTACCCGATCCCCTGGATCTGGATCAGATATCTGACCGTGACACACATTGGGATCTTGTTAAAAGGTTTCGGGATCTCTTTTGGGTGCGCTGGGCGCGGGAATACATTCACACCCTCCAGAAGCGGTTTAAGTGGACTGAAAAGCAAGAGAATTTGAAACTCGGAGACTTAGTGATAATTAATGATTCCTCCCTCATCAAATCAAATCGATGGCCATTGGGAAGGATTGTCAATGTGTTCCCAGGGCCTGATGGTCTAGTACGCGCAGCCAAAGTTCGAACCGCCATCGGAACCTACGACAGACCGATCCACAAACTGTGTCTTCTACCAACTTCGAAAGACCAGACTTAAGTGTCGAAAACCCCTTCTGTCATGGCGGGCGGCGGGGCCCATATCATTGCCAAATAGCACAGTTTTCTAAGATTTCGTTTACAAAAAAACGAGGCGAGCGGGATGTTTGAACATATTTGACTTCGGCCAATGGCCGCGACAGCTTCTCCCCCCGGCCTGTCTTGGCCCTTAGGGTGGGAGAACTTTAACCAAAGAAGGAAGGAACCTTCTTACAGTGGTTAGTTGTTCACGTGACATTCTCCAGTGATTATCAAAATCAAAGTGTAAATTCAGTTTTGTATTTTCGTCATTAATTGTTTCGTTTCGTTCATGTAAGTTTGTATATTAGTTGACATTAAAATTATTGCTGAGCAGCCTAATTGAAGCAAAGTCTTGTATTGTCATTTCACCTAACCACCAAATTAATTTCTGTTGACAATTTCTAACAAAATCAATAAATATTAAAGTTAAAGACAATTTTTTAAAAAGGAATTAATATAAAAAACTTATTCTTGGTTTGATAAGAAAATTCCTGTTTTAGCAACAAATTCCCGATTTTGCTTGGTCATATTAAATTCCCTGCTACTTTTAGCTATCCCGCGTGATTGGTATTGTATAAGTAGAAACGAAAAACAGTCTTCGATTTCCACATCGGAATCTATACCAGAAACCATGCAAAAGCCCTTTTCATAAAGGAAACAGTATAGATTCCCATGTAAAACCGTACGAGAAATTGAGACTTTATACAGAATTTTACATCACATATATTTCCCATTAGATTTTATATAGGAATTCATATGTTCAAAACAGGCAAAAAGAAGGCTTTTTAAGTATATATTATTAAAATAACTATGACATTTATTTAAAAAAAAAATTTTGCATTTAATAAAACTTTCAAAACCAGATAAAACCAAAAACGAAGTGACATTCTCTTCGTTAGATAATTTTTTAGGTGTGGAACCTCAAAAAAGTGGAATTTTCTTTCCCCCATTTTTTAGAGTACTTTTTTCCCAAAATATACAAAAAAGTGTTTTATTCAGAATTTCTCTTATAATAAAAGGGGAATTAAAAATTTTTCAGTTTTTGAGGTTCCACTTATAGGCATGATAACGCTGAATCAAAAGCCCTTTGAATTTTTAAAATCGCTACAGAAGAAATGGAGATATCACTCTTACCAGATCAAAAAAAGACATTTTGAGAAAAACGGATTTAAAGTTTTTGTTTATAAGTTTCGACATTATTTTTTAAAAATCATCGGATTTGCTTAAAAATCGTTACACTAATTACGAATATGGAATCATATTTTTAAAATTCAAAATGCCGGATCCAATATGGCGGACATTTTTTTCAAAATCATTGGATTTGCTTGCAAATCGTTACGGGGGGGTTATTGGGGTCGCTGGTTACGAATATGACATCATTTTTTCAAAATTACCAATGGCGGATGCAATATGGTGGACGAAAAAAATTAAACCTAAAAAATTTTTTAAAAAAATTTTATTTTCTGCCATATTGGATTCGCTATTTTGAATTGTGATAATTTGATATTTAATTTGTGATCAGCAACACCAAATACATTTTTGTTTGTCTTTTTTAAAAAATGCAAATGAGAAAACATTTAAATCATTCGATTGCTTATCCGCATACAAAAACATCTTGGACATGACGCAGAATAAGAATGTATAACTTTTGTTTTACTTCGAATTTTGTAATAATATTTTAGAAGAGTATTCTTGACACTATGAAAAATCCGAAAATAAAAACAAAAAAATTGATTTTTTTGATATTTTAAAGTAGAATGTCCCCTAAAAATATCAATACATAAATTGTTTGCAAAGTCACTTTCATTGATTTTACGAAATTTGTATTAGGCACCAAATTCATTACTTTAATCTTGTTAATAGACTAAATATAATAAACATAAATTCAATTTTAAAAATACCAACCAATATCAGTAATAAATTTATAAAAAATTAAACAATATTCAACAAAAAAATTAATTGAAAATTTTGTCCAAACTAAAAATATGATTTTGGCTTTAAAATTTGGAATTATTATTACATTTACCCCGTGTTTTGGAATTCACGGGGTAAATGTAAACACCTAATTATTTATTAACTAAATTGACGAAAATAAAAAATCATAGTCAACTTTTGTTAAGACATTAATAAGGAAGAATGAAAAATTTTAGTTTGATTTTTCAATTTATTTTTTGCAAATGCAAGACAAAATACTGAAACAGTAAAATTTTGATTTTAAATCTTTTTTGTATTAAAAGATAACACTATGGCATTGCCAATTGTCAAAATAAAATATTGGCAATACTCAGAACATCTTGTAGGTGAGCTGAGGTAAAAATATATACGTGTCCTGACCCAAAATGTAATAAAAGTGGGTGGTGTGACGTTATATCTCTTGCAAAGGAATAGTTAAACAGGAGGATATATAAGTTATGATTATGTTTAGTTTCACTTTAAAAAATAACAATATTTATATTGTTTAAGTGTGAATGTTTTTCAAACATCATTTTAGATTTAAATTCCACGTGAGATTTCAGTCGACCTTTTAAAATCGTCCGAAAATATATTTTTTGTATTCTGTATTGAAAAAACAGGTACGTATTTTTTAAATTTATTTTCTTTTTTGAGGCCAAATTTTTGGGTTATGAATTTTCAAAATTTTCGACTTATAATTGTATACGTGTTACGACAAAACAAGAAACCTTTTTAAATAAACCTAACGTTCCTCAATTTAATATATTTTATTAATGAATCTAATTTGGGATGAGGATAAGTCAATGAGCCTACTAATATTATGAGAGAATAATTTATTTAAAAACCAACAAGAAATCACGGTGAGTCTTGATAAAGTTCAACCCAAAAGTCTTGCCACTAAAATTTTTTTACAGATATTTGTTCACACGTAAAATTATAATATTTTTCGCCTAAAATGAAAATCATCTGTCGGGGGTTTTTAAAATAAACTTGATTTTTCTCTTTTTTGTAGGTTAATTGCTCTGTTATTTCATAAAAAATTGAGATATTAAATTTATTATTTTTATTTCACTCCTTTAAGGTCTTGTAAACAATTTCCCATAGACGAAGATTTATTTTTGTTATTAATTGTGGTTAAATTTTTAAAATCCTCAAAAAATCTCGTTTCTTTGCGATTTTCGTGTTATTTCTTAGAATAATTGTAGAAACTGGCTTACTATTGTAATGTGTTTTAAATTACGTATTCCTATCTTCAATATAAAAAAAGTTGTTAAATTTACTACAAGTGTTCAATAATTAGAGTACTTTTAAACAGTGAAATTGGCTCCTCAGTTTCAGTTTATTTAAATTTTATTTTATTTTAAGGAATAACATAAAAATTGCAAAGAAACAAGATTTTTTGATGATTTTTAAAAACTTAACCACAATTAAAAACAAAAATAAATCTTCGTCTATGGGAAATTGTTCACAAGACCTTAAAGGAGTAAAATAAAAAAATAAATTTAATATCTCAATTTTTTATAAAATAACAGCAATTAACCTACAAAAAAAGAGAAAATCGAGTTTATTTTAAAAAACCCCGACAGATGATTTTCATTTTAGGCGAAAAATATTATAATTTTACGTGTGAACAAATATCTGTAAAAAAATTTTAGTGGCAAGACTTTTGAGTTAAACTTCATCGAGACTTATCGTGAAATTAATTAATACTTTTTTGGAAATTGTAAAGATTTATATTTTTAAGTAAAATATTTTTAATTTCAAAATTTATACTTAGGAAAATACTTTTAACGATGTACGTTCAAAAATAATACTTGTGGATATACTTACTGTTCACTTTTCAATAACGTTAATTTGTAGACACAAGTTGATTCATTGAAGGATGTGTTTGTGTTGGTTCCAAATTATTAATCTCTACTCTGAGCAAAACTCGTATCCCTTTTATACAAAATTGGCCTCATCATCGGATTTTTTTATTTATTTATACCTTATAATATATAGATTTTCCACAAAGTCCCGGAAGTATAACAAAAATAAACGTTTATTTTTAAAGGAAAATACAGTATTAATTAGTCAACTTTGGTTTACACAAAATTATTTAAACACTTGAATATTTCAAAGTTTGCATGTCAAGATATCTTGAGGAATTATTCTCCTTTAATTTAAAGCAAAGAACACTCAAATAGATTCAAAATTGTACGCTGGAGACAGTTTTGAAAAGTTAATTGTAAAAAATCCCCTTGTGAGGCTTGTACATAATTTAAAATAAATTTTTTTAACTCAATAAACGCATCAGGACCATTCCAGGACTGTAATGAAAATCTTCTGTATATTATAAGGTATAAATAAATTTAAAATAAATAAAAAACAATCCGGTCAATAGTTAAAAAAAAATTTATTTACATTTTTTGAATGTCGAAATAAAACTAAAACCTTCATTCTTTGACAACTTTTTCCTAAACTCAATATTTTCGGACTTGTAAGCTACTGAATACAGGTCTACAATTACAAGTCCCAAAATTTTGAAAATTCATAACCCAAAAATTTGTCCTAAAAACAATCATATAAATAATACAACTACACAAAACAAATAAATAAAAAATAAAAATTTATCAACAATTTACAATGAGAACAAAAACCACTGAAAATAAAATCGAATAATTAAAACAGGTGTAAATTGTGAAGACTATTATTATAATTACTATTATTTTCTCTGTTAATTTGTATAATTCTTTTTCTAACATGCTTACTAATGTATTCCTTAGGATAATTATTCAATTTTAAGGCAGTTTTAATTAAATCAATATTTTTTTTCTGAAAACGATTGTCAGAAAGCATTAAGACAGTGTCACTAAGATTTTTAATGATTTCAATTTTATTTTAAATAGGATGATTTCAATGAAAATTAAGAAATCTTCCCGAATAAGTGTTTTTTTATTACTATCTGTTAAAATTAAAATACTGGTATTTTCTGTTCTAATAATGTTAGTGTTTAAAAAGTTTATTTCTTTGTTTTGTTCTATTTTATGCGCAAATTGTAATCTGTTATGAAAAGAATTGAAAGCATCAATGACGGTAGTGATTTTATTTTTTGAAACACATAGAAAAGTGTCGTAAACATGTCTTTTATATGAAATAATATCAAAATCTATACTTTTTATCACGTTTTCTTCTAAATCTTGCATGACAATGTCATCTAAGATATGTGGAATGGAAGAACCCATGAGCGTATCAAATTTTTGTCTATAAATTTTTTTATTAAATTAAAAATACATGGGCCAAAATAATAAATAATTCTGTAGATTTTTCTGACAAAATGCAGGCGAAATTCAACTCCAGTTACTGGAAAAAGATAAAATTGCAAACGAATAAATAAGATCGTCTTTTGTTTTTTTAGAAACTCCACGCTTTCATGCGGATTTTTTAAGATTAAAAGTCGATTTTTGCCTGCATTTTGTCAGAAAAATCTACAGAATTTCTATAATATTGAAGGTTACTCATTTTTCTTTTCTTAAATTAATCCTTGGAGTTTTGCGCATTATAACATCGAAATTTAATGTTTCAAAAACATTGAGAACATTCTTCAATTTGCAATTGTTTAAAAGAATTGTTAATAACAATTATAAATTTTCATTTTTTAGCAATCGCTTTATTTATTCCTTAAAGTATAGACTTTAAGCTTTAATTTAAAAAAAATTCACTTAATTATCTTTATTTGTTTCAAAGTAATAATAAAATAAAAATAAAATGACCCAAAACTTTAACACCTGATTACTTCAAAAACAATTTTTTTTTTGAAAAATATTTTAGGGGCAAAAAGTGTATTCATATATCTACCAAAAATCATACATAACGTGAAAATTGGATACAAACATTTTTCAAGTGGCCGGTTTCACTTATTTTGGCCCACATATTATTCACAATGAAAACTATGTTATTTTTAAACTTTTCTTTTGGAATGTTAGTCATTAGTTCAATAAAATGCCATCTGACTTCAATACCTTTTATCACCAGTTCTATTTGAACGTTTGTAAACAAGGATGCAACATCTAAAGATATCATAACATAGTCATGCGGAATTTTTAGTTTTAAAATTAATTATTTAAAAAAAATTGAATTTTAATATGAGCGATTCCATCTCAAGTGATCAAGGTGGAGAAAAATTTTTCTCCAATCGTAGCAAAACTTGGGGCTTTTGTAGTACTCATAGATAGTAATTTTTCGTGAAAATATTTTTTTACCTAGTCCAATATTTTCCGAGGGGGAGGGGGTTAAATTTTTGTGTTTTTCAGTACAATGCTTATTTCAATAATTTTTTACTCTTAAACAATTAAACATACAAATTTGACAAAGTACATTTTGGAAAGGTTTTTTCATCCTCTTTCGATTAAAAATAAGCATTTTGAACAAAAAAAATTTTTTGACCAAAAAAAATCAAAATTAAAAATAAATTTCAATTTTTGAGGGAGATGGATACGATTTTTTTTTTTTTTTTTTTTTAAACGAAAGCTGAGGTTTTTTCCTAAAGGGACATATAAATGGTAAAGTGGGACTAGAACGTTTAAACATTGAAAAAAAGAGTTTTCTACTCGCCGGAGCGCTCAAAACCCGGTTTTTAGCTCCGTTTTGGAGAAAATTCTTTTTTTCAATGTTTAAACATTCTAGTCCCACTTTACCATTTATATGTCCCTTTAGGAAAAAACCTCAGCTTTCGTTTAAAAAAAAAAAAAAAAAAAAAAATCGTATCCATCTCCCTCAAAAATTGAAATTTATTTTTAATTTTGATTTTTTTTGGTCAAAAAATTTTTTTTTTTCAAAATGCTTATTTTTAATCGAAAGAGGATGAAAAAACCTTTCCAAAATGTACTTTGTCAAATTTGTATGTTTAATTGTTTAAGAGTAAAAAATTATTGAAATAAGCATTGTACTGAAAAACACAAAAATTTAACCCCCTCCCCCTCGGAAAATATTGGACTAGGTAAAAAAATATTTTCACGAAAAATTACTATCTATGAGTACTACAAAAGCCCCAAGTTTTGCTACGATTGGAGAAAAATTTTTCTCCACCTTGATCACTTGAGATGGAATCGCTCATATACGAAGGAGGTTTAGGTAAAGCTTTAGTTAACATGTCCGTAAATATTTTCGAAATAAAAAGTGTAGGTGAGTCAGTTGTTGAAACCACTGGTCTAAGAGGACAATTTTCTTAATGAATATTTAGTAACTCATAAAAACTTGTATATTGGTATTAGTAGTTAATATATCCTTTCTTTCTATTTTACTGCCAAGATATCCGAATTTTCTAAGTTAATCAAGTTTATTAAAAACTCTTTTTTGTAAATGAATTAAAGTATTTTCATTTATCAAGTCATAAGTATTTTTATCATTTAACATAATATCAACTTTCTTAAGATATTCTTGTCCATCTAGAATAACTGTTGTATTTCCCTTATCAGCATTTGTTACAAACAGGTGTTTATTATTATTTAAAAATTGTTTTCTTAATGTAATGTTTTTGGCTATGTTTCTTTTTAAAACAGAAATGTGTTTAAGTTTTTTTTTATATAAGAAGAACTTAAAAATTATATTTTATGTCTAATTTCCTCTCTACATTCCTTAGGAAGACTCATTATACCATTCTCTAAATCATTATCAATATTACAGACATTTGTGTGTTGATGTAACAAACGCAGAACTAAACTTATCACCAAGTTATCATAAGGAATAAGATTTTTTATATATTTAAAACCTCATCCTTCTTGGTATTTAAGTAATTTAAAAGATTATGTATATAAAAATTTGCAAGTTTCGTAATTGACATTTCATTTTCATAAAAATAGAGTGACATTTCTTAGCAGAATTCAAGATATGTTTTTAGTATTATTACTAATACGTACAGGAAAGAGACCATAGTGCCTGAAATTAATATGTGTCCAAATGTATTCGTGTAAAAAGTTATTTTGCCTATTAATTTAACAAAATAGGGCAGACAAAATTTTTAAAAATTTATTTGAATTCGCTTAGGACTTGTTACTGTAATGTGAATAATTTATTATTAAATTGAAAAAATTTAGAGAATTCAAGTTCTTCATTACTTCGGTAATGAAGACAAAAGATGTGGATGGAAGAAGAGGTTAACCTGGAGAGATCTCCGGGGGTGATTTGCGGGAGGGGGAGGAGGAAATAGTTTTAGTTCCTCCTCCTACTCCCGTGACTTCCCCCTGGCGGTTAATGAAAACAATTGTTTAACGCAACGGACAGGGAGGACTAAGAGAGAGAACGTCCACTTGCGAAGTAAAGCCAATAGGTAGTTCCGCAAGTGGAATAGATGTCCCAGAATAAGACGGGAGTGGTGTTTAGTGGGTCGACCAGAACAAGAGCGGTCATCCCCACATAACCTGGAATTCATTACTCAGGTATTTAAATTTGCAGATTTTCCACTTCTGACTACAAAAAAAAGTATCATTATTCTACTGACTACCATCACAGAAGTTACAAAAAGTACCAGTGTAATCCTTTTCAGTTAAATCAGTAGATATTTTCTATATATTGGAAATAAACTTATAAACTAATTTTTGTTAAACAAAATCATTAAAAATTATTTTTGTATTTTTTTAAAGTGTAATGTTTTGTAAATTTTCTCTTAATTGAAATCAGTGGAATTCACTGCAAAGCAGATATAAGTATACCATTCTAACTGGTTTCTCAGTGAATTTGAACTGATTACTAGTAAAAGTGGTATACTTATAATTGTTTCTCAGTGAGTTCCACTGATTCAAATTCAGAGAGTAGACTTAAACAGTAAAGAATTTAACTCTACAATTAAAAAAAATAATTTTTTTTTATTGAATACACTCGTGAATTGTTTAAACAAAATAGAATTTAATTTTAGATATTTTAAAAATTAAATTCTGCATAATTTGAACAGTGTAGAAATTAAACTCTAGTTTCATGTTTTTCATAATCGAGGAAGACCAAAAAAGTGTAACGTAGGAATTAAACAAAGACAAAAAGCAATAAAAAATACATGCTACAAAAACGCCAGTCTCCGCAACCATCTACCACTGAAAATGAATAAAATAAAACAATGCTTCATTTTCTAAACATAAATAGTTAAATGAGACGTATTTATTCTCCTAAATGTATCAAATTTCTAAAATTTCTGCGAAATTAAAAATAAAATGCATTTCTCCCTTATACTCAAATGAAAAAAGTGGTGGACATCTTAGAACCGCTATTTTTGAAATGCCCAAAATGCAACTTTTCAATGTTTATTATATTAAGACTACAAAAACCATTTTATAACGTTTTAAATAACATAAAATTATAGGTAAACGATCGCTCAACAGAATTATATACTTGCTGACTTGATTAAATTCCATTTTGTTAATATATTCGACTAATTCGCTTAGGCGGCCAAGTTAGGACCACTCTCCCCTACTTAATTAATTATATGAATTACATTTTTTCTGGCTTTTGAAATAAGATAAACTTAGTACCTTTGACTCACTCTTTTGAGAAACTTTGTATTAGTTAGTAATTAAGGGGTTACATCTGGTTGGAATTTTTTTTTGCATTTTTTATTGGCTCAAATTGCGGCAAAACATTCCTAGATTAATAATTAATAACGACCAAGCATAAAAAAATCTCGGAAATGCTCTAAAAATTGGTTTTTGTAGAGCAAATTTGAGATGTTAAAAGAGCGAATTTCGAGTATGTTGTTAACACGGCATTTTTTAGATCTCGCGGTGATATGTATGCTCATAACTTAATGACCGCCAAGAATATACTTCAAAACTATATTGCAAATGGCGCTGTGTTATGTGCATACACTGTACACTTACCAATCAATCTATATAGTACGTATTCACTGTTGTTCTTAAACTTTAACTGCGATTTTCTAGAAACCACATTTTTGAAATCTGCACGCAGTATAGAACTCGAAGAGATTTTATCCAAATGACTTGAAATTTTAACTGTTACTTCTTAATTAGATTATCTACAGAAGTACACACAATTTTTACAGTGGATAAAAAAATTTTTTTAGAGATATTTGAATAGCGATTTTTTTGAAAAAACCGGATAGTTTGTTAAATAAAAATAATAATAGACACCCTGTTTAACTTTTGCTTTCATAACGCTCAAAACATCCCTAAAAGTTTGTTTAAAGATTAATTCTTGTCGTATGTTATATTGTATTACATTCTACCTGAATAATTAATACAAAGTGGAAAACATTCTGTATGAGTCCGTATGTGAAAGTTTCTCTCTCTATCTTGCAGGCCCTTATGTGTAGTGTTATCCCTGCAAGGGACCATTAATCGACTTCCAGAGTGTTATCATTCTCTTTTCATTGATAAATCTCTCCCTTGCGGGCCCTTATGAGGTGGTTTCTCCCTGCAAGGGACTCTTAAAGGTTATCAATTTCGAAAAGTTATCGGTCTCTGAAAAGTTATCACTTTCAAAGTTATCATTCTCATAAAAGGTTGCCAATCTCTTAAACTCGTGTCAGTCCTGTAAAGGTTATCACTCCATTAAGAATCTTGTAAAGTTATCACTCTATTAACAGTGTAATAAACTTGCTAAAAGTGTTATCATACACAATTAATGTGTTATCATATCGTTATCCTGTGTTATAATCTACATTCTGTGATATTAGCGTTTTATTAAAAAATAATAATCTAATAACATTTAATGTATTTTTGTGTGTTAATTCTTTTAATTTCCTCAACTCAGAATACGTGATATTGTCTAAACAAAGTTAAATCTAGAATTAAAATAACAAAACATTCTACTATCGAAGTTTTTTCCCAGTAGCATAATGCAAGTATCGTACCACAGGTATTCTTGCATTTCTGCAGTATCAATTTTATAATGAAAATCTCAATTTTTAATAATTGAAAAATAATTTTATTAGGGGAGACCGGGGCTAAACCGGACGGATTTGGTCTTTGACCAGAAAACTCATACAAAAACATAATTTTTGCTAAAGTGTTATATACCGTTTTGAAGCTTGTACTTTCACCTACAAATAGCACTTGTTCGATTTAAAAAAAGTACAATAGCTTTAGAGATATATTGTTTCGAAGGTGACTACCTCAAAAACAAAATCCGAAAATTGGTGGGGCTAAACCGGACACCCCATGGGGCTAAATCGGACACGGCCAATTAATTAAAGAATGAGATACAAATTTTCTTTTTTTTTGGTAAAAAAGTCAAATCAATTCTTCTTTTATTTATTTGTAGATAGTTCTATACAAAGAATATAATATAATATGTAAAATCGGTAATAATTATAATATAAAATGAATTACAGTTTTCAGGCTTATCTGTTTGTAGCAACTCGCTTGCGAATTCGAGTTTTAAAATAAATTCTTTATTTATTTATTTATAAAGTGGTTCTAAGCAAAGAATATAATATAAAATAGTTAATTAATATAAAATAAATTAAAGAATTCAAAGATTTGGTTGTTTTTAATCACGATGTCCGATTCAGCCCCACACCGTCATCAAATAATTAACCTGCAATATATTTTTTCTTCTTAATGTTTTCCATTAAACTATTTTTCTACTAAACTTAGTACACCTTGAGCTAAAAAATGAAGAAAATTTTTTTTTACTTTTACCTCAAGAAATGACATTTTCACATATTAACGGCAACTATTATTACAAGAAAATTGACACGTCCCTAAAACCTCATGCAGCATATGCATCACGAAATTGCGCGTTCATAGGTTATTTACACGATTTGAAATTCTTCACGGTTTCGGAAATATTTGACTTGTCCGGTTTAGCCCCGGTCTCCCCTACTATAAATTAATGTTTTTAATATCACTTACCATTTTTATTATTTTCGAAGTTTTTCAATGAATAGTTATTTTTGTATCAAGGGCGCAAAATAGGTGATTGCGACGAGGTATGGTATGGTATGGCATTGAGGGCACGCACGATTAAACGCTTATTTTAGTTAAAAATTAAACTCTATATAAATGTTGACTCTTTGAAGTCTATAATGATAAACCTATAGTGACACCTAGTGATTTACCTAGTGCAGGCTGTCTAGGTGTCAGGATGACAAGTCTCCTGAAAAAGTGCCAGAACGTGATAATTTAGTTAGTTTGGTTTTGTGTCGACTCGAAACTAAATTCAGTTTGTCAATTTAGTTTCGTGTCGACTCAGAAACTGAAACGAAACTAAACTTTGGAGACGGTCTCTGGTTATATTATTTTTTATTTTTAGCAAAAAGCTTTATTTTTATTAATTTATATACAAAAAAAGCAAAGAATTAACATGCGGGCGTAAAATACTTTCAGAGCGGGCGAAAAATACTCTCGAGCAGAATGTGCTACTTTGCGCCCGCCTTAAGTGCCCGAAATGACATTCTTTCCGTGCAGGTAGGACAAAAAAAATTTTTGATTCATTAGATAAACATATAATTCTAGATTCCATTATTTTGACGTAAAAAGTTTATCAGAGACCCCAAAAATACAAGTGATGATTACAGAAAGTTAAAAAATTATACATTCAATGTTAAGAAACGATTTAAATAAATAATTAAAATAAAATAATTTTTTTTATCATGAATTTAAATTGCACTTAGATAACAAAAATGCTCTTCAGCAAATAAAATAAGAAAGGTAGTGTATTCTCCCTTGTACGTAGCTATTAACTTCAATTACGTGACAATTGTGTTATATAAATAAAAAGTATAATTTGTGATAAATAATTGTTTGGAAAGAGGAATAAAATAAAAATCAATTAATTAAATATTTATAATATATATTTAAAAATCGCTTAGTATTTTTAAATACAACAATTCCTTTTAATCTGACAAAAGTATTCCCAGAATAATATATGCAATGTCAATATATGTTTTTTAAATTGTATGTATGTGGTTGTCAATTTTTTATTACTCACTTTTAAAATGCTTGTTTCCTTTAATATTAATATACTGTCAATGTTGTTGATTTCTATGTGAACTTTTATTCTTTCTTTAAATAATTAAAATATCAATTTTAGAATAGATTGAGACCACTTTATGTGTCTTATAATAATTAATCCAATTCAAGTCTATATGACTGTCAAATATATAATAATTTCAGGTACTATTGCCTGACTTAAACTGTCCAGATTTCCCTTTGTCGATCCTTTTTATTGATCGACAATTAGGTGAGGAAATAATCCTCATTGCAGTTTATTGCACTTAGTTAATGCTAAGTGAAATTCTGCTAGCTTGCAGAATTTGGTAATCAGCCCATCTAAAATGCATTGCTTTGTTATTGAGAAAGAATTTAAGTTGACTTAGAGAAACTTCAGTTTATAATATTCAAAATTTAAGAAAAATTTAAATCTTGCTTAATTCCTTTGTGCTAATTTAAAATGTGGGTTGATAAAAAATCGCTTTGTGTTATAATTGTTTTTTAATTATAATTATGTATTGTCTAATGATGTTGAGTGTGTTAATAGGTTAATAAATATTACTTGAGTGTATGCAAATAAAATTCGCTGATTTGTAAAAAAATACGAATTTGATCGTAACATTCAAAAATATAAAATTTAGAAATTTTTCATTTTTAAATTTTTTTAAAAAAATTTAATTCTCAGCTTGATATTCTTTTATCAAATATAGCTAATATTTTAAGTTAGACCAATACCTAAAAGATAGGCAAATTTTATTTCATTCGATCAAGACGTTTTCATGTTAAACGCGAACAAAATTTTGCAGACATACATACACATACATACATACAGACAGGAAATTTTCTATTAGCATTTTTGGATTCTCCGTTGTTCAAATAAATAAATTATGCTAAAACAAATTAATTTCGTGCAATGTACAGACAAAAGTCTGATTTTATTATTATAGATTTTAGCAATTATGATACAATTAGTTCGAATTCGACTTTACTATAACTCCAAAAATTGTAGGAAATTTTGGATTACCTTATCTCCTTCTATGAAATCAGTAGATATGCAAATTAGGTAAAGAGAGACATTTGAATGTTGTTTGTCTTTGAAAGAGGAAGAAACCAATAGCGTTAGATTTTCTGCGTTATGAACAGAGAGCGAATTATGTTATTATTACCGAGAGAAAGAAGAAGACAAAAAATCTGTAAAGAGAAACCAAAGGTCTCTTCGATTACCTGGCCTATTGTTCGAAGGGTTCCTTTTAACCAGTGGGAGTCTATTGTATATATATATATATATATATGGGACATTCCACGTCAACCGGGACAAGACTCTGTCCAAAAATCTATTGCACCGATTTTAATGGTTGAGGGCTTAAAATCTTCGTCTTTATGCCCTCTATTAAATACAATGTGGTACTTTTGAAAATTCAACATGGCGCTTTCAAAATGGCGCATTATGTGAATGAAAAACACAACTTCCAAACTTAAATGTTTATTTAAAGTAAAAAAAAAGCACAAATAGCTTCTAAGGGGGTACTTTTAATGACTGCATGCCTCTAAATGAAGAAAAACCAAAAAAAGTAAAAAAGAAACGAAAATTCAAAATGGCGGATCCAATATGTCGGACGAATTTTAAAAACTAATCGAAATCGCTTGAAAATCGTTGTTTGGGGGTTTTTGAGGTCGCTAATTACGAATCCGGTGTCAGTTATTCAAAATTCAAAATGGCGTATCCACTATGGAGGATGAATTTTTTAAAAATTCATCGAAATCGCTTGAAAATCGTTACTCGGGTATTTTTGAGGTCGCTGATTACGAATCCGGTGTCAGTTTTTCAAAATTCAAAATGGCGGATCCAATATGGCGGACGAATTTTTAAAAATTGATCGAAATCGCTTGAAAATCGTTACTCGGGGGTTTTTGAGGTCGCATGCAGTCATTAAAAGTACCCCCTTAGAAGCTATTTGTGCTTTTTTTTACTTTAAATAAACATTTAAGTTTGGAAGTTGTGTTTTTCATTCACATAATGCGCCATGTTGAATTTTCAAAAGTACCACATTGTATTTGATAGAGGGCATAAAGACGAAGATTTTAAGCCCTCAACCATTAAAATCGGTGCAATAGATTTTTGGACAGAGTCTTGTCCCGGTTGACGTGGAATGTCCCATATATATATATATATACACTATGTATTAGTAGTAGGCGAGTAATAAGATTTAAAAACAAAGGATCCCGTACTTTTACTATTGAATTTGGCTCTCAAACCAATTTTCATGCAACTTTGCAGATTTGTAGTTTTTGACAGTCTGAACAAAAAATGTATACTACAAAACTCAAAATAATGACCAGTTTTTGAGGTACAGAAGTTCAAAGTTAAAAAAATCTAATAATGTGTATTAGTTGTTCAAGAATGTTTTGTTGACAAAAATCAATTGAATTCGCTTAAATCTTGTAACTCTGGGGTTTTTAGGATCGCTGATAACGAATATGATGTAGGATTTTTAAAATTCAAAATGGCGACTCCAATATGGCGGACACATTGTAATAAGGTCAATTGAATTCGCTTGAAACTGGTTACTCGGAGGTTTTTAGGGTCGCTAATAACGAATATAATGTTGGATTTTCAAAATTAAAAATAGCGACTCTAATATGTCGGACATATTGTAAGAAAGTCAATTGAATTCGCTTGAAACTGGTTATTCGGTGGTTTTTAAGGTCGCTGATAATGAATATGTATTGGATTTTTAAAATTCAAAATGGCGACTCCAATATGGCAGACACATTGTAAGAAAGTCAATTGAATTCGTTTGAAACTGGTTAATCAAGGGTTTTTAGAGTTCATTTAGCAGTTTAAAGAATTAGTATGCGATTCAGCTCGTTAAGGCAAAATCAGTAAACGGTTTAATAGTTTTAGATGAAACAATTAAATGATTCAATCAATTAAAGCAAGATCAGGGGGTGATTTACTAGTTTCAGTCAAGATAAGTTCGAGTCTTTTTGAGACATTTACTTTTTTTCGTTTTACTTTTATATTTGATCTTATTTTACATTATTTAAAATTGCTACTTATTCTTTCCTAACTATTATAGTATTTTTCTTAATAGCTATCTTTACCAAGGTAAACTAAAAAACAAAAAACAAGTTTTGTGCGCTTTCTTTACTGTTTTTATATTATTATTATAGTTGAAACGTTTTTGTGAATAACTGATGACTATTGTAGTTTTGAAAACGTCATTTACAATCCATTTGAAGGATTCAAGACAGTAAATGCGATTAATGGTCGATGATAAAAAAATATTATTACTATCAAAGCGTCTACTGATTTTGCCTTAACGAGTTGAATCGCATACTAATTCTTTAAACTGCTGAATGAACCCTAAAAATCCTCGATTAACCAGTTTCAAGCGAATTCAATTGACTTTCTTACAATATGTCCGACATATTGGAGTCACCATTTTAAATTTTGAAAATCCAACATTATATTCGTTATTAGCGTCCCTAAAAACCTCCGAGTTACCAGTTTCAAGCGAATTCAATTGACTTTCTTACAATGTGTCCGCCATATTGGAGTCGCCATTTTGAATTTTTAAAATCCAATACATATTCATTATCAGCGACCTCAAAAACCCCCGAATAACCAGTTTCAAGCGAATTCAATTGACTTTCTTACAATATGTCCGACATATTGGAGTATACATTTTTTGTTCAGAATGTTAAAAACTACAAATCTGCAAAGTTGCATGAAAATTGGTTTGAGAGCTAAATTCAATAGTAAAAGTGCGGGGTCCTTTAAATAAAATTAAATGATTATTGATATTATTGGAGCTAAAAATTGATATTGGAATTGAGATTGGAATTGAAAATTAATATTGGGATTGGTTTGATATTAAATTTGAAAATTGATAATGGAATTGGAATTGAAAATTGATACTGAAATTGGAATTGAAAATTGATACTGGAATTGTAATTGAAAATTGATACTGGAATTGAAAATTGATACTTGAATTGAAAATTGATATTGGAAAAATTGATATTAGAAATCATTATTGATATTATTGAAATTGAGATTGGAATTAAAAAGTAATATAGGTATTGGAATTGAAAATTAATATTGTAATTGAAAATTGATATTTAAATTGGAATTGGAATTGAAAATTAATATTAGAATTGAATATTGATATTAAAAAATATTGTTTGATACAAGGTGCCAAATGAGCGTTTTGTACCTTGTATGGAAATATACTATTTCAAGCAATAAAAAGTTTTTGAAAAACGTGTAAAATTCCATAAAGAAATATAAAACTTGATTTTCTTCTGTGAAAGAGTGTATAAATCATGCCCTAAATGTTCGAATTTCATGTTTCTCGATTTTACGAACATCTTTCGATTAAATAGTCTACAAAATTTGGTAATATATGACCGGACAAAATAACAGCCTAAAAATTAAAAATACCATATTTTTAAAATTGGACATCGGATTCGTAATAAGCTAACAAAAAACCCCCGAATGAAACGAATTATAAGCAATTTAGATAAGTTTTTATAGAGTACCTACCATATTAGATTCGATATCTCGCCATATTACATCCGCCATTTTGAATTTTGAAAATCTGACTTCGGATTCGTAATTAGCGACCTCAAAAACCCCCGAGTAAAAAGTTTCAAGCGAATCCGATCAATTTTTTATTTTTACAATCCAATCCAATATCGGTTTTCTAATCAAACGATCCCAAAATATTTTGAATCAGATACTTAAGTTAAAGTACTTTTCAATTATTCTATTTTTCCTTTTCTCAGTCTTTAGGTCGTGTAACCGAAACTTAAAATTGTTGTACCATAGTGAAAAGAGTCGGATCGGATTGGGTGTAGAATATTTTGAAAGGTGATTAATTGTATTTTCTTTTAAAATTTGTTCCAATGATAAAAAAATTTTTTTTGTATATTTTATTAAGAGTCGATTGTTGCCAAAAATGTCCTTTTTTACTCTTTTAGGTTAGAATATCTCAGAATTCTGACGTAATAGAGCAATTTTGCTGCCAGTTTTGGATTCAGGGCGATAAATTACATCGGAAATGACTTATCCCGTTTCTGGGTCTGACAAAATTTTAAATTTTGTAGGCTTGTGTAATTGATATTAGAATTAAAAATTTATATTGGAATTGAAAATTGATATTACTGAAAAATCAAGTTGGTCATTTCAAGACCATTTAGCTTCCTCAATATATATTATTATATATAATTTTAAAAGTTAAATAATTATAATAGTTTATAAAATATAATTAATAAACCGGGTAAAGTACCCTGAATAAATATTAATTATTCAATTTTTTATTATAGAATAATTATTTTAAAGTGTTATGATAAAATGTCAAAAAATACAAAATTTTAATTTTTTGTGAAAAATTAAAATATATACTTTATATACATGAATCGATTCGTTTTTATGTCAGGAATGCAATTTTGACAAGAATTATTGAAAATTTTAATATAGAACAAATAAGATAAAATTGAAAAAAATCTTTTGAATAAGAAGACGTTTAATTATTTAGAAATAATTTTGATGACACCTTTTACTTTACGAAATAAAACCATGGCTAATAAAAAAGAATTGTTTAGTTCAAGTCATAAAAATTATGTTATAATTGATAATAAAAATGCAATGTTGAATGATGACCATATGCATGAATTTCAGAAACTTTTAGAAAGACAATCAAATTCGTTTTATAATATGCAAAGCACTTTGTTTACAAGTACTTGACATGATAAATCCAATCGAAAAAAATAAGAGGCACATTTAAATACTTTTTAGTGATTCCTTCAAATTTGGTCATTGGATTTGCACTTATTATGATGGGACAAGACTTTACATTTTTGACAGTCTTAACAAAGGCTATTTAAATGAGGATCAAATGAATTATTTGATTCGATTATATCCACTTAAACCAAAAGTGGTATTTTCAATAGTTCATCAACAACCGATAGGTAGTGTTGATTGTGGAGTATTTGCAATAGCATTTGCAACTTCGTTATTTTTTAATGAAATGCCAAACACTCTTTATTATAATTATTGTCATATGAGAAATCATTTGAAGTTAATTTTTAAAAATAATTGTTTAAGTCGTTTTCCGATTGAAAAAAATTCTATTAACCCACGTTTATTTGTTAAGTATAATTGGCAGAGTCTTTTAAACGATTCATTTGAAGAACTCCGATGTAAAAAAATAAACAACCAACAAATTATTTAAACAAAAGTTCCATGTGGCACAATTTTGAATAATATAAAGGAAATTAATAATCCTTTAAAAACGCAAGAATGTAGTGCTTAACTCAAATCCAAAAGTAAAATTAAAAATATAATTCATTCAGATAAAGTAGACGTTTGCTCTAAACAAATTGAAATAAGTAAGTTAGAATTCCACCGAGAACATCCGGATAAAAGAAAATTTTGAAGTTATCAATAATGCAGTAGACTCTTTTCATAAACAAAGTACTGTACAATGTCAAAAAGAATATAAAGAAGGATTATTAAAGAGTAAAAATTTGTCCAGAGAAGTTAATGATTCAAATGCTGATAACACAAATGAATCAAATCCCACAATAATGAATATACATGATAGTGTGGAGAAATCAATTTCTTGATTCAAAACTATCCCAAATAGTGCAGCAGAAAATCAAAGAAATTATCGAGCCAGACAAAAATTGATCAGAAAAATTAATAATATAAATAATTTAGATGAAATAGATGTTTCGTTTACGAAAATAAAAAAGAGTAAGGCAGAATACAAAAAAAAATATAGAGAAAAAATGAAAATAAAAAATAAAATAAAAAAAACTCTTTGTTTGCTGATTCGAAAGAGGAAAATTCGAATCAATCTATTAATTTAATAAATACATTTAATACACAAAAATCAATTGTTTCTCTGTCAACTATAGCAAAAGACAAAGTTATCTATAAATCAAATGTTAATGAAAATTATCTGAGAAAAATAAATTATTATTGTATTTATTGCCAAGCGAAGCATTTTAAAGATGAAAGAGTAAGTGGCAAACAAAACAGTTTTAATGATTGTTGTGGCCATAATGTTATTAAATGTAAAATATTAACGGGAGATAACATTTATTATCTCTTATTAAAAAGAATTTTATTTTATTTTGATCATATTTTTCTCATTTTTCTTCACAAAAATTATATAATAAATACGTTATTTAAAATATTTGAAATTTTTCGATGGCAATAATTGTATTGATAAATGAAATTTAATTATTTATGAAAATAATTGAATGTTTTAGTAAAATTATTCTTGTGATAAATATTGTTATTTATGAAAACATTTTAATTTGGAAAACAATTTTATGATTTATCTATAATCGGAATAATCCCATATGTTTGTAACGTAAGAAACGACTAACAAAATATTTTTATCAGGATTAGATAAATATTATATTGTTGAGAGTATTTTCATTTGATTCTGTAATAGTTTATGCATGTTGTAATAGAAATAACGATGTTTCTAAAAGCTAAGTTTTTTAAATGAAATGTTTGGAAAAGGTAACCAATAATGCAAGCATTATTATTTTAGTGCGTTATAAATAAGGATGGAGATTAGTGAAAAGTAGTAATTTTAGATGATATTTCACAATGTTGTGGTATCGGTATAAAATTGTATTTGTAGCATAGTAGTTTATAGTTAAAAAAATTAAATGGCCGCGCGTAGCGCGCAGAATTTGTTCTAGTAATACTATAATTAAATTTCTACAAATACTTGAAAAACATTGTTTTCTGCATTTTAATTAATTAAAAATAATTTATTTGATGATAAAAAGTTAATCACTAATTTAAAATAGTAATAATTTTGTAATAAAATAGTTAATGGTAGCTAATTATTAGTTTTTTCCGGTCAAATTAAATTCCCCACTATTTCTCATTTTTTGAGACTGGTTGACCCACTATTGAATGTACTTGAAAAAACTAAAACCCGTCGAAGACACAATTTTTTACACAAATCAGTCATAATTTTTCTACTAAAACATTTACTTAAACATTGAATTTATATTTGTGGTTGTCAATTTTATTTGCATCGAGTAGTAAATGGTAGCTTATATTTTGTAATCCATTGATGGATTAATTCTGTGTACTTGAAAATTTGTGAAATCAAAGAATCTCCTAATTGTAATTGAACTATTTCCATTTTCCTACCTATAAATTGTTTAACTCGATTTATAAACTTTGTTAACCAATCTTCTTTTCCGAATGAAGATATATCTTTTCTTTGTCAGATGCTTTATTCTCCATCTTAATAATATTGAACTACACTGCAAAAATAGATGTCTTGGTTATGACTTTATTAAAAATATTAATAAACCATATGATACCCCATTTAACTCCCCTATATCGATTGTAACAAAGAGAAAAAATGCTAGTGGTATATAAAAATGGCGTATGGTTGTTGACTTTAGGAAATTAAATGATGATACAGATCAAGATGTGTATCATATACCAGTATTTGAAGACGTTCTTTGTCACTTAGGAAAAGTGAAATTCGACTTATCTTCAGGATTGCGCTTTTCAAGGGTTAGTTGTGAAAGGTATTAGACACCAAAAACGTCCACAACCAAGGCATCCTTTTTTTCAGTGTAGTATATTTTTCATTATGTAACCAAATAAATGGTTTATGATCCATCTGAACAGTAAATGTACGACAGTCTATGGTCCAATCAATAATGGTTTCTTTTGCTGTCAATCTTAATGGCGGTTTAGCTATATGTGCAAAATTTTTAATAAACGTTTTGTAATATCCAACCAGTCCTAAAACTGATTCTATTTCTGTTACGTTTTTTGGTTTTTTAGAACTTTGAACTGCTTTTATTTTGAAATAATTTGTTTTTACTCCTTCATCCGTGATAACAATTACTAAGTATTCTAATTCTATGCGAAGGTATTTACACTTTCACAAAGTCCAGAAAGCACTAGTGAAGATTTTGGAAGCACCAACAGCTGGTAGAAAAATGACAATCCTAGGGCCCATCAAGCGTGGCTTAATACTCGCTGTTATAGTCACGAACTTAAAAGACGCTAAAAAGCTGAGACGCCTATAGGTTGAGAGTGTTTTTTAGTGGGTCGACTAAAACAAAAGCGGTCATCCCCACATAACCTGTGATTTATTACCCAGTTATCTGAATTTGCAGATTTTCCACTGCCGACTACAAAAAAATCATTATTTCAAATTTAAACTCATTCGGAATGACTTACTAGCGCTAGTATCGACTACACCGTCACACAAAAAAAATTGGATTGCCAGGACTGTCATGTCATAGGTTTCCTTTTTCAAGGTGTATCTAAAGAGAAAAACATTGTCCGACCTAAAAGTTAGTTCGTGTTCTCTTTTTACAGGCTTGGTGTTTGGTTTGAATTTTGAGAAACTGATTTTTTGTGAGAATTTACTTAGTTTCTATAAATAAAGATGAATTTTTGCTTCTTGTGAATGTTTTTTTTTAATTCAGTGACTTTAATAACATAAGAGTTGAATATATAACATTTTTTTAAATTTCTCGCATTTCCTTGAAACTCGTAACTCGGGGATTTTCGGGGTAGCTGATTACGAATATGATGTTAGTTTAGAAAAATTCAATATGGTAAAATATCTGCCATTTTGAATTTTCTAAATCTGACTTTGGATTCGTAATCAGCGACCCTGAAAACCCCTAAGTAACAATTTTCAGTTAAATCCAATCCACTTTTAATTAAGCCATACATAAAACTTTTCTTAACTTTTTAAACGTTTCCATAAAATAAAAAAAATTAAAAGAATTCAGTTACAGAGACATGAATGTGCTCATTGTTGTGGAAAGTGACACATGCTAGGTCAGGTTAAGTTATATCGCGTGTAAACGAGTGGAAAAAATATAAGGGTTGATTCATAGTGTGCATGTAGTCTAAAGCTAGGCACCCATGCATGTAAAAAATTATGATTGCATTTAATTTAGAAAAATGATTGTTTAGAAATTAATCCTTAAAAAAATTGTTAAAAATATCAATTATGTCGAAATACATAATCGACAAATTTTCCGTGTCTGTTTAAAAGTTGATAGATCTTTTGTCTTTCACAATGTGGTACATTTCCAAAAAATTGAGATCATAAGCATGGTACACAGATTCAAGTATCTTTACTTCTGACTGGTCGAAATTGAAGGTGTGGCACAAACTCGTGGCGTGCTTACATAGGGCAGTATTTTCTTTTTTATGATTTTCTGAACGTTTATGATTATAAATTTTTTTTTTAAAGGTCGTATAGTTTGTCCAATATAAACACTTTTACAATTGTTACACGAAATTCTATAAATGACGTTAGTTTTCTCAAATTTAGGAATTCTATCCTTTATTGATGGTAATAAGGTGTTTTGGATCTTATTTGTGGTAGAACCTCATGGACCAACGGCCACAAACGAAACCAGTTTTCTTATTATTAAAAATTAAGGTCCAAAAATTATAATTTGGTAAATAAATAAATTAGTAAATTGAGATTTATGGCAGTGTTAATATATATCAACTGCAATTACATTATTTTTTCTTCCTCATAAGAAAGCTTTGCATTCGTGACGATTTTCAATTTTTAAAATGAAGGTTATATGGACTCATTTTTGTAAATTTTTGCAAATTTCCAGATGTATGTGTTTGTGTGTGTATGTCACAAAATATTGTGTACAAAATATCTCGGACAAATTTTATTGAATTGTTCTGAAATTTTGCAGGTTTATTGCAGTCATTAATACCTAAAATCTGATACAAGGATTTTCAAATATATCTACAAAATTTTTTTTATACAATTTTTTCAAAATTTAAGAAAAAAATTTTTTTGTATTTTTTGAAATAACTTTTTTATTTATTAATATTTTCATTAATTCTGGTCAAAATTACGTTCCTGACATTAAAACGAATTGATTGATGTACATAATTATTATTTCATCAAAATGTATATAAAGTAATCACTATTTATATTTTTCAAAAAAAAGATAAAATTTTCAATTTCTTGAGATTGTTAAAATTTTACTTTAAAATAATTATTATTCAATAAAAGATTTAAAAATTGGTATATATTACATTGAAGAAGCTAAATGTTCGTGGAATGAACAACTTTTTTATTTTTGTTCTTTAAGTTTTACTAAATTATTCCAGTAAATATATAAATATAAATAAATATAATATAATAATTATTATTTTAAAGTAAAATTTTAACAATCTCAAGAAATTCAAAATTACACCTTTTTTGAAAAATATAAATAGCGATTTCTTTTATACATTTTGATAAAATATATATACTTTATATACATCAATCGATTCGCAACGCTGCCTAACATTGGCTTAGTAATGGCAAAGCTGGCATCGAGACTTGGCAGACAATATTGGTCCGACTTTGCGCCGACTCTTGTGGTGTTAACCACGGTTAGACGTCGGCAGCCGGATCTCGGCAGACATAAATGGCCCATTATTGGCTGCCAGATCTCAGCAGACATTAATGGCACATTATTGGCTGCCATTACTCCCCCAATGTTGACAAAATAAAAAAAAATTTTATTTAATTTTCTAATGGATTTACAATATTAATACGGCTTATTTCTCTAAGTTAAACGCAAACTTACAAATAATTGAAAAATTCTTACCGCTACCCAGTAAGAAATTTCTCACCGGTCCAATATCGGTCCAATATTGGGAGCCAAGAGACCGATCATCGTTCCAATAAAGGCTCCCAATATTAGACCAATATGGGCTGATGCTTGGGATGTAACGGCATCGCCAATCATCGGTTGTTAATATTGGTCCAATATTGGCCGAATATTGGCAACCAAGAGAAAAAAAAATTTTTAAATAAATTTTTTTAATTAAATAATAATAATAAATTAATGTTTATAATTTTTGTTTATTATATTTATTTAATTAATTATTTAATTATTTATTTTTAATAATTTATATAAATAATATATTATTTATAAATTATAATTATTTAAAAATGCAGCAGCTATTAGGAAACAGCATTCTGCAAAAAAATCCTATCATTGAAAAATCAATGATAGGCGAGAGCAAGAGATATCCGCGTCATTAAATAGATTCGCAGATATACTCTGGTCTTGCGATGAATCTCTCGATACTTATATACACTGGAGTCGCCGTGTCAGTTGCGAGAACGGTTACAGCGTCCCTCTTGCGGCAGAGATTGGATTTTTCGCGTGGTAAAGTGAAGTGTGAAAAGTGTGTATGAGCCGTCGGTAACATTGATTTCTCTTCTCCCTAAAGTTCATTTGAACGTTCAGAACTTTAGAATTATGTATTTTGAAGAAAGACAGGTAGGATATTTAATACATTAACTTAATAATTTTTATAATAACCATGAAATTTTTCAAAAAAAATTTAATTATTTACAAAAATCATAATAAATTCTTCGCAAGAATTCAATTATTTTTAAAAATAGTAAATTTTCTCAAAAAAGTGCAATTATTTGAAAAAATGGTAATAAAGTTCATTGCAATAATTTAATTATTTTCATAAATAATAAATCGCTTATTCGGTAATTCATTTTTTAATAAAATTTTATTAGATAATTCTAGAAGAATTCAATTATTTAAATTAAAAAATACAAATCGTGCGATGAGTTTTACTATTTAGGAAAATAATTAAAAATTTTCCCAAAAATGTTAATAAATTTTTTATAAAATAATTTAATTTTGGTGAAGAATTTTATTATTTATAAAAATAATTGAATTCTTGAACTTTAGGGAGAAGGGAAATCAATGTTACCGACGGCTCATACACACTTTTCACACTTCACTTTACCACGCGAAAAATCCAATCTCTGCCGCAAGAGGGACGCTGTAACCGTTCTCGCAACTGACACGGCGACTCCAGTGTATATAAGTATCGAGAGATTCATCGCAAGACCAGAGTACATCTGCGAATCTATTTAATGACGCGGATATCTCTTGCTCTCGCCTATCATTGATTTTTCAATGATAGGATTTTTTTTTGCAGAATGCTGTTTCTTAATAGCTGCTGCATTTTTAAATAATTATAATTTATAAATAATATATTATTTATATAAATTATTAAAAATAAATAATTAAATAATTAATTAAATAAATATAATAAACAAAAATTATAAACATTAATTTATTATTATTATTATTTAATTAAAAAAATTTATTTAAAAATTTTTTTTTCTCTTGGTTGCCAATATTCGGCCAATATTGGACCAATATTAACAACCGATGATTGGCGATGCCGTTACATCCCAAGCATCAGCCCATATTGGTCCAATATTGGGAGTCAATCGGCACCCAGCACGGCAACCAATATTGGACCGATATTGGACCGTTTAAAGTCTATTGGCAATTTCTCACTGGGTAGCGGGGATCGATACCTGAACCTGATGCACTACAGCCTAACACTCTGACCACTCTGCTACTCTGACGTGAAATCGAGGAAGTAAAAGTATTTTGATAAGTTACACTACACTGGCCGATACTGTGCCATGATTGGGCCGAGCTACGTCCCTATATTGGCAATTATAATTTGCCATCATACATACAAAATGTTAGACATTAATGTGCCATTTCTGGGTCAAGCTACGCCCTAATTCTGGCAATTATTATTTGCCATCAAATATACAAAATTTTTGCCATTAAAATGCCACTAACGTGCCATTAATGGGCTGATCTTCGTCACATCATTGACAATAAAATTGAATTTTAAAAAATTATAATATATAAATTCATGCTATGTTTTTAATATTTAATTATTTTCTAAAAATATAACTAGACTCCATTTTGAAATCAATTTTCATTAGAAAATTCTACGAGAATTCAATTATTTTAATACAAAAGTAAATAATTTATTGAATAACTAAGTGTTTCTTAAAATTTAATTATGAGAATTAAATTTAAAAATTAATATATATTTATTTAATAAATTTTCACAATATTTTTGTAAAAAATTCTTAATTTTCATAAGGAAATAACTTGTATGATTTCTATTTCTTAACTACAATTGCTTTAAGAAAAATTCAAAGATTTTTAAGAATAAAGGAAAAAAATGTTTATAAATTCTATTTGTCAATTAGAAAATTTAATTGAAAATGAAACTGAAAATTTTTTAATTTTTAGAAAATAAGGGAAAAGATTTTATTGAATAAAATGTTCTGTTACATTATTTAAAAACATCAATAACTTTTTTTAAATAAACTTTTTCAACAAAATTAATTTTCCAAAATTGCCTGTTGAAAATATAGAAAATACAAATTTTCAAATATTTTAAATTGAATCCTTTTTAAACTTATTCAATTATTTAAATTCAAAATAAATAATTTATTGAATAACTGAATGTTTCTTAAAATTGAATTCTCAAAAAAAAAATTATTAAATTAAAATGCCATTAATGTACCTTTAATGGGCCGATCGTCATTACTTCACTGGAAATTGAATTATGCCATTAAAGATTGATCAATTTTGACAATAACGTGCCGTTATTGAGCCAAGCTATGCCTCAATACTCGCAATTATAATTTGCCATCAAAGATACAAAATGTTTGCCATTAATTTGCCAATAATGAGCCATTAATAGACCGATAGTCGGCACATCACTGGCAAATGTCTTTTGCCATTAAAGATTGATCAATTTTGCCGTGAATGTGCCATTAATGAGTCAAGCTAAGCCCCAATTATAATTTGCCTCCAAAGATACAAAATGTTTGCCATTAAAGTGCCACTACTGTGCCTTTAATGGGCCGATCTTTGTCACATCATTGGCAATTGAATTTTTCCATTAAAGATTTATCAACTTTGCTAATAATGTGCCGTTATTGGGCCAAGCTACGCCTTAATACTGGCAATTATAATTTGCCATCAAAGATACAAAATCTTTGCCATTAATGTGCCAATAATGAGTCATTAATAGACCGATAGTCGGCACATCACTGGCAAATGTCTTTTGCCATTAAAGATTGATCAATTTTGCCGTGAATGTGCCATTATAGTGCCGAGAGCTGGCCCAGTCTTAAAAATTTCGAAAATCTGACCATCGGCGCCATCATTGGCCCAGCAATGGGACGTTTTTAACACCAGTAATGGTTCAGTAACTACTGCCAATTCTCGGCAGACATTACTGGTCCAATGATAGTCTGTTTTTGCAGTCTTGGCATTTCGCACTTGGGTTGTGTCAGATTTTAGGTAATAATGACTGCATTAAACCAGAAAATTTTCAGGACATTTTAATAATATTTGTCCGAGAGTATGTCATAAACAGATTATCTTTTACGGCCGAAAAATAATTAAATAATAAGATTAATAATTAAATTGACTAATTGAGACAGACGAATAACAAATTTATCTGCTTTATAAACTCTATAATTATTATCAATATTTAAAATAAATCATCTCACTGTTCAAAAATATTCCTGTCAGTTCTGCTCAAACTGTCGTCCGATCGACCTTGCAATTGCTTAAATTCGCGTTACTTAAAATTAGTGTTAAAGAAGTTGGTTTCTTTTAATTTACAGAGTTAAATTAGCATTGAATTTTGTTAAAAATTTTGTTAAATTTTACAAAAATGAAAATAAATGGAATTACAATTGGTGATAAGAATATTCTAGTCATTTCAATAAATTTTACACGATATAAGAATGATTATTTTTGTATACTATTTAATTTAAAAAGAAATCTTTGATTGTATTTTAGTTTTTAAACTAAGGTAAGCCGGGTTTTCTGTCAAACTAGCGTTCCACATTACGTACACCTATTATTTGCATGTTCCGATTGATGGAACAGGAAGAAAATATACATCATGCATAACCTCAAATATTCTCAATATTTTCGCATTACTTTTCTACCCAAAAAATGGGTTTTATAATTATCTATTTAAATAGAAGTTGTTCTTTGTATTTAATTCTTTATAGTTCATATTCGAATTGTTGAGATAAGATAATACAACTTTAATTACTTATTAAATAAAATAAGTGTTTCATAACTGGGACATTTATTTTGGAACCAGAACATTTATGGTTAGCTTAACCAGAATTCTAGTTAATATAACCAGAATTCTGGTTGTTTTAACTAGAATAGCGTGTTAAATATACCCTAACTTTCTACTATTTTTTTCTACATCAAACAGGAAAGAATGTTTTGGTTTTAATTTTTTATTGATAGACTATATCATTACATAAATATTGAGCTCTTGTGGACCTCGATTGGATTAAAAATAACAATTCTACACTAAATTTAGTGAACGAAACTACATTCTTCATTTTTGGTATCTCTTAAACATTTGCAGCAAAAATTGAAGTAATTGAATTTAGTTAAGCTCTGAAGTTACTAAAATCACTAATTAAGGATTTCGGAAATCGTAGATTTCGAATGCAATGTTAGTTTTCTAAATTTCAAAATGGCCGAAATTTGTTTTAAATTCGTTACTCGGAGGTTTTCGGGATCGCTGATTACGAATCCGATGTCAGATTTCAAAAATTAAAAATGGCGGATGCAATAGGTGCGAACTTGATGGATTTTAAAAAACTCGTTCATTATTATGAATCCGCCATTTTTAATTTTTGAAATCTGACATCGGATTCGTAATCAGCGATCCCGAAAACCCCCGAGTAACGAATTTAAAACGAATTTAATCGATTTAAAAAAATTTTTGTCTGCCATATTGGATCGGCCATTTTGAAATTTAGAAAACTAACATTGCATTCGAAATCTACGATTTCCGAAATCCTTGATTAGTGATTTAAGTAACTTCAGAGCTTAACTAAATTCAATTACTTCAATTTTTGCTGCAAACTTTTAAGAGATACCAAAAATGAAGAATGTAGTTTCGTTCACTAAATTTAGTGTAGAATTGGTATTTTTAATCTAATCGAGGTCCACAAGGGCTCAAAATTTATGTAATGATATAGTCTTGTAATGTTGAGCATGATTTTTAAATTCAAATTTATTCCGCGTTGAATTCATTCATTTCATTTTCTGTATATTATATACATCTATATATATTGCTGTGCTCACTGCCTGGCTGACGAGAGAGAAGTACCGATGGCGCACTCACTGCCGCGCATGACGTAGGTCGCTCTTACCTCTCGTCATACCTGAGGAGAGCCAGCGATCTATAGACTTGGTTGCACATTTCGATTCACTTAGTCTGCCTACGACCGGACTCGGGGCTTGCTCCGAGGCCGATCGACAGCAGCTCACTTTTCCTTTCTCACCCTCAATCTATTCTCTGTCCAGAGAGGCGCTAATCCTGGCCAGGGGATGATCTTCCTCGTTTGAGAAGGTGGACATGAGGAGCTAATCTGTCCACCAGCTCTTACAAATTCCTAGAAGGAGTTGTGCAAGGACTTCGGGCGCTAACGAGTCCTGGTAACACCCTTCGTATTCGTTCTTTTAATTTTTACCTGGTGCAGAGAAGACCGTGTGGAGCTCCACCGTGTAGTCTCTGTACCCTTTCCACCTTAGTCTCAACTGAACGTGGGGCGCTAACCCGGGACGTTGAGACATCCATGTTATTTTTTACCATCCTCTTTACACACACACAATTACATAATTTCCCCTGTTGAACTGAGGAGCTAATCGTTCAACAGATATGACACATACACCTGGACAACTTGGCCTTGAGGAGCTAATCAGGTCAGGATGTCCAGAACATACAAGATTTTTACACTAATTTCGCGACGGGCATGAATATCGACCGCAGTTCGATATCTAGTTCTTTTTTCAGTAATTTCTAAAATTCTGACCTAGCGTGCACGACCCTAGTTTCCGTCCGCGCGTCATTGGGGGTTAATTTCTAGAATCAACCCAGTAATTTTCGGTGTCACTATTTTGTAATTCAAATGTCTAAAAATCATCAAAATTGTCTTGAAATTTCATCTTTAATCGACTGTAACTCTCTCAATTTTTGTTGAATTTTATTCTGTGACCTATGGATCGGAAGGTAATTTAATTACCTTTCCAATGATACCTCATTCATTATATTTTGACAAGCTAATTTTCCTACAGGTAAATTTAAGTGGCGTCGCACCTCGAAAATGCAAAATTTAAAGCTACAGAAAAACTGCACGAGGGAAAAAATTAAAACTATGATTTTCTTACTCAAAAAACACCTACTATTCGAGAACAAAATGTTTTGTTCGATTGGCAAAAAAAAGTTTTTAATTCGTAAACCTGTGTTATAAAGCAATTGATATTTTATTAACAAATTTTTTTTTAGTTATAATTATTCGAGAAAACATCTTTTTTTAGCGTGAGAAATGACATAAAATCGTTAAACATTTTTAATATTGACTCCTGGAATACGAAAACTTGTTAAGAAAACTCATATTATAAAGGGTAAAAAATTCCACTTATAAAAACCGCTTTTTAAACATATATATCGCCTTTCCCAATCAATTTAATTGTAAATACTGATCAGTTTTGAAATCTAGGGACACTTATGAGTAATAATCGCTTTATCTAATTTAATTTAACGCAATTTAAAAATTACCATTTTTCGCATAAAATAGTGTTCCTCCGACCACTGTGCGGTGTACCAAACCCTAAGATTACTCTTTTTCTTGCTCGCAACGTAACAGATGTGAAGTAACGAATGTCACTAAATAAATGGAACATGCCTCTTCACTTAATTAAATTGTTTTTTCAATCATATAAAATCTAATATTTATATTAGTGACGTTTATTCCAATTATTAATGGCGATTCTTCGTGATACTGGTGTATAGGTCCTATGTCTTCGAAATACAGAATTTTTCTACAACACATGCACGAAAAACTCGTGTTTTTCCCTGTTAACATGGCAAGAAACAGACTTTTCTAGACTAGTAACTCGCAGCGGGAAAAAAACTCTTTCAGCCGGGAAAAAAACTTTTGCGCAGGGAAAAAAACTCTCAATCTTCAATTTCATTGGCTCAAGTCGCTCGTGTGAAGTGTACAATGTTTTCAGAAATATTCTTTCACGATTCAGAGGTACCAACTCTTATATTCGAAATATTACTATAAATCCCTATACTTGCACGTTATGTTTGAAATTGGCAACATTGAAAAATAGTCAAATTAATAACTTCGTGATGACAACACTGGAATGTGTAGTCAACTAACCTAAAAATTATCATCATCCTCCCTGGACCCTGTCGGGGGGAGACCCCCCGAACTCCCCGCGCGATCAAACAGCTGACTACGTTTCAATGTATATCGGTACACTAGTCTGTACCACAGTGTCTCTCGTGCTACGGCTCTATACGGCTCGTTTTGCAAACATCGCGCTTGGCGCAAAAACACGCAATTCCACCCTAGATGCATAATATACTATTATTATTTTTAATTCTTTTAATTCTGTTATATTGATATTTCCGAATGTTAGACTAAATTTCAGAATTATTAGTAGAATTATGCTGATCATTTTCATCATTTGGACAGTCATAATATGGCATTAGCTGGTTGGCATTAAATCTACTTTTTTTGTTTTTATATAATACTTCATAATTATTGTTGTCAAAGATTTGTGTAATAGTTCCTGGTCCTAACTAATTCGGAGATAATTAATTAGTTGGATGATTATTGGTTATTTTCCTTTAACACATTCTTTATCATATTGGAACTCTATACAAAATGTAATCTTCTTCTTAATAACACAAGCCTGCAAAAAAATAAAAATTGCCGTTGTCAGAGGTCCAGAAGTGATTTCCCGCAGTATTTGGTGCACTGAATCCGAATCTGTCAACGAAAATCTTCCATCACGTCATGATTTTGAGAAAACTGGTGGTAAATTTTAAATAATCTTGTTTTTTGCTGTTTTTGAAAATTTCTACCGGGTAAATCTAACGTGCTAGAGATATATTACGAATATGTTGTTACATTTAAAAAATTTAAAATGTCGGATCCAATATGGCGGACTTAATTTTTAAAATTAATCAAATTCACTTGAAACTTGTTACTCAGGGGTTTTTGGGCTCGTTGATTATGAATCGAACTACAGATTTCTTATTTTTACATAATATTTGTAATCAACGACCCCGAAAACCCCAAAGTAATAAATTCTAAGCGAATCCAATCATTTTTTTAACTGTTGTTGAGTTGTCAATTCACAGAAAATCCGAACAGTAAAATGTAAAAAATTAAATCTAAAATTTTATAAAAAATATAAAATTAATCTAGGGAACTCAAGAAAGAAATTAATGAAGTATAAAACGGAAGTATTGCCTTTTATTATAAAAAAAAACTTACGTCATTTGTGAAAAATAGGTATTTTGTCCGGATTTACCCCAACTGACCCTATTTTAATTAATATAATGCTTAAATCCATAATTTGATACAAATATGTAACATTTTAAATAGAAAACTGGTGACTTCTTTTTCAAAATGAGTTTTCTCAAAAACGGCTCGGCAAGTTATCGGCTATAATTTTTTACACATTATTTAGGATGCAAATAACCCAAATCAGCAAAAAAATGATGTGCAAAGACTTTTTATTCACAGTTGATTCAAGACCACCGTGGAAGATTCTGGGAGAGAAAGCCTGATCGAAATGTCAATCCTCAGGGTTGCTTTCCACAACTTCACTAGAACCCAAGTGCGAAAACCAACGCGGCCCAACATTGGCCCAGTATTGGCAAAGCTGGCATCGAGACTTAGCAGACAATATTGGTCCGATTTTGCGCCGACTCTTGTGGTGTTAACCACGGTTGGACGTCGGCAGCCAGATCTCGACAGACATAAATGGCCCATTATTGGCTGCCAGATCTCAGCAGACATTAATGGCCCATTATTGGTTGCCAGATCTCAGCAGACATTAATGTCACATTATTGGCTGCCATTACTCCCCCAGTGTTGACAAAATAAAAAAAAATTTATTTAATTTTCTAATTAATTTACAATATTTATACGGCTTATTTCTCTAAGTTAAACGCAAACTTACAAATAATTGAAAAATTCTTACCGCTAGCAGGGATCGATACCTGAACCTGATGCACTACAGCCTAACACTCTGACCACTCTGCTACTCTGACGTGAAATCGAGGAAGTAAAAGTATTTTGATAAGTTACTCTACACTGGCCGATACTGTGCCATTATTGGAGCGAGCTACGTCCCTATATTGGCAATTATAATTTGCCATCAAATATACAAAATTTTTGCCATTAAAGTGTCACTGACGTGCCATTAATGGGCCGATCTTTGTCACATCACTGGTAATTTAATTTTGACATTAAAGATTGATCAACTTTGCCAATATTGTGGCATTATTGAGCCAAGCTACGCACCAATAGTGCAAATTATAACCCAGGCAGAAAAGTCGGTGGTGTGCCGATGCCTACGACCGGCTCGACACCGGCCCGGTGGTAAAGTCGGACAATACCTGGTACCGGCACTGTGGTACCGGGCCGGTTAATAAAAGACAACCGGCCCGGCACCGGCCCGGTACTACTTTTTAATACCGTTTTTACACCGGCGATGAACTTTTGCCGTCATCAAAATTAGTACCGGCCCGGCACCGGCCCGGTACCACTACTTGTTACCGTTTTTACACCGGCGATGGACTTTGCCGGCATAAAAATTAGTACCGGCCCGGTTCCGGCATTCGTTGCAGTTTTTACACCGGCGATGGACTTTTGCCGGCATCAAAATTAGTACCAGCCCGGCACTGGCCCGGTTCCGGTATTCGATGCAGTTTTTACACCGTCGATGGACTTTTGCCGGCATAATATTTTTGTGTCTTAAAAAGTCTAAATATTTAATTTTTTGACATTTTTTTTACACCATTCGGAAGAATAAGAAAATCAAATCTCTCGAAATCAAATGTTTTTTAAAATCTTTTCTTATATAGTTGTAAAAATTACATTTCATTAAACTCTATTAATTCAGCTTTAAATTGTCCGAGAAAATCACTGAAAAATCTGGGAATATGTAACTGCCGAATTACTAGACACCCTATAATAACTTTGTTCCTTTAAATAATTTTGGTCAGGTTTTACCTGATTTATTGTTATAAAATTTTGATAATCTAACAAAGTATTATATTAATTTCATTATACTAAGTTTCTACAAGTTTTTTCTATAAAGCCGGTACCGGGCCGGTACCATGCCAGCGGTTTTTCTTTAGCCTTAGTCCCAACGTATCATGAAATTAACAAATGTTATTATAATTATTAACTTTGACATTACATTATTCAAACTGTCTTTTAGAAAAGGTTTTTTCTATTAATTTTGAACATTTTGTAATTAGTCCTGGTGTCACACTTCATATATAAACTTTCAATTCACTTTTCATATGTTTCAGCATTCTTTTTAGTGTTTACAATTAAATTAATAAATAAATAATATTGCTTAACGTTTAATATATGTAAAAATGTATAATAATAATTAATAATTTTTTTTACTACTACCGGCCCAGTATCGAGCCGGTGGTTTACCGGCACCGGGGCGGATATTTCCCGGGTTATCATTGTTGACTGGGCCGGTGTCTAAATTTCACTGGCCCGGTACGTCGCCGGTGTTGTGCCGGCAATAAACCGGTACGAAAACACTGAAAACAAGAACCGGCCCGGTGCCGGACCGGTGGTTTACCGGCACCGGGGCGGATATTTCTCGGGTTATCATTGTTGACTGGACCGGTTCCGGGCCGGCGGTAATGCCGGTCTCACGCCGGCACCGGCAAGTCCGCCCTTGGTACTAGCCCGGTACCAAGCCGGTCGTTGAGTTCTGCCTGGGTAATTTTCCTTCAAGGATACAAAATTTTTGCCATTAAAGGGCCACTAAAGTGCCTTTAATGGGCCGACCTTCGTCACATCATTGGCAATAAAATTAAACTTTAAAAAAATTTAATATGAAAATTCGTGCTATGTTTTTAATATTTAATTCTTTTTTAAAAATTTAACTAGACTCCATTTTGAAATTAATTTTCATTAGAAAATTCTACGAGAATTCAATTATTTTAATACAAAAGTAATTAATTTATTGAATAACTAAATGATTCTTAAAATTTAATTATGAAAATTAAATTTTTAAAATGACATTCATTTATTCAATAAGTTTTCTTAATATTTTTATAGAATATTCTTAATTTTCGTAAGGAAATAATTTGGCATCATTACTATTTCTTAAGTACAATTGCTTTAAGAAAAATTCAAAGATTTTTAAGAATAAAGAAAAAAAATGTTTATAAATTCTATTTGTCAATTAGAAAATTTAATTGAAAATGAAACTGAAAATTTTTGAATTTTTAGAAAATAAAGGAAAAGATTTTATTGAATAAAATATGTTCTGTTACATTTATTTACGAATTTAATTGTAAAATTATTTAAAAACTTCAATAACTTCTTTTTTAAATACCTATTTAATTAAACTTTAAAAAAAAATTAATTCTCTAAAATTGCCGGTTGAAAATATAGAAAATACAAATTTTCAAATATTTTAATTTGAGTCCTTTTTAAACTTATTCAATTATTTAAATACAAAATAAATAATTTATTGAATAACTGAATGTTTCTTAAAATTGAATTCTCAAAATAAAATTTATCAAATTAAAATGCCATTAATGTGCTTTTAATGGGCTGATCGTCATTACTTCACTGGCAATTGAATTTTGCCATTAAAGATTGATCAACTTCAATCAAAGATACAAAATGTTTGCCATTAATGTGCCAATAATGAGCCATTACTGGAGCGATGGTCGGCACATCATTGGCAATAGTCTTTTGCCATTAAAGATTGATCAACTTTGTCATGAATGTGCCATTAATGAGCCAAGCTACGCCCCAATTATAATTTGCCTTCAAAGATACAAAATATTTGCCATTAAAGTGCCACTACTGTGCCTTTAATGGGCCGATCTTTGTCACATCATTGGCAATTGAATTTTTCCATTAATTATTGGGCCAAGCTACGCCTTAA
The DNA here is from genome assembly GCA_032872475.1 of Leptopilina myrica (nomen nudum). Classification (NCBI taxonomy): domain Eukaryota; kingdom Metazoa; phylum Arthropoda; class Insecta; order Hymenoptera; family Figitidae; genus Leptopilina; species Leptopilina myrica (nomen nudum). The sequence continues at coordinate 32,453,430 of CM065464.1, read as the reverse complement.
TACTGGCAATTATAATTTGCCATCAAAGATACAAAATCTTTGCCAATATTGAGCCATTGATGCCATCACTGGCAAATGTCTTTTGCCATTAAAGATTGATCAACTTTGCCGTGAATGTGCCATTATAGGGCCGAGAGCTGGCCCAGTCTTAAAAATTTCGAAGATCTGACCATCGGCACCATCATTGGCCCAGCAATGAAACGTTTTTAACACCAGTAATGGCCCAGTAACTACTGCCAATTCTCGGCAGACATTACTGGACCAATGATGGTCCGTTTTTGCAGTCTTGGCATTTCGCACTTGGGAAATTGTATTTCTTTGAAAAAATCTTTCAAACTACCAGAAGATTGCACTAACGAGACTTTCTTCCAGTTTATCTTCTTCACTGTAGGATTAGACTTTGAGCCTTGTTAATTTCCCCTCTTACGTTTGATTGCAGATGCAAAAAAAAATGACTGAGTCATCACTGTCAGTTAAGGGGTTAATATGGCACTCTCACTCACAAGTCCGTTTACGTCGGGAGCTAAATACAGAATAATATATACATATATATATATATATATATATATATATTTATTTATATATAAATAATAAAATAAAATATAATTATTTATAAATATTATCTTTTGCGCCAGCAAGAGTTCATTTGAATTTTCGTATTTTATAACGTGTGGAATCATATTGTGTATTGTATGTTTGCAGCTTTCAAATATTATTTTATTTTTATTATTACATTATTATAAAAAATACTATTATTAATAATAGATATTTTTATGCAGGTATATATGAATAATATTATTTTGATGTTTTTTTGTTTGGATTTATAATTGTAGTGTGATCTTATTGTGTTTGATAAAAATCCATAATTTTAATAATTTTAAAAAATATTTTTATTTATGAGCTTTCGCCCGTCGGCGACAGGCATCCTCAGATATTCAAACAAGAAGGTTTCTTCAGAAAATGAGATAAAACATAATTATATAAACTCCATTTTTTGGAGGTTTCTTAAAAAAAGAATAAAAATTTTGATCAAGAACATTTTGTTCTTGATTTAAATAATAATTAAGAAAAAAGGCAAACTGTCACACGTGTGAGCATACTTGCCTTTTAACGTAAAATTTTTTTTTAAATCTAATATCTATTAATATATATATGATTAATGTATTTTAAAGTTCTTTACAATAATTTAATTTTACCCACTTTTAAAGTAAACACCTATATAAAATACTATAAAAATATGTACGTTTGTCTTATTGTTGAAATATTTTATTCAAAAAGTTAACCGAATTAAAATCTGTTTGTAGTTAAGTATTCAAATAAACTTGAATATACTTTAATACTTTAACTGTAATTAAATTTACTTCAAAAATAAAATCACCCTATCAAATGCAAACATTATTTACCTCCTGTCAAAGATTATTAATTAACACCGTCACGAAAATAATGAAATCCAAAACAAACATTATTATCTTCCACAACGTTAAAAACGAAGTCTTCCTCTAAGTAATTTACGCCAATACAACCAAATTTGCATAATTTTGGTTTATTAAAAATTTTACATTTTGTAAACGTACATACAATAACATTTTTTTATTTCCATTTTTCAAAAAACTAGAAAATACACATTAAAAAAGTGTATTAATGTATTTTTAAAACTTAGTGCATTTTGGGCTCTTTGACTGACTTCTAACGGCGCTTTTAGGCTCCTCGCCCAGCCCTAAGCCGCGCTTTCTCGAGGCAAGAGTCTGGCAACCCTGTGTGCAAGTCTTTTTATCCCTGTATTTGAAGTTCTATTTTCTGTTTCAACAGATTTAACTCCTCCAATTGTTGTTGTTATGAAATTGTGATGTAGTTATTTCGTCTGGGCAGTATTCTGAAATGTCACTCTTACGGACCTCGACTTCAAGTGATTCTGAGATAAATTATACAATTTTAAAGAATTAGTTATATATCATAATCAACAGTAGTAGATAAACCTGATAACAATTTCGATACATTCGTTTTATCAAAACATATATCTTCGTAATCGATTTTTGTGTCAGGAGATTCAGAAAGACCAAAACGTATTAATATACATTTCCGTTTAAGTTTCTGCTCAAGTTCATTTATACAAGTGTTAAAACGTGAACGTTTATCATGTTTAGTATCAGAATTAACAGAAATATTCTTCAATGTACATTTATTTGTTCCTAAATGTAGTTTAAACTTTGTAAAATAAGTCTGTTTACTTTGAGATCGTTATAAAAATATTAACCCTCCATCCGTCGCATCTTTTTTTGTAACGCGAACCGTCGCAGATGAGGAAACTTCTCACCCATCGTAAATTCATCAAAAATTGTTATAAAATGCCAAATTTTTTTCGGAATGTTCATTATAATTTCCAAACAACCTATTGCAAGTAAAATTAACTTTCATTTTCTGTTAATTATTTAAATAAAAAATTAATGACAAATGAAATCGAGTATACGCGGTCAGTCGCATGGTGAGAAGTTTCCTCACTTTGCGTAAAAAATTCTTGACATTTGCTGCTTAAAAATTCAATTACAAAAAAACTAAAATAAATACATGAACATTTTGCTTCCTCTTTACGATAAGCAAAAAATTTGCTTTAAAGTGAATTTTTTCATTTTATTTAATTCTATTAATGCTAATAAAATATATTCTTTTTATACATCAATCGATTCGTCTTGATGAAATGAAGATTTTTAGTTTGTTTTTAAGTCTAGATTAACATTTTATTATAAAGCAACATAATTTTTAAAAAGGAAATAAATTTCTAATAAAAGTGCGAATTTTTGGTTTTAATTATGTTTAATTCTATAAATTCAAATAAAATATATACTTTATATATACCAATCGATCCGTTTTAATGCAACGGATAAGATTATTGAAAAAAATGAGTAAAATCTTATTGTACTGGAATATAATTTTGATGAAAGAACTAAATTTTTGATAAAAAAAGGTAATTTTTTTGCTTTAATTGTTGAAACCTCTTCGAGTTATCGTGTTCACAAAAAACGGGATCCACACACACACATACACATACATACATCCGGACAATTGTTCAGGGTCTTATATAACATAGTCCCATATAGAAGAAAATTTGTCAAAAGGAATTTTAAAAATTTTGTAAATTAAACGACTACAAAGCTTCCTCACGAGGAAGCAATAAAAACACAAAAATTGTTTTAAAATAAAGAAGAAGAGTTTTGTGAAAGGTACTGAGAATATGAAAATATAATTTTTCGTATTTTAAAAATTATAAATAAAAAAAGAAACTGGGTGAGGAAACTTCTTACCATGCGACGGATGGAGGGTTAAACAATACATGAAAAGATTTTCGTTTTCTCCGAGAGTTAAAATTTGAGTTTATGTTGCCTATATCAATTTTTAAATTAGAAATTGACGCAGGCATTGCATCTAATCACTGATTAATCTTGTGCATAGCATTATTAATAATTTTTTCAACATCAAGAATTGTAGGAGCATCACTTTGAGCACCTTGAAAGTGAACTGGTTGGAGTACAAGCATGTGGGGGACCACAACACTTGAAAAATGCACCATAATCCATAATTCACTCGATGCACACGAAGGGCAATAAAGAGCATTGCCAAATGACAAAAAGTTTTACTTAAACTTCACCACACGATTTGAAGTATTTTTAAGTAATACATTTTAGCAGAAATGAGGTACAGAGGGTTTCACAAGTCGATCTTCAAGATTCTGGTGTCAAAATAGCGATTCGATCAACACCAAATACAATATGGCGGATTTTTTTTGAAAAAACACACAAAAAATCAGTGCATTAAAAAAAATATTATATAGAACTAAAAAAATTTTTTAAATCGTTCTTAAGTATGCTATTGGTGGGCAAAATAGTTGTACTTTCAAAATATTAAAAAGAGAAACTTCGTTTTTAAGATGGAGGAATCGAAATTTTTAAAAAGTGAATGCATTATAGTAAAAAAATTAAAATTTTACATAAGAGGCATTCCATGTCAAGTGATTCAGGTGGAGAAAAATTTTTCTCCAATCGTAGCAAAACTTAGGGCTTTTGCAGTACTAATAGAAAGTAATTTTTCGTGAAAATATTTTTTTACCTGGTCCAATAATTTCCGAGGGGGAGGGGGTTAAATTTTTAGGTTTTTCAGTACAATGCTTATTTGGATAATTTTTTACTCTTAAACTATTAAACATAAAAATTTGGCAAAGTACATTTTGTAAAGGTTTTTTCATGCTCTTTCGATTGAAAATAAGCATTTTAAAGAAATAATTTTTTTGACCCAAACAAATTAAAATTAAAAATAAATTTTTATTTTTGGGAGGGAAAGGTACGATTTTTTTTAAACCAAAGCTGAGGTTTTTTTCTTAAAAGTACACATATTGCTTCCTCATAAAGGAAGCCTTATAGTGATGTCGATTTCCGAATTTTTCAAAATCAATTATTTTTACAAATTTTCAAGTGTAGTATATATAATTCGACGAGAGGAACCAATTTTTCGGATGTATGTGTGTATGTATGTGTGTGTATGTATGTGTGTGTGTGTGTGTGTATGTGTGTGTGTGTGTGTATGTGTGTGTGTGTATGTGTGTGTGTGTGTGTGTGTGTATGTCACCGATTCTTGTGGACAAATTTTCTCTTGCAAATCTTGATGGATTTTGATAAGATTTTGTAGGTGCATTACGGTCATGAATACCAAGAATCAGACAGAAGGATTTTCAAAAATATATTAAAAAAAAATTTTTTTTAACATTTTTTTAATTTTTAAAAAAATTAATTTTTTGAAATAACTTTTTTCTATATTAAAATTTTTAATAATTGTTGTCAAAATTGCATTCCTGACATAAAAACGAATCGATTCATGTATATAAAGTATATATTTTATCAAAATTTATAGAATTATTAAATATTTTAATTTTTCACAAAAAATTAAAATTTTGTATTTTTTGACATTTTATCATAACACTTTAAAATAATTATTCAATTATAAAAAATTGAATAATTAATATTTATTCAGGGTACTTTATCTGGTTTATTAATTATATTTAATAAACTATTATAATTATTTAACTTTTTAAATTATATATAATAATATATATTGAGGAAGCTAAATGGTCATGAAATGAACAACTTATATATATATATATATATATATATATATATATATATATGTCCTTTTAGGAAAATACCTCAGCTTTCGTTTAAAAAAAATTGTACCTTTACTTCCCAAAAATCAAAATTTAAGTTTTAAGCGAATCCAAAAAAAAAATTCCGCCATATTGGATCCGACATTTAAAATTTTTAAAAACTGACATGGTATTCGTGATTAGCGACTTCGAAAACCTCCGAGTATTCATTTTGAATCGAATTTGCATACTTTTTGAACATTGATGTAAAATTAAAATTTCTTTACTATAATTAAAAAATTGCACTGATTCTTTTGGGTGTTTAAAAAAAATCCGCCATATTGGATTTTATGTTGATCGAATCGCTATTTTGACCACAGAATCTTGCTTCTAAAAATTATTACCTAAAAATACTTCATATCATTTGGAAAAAATTAAACTAAAAATTCATACTAAAATTAATAATTATCTCTTATTAATACTTCAACAAAAAGTATATTTGATTTTATCAATTTGCAAACTTTAATTAAAAGTAGGAGACTCTTTCTATTTACCCCAAAAACTGGAAATTCGGAGTAAATAGAAACAGAAGAAGCTTGAATAACATTTCTAATAATATAACTACAACACTATAATAAGAGAGAATAAGAGAGAACGGGACAAAAAAAACCTGTATTTGTGTAATGTGTTTCAACTTTTGGCATGATTTACTTATAAACTTATATAATACTTTATTCTTTATTAGTTTGAATTATTTTATAACTAACATATAATTTTTTCTGTAATTCTTTGTATCTTTTAACATTTCAATACTTTAATTTGATTTTTTCTTAAATTTTTTAAACAATTATCAACTGTGTCTATTAACCCCGAATTTCCACTTTTTAGGGCTAAATGGACTAAAAACTTATGTACTTCTCATTCAACATTTCAAAAGCAATATAAAAATTACTTTACCTGACACTGTTTTTTTATATTGAAAAAACTACCCCTAATAGGTAAAAATTCAAAATGTATAATAAAAAAAATTTAAAACCACATTGTTTTTCAAAGTAGAACAATAAATTTATGTACTTCCCTTCTAACAACTTAAAAGCAATGTCAAAACTACTCCATCCCCCTCTGTTTTTTTTGAAAAACCTACCCTTAAATTTACAAAATAAAAATTTAATTTAAAAAAAAATAAAAAACCACATTGTTCTTCAAAACGGTCTCTCTTGAGCCGGCACGCAGTTAAGACGTACATTGAGGAGCTGTCATGCTTGCTCATTGAAATGATTTTGTGTTTAAAAGTAGTCAAAACCGATTCGCATTTTCATTTTGTTGATGAATTTTGTGTGTATTGAAACTTGTCTATACAAGTAAAGTGCTGTTAATCATACTTTTTGCAAAAGTGATTTCTTAAGTGTCTTCTGGGTTAAATTAGTTATATTTAAACCATGGGAGGAAAAAGTCAGGACTTGAAATTGGTGGAAACTCTTGCTAAATTAACGCAAGAAATCGCCAAACTCACGGAATCCCACAGGGAACTTCGCAAAGATGTTCAAGCAATATATGAAGCGTCCAACGTCACTGCGGAGAAATGTGAAAAAATTGATAAGAAGCTCGAGAAATTAGAAGCCGATAACTTCTTTTTTGGAAATCAATTAAGAGCGAATAACATCGTTATTTACAATTTTCCAGAAGAGGAGAAACAAAGCATGGACTTGTGCACACTCGTCTTCAATTTATTCAAGAAAATTGATATTCTAATTCCTGAGATTGCTGTAAGTGATGTATTTAGACTAGGAAAAAAACAGAAAATCATATATGTCCAATACTAATTAAATTTGTAGGTGCTCGTTGGCTAAAGATCATTTTTTCAAGCATAAAACGTTTTAAAGATTTAAATATAATAGTTGCAAACGATTATTCCAAGGAAGAGAGACAAAAAAGAAAGATTATGAGAGAAAAAGTTCAACTTCTCAAGAATTGCAAAATTGAAGCGGTAATAAAATATAATAAAATTTTCATCGATGAAAAGCCGGTTCAAATGGAAGAAATCGATATGCTACTAAATAACAACAAGAACAAGAAAGCAAAGCTATTGAATTCGCAACAATGGAATGAGTCAACGCCCAATACAATGAAGAGAAGAAGTCGCCCGACGGGTTCTAAATCTAAAGTGAAACCAAAATCTTCTCGTCAGCTGTTGGATTTCTTTTCAACACCAAAATCGAATATGGAGTCTCAAGACGGGAATGCAAGTAATGAGTTGAAAGAATAGCAGTTTCCAGGTCCGATGAAAAAACCTTTAACCACAGGATGCAGTGCTGAACAGGGAAGATGCATTTTCTGGAATTGTTATGGTTTCAGAAATTTCAGGGACATTTTCGAAGTAGTGAAGAGGTCAGATATTGTGTGTTTATATGAAACTTGGTTGTTGTCATCAGTGATTCACATTCCAGGTAATTCTTTTAATTTTGATTATATAAATGTTCAAGCAAAAAAAATTTCTCATTTTGGCAGAGCTAGTGGGGGAATTTTGGTGTTGTATAATAAAAGGAATTTTTTAGTGAAGGAACTTTTAAAATGCGACGAATTTATTTTTATGAAAGTTAACTATAATAATGTCATTTTTATCCTCGGTGTGGCCTACCGTTCTCCACTGGTGAATTTCTCTTCATTTTTGGATAGTTTAAAAGCTAGTTTAATAAAAGTAGCAAATGATTTTCCGGACTATCCATTTATATTGGGGGGGGGACTTCAATTGTAGAGTGGCTTGTCTAAATCAAGTTAGTGAGGACTTGTTATGTGACTCATATTTTGAAGCTAACAGATCTTCGTTAGATAAGGTTTGCAACAGTAATGGAAAGAGTCTTGTGCACACATTGGAGTCTTTTGGCTTTTTGTTGATTAACGGAAGATGTCAAAGTGATTTATTGGGTAATTTTACATTAGTAAATTCGATTGGAGAAAGTGTTATCGATTTGATTTGGATTTCGTTGAATGGATTGCATATTGTGAAGGATATGAGAGTTTTGTCTATGTTTACGGCCTCTGATCATTTTCTGATTGCAGTAGACTTTATAAATGTATTACCGAACGCAAAAAAGAATAAAAAAGAGTCAAAAAAAGAAGTTAAATTAATATTTAATAATAATAAATCAGATGATTTTTATCATCTGATGGAAACACTCTTTAACTCGAATTGTGTGCTTCAAGATTGTGAGGAACTGGAGGAATTTTTGCGCTTATCCATATATAATGCGGCTTCGGCCCTGGGTATGGAAAAAATAACTAGTGATAATTGTTTTAGCTCACCGGATAAGCCTTGGTTTGACAGGCAATGCTTAGATTCAAAAATTAAAGTCAAGAATTTATTATCTCAATGTAAAAAAGATTTTTTTAGAAATGAAGGTAAAAAAGCTTATGTAGAAGCAAAAAACAATTTAAAAAATTAATTCACAAAAAGAAAATCGATTATAATTCGAATAGAGTAGAAACATTATGCAAAACAAGGGACTCAAAAATTTTTTGGGAAATTATTAATAAAGTAAAACCTAAAAATAATATGATAAATATCTTAGATCTGAATACGTGGTATGATTATTTATTAGAAAGTTTTCCTCCGTCGAGTCCGAGCTTGGTGGAACTGGCCTCTCATCACTCAGATCCATTATTAGACTCAGAGATATCAGTAATAGAAATAATAAATAGTTTATTAAAGTGTAAAGGGGAGAAGGCACCGGGGCCGGACGAAATAAAGGGGGTATTCTATAAAAATTTGCCACCGGATTGGATAGCATACCTAGGAATATTTTTCAATAAAGTGTTGAAGTCAGAGAAAGTACCAAAAAGTTGGGGTCGTTTGCAAATGTTTATGCTCTATAAGAAGGGGGTACTCTCAGACCCTTTTAATTACAGACCAATTACCCTTGTCAACGTAATAGCAAAAATTTTCACGCAAATTATTTGTAATAGAATAACATTATGGGCAGAGGAGCGTAACTTAGTTCCTGAGTTTCAATCTGGTTTTCGTCAAAAAAGGAGCTGTATGGATAATTTATTTACGCTCATGTCAATTGTACAAATTCATATGTTAAGGGGTAATCCGGTATTATATGCAGTTTTCGTAGATTTTAAGAATGCTTTTCCTTCTGTTGACCACAATATATTTTTGCGGTTACTCCATTAGAGTGTTCGCGGAAGTTGAAGGTTTTATCTGAGTACTGTAAAATGAATAAATTAAGGGTTAATGTGTCAAAAACAAAAATAATGATATTTTCCGAAAAAAATAATCCCAATAACATCAGATCTTTTAAGTTTGAAGATGGCTCGATTGAGGTGGTGAAGGAGTTCGATTATCTTGGTCTCGTTTTCTCGGACTCAATGTCCTTCCCAACTACAATGCAAAAGGTTAAGGGCTCAGCAAATTTGGCTATCTCGTCTTGTCTAAAAATTATACATAATCTCAAAGCAGACACATGGGAGACATATGATAAACTTTTCCAAAGTTTTGTATTTAATATAATAGCATATGGCGTTTATATCTGGGGTTTAAATTTTTTGGACGAATTAGAGCAAATACAAATTTGTTTTTTGAAGAAACTCTTATGTCTGCCAAATAACAGTCCAAGTAGAGCAGTTAGAGTGGAAACTAACACTCAACCTATAATATACAAAGTTTTAAAGATGATGCTTACTTGGTTCAGGAAATTAAGAATGATGGATCAGACGAGATACCCAAAAATTTGCATAACAGAATTAATGAGGTTTGCGAGGGCATATCCTGAGAGACGCTCATTGAATTGGTATTTACAAGTAACAGATACACTGGGTCTTTTCGATTTGGATAAGATCTGGAATCAATTTTCTTTGGAAATTATAGTCGAAAATACAGATTTGATGCTTAAAACAATTGGGATTGGTCTGAGGGACCGGGATAGAGATTATTTAGGCACATCGAGTAGTCTTCAAATTTTACCACATTTGGAGTTTCATTTCGAAAATGACACATACATTTTTAAACGTATGAAAATTTTTTATAAGCGAATTTGGGCTCAACTGAGATTCTTAAATGTATATAATTCGAGAATTATCATTCAAAAAACCAAATATGTTATTCCATTTGAGGGCCTCTGCCCTTTTTGTAGGCTGGAATCCGAAAATTTATTTCATATGTTTACAATCTGTCCCCTTTATAACTCAATTAGATATAAGTACTCGGATATGTTCCCAGACACAGCAGACTTAACGAACAGATGGTTGCTTAATTTTAATGCCAATGATCCTTCCTTAATCAGGGAATGCATTCACGTGATAATAGATATATTAAAAATAAGATCAGAGGAAATAAGGAGTGTGAGTCTTTTATGAATGTGTACCACGATGTAGTTAATTTTTCTGTATGTAATCTTTGGACCTTTTTTGTTTTTTGTATTTTTATTGTAATTCCGGCTTCGGAGAACACTTCTTTGCATATTCATCATTATGAATCAGAACAAATAAATACTATACTATACTATTGTTCTTCAAAACAAAACAATAAATTTATTTCAAAAGCATTGGCAAAATTAATGTTTTAATTCTCAATATAATTTAAACCAATTTGTTGTGGTTTTGCATTTTTTTATTATACATTTTAGTTTTACATATTAGGGGTAGTTATTTTAATTAAAAAAAATAAAGGGTAATGGAGCAATTTTGCCAATGCTTTCGAGTTGTTAAAAAAGAAATACATAAATTTTTTGTTCTGTTTCGAAAAACAATGTTGTTTTTCATGTTTTTACTTTAGACTTATTTTGTAAATGTTTTAAAGAGAAATCTGTTATTCAATTTTTTTACTTTAAAATTGAATGTTAAGGGTACACTGAGAGAAGTCCAGGACTTAATAGTTCCCGCTAGACGTCGCACAGTGGTTCAAATCTGCATTTTACTGTTCAAAACAGGCTACAACAACTCTGTGATCGTGGATTTTTTATTGAATTTGTTAATAATTAAATATTTAAACAAACATATGAAAAAAAAATTTTTTTTATCGAAATATTTTTATTTTTCATGAAATCTAATGAAACAGTGTAAAATAGCAAAAATATGATAGTATAACAATAAAACTATAAAAATCTATTGCATAAACTTATTATGGTGCAATTTTTAAAAGTTATTAACAAATTAATACATTATTGCAAATTGCAAAGATAATTAATAAAATTACGACGAACTAAAGTTGCAACTATTACTAGTAATTGTTACAAAAGGTACAAATGATTTTTTTAGTTGAAAATTATTTAAACAATTTGTTCATGTTAGTTTAATACTAATAAAAGACCTGTTTTAATAACTATATATATGGGCATTTCCACGCGAAATTTTTCTATGACATTTTAGAATCGGTTAAACATTTTTTTCTCGTTTCTTATAGAAAAATTTTAAACACGTATTTTTTTATTTTTTTATAATTGCCAAAATTTTCGAGTTATGAATTTTCGAAATTTTGGATTTTTAAAAGTAGATCTATATACAATAGCTTATAACTTTGAAAGTATTGAGTTTCGAAAAAAGTTGTCAAAGAAAGAACGTTTTGGTTTTTCTTCAACTTTTAAAAGATTTAAAAAAAAAATTATTTTTTTAAATTTTTAATAAGAAAATTTTTTTTTTAATTATTAATAAAAAAAATTTTTTTTATAAACAAATTAATTTTTTTTTAATTTGGGCGCGATTAATTTTTATTTTTAAATATGTTTAACCGATTCTAAAATGCCATAGAAAAATTTCGCGTGGAAATGCCCAAATATAGTTATTAAAACAGGTATTTTATTAGTATTAAACTAACATGAATAAATTGTTTAAATAATTTTTAACTAAAAAAATCATTTGTAATTTTTGTAACAATTACTAGTAATAGTTGCAACTTCAGTTCGTCGAATTTTTATTAATTATCTTTGCAATTTGCAATAATGTATTAATTTGTTAATAACTTTTAATAATTGCAACATAATAAGTTTATGCAATAGTTTTTTTTATATTTTTATTGTTATACTATTAATTTTTGCTATTTTACACTGTTTCATTAGATTTCATGAAAAATAAAAATATTTCGATAAAAAATTTTTTTTTTCATATGTTTGTTTAAATATTTAATTATTAACAAATTCAATAAAAAATCCACGATCACAGAGTTGTTAGAAATTTAAACCCGAGTAACTTAAAAAAAAGATTTGAAAATCGGTTAAGAAATGAATGGTGTAGCCTGTTTTGAACAGTAAATTGCAGATTTGAACCACTGTGCGTCGCTATAAGCTACTCTGCTTGTCGCGTTTGAGATGTCTCGAATCTAGGGCTCACATACCCTGAATCGGTCAAACATTGTTCCCGCATGTGAGAGACAACTCATGGCCGACACTAAAAGTTGTAAGTAATCCCGCTTCGGGACGTTCCACGTTTTTTATCGGGGCTTGAGACGTCCCGATCGAAGGTTTACATAAGAACATTCAAAATGATCACTCAAGCCTTGCACGGGACGTATTAGTTCCCGGACTTCTCTCAGTGTAGTTTTCTCGATTTAAAAAAACAGAGAAAAAAATACTATAAGATGTGTACGTCTGGTTCAAAAAACAGACAACTTTTTTGTGTTGTAAACGGTCGTTTAATTTAATTAATTGAAATTAAATGATCGCTTAAATGTCACTTTCACCGCGTAACTATCGGTGAAATATTGATACATTTATTACATCACTCTCATTTTTTTTTGTTCTGTTAAGAATATAATTGTAGAAAATAAGGAACCAGCGGGTAGTGTGTTTTCGCCATTTTCCTCGTGCCAAACATTTTCCACGCTCCCCATTTTCCTCCGTGCGTCACGGCCCATTCCCTTTCAGTCACGTTGGCTACTCCTTCCCTTGCACTCTCTCTCTCTCTCTCTTACCGTCTAACATACAGATTCTCTCTCCCTCACGCGCTGACGCTCGCCAGACCTCTCGATACATAGACTCACACACTATAAACTATTGAGCTGGTTTCCTCTCAATATCACTGTACTCCTCGTATGAGCTGGTTTCCTCTCAATACGAGTGTTACTTAAACATCGAGCTGGTTTCCTCCCAACTAAGTATACACACACTGCACCGAGTTGGTTACCTCTGGGTTATACACACTCACAATATCAAGTTGGTTGCCTCTCGATATTACTGTACACCTCATATGAGTTGGTGTCCTCTCAATATGAGCGACGTGGAAAAGTCGAGCTGGTTTCCTCTTGATCTTATCCACGCTTACTGAGTTGGTTCCATGTGTCCCACACTCACACGTCTCTTTGTCTTCAGGGTAAAAAGCGGTCCTTACAACGAGCAGTACAACACAGGGGTGAGCAACGCCGGCAGTTTGAGGGTTACTTCACTGGCCCCTCTGTAGAAGCACAACTCATAATCGGGGACGAGGCGCAGTACAGAGCTTATTGCCGTCGACGAACAGTGCCTATATCGCGGGACCTGCTACCTCTCACTCTGCCTCTGCCGAGGTTTGGGACTGCGCTCCTAGACACCGCCATCAGCCACGCCGCTGTCAACGTGGTCCCCGTCCCATTACTTGTCGAAGCCGCACCCGCTGGCCCCGTTGCCGTTCCAGAAATCCAACCGTCGCCTCCAGCCAGGGACTTCCAAGCGCCACGCCGAGGAATGTTGGTACTCCTTTGACTACGTGTCATCAAATCGTCCACGCCCACGAGCCGTAGTTAAGCCCACTGTTATTAAACCACGGCCTCTGGCACTAACACCTCAGAAGGATCCAGTTGTTACCTCGGAGGACCTTAAGGATCAGGTTATCGAAGGCACATTTAATCCGACCGTGAATAGCCCGTGCAGGTCGCCCCCTTCTCCTACCGACCCCTAAGCGGAATCCGGTCCACCTCCTTCCGAGCTCCCAGGGGACGGCGACTTCATTATATTACCGCCAGCCAAACGCCGACGAATCGTATGCGATCTGTTAACGTTGTTTTAGTTAAGATACACCATTACACTCGCTCTCACCAACACTACCACCTGTATTATTAGTAGATAAGAAATGTACAAATAAACAGTAATCCTTAGTTTTATATAAGTTGTTCTTTCTTTCGTCGTAACGTAAGCGTGGTTGGTTTTCTCCTCGCTCACCTTCCCCGTTTTAAAACTTAATTTTTCATCTTTCTCCACTATCGCCCCTTTGACCGCGTCATCCACACCGTGACCGGTATCAGTGTGCCTGTTGAATTGACATACGGAAAATGGAAAAACTCCCATATCTTTACAACTCTATCAAATTGTTTCACAAAAGTGAAATAATAACTTAATGCACAAGAAAACCGGAAGTAATCCGATTTAGATGAAAAAAATATGTTATTGGTGAAACTTACCAAAAATCTGTTTCTATTTACCCCAACTGACCCTACTAATTATTATCTTGCACATTTTATTGGGCATACACTAATAAAATTCTTAGTATGTTTGACTATTTTTTTAACTACTTTTCTTAGTTCAATATGTCCCCAAAGATACTTTTGACCATACATTATTTATTATTATTAGACACCTAGTTGAATGAAGTGAATATATTACCCAATGAGAAATTAATCATCAAATTGATGTCAAATTTACATCAATTTGATGGTAAAAATGTCGACAAATTGACTGTTTGAATTAACAAATTATGTCCCACATTTTGATCATTTTTTTATTATTTAAAAAAATTTTTTAAAGTAATCAAATAATGCAAATGCACCTAATTTTATTTTTGCGAGCAGTCAATCTTTAAATAATAATAATAATTATAATATAGGGGCCTTTGTAACTAGAGTGTACTACGATATTAATTTAATAAGCTGAAAGTTCATTTTTTTAAAATAAATATTATATTTTTAACCAAAAGTTTTCTTAACTACAACTTATTGCCTTTGTTATATTTTTTTATTATTATAGTTTAAGTAGAATGATAATTAGGGTCAGGTGGGGTAAATAAAAACAGATTTGCTAAGTTTCACCAATAACATGCGTTTTTTCTTTTAAATCGTATTACTTCCAGTTTCTTTGTGTATGGAGTTATTATTTCACTTCCGTAGAATAATTTTATAGGGTAGTAAAAAATATGGATATCATTATATGATTTTTAACATAGTTCACAAATATTTCTAAATATTTAGCTAATTTTAGCAGTAAACAATAATATTAATTAGCAGATATAATGTTTTTACTAAAATTTATTTATTCGTCAATTTTTTTTAAAATTTGATTATTGACAATAATAATAGGAATTGACGAAAAATTCACGTCATTTTGATTAACGGTTTCTCACTGGGATTTGTATTAACTACTTTTCATAGTTAAATAGGAACCAATTATAGTTTTACATTAAAATTTAATGGTGATTTGTAGTTAAAGTTACTAAGATTTACTTAGAAGTAAATAAAGTACTTAAAATAGTAAAATAAAATTATGTATAATTTATTATAAATACTATTGACTCTAACATTTGCAAACCGATAACCGATAACTTCCTGCAGTTATTTTTGTAACATACCTGCAGTTACAAATTTAAATTTAAATTTCCTTTAATTGTATTAATAACCTAGATAGAACGACTTGTTGATGTAAGGCTACTGTGAGGATATTTGTAAGGGTTGTAAGGTTTACCACATAAGTTTGTTGTCGACATAAGGTAGTCTAAAATTTTTCGCATTTCTATAAGATTGTACATAAAATTTTTACATACTGAGGAGAAGAAGTTGAAAATGTCTCATGAATTTCGTTATAACATGTAATTTTATATTTCTGAATAACATATCGAATATGGATCAGAATTTCTCAAACAGATGACTGTTGTTATTACTAAAGAGTAGCTAAAGTGACTTCATATTCGAAATTAGCCATCCCAAAAGTCCCCGAGTAACAAGTTTTGAGCGAAATTGGTCAAACTTTAAAATTCTGAAACAATTAATTTTTTTGATAGCGTTTATTTATATCTAATAAAAAGTTTTTCTTAAAAACAGCCATATGGTAAAAGAAACTACATATTCCAATATGACATTCTTCAAAAAGAATGGTCACAAACGGAGTCCGTTATACAGACAGTGCCGCAAAATATGTAAGATGTCTATAAGGTTTATAAATATTTCAGAAAAAGTACGTATAGTTACCTGTTTTGGTGAGAAGCAAAAAAATAGTTGTTAAACAGATTGTCCTAGTTGTTGCGGTTCTCGATATATCTAAAAATGTTCTCATGGTCGTATTTGAAATCCAATATCCAAGATTTTTTAAAGTCGGATGCCTGATATCACTTCCAATGGAATTGATTAAACAAAACACCACTCTTATTTTTGTAACAATCTTCTCGCACGTACTGGCGGCAGAAATATGTTCCCTGTTAAACAAGCAAATGTACATAAATCAACACTAATTCTCAATATAATAAATCTCCCAAAATAGTTAATCAAAAATATTATGTTTACAAGAAAATAATCAAATATTATCAAATATTTTTTGGGTTAAACCATTTCATTCATTTGCTTTAAATTTTTTGTTACTTAATACAAAGTCAGTGTTTTAGATAACAAAAATGTTTCTCTTTAAATAGGTGACCTGGAATGTTAAAAGGGACCTTAGGTCAAAAAAATCTAATTTCAGTTTTTTAGTGATTCTTATAGAAAAAGATCTGCTCTTTTCAACACAATAAATCACACACCTCTAGCTTTATTAGTTTTTTTATAATTGCGCTTTAAATATGGACGCAATTGGTTGAAAAAAACGTAGAAAAACATCACCACAAAAGAAATGTATAAAAAGTGATCAGATTTGCTTGAAACTTTTTACTCGGGGGTTTTTGGGGCGCTGATTACGAATCTGACATCAGATTTTCAAAATTCAAAATGGCCGATCCAATATGGCGGACAAAAACTTAAAAATTATTTAAATTTGCCTGAAATTCATTTCTTAGGGGTTTTGGGGTCGCTGATTACAAATCTGGAATTAGATTTTTTAAATTGTTGTCCGCAATATTGGATCAGGCATTCTGAATTTTGAAAATCTGATGTCATATTCGTAATCAGCAACCCTGAAAACCTTCAAGGAATGAACTCAGACAATTTTAAATAATTTTTAAATTTTTGTCCGACATATATACAACTAAATTTCTAAAAGAAAAAACGTTTGTCTTAAAAAATTAAGTAAATATTTATTACAATTGACATTTCCACCATTCAAGAAATTTAAATTATTATTATATAATTAAATTAAAAAACTTGCATTTTTAAAGTATATTAAACTTTCAATTCAGCATTTGAATGCAAAACACTTTTAATGTTACAAAAATTCAAAAACTACATGAAATACATTCTACAAAAAATAAATTTCCATGGAAATTTATATAACATTTCATTTAACTCCACCTTTAGATTAATTCAATACACTGAAAAAAAGTTTATTGAATCAATTGAATACATTTTCTTGATCTAATTTGCTTGAAACAAACCCATATTTTCTTATTGGAAGAAATTTATTTTCTTGTGTCAAGTAATTTTGAGCATTGGGAAAATCATTTTTTTGATTTCTTTAAATAACTATTTATTTCATCCAACACCCATATAGTCTTCAGCCAGGAAAATAGGAATATTAATATAAGTTAATAATTGTTCCAAGTCCATTAAAAAATAACTTCTTGGTCGAATTCCACGTTTTCTTGGATCAAGAATATCTATTCTTATAAAATATATATATATATATATATATATATATATATATATATATATATATATATATATATATATATAATATGTATATAATATATTATATATATTGCTTCCCCATACTGAGGAAGCATTGTAATACCAAAATTTTTCAGGTTCGATTTTTTAACATATCTTTATGTTATTTGATCTGAGAAGTTCAAAAATGACATTTTTACAAAATGTCATTCAGTATGTGTGTGTGTGTAAACATTACATTTTCTCACCTGCGGACATAAAATGAGAGTACTTTGAGATAGATTAATAAAATTTAACTATACATTTGTTTGATTTTTAATTTTTCAAAAAAACGTTTTTTGCGCATAACTTTAAAAAAATGTTAGGACACCTATGAATGTTTTTCTTTAATTTTGTAGAGTTTTTTTAGACGCATCTTTTGAGCCTTCAATGAACATTTTTCGTTCATATTCACTGGAGATATTAAACTTTTAAAAATCAAAAATTTTGGAAAATAGGACTTTTTTGAAAATTTGTTTGAAAAATGTAGAAATATAGTACCGTCCGAAATTGTCAGTCCACCCATTTTTAAAGGACTGAAAAAAAATTTTTAACATTAATTTTATGAAAACTAAAATTTCATTCGGTTTATATTTTGAAAGACGATAAAATTTTGAAAAGAATAAGACCTTACAGAAGTCATTTGGCAAATATTTTTTCAAGATATTCCTAAAAATCGTAATTTTCAATGTTTTACAAAAATTTGAATAACTTTTAAAATAATAAACGCTTTTTAATAATCTTAGGCTTATTCTAAAGGTCATTTTCTACGGAATAAGAATTACTTACAGTCATTAACCTGCATTTTTTTCTTGGAATAAGCATGACGTCAAAATTGGACAAAAAAATTGGAAAAATGTGAAATCATTTTTTGTACTAAAAACTATTCTAAAACATATATAAAACATGATATGATGTAGATTTTTCAAGAAAATTTAATAAAAAAATTTATTTAAATTTTACAAATTCTTTTTCTTTTAATAATATTATTTCAAATTTTTCAAATTTTTTGTCCAACTTTGACGTCATGCTTATTCCAAGAAAAAAATTGCAGGTTACTGACTATAAGTAATTCTTATTCCATAGAAAATTACCTTTAAAATAAGCCTAAGATTATTAAAAAGAGTTCATTATTTTAGAAGTTATTCAAATTTTTGTAAAACATTGAAAATTACGATTTTTAGGAATATCTTGAAAAAATATTTGCCAAATGACTTCTGTAAAGTCTTATTCTTTTCAAAATTTTATCGTCTTTCAAAATATAAACCGAATGAAATTTTAGTTTTCATAAAATTAATGTTAAAAATTTTTTTTCATTCCTTTAAAAATGGGTGGACTGACAATTTCGGACGGTACTGTAACTTTAAAACTATAGTTACCAATTTGTAGAGCATTAAAAAACGCTTCGATTGACCTATTTTTTATGCTAATTCGATTAGAAATAAAGAAGTTATTGACCCAGGTGCGAATTGTCGTTCGGCCCATAGTCGGTCAACTGGCTGACCCAACTTGGTCAGCCAAAGGTCGGGCCACCATGTGGATTGATCACGCCGGCCTTCCAGTGGTTGACACAGTTGGATTAACCGTTGGCACCAAAGTTGGGCCGCCTATGGATGCCAAAGTTGTGCCGACCGTTGGATCGAATGGTTGGGCATCCTTCGGTAACCACGGTCGGCCCAACTTTGGTAAAGGTAGTCTTGCCAACCAATGACAAATGTTTATAAAAAAAATGTTTATTGAAGTTGACAATTACCTTACATTGATCACACATTTATCGCACACACATTATATTAGTTATATGAGCGATTCCACGTCAAGTGATCAAGGGGTCTTTTTGTGCAATGTTTATTTCAATAATTTTTTACTCTTAAACAATTAAACATACAAATTTGACAAAGTACATTTTGGAAAGGTTTTTTCATGCTGTTTCGATTGGAAAAAAGCATTTAAAATAAAAAATTTTTTTGACCCAAAAAAATCAAAATTAAAAATAAATTTCACTTTTTGAGGGAGATGGATACGATTTTTTTTTTTAACGAAAGCTGAGGTTTTTTCCTAAAAGGACATATAAATGATAAAGTGGGACTAGAATGTTTAAACATTGAAAAAAGAGTTTTCTACTCGCCGGAGCGCTCAAAACCCAGTTTTTAGCTCCGTTTTGGAGAAAATTCTTTTTTTTCAATATTTAAACATTCTAGTCCCACTTTATCATTTATATGTCAGTAGTTATACTATGCGAGTTCTCAATTTTAAGTTCACAAGGCCGCCGCTAGAGGCGCCACTAGCGCTGCAGTCGGTGATTGCGCGCTGTATTCGGTTACATAGGATAAGTATAATCCACATTCGGTATTGCAGATTCCGATATTAATAGTTGATGGTAATGCATATTTCCACTACAAATTTTAACTCAATCGGTAAAGTAGGCAACTGTTTTACCGATATGTTTCAACCCTCATCAGTGTTATCATTTGCATATGTGATAGTGTAATTTGCTATGTGTGAATCCGTGTATTAGTATAAATTCGCTGCAAGCAATAGAGTTTAGCATTCGCAGCAGAATCTTCAAGTCCAGCAGATCAACCAGCAGAAGCAGAAAGGATTCACTAGGAGAAGTAAAGTTGGAGAGAAGGAAAGAGAGCGAGAGAGAGAGAGAGAGAGTGAGAATTACAGCATAGCAGAGCGAGAGAGAGTGCCAGAGTCTAAAGGCCAACGCAGAATAGAATCTTTAACCGGAACCGCAATCGTAAGCGTAACCGTAAGAATGAGTTAAAGAAGGATAAACAATATACCTATCCTTCTTTAACTCATTCTTACGGTTACGCTTACGATTGCGATTCCGGTTAAAGATTCTATTCTGCGTTGGCCTTTAGCATAGCAGAGAGGAGAGGGAGATAGGCTTTCAGCGTAGCAGAAAGAGAAAGGCGGCTCCGCAACGAGTCAGCACTAGCTGTAACGTGTAGAAGGGAGACTCCGCTCAATGAATAGGTGACGCACAGCAGTAGACAGCATCGTTGAAATTTTAGAGGGCGGCACCGTTCACTTTAGCATCTTTTAAATAACATTTTTAGAGTAAGATTATTTATATAAATATGCTTATATTATATAGTTTAAATTATATCGTATGCAATATATTTAAACTATATAAAAAAATTTATAAAAACTTAATTAAAATTTTTTTTTAATTTGTAGAATGGCTGGTAAACGTCGGAATACTACAGATTCAAAGACTGAGGTTGCGGAAAAATTAAGGAAAACTAATTCAATAATTCTTCAGGAAATTGAAAATATTCTTCAAATTGGAGAAAATGACTATAAATTGGTGAACATAGTTAAAAATGAAATCGACTGGACTGAGAACATAACGAGTTGGAGGGTACGGTGTGAAGAATATATCGGGAAATTAAGGGAAATTCTAAGTGAACCAAATTCCTCATCAGGAAGCCAGAAATGTCTTAACTTAATTCAGCAATTTATTTGCCTTAATGCAAAGTTTGAACTTTATTGAAAACAAGGATTTGGAATAGGAGAAAATTCGAAAAAATCAGGATCTCCAGCGACAGAAATTGATGGAATAAAAGGTCGTGTTCGATGGACCAATTGTGAGAGTGCTTTCAAATGTCGTCTTCAGACAAGTTTCATTATCAACTTAGTACACATTGATGTAAAAGCATTTTTAGATGATGCTTGTATACTTTTCGAAAAAAATATTCCAGATATTATAAAAAGACATGGACCACTAAAAGTTTATGCTGTACTTGTTGCAAAATTTAGTAAAATCGCCAATGATGAAGAGAAAATTGAATCAAAATATTTCAACGTAAAAAATGAACCAATTTTTCCAACAACAGTTTTAAATGATTGGTATAACAAGAACGTTAAGGAGCCAATATTGCAGAAGGTGGAGGAGTTTGCAGAGAAGGAATCACAATGGACTTTAAATTCTATAATAAAATTAGAAGTTAATATAAACAAGTACAACGCAATACGTGTGGGTTCATTCATTGACTTACCACGTCAAATAAAATTAAAAAAAGCGTGCATCAACGTTAGAAATTATGATCAAAAGTGTTTCAAGTGGGCAGTGTTATCAGCTCTTCATCCAAGAGAAAGTAACGCAACAAATCTCTACAATTATTATCAATATGACAATGAATTAAACTTTAATGGAATAAATTTTCCTGTAAAACTAAGGGATATTTCTAAATTCGAAAAGCAAAATAATGAAATCTCCATCAATTTATATGGACTACGATTAAAAGGCAAGAATTTTATTACTGTTCCATTGCACTTGACTGCAGAGAAAAAGGAGAAACATGTCAATTTGCTAAGAGTTGAAAATCATTATGAAGATGAGGGTACTAGTGATAATGATGATAATGATGTTGTTAATAATCAAGTCATCTCACTAAATTATCACTATGTGTGGATCAAGAATTTGTCTCGTCTTGTGAGTTCTCAACTATCGAAAAATAAAAGTAAAAAATATATTTGCGATCGATGTCTTCATTATTTTATCACAGAGGAGAGACTAACTAAACATATTGGCGAGTGTCAAACATTAAATGAATGCAAAATTAACCTACCTAAACCCGGAAAGAATTTTATTCATTTTAGAAATCATGGAAATAAAGAAAAAGTCCCATTTGTAATCTACGCAGATTGTGAGTGTCTTCTAAAACCTTTTAGAGACGAAGAAAATACTACTAATACGGAAATTATTCAACGTCATGAAATGTTGAGCATTGGATATTATGTTAAATACAGCTATGATGAATCACTTTCTCGGTGCAATTCGAGTCCAGAAGGAGTATATCCTGCCAAGTGGTTCGCCCAGGAGTTGCAGAAAATGGCAGAAAACGTTGACGCAATTATTAAAAATCCCAAACCAATGGATACATTGACACCAGAGGAAATTGAGGAATTTACAGTATCAACAACATGTCACATTTGTGTAGGGCAAATTTCTTCACTTGACAAGAAAGTTCGAGATCATTCACATTTAACAGGTAAATATCGAGGCCCTGCACACGATGCATGTAATTTAAATTATCAAGATTCACGAGTAATACCTGTTGTATTTCACAATTTAAGTGGGTATGATGCACATTTTATAATTGAAGATATTTGTTTAGAATTTGAAGGCAGAATTGAACTTTTACCAATAAATAAAGAAAAATATATTTCTTTTAGCAAATATGTAAAAGGAACTGAAATTAAATTTCGATTTATAAACTCCTTCAAATTTATGGCATCTTCATTGGAAAAATTAGCATCATACCTTACAGAATATAAAACTGTCCAACAAGCTTTTTCTAACTTCACTTTAGAGAAAATAAATTTGTTAACGCGTAAAGGAGTTTTCCCTTACGAATATTTAGATTCTCGAGTAAAGTTGAAAGAAACAAAATTACCAGATAAAGTAAAATTTTATAGCACATTAAATGATTGTGGGATTTCTGATGATGATTATTTACATGCTCAGCGTGTATGGTCTACATTTAATTGTTCTACTCTCGGAGAATATGTATATTTATACATGAATACTGATGTCTTGTTATTAACTGATATCTTTGAAAATTTCAGAGATCAATGCATACTCGCTTATAGACTTGATCCTGCTCACTATTATACAACACCAGTATTAACGTGGGACGCAATGTTAAAATTTACTAATGTGAGGTTAAAACTGCTTACAGACATTGATAAGTTAATGTTTTTTGAACGTGGTGTGCGCGGAGGTATTAGTCAATGTAGCAATCGTTATGCTTGTGCCAATAATCCTTTCATGGAAAATTTTAATGAGAATGAGGAAATAAAGTATATTATGTATTTTGATGCAAACAATTTGTATGGGTGGGGTATGGTTCAACCACTTCCTTATGGTGGATTTGAGTGGGTTCCAGTTTCAGATGATTTTAAATTGAATATAAAAGATGATGAAGATTATAGCTACATTTTAGAAGTTGATTTAGATTATCCAAAAGATTTGCATGACAGTCACAGTGATTTACCGTTTTGTTCTGAACACACAAATCCACCATCAGAATCAAAGCATGCGAAACTTTTGACAACTTTGAATGATAAGCGTAAATACATTATACATTATAGGGTATTAAAACAGGTTATAGCTAATGGGCTAAAATTAGTAAAAATTCATAGAATAATGAAATTTAAGCAATCAACATGGCTTAAGACATACATAGATTTCAATACTTCGATAAGAGCTAAAGCAAAAAACGAATTTGAAAAAAACCTTTTTAAGCTCATGAACAATGCTGTATATGGAAAAACTATGGAAAATGTTCGGAAACACGTCGATGTTAAACTTGTAACTAAATGGAATGGTCGTTATGGTGCTGAGGCTCTTATTTCAAAACCAAATTTTCACAGTCGGTCAATATTTAATGAAAATTTAGTAGCGATTGAACTTAGAAAAACAGAAATTTATATGAACAAACCAATTTATATTGGCTTTTCGGTACTTGATTTGTCAAAAACGATTATTTATGACTTTCATTATGATTACATGTTGAAAAAATATGGTAAATCTTGTAAATTAATGTACACAGATACGGATAGTTTAATTTACGAATTAAAATGTGAAAATATTTTTGTTGATATGAGGAAGGATATTCACAAATTTGACACGTCAGACTATCCAAAGGATAATATTTATAATATTCCACAAGTCAACAATAAAATACTTGGACTCATGAAAGATGAGTGCAGTGGAAAAATTATTACTGAATTTGTTGGCTTGCGAAGTAAAATGTATAGTATTCGTGTAAAT
Organism: Leptopilina myrica (nomen nudum); assembly: GCA_032872475.1. Lineage (NCBI taxonomy): Eukaryota > Metazoa > Arthropoda > Insecta > Hymenoptera > Figitidae > Leptopilina > Leptopilina myrica (nomen nudum). The sequence continues at coordinate 32,428,767 of CM065464.1, read as the reverse complement.
GGTCAAGATTTTACGAAAAAAGCAAAGGGTGTTAAAGCGTTAGTTGTAAAGAAAAATATAGATTTTAATGATTATATTGATTGTTTAAGTAACTATTCAATTCAAATTAGAACTCAACATGTTATTAGATCACGATTGCACAAAGTTGAAACTGTTAAACAAATTAAAGTAGCTTTAAGTCCGATGGATAATAAGCGATATTTGTTACCCGACAGTAGCGACACTCTTGCTTGGGGGCATTATAAAATAAAGAAAAATGATTAATATTAAGTGTGTGTGAGTTAATAATGATATTAAATAAACATATACTTGACATAGATATAATTAGTTTATTCATTTATTACCTCAAAAGTTTTACATTTATTTTTTTTAATTTAACATTCATGTATAATTCATTTATTATGATTTCATTGTTGATTCATTAATGATTCATTGTTGATTCATTAATGATTCATTATTGATTCATTAATGATTCATTGTTGATTCATTAATGATTCATTAATGATTCATTATTGATTCATTATTGATTCATTAATGATTCATTGTTGATTCATTAATGATTTTCCTTATCTATCCAACTATTATGAGAATTATCAAAACCTAACCACTTGACAAAAACTTTATTTCCACGAGATTTTAAAACTTTTTCTACAAGATATATATCAGCATATTTTACTTTAAGAAGTTCCTCTTCATAGAATCCACCACTGATTGGTTGGTCTTGGTAATCCTTTAGCTTATAAGTCACAGGTGTAGTTGATGCAACTTTATTAATAGTAAATATTTCAGTTGTCCAATTTGGAGTATATCCTTTTTTAAAAACGTTTTTGAATTTGCTTACTCGTACTTTATCACCAATTTAAAAATTTGGTCTTCGCTGTGGTATTTTCCTTAATTTTAAAAATCTTCCTTTTAAAGTGCCAACATCTTCTGATGTTACATCTTTAGGTTTCATTCCAATTGTTCGATGCTTTGTATCATTATAATTAGCAATCAGATTGGATAATATATCATACCACTTGTAATTACCTCGTAAACTAAACTGCATCCACATTTTTCTCTTGAGGGTTCGATTAAATCGTTCTACAATGGACGCTTTTAGATTACTGTATGTTGAATAAAAATTAATTTTATGCATTTTCATTAATACTTCAAATTGTGAATTGTAGAATTCTTTTCCCTTATCTGAATGCAGGTTTTTTGGAATACGTTTCTTTGCAAATACAGATTTCATTGCTTTAACAACATCTTTTCCATTTTTACTCTTTACTGGAACAGCCCAAGCATATTTGGAGAAAATATCTATAACTGTGAGTAAGTACTTGAACCCTTTATTTACTTTAGAGTAAGGTATCATTTCTACTAAATCTGCTTGCCAAGTATTATCAATACCACGCATTTCTACTCGACGTCGATGATAATTTTTTCGAGCTTGTGTATGAAGTTCATTTACTACAATCAATTTTTTATCATTCATTTTCCAAAGTTCTTAAACGAGTATCCAATTCACTAATTATTTCAGCGTTTCTATATGATAAATTTAGATTTATTTGTCTTTCAATATTTTTTAATTTTTCCGCTACAGAGTCCTCCAATGTCTTTATCAACACTTGAGTGTCGTCAATATTTAAAATATTTTTATTTAATTGTTTTTCAAAGTTTCTGATGTCACTTTCAAGAGCTCTCAATCTGACATCAAATTCACCAATCACTTCAGCGTTTCGATATGATAAATCTTGATTTATTTGTTTTTCAATATTTTTTTAATTTTCCACTGTAGAGCTTTCAATAATTTTTAACAAAATTTTATTCTTATCAATATCTGATCGTAATGAAGATGTGATATCATGCACTGGTTTAACTTCGTTTTCTATCATACTCCGAGCAAGTAATAAATTAACTACGTCTCCCGCCTCTTCAGCGTTTGCAACGTTGCAAATTCTTCTATTTTCAACCTCGTAGTTGCCTTGTGAATTAACCTTAAAGCCAACTCCAGGTGGTCCAGGTGGTCCTCTTTTTGCTACAGTTGTCCCTCCTCGATTAAGAGGATGTCCGAATACATCGATGCTCATTTTGAAACTGATCTCTAATGGACAAAACACTTACTAATATATAATTTTAGCTTCTCGTAACTCCTCAATAATGGACATAATTTCATTATTATGACTTGGATTACCAGCTTCTTGGGATGCGGTAAGCAATTTTAAACGATCAACTAATTCATTTGGATCATCCCAATAAATGTAGTCTGGTTGAAAATTTTGCTTTCTAATCATAAACTTTGGAAGAGAAGTACCAGTTTTCAATTGCTCTTTAGAAGTTCCATTATTAGGAAAAAGTTTTGATATAATACTACTGTACTTTAAACTTTTACTTGTATTGATGGTTTCAGAAGATTTATATTTTTTTTGTGTGCATTTGACATAATAAGAATTTGTTTATAATTATTCATGTCATCTTCACTAACGTATGAGGTTTGTGGTTTATTTTTAAAATAAAAGTTCTAATAATCCACTAGTAATAATAAAGCGTTTGTTTCCAACATTCACAAGATTGTCTCTAAAATAGATTGGTGTATCACCAATCATAAGCGATCCATTTTCATTTTTGTATACTCCATAAATTGTATCCAAACATTGTTTTCTGTTGTGATTTACCAAGTAAATATATTTACTTAGTACTTTTTTGTAATCATAGTCTGGAATTATTGTTTTGTCATTCTCATCAGCATTTGTAAAACCCAAAAAATCTTCATCATCAATTTCACTATTATTATAATCTTCATTCTCTTCAACTTTATTCTCTTCCTTTTCAATCTCAGCATTTTCAAGTTTTATATCATTTATAGAAATAATTTTTTGTAAAGGTTCAACTATAGGTTTAAATGTTGTATTTAAT